>OY730197.1:47605391-48805391 GCA_963422505.1 Pseudognaphalium luteoalbum
CTGTTGACTATTCGTTTGTTGATTTATCATATATTCAAAGGATGGTCAATGACACTGGTTCGGAGACTGAACAAGGGTATGTATTCGACATGGATGATGATGTGTCGGTTGATGATAAACATTTGGGTTCAGATGAGCATTACGATGATGCAACTGTTATTGAGACAGATTCAAGTGATGATGAGGGGCCTGCTAAAACTAGTTCAACTCATGCAGCGCCTACTCAGGATTCTGCATCAGTACAACCAACTCAAGAGGCATTTGAAAGTGAAACTGCTGAAGAAAGAACAGAAAGGAATAAGCAATGGTGGCCTCAAGGTAGATTTTCAAAACCAGAGCCTGTGACTTGCAAAACTTACAAGGTTCGTGGAGATTATACCGGGTTGATTAAGAGTTGGAAGGTTCGTCAAAGAATGATTATGATTAAGAGAATGGATGGTATTCAATATTTTAAACTGAGATTCAATCAATTGAGTACACTACCAAAGGGGGAGATAAATAGGTTAGCTCAGTTAAACTTGATTAATCCTGTAAATGATAATTATCCTAATTACATTCAGAGGACATTGCGTCAAGAGGTTAGAACTAAAAGATAAAATAAGTTGAAACCGACGCTGGGAACAAAGTATACATACAAGAAGAAGCTGGATCCCACGACAGGTCGCCATATGGTTAAAGTTCATTATCCACCGGCTGACTGTCTGACCGAAATACCTCTGGAGCAGGTTCCTTATAATTTTCTACGAAGATTTGTTTATTGGGAACTTGATCCACATACTGGTGAAGCGGTGATAGTATTCGTTCTTGATTCAGAGTTGCAGCTAGAATTTGGGGGTATTTAGAATTTGAAAAAGATTGCATTTCGTGTTTTTGATCCTATGAATTTGATAAACCTTCATGAAAAAGATTTGAGAAAACTCTTCGATAATAGGATTCGGGTAAATGAGAACAACGAATTCAACAAGAAGCTTGCAAGACAATTTCAGAAGGTTGTTGAAGTTTGTGTTGCTTATGGAATACACGCAGATGGGAAGTTTCCTGTGGGTTGGGTTTGATCAAAGGCTTTGAAGATTTTTGAAGATTTTTGAAGACCAAGCTGAAGACACGGGGGAGTTTGTTGATGCATATCAGTTTGTCTGTCAGTTGGTCTATCGAGTTGTAAAGTGTCGATTAGTCGTTTAATAGAAATATAGATTTTTTACCTAGCGACACTTAAGTTTTGGTTTAGGCGACACTTGCCTAAGTGACGCATAGCGACACTTAGGTAAGTGACGCATGAAGGCGGCCACATGCGACACTGGCCAAGTGACGCATGTCTACCGGTATTAGTTTAGTATAAATACAAACCTACGGGTTTTCGGCTAGGGTTGACGAAACCCTAGCACCATTTGTTGAAATTGCAACATTGTAAACAATCTGATCAGTTACGTTTATCAATACAACATCATATTTGATTTGTTTACTTGTTTTCGGTTTGTGATTAATAGTTATTCGTGTGATTGTTTGATTCCGCCTTACAATCAGTGTCATCAATCATCTAGATCCACGACAAGGGGCACTCACAGTTCAGTTCTCAAGTCTTGACTCGTAGGTCTCGGCTCACAAGTCAGCTCGCAAGTCATGAGTTTCAGTTCGTGAATCTCGGTTCGCAGCACGATCTGCGGACCAAGATGCATCTCAGTTCGCAGACATAGTTGTTTGTGCAATTGGGTTTTTAAAACACATTTCAACTTGGTTTTTGGACTTAATATTGTTGTGTAAACATTCTAGCATGTAAATAAAAGCAGTTTAAGTAAGATTTCAAAGAGGATGGAGTTTCTTACAAGTATTGTTGTGATGTTGTTGAAGATGATAATGATCCTTATAATTGTTCTTGATGATGATGATGAACTATTTTGATGATGATACCAGCTGCTCCTACTGTTGCCGATCCAAGTGAAAGAGGGGAAAGGAAAGAGGGGGTTTGGAAGGTGTGTGTGTGTGTGTTGCAAATGAAAAATGAAAAGGGAATTAGGAGGGTGAGGGTATATATATGAAGAAGGGTTGGGCTAGCCGGTTTGGGCTGGGTTCGTGGGCCATGGCCGACCCATTTGGGTCTCGGTCTCGTGAACTCGTTCCTCGAATTTACGTTATGTCCCGCGGTTGATTAAATGTTATTTCGCGTTATATGTTTTTCATTATACGTTTCGATATAAAC
This sequence comes from Pseudognaphalium luteoalbum, assembly GCA_963422505.1. NCBI lineage: Eukaryota > Viridiplantae > Streptophyta > Magnoliopsida > Asterales > Asteraceae > Pseudognaphalium > Pseudognaphalium luteoalbum. The sequence goes on from OY730197.1 coordinate 47,607,589, forward strand.
TCAAAACATAATATTTTTAATAAAAGTTTTGCTCAATAATAACATATTTTAGGTTACAAAGATATAATTCGGGTTTTCTATCAGGTGTCGGTTGCGGATTGTACGTGTGTTTAATTTGTGTAATGTTTTTATACGTTATGTAATATGCGTAATATATTCTTCTAGTGTATCAGTGTGAATAATGTTTGTCTGGATAATTCCACATTATTTATAAACTTTGTCACCAACGTCCATAGTAAAATAGTGTCGGACTTCGTTCGGTACATAGGTGCACGTTTTAATCAAATCGCGTAAGCGTGTATGTAATTACACAAAATGTCACGTATATTTAGCCTATAATAAAACTAAATACACATAATTACAAGTTGTTTCAGTACTAATTAAAGTACAGAATTGACGGGTGTCATATATTTATTGGCTTATACATGATTGTCTATTTCTTCATGTGGTAGTGATCGATCCCAAAGAGTAGTATGAGGGCGGAGTCAATCCCTAACAACATTAGGAACATGTGATTTGACTCGCTCCATACCAAGTCAATATCTCATATAATAACTTATATACAACTTAAACAACTACTCCGTCATTTTGTTTACATAATAATAATAATAATAATAATAATAATAATAATAATAATAATAATAATAACAACGATGTAAGTTACCATGTAATCTGTCACGCTATCTAAAAATAATCAATGTCACACCACGGGTTACAATTAAAGTCGGATGCATACATTTTCAACTCGAGCTACATCAACATAATTTATCGACCGAAAATATTAGTTAGAAGTCACTGACGGAGCTCCGACAGATCATTGACGACATCAATATAAATTTGCGACAGAGTTACAACAGATAGCGATGGATTTATGATGAAAACATATATGCCACTAATCAGTTGCAAACATAGCGATGAAAAAATGACATATTTGTGACATAAGTGACGGACTGTTCTAACGTCAAAAATCTGTCAGCAATCGTGTGTGTGTGTACCGACAGATTACGTTTGTTGTAGTGGAATAAGTGAAAGTACAACACATAATATTTATAGAGTTGTGTTTTAGTGATAACATGTGGATTCCGTGAGAACGGTGAGAATAAATACTAGCCACCTTTTACAAATCGATGGTCTAAAAGTGTGATGTCATTTTTATAATTTTTGAAAAATGTGAAGGGGGAGGGGGGTTGGCATTTTTGTAAATATGAGTAAACCTCTATTTTCATTCACAATGAATATTTTTGTTAATATTAGATTTTTTTTGGTTGAAAAACATTTCTTATAAAATGAAGCTAAAATTTTATTTGTTAATATTAGATTTTTTTTGGTTGAAAAACATTTCTTATAAAATGAAGCTAAAATTTTATTTGTTAATATTAGATTTTTTTATTCACAAAAATTTGTTATACAATGAAGTTAAAAATTTATTTGTTAATATTAGTTTTTTTTTTCACAAGATTTCTTATACAATGAAACTAAATTTTTAACATTCACAAAAAGAAAATTTGTGTGACGCAATTTATATGTACTTTGTGAAGCAATTTATTTTTATAATGAAGCTAGACTTTTATTTGTTAATATTAGAATTTTTTTTGTTTCACAGAGATTTCTTATACAATGAAGCTAAAATTTTAACTTTCATAAAAGTAAACTTGTGTGAAGCAATTTATATGTATTTTGTGAAGCAAATTATTTTTACAATGTAGCTAAAGTTTTATTTATTAATCTTAGATTTTTTTTCCTTCGCAAATATTTTTTTATACAATGAAGCTAAAATTTTAACATTCACAAAAGGAAATTTGTGTGAAGCAATTTATAGTTACTGTGTGAAGCAATTTATTCTTACAATGAAGCTAAAGTTTTATTTGTTAATATTAGATTTTTTTCGCTTCACAAAGATTTTTTATACAATGAAGCTAAAATTTTAACATTCCCAATAGGAAACTTGTGTGAAGCAATTCATATGTATTGTGTGAAGCAATTTATTTTTACAATGAAGCTAAAATTTTATTTCTTAATATTAGATTATTTTTTTTTGCTTCACAAAGATTTCTTATACAATGAAGCTAAATTTTTAACATTCACAAAAGAAAACTTGTGTGAATCAATTTATTTTTACAATGAAGTTAAAGTTTTATTTGTTAATATTAGATCTCTTTTTTGCTTCACAAAGATTTCTTATACAATGAAGCTAAAATTTTAACATTTATGAAAGGAAACTTGTGTGAAACAATTTATATGTACAGTGTGAATCAATTTATTTTTTATGTGTTAAGCAATAGAAGGTAAACATTCATACTCTAAATTTAGTGTTAACCAAAAATAAATAAATCTTCATCATATAAAAATTTGTGTGAAGAAAAAAAAACTTCACACCAGCACCCTAATGTGAAGCCGTGAAAATTAAAAAAATAAAAAAACCTTCACACCTGCACCCTTATGTGAAGCCGCGAAAATCACACTTTATAATATTTACAAAAATACTACCTTGAAAATGAGTATTATGATCAAATAAGGATGGATGGTTTGGATGTAGTCTCAACCTTCTCACGTAATCGTTGTATTCTCACAGGATCACAAGTACATATATATATATATATATATATATATATATATATATATATATATATAATTTTAAAGTTGGATAAATACATTAGATCAATTTTGAATGCTCACATTTAAACATTCAATAATATATATTGTAACGTCCAAGAATTTCTATATTTTATTAATAAATGATTGAAATTATTATTATGAGGGTATTAATGATGAAATATGAATCTAATAAGTTTTGTGACATTATTATTTTCTTGTTGGATGAACAATGTAAGGAGTTAGATCGAATCGGGGTAAAAATGTAAAGTAAGAAAGATGGAGACTAAAGTGTAATTGTATGTTATCTAAAAAATTAATTAAAAGCAACAATCGAATAAATGTCGAAATATATTTTATAAATTTAAAATATATTATTTTGCATGGAATTTATCAATTATTATATCGCGAATTATAACGGTAACAAAAACGTTTAATTTAAACGTCACACGATTTATTAATCGTAACACGACTCCGCGAACAACTACCGACACCATAACCAAACATTTTTATAAATGTTTTCCAAGTGTTATTAGTAATACTCCAATATAAAATGTCGAAATACGAATGCCATTGTGAACGCGTACGTATAACATTTAATCTATGAATTAACGTTTAAACGATCGGGTAAACGAACACGGATATAATACCACTAGTTGGGAGACAAGATTTTTGCAAATCTCACCTCCCATTATAATAAGAAAATCGGTCAAGACATGATCCACAAAAAGTGGATAATGTTCTTGACTAATACAACCTACATACTAACTACTTTCTCACTTATGCACCACTCTTTCTCTCTCTATACTCTCTCACTAAAACACACACAATACTCTCCCTTTTTCCCTCTCATTAATCAGCCACACCACCACCATCATCCACCACCTTTTGGAGGAAGAAATCTAAGGAAACGAAGCAAGAAGCATAACCGAGGATACTACAGAGGTAGAACCATCGCGTGCCTTGGACACCCTCAGGTTACGAGTCTTCGGACATCACAATTCGGCTAATCAATTTAAGTTTATTAAATTAAACTATCAAGACTCAGGTGAGTCTCATGGCCCCTATTTTTACTGTTTTCATCAGGGGTGTGATACATTGCTCGTTTTGTTTTACAATATGAACGCAAGTGCAATACAAATCAAATACTACATGAGTTATTTTCTACTAATCAATTAAAGCCCTCCACAAGCATAGTTTGGTAATACACCTGTAGCGTGAATGTTAGTATATGATATCATATAGGATTGACAATCCTCGTCCGGGTTCGCACACACTAACAGGTCAAACGTACGTATTAGCATTTGGGAAGTTCGAGTGTAGATTAGGCACTCGTAGGAGGCAACCTCGATCGGAATTCCTTAATTGGACCCGACACTCAAGTTAAGCTCAGACTATGTGCTCATGGCTGTATAACTTTTATTTTGCTTAATTGCTCTATAAATTCAATTAAATCTTGCGGTTCATACAATATATGTTGATATTCAAACTTGTGAGCTAACCAGCGTTTCGCTGACCAATTTTATCATATATCACATGTTCACAGCAGTAGGTTGGCTGCCCAATCAGAAACCATTAGCTCGAGTCTGCATTCTAACAATCAGAGATTTAATTGCATTATTATTTTGTATAGATTAATTATGTAATGTAAACCTCTCAAATCAAGAATTGAGCTAATGTACACTATATTTTGATGTAAACTTTTGTTTAATCAATAAAATTGTAAAATGACACATATAGTGTTCGTTCATTGTATCTTCGTGCTTGTGATTATTGATTAGTCGCGCCCCGACCCGATTTGCTTCCGCAACCCAAATTTGGGGGTGCTACAGATTTGTATCAGAGCCTAAAGTTATAGTGAACTAGGTTGCATTTAATGGGCCTAGACTATGGCCGTTAGGCAGTATTCCTCATTAAGTATGATTAGGTTCAGTGACTACATTGTATTAGTTTACTTTAACATAGCCTGATCAACTATGTACAATTAAAAGAATATGATGTGAGATCTGAAAGGAGTCATGACTGAACAGGATACACTAGTTGACTCTGACCTAGAGAGAACCGGGACTCAAACATGTCTGTGTTAGACACTTTAGGCTATTATGTGATATATATATATATATATATATATATATATATATATATATATATATATATATATACATACATAGATAGGCCTCGCTCTCGCTCAATATCTTAGGATATATTATATATGTATTATATGGATATAGGTATCATTCTTTCTAACCCTTTGTCTCAGAATGGCAAACACACCACCCAATTCGTCACGCTCTCATCCATGTGGATCGCGAAACCCAAGGGTAGCTAGGAGGAACACTAGGTTGCCTCGAGCTGACCCATACCCCACTCACTCCACTTTGTTGGACTTAGCCACTAGGCTACACCGTCACGAGCGACGAATTAATACTATGGATATCGAACTCCAAGAAACCAATGAAAACTGGAGACTCACATCACTCGAATGTATCAATCAAGTCTCCGAAGAACACGAAAATACCGTCAGCAACATGGACATCCTTCACTACCGTCTGGGTGAAACCATCAAAACTATGGAGGTTGTCCACAACCAAGTGATTGGAAACCGAAACGAAATCTCCGTCCTACAATCAAGACTGAATCAATGCGAGACACATCTAAGGGAAACCGAGGACGCCCTCCGAATGGTTAGCAGACTCGCAAAATCTGTGGACTATCTTACCGCACTACTACCGCAACTCAATCTACGTCAGGATTAGCTTAGGCTGAATCTGTACTTTATTATGTTTTCGTAGGAGCTATGTAATTTGACCGTATGTAATAATTCTCGACACTTTTGTAAAACTCCTAAGTCTGTGACTTTTGAAACTCCTAACTAGAAACTGTCTATAATCATTCGACTTCGTATTATGAATTGACAATTTCTCTCGTTATTTCTACGTTGTGATTTTTACCCTGTGATGTTGTATATTACCACTTTATATATATACATCTATCGTACTTATCATTTTGGAACCACCTCTCATGTACCTTTTGTTTCTCTCTTGAAGAATCATGCTGCCAAAGAAGAAAAGTTACAGTGATGCCGAACTTGCTGCTGTCGTATCTCGAGCAGTGGCCGATGATTTGGCTACTCGGGATTCATCTCGAAACTCTCGAAGTAATGACGAAACCCCAGTCAATACCCCTGTTATCAAACCTTGCTCTTACAAGGATTTTCTTAGCTGCAAACCGCTCTAATCAGATGGATTGAATGTATGGAATCCGTCTTCAACCTCTGCAACTGTACGGAGGATAACAAAGTCAAGTTTGCTGCCTACACCTTTCACGAAGGTGCACTTACGAGGTGGAACACCCACGCAAACTCTGTGGGCATCGAGATAGCAAACCAACTTCCTTAGGTTGAACTGAAGAAAAAGCTTAGGGAACAATACTGTCCCGAAGAAGAACTGCACCGTTCGGAGGAAGAATTCTGACACTTGACAGTTCAGGGATCCAACATTGCTAGATATACCACCAAATTCCAACAATTCACTTTATTATGCCCCGGGTTTGGTTGATCCGGAGGAAAAATGCATCAAAAGGTACATCCACGGCCTCCCTGAGAATATTCAGGGGAACGTCGCCTCATCAATGCCAACCACCGTTGAAAGTGCAATCCGGTTGGCACATGAACTCATGGCCATGGTTGTCAGCCATGAGACATCCAACACATCCTCCTCCAACAACAACATACACAAATTGTCTAAACACCACAACTACCAGAACAAGAAATCCAATGTCATCCAAGTTTACACTACCAATTCTGAGCCAAACCGTAGCTACACTGGAGACAAGCCATACTGTTCCAAGTGCAACTACCACCACGAAGGTCCATGCAGTACTCCCTGCAATAACTGCGGGAGGTACGGGCACTTGACCCGAGATTGCCGAGCCCCCAAATCCAACAACAACAACTTTTACAACAATGCCAGCCAACCCAAATCCTACTTTGGGTGTAAGGAAGCGGGACACTTCAGAAATGAATGTCCTAAAAACAAGAACAAGGGCAACAACAATAACAACAACAACAACAAGAAGAAGAACAACAACGCAAGGGGAAGAGCGTTCGTACTCCGGGGATGCCCGTCAGGACCCGAATGTGGTCACGGGTATGTTCCTCCTCAACAACTTATCTACTTCTATTATGTTTGACACTGGTGCCGATAGAAGCTTTATTTCTGATGAGTTTTGCCCCCTACTTGATATCACACCTATTGCTTTAGATGTTAAGTACACCGTAGAACTTGCAAATGGTAAACTCATAGAAACCGATAGGGTGATACCTAATTGCACCTTAAACCTAGCCGACGAGACCTTCTCAATCGACCTTATGCCTGTTGAAATCGGAAGTTTCGACGTCATCGTTGGTATGGACTGGTTGTCCAAGCATCACGCCGAAATCATTTGTTATGATAAAATCATTCGTATTCCTCTCGCCGTCGGTAGAACCTTGGTCATAAAGGGGGAGACCTGTGGGACGAGACTCAAGATCATATCCTGTTTGAAAACCCGGAAATTTTTGAGAAAGGGTTATCTAGCAATCCTCGCGCATATCATGGAGAAAAAGTCGGAGGAGAAGCGACTTGAAGATGTGCAATCGTTCGAGACTTTCCACAAGTCTTTCTTTAAGATGTTCATTTATGGTGAGGACGGGTGTTTAAGGACCTTCCCCCAAAATCATTAAGAACAATTCGAAGATCTTACCCAATTCGAAGTAAAAATTTTTTTACCTAATTAAATAATTAACCCTAAAAAATCAAACGCCCCTTCTCTTTTGATATAATTAAATTATTTGAACATCTAATTAAATTATTTTGTCTATTTGAATAATCCAACCCGAACTACCTAAAACCCGAACAGTTTATCCGAACAACACTTTAACCTGACAATATAATTACTTCAAAAGAAACATTACAATCATTCCGATAAGCACACATATGAAACAAATGTAAACATGATTTCTTCACTTTAACATCTTGACTTCTTCTTCCAATTTCAGCACCAACTGACGAGATTCCATACCTTCATTCTTCAGTTCCCAAGCTTTGTTTTGTACAGCTCAATATTCGGATCAGGATCCCACCAATGAAAAAAACTACACTTCTTTCATCCCTTGTAGTTTTGTGTCACACCCCCAAAATCGTTAATTAAGTTTATCAGAAGTTTTCGGATGCATTAGATTGAGTGGGGGTGTCGACGTATACAAAGTACATAGATACATATCAGAGCATATGATTACAACCGAACATATATATTAAGATGCCAAGACTAATAGTTACAAAGTTTACGATTCATCGAATCGTGTAAGTTAAAAAAGTAATTAAGTTACAAAAGTAGATTTCATAAAATTGAGTAAAAAAAATTAGTTATATAAAAGAAATCCTATTGTCAAAATTTGACATCCTATTTGCTTCGCGGGTCGCCTATATTCCTAAACGTAAGAGATAGTACTATAAGTAGATGTCTCGCAAGATCATCTAGGCTAGTTGTCTACACAACTAGTTATGTCCAAAGTTTGTTTAATCGTTAATTTTTGAAAACATGTGTGGTCTGTTGGTGACGGTTGAAATAATAATTTCAAAGTATTCTTATTATGTTCAAATTGTTGTATACTTGGATGACGGAGGTTCGGGGGTAGCGCCCCTGGTAGCGGGGTCCAACGGGCAGCAACCCCTGGCAGGGTCCAAGAGGCAGAGCCCCTGGCTGGGGTCGAGCTTTAATTTTTATTGCTTTAACGAAAACGCATAAAAAAAATTTAATTCGTTAGTTTCAGCTCAAAATTTTCGGTCCACAAAAGTCAGTTCGCAAGGTCAACTCGCAGGTAGGTTCGCGACTCGGTTCGGCTCACAAGCCTCGACTCGCAAGTCTCGACTCGCGGTAGGCTCGCAGGTCAAGTCGCAAGTCAATTCACTTCGCAGTTTGACTTCGTGAGTCAAGGTTTTTGGTTCGCTGGTTTCGGTTCGCTTCGCAAGACGAACTGCAACTGCGATCTCAGTTTGCAGGATGAACTGATCGAACTTTTAATTTTTAAAATGCATTTTAAGTTGGTTTTTGGTCATAATCTCGTAGGGTAAATGTTATAGCATGTAAATATAAGTTTTAAAAGTAATTTAAAAGTGTTAGAAAGTCTCATACCACGAAAATGGAAACGAAGAAGATGAAGATGTAGCTCCTGATGTGGTGGTCATTTTCTCTTGAATCAACTCCACAAGATGATTAGTTTTTGGTGGTGTTTTAGGACGATTTGAGGCTGCGATTTTTAAGAGAAAAGAGAGAGAATTTAGGTTGGTGATGTGTGTGTAAAATGAGATGAATTTGGGAAGAAATGAAATTAAAAGGGGTTGGGTCATGGGTTGGTGGGTTGGGTCATGGGTTGGTGGGTTGGGTCTGCGGGTCTGGGCTGACCCGTTTGGGTCTCGTGTTCGCGTTATTTCGTTTATCCTATCGTTAAATAGCATAATATTTTTAAATGATAAATTTCTAAAAAAATGTTTTCTAATACGTTTTTAAATCGAATATTTTATGAAAATATTTTAGGTGGGTTATAAAATATAACTTCATTTTGTCTTAGTTTTACGGATATGTTTTGTCATTCAATTTATGTTTCACACGATATGAACTATTTCGTAAATATTATCGACAAAATTTTTAATAAATAATAACGTTATTTAATAGTTTCGTGTTATTAAATAGTTTTGTTCACCAACAGTCGTATTATTTTGTCGCGTTTATTACCAATTGTTTTGTACGCAATTATAACAATTAGAAATATGTAATACTACGTGTATTAACTAGTTGGGCTCTGCTATACTTACCTCTAAAATGTGTTGTGAATTCACTCTTTGTTAGGGAATTAGCGTCGAAATGCGTGCACTTACTGTTTATAATTATGTCAAAATTGCGGGGTGTTACATTTGGGCAACCTATGAATCTTCGACATGGGTTGCTTTCAGTCCAAGATGTCCACAAACCACTTACATCTCCACAATCGCACAATACACGAACTCGATTTATCAAATCTTTAGTTTCCCATGCTGACTTTGTTCTATTTATTGATATCCAGGTTGAAGAACTCGAGGTATTACTGTATACCATTGTCATAAAATATCTCTGATATTCTTTTAGGCTTTTAATATCAATTGGGCTTTATATATAAATCTTTCAAAAGGACCATGGTTCTAATGAATAAACCGTGACCACTGATCAAATAGTTTGACAGAAACCACGTGTCTTTAGTTTTAAGACGTTGAACTATATATTTCATTACTTATACTTTACTAGTTTAAATGTTTTATTTAACACAAATTGAAAAAATATAAGAGCTAGTAAGTATGGAAACAAAATCACATCATAATTTTCGATAATAATAATAGATATAAAAGTAAATAACGTTATATATATATATATATATATATATATATATATATATATATTAACAAAGAAAATAATTTTCATCATCTCCTTTTAGCATAATCTTTTTCCAATCCTTTTGAATTTTATCATAATCTTCGAAACGTGATTTCAGATACTGGATCGATACTTTTTGGACTGTGTAGAATTCAAGATCATGATCTTCACATTTTTCAAGAAATTCGATCTCAGGTTTGGAAAGTTCACAATTAAATTGATCACGTTTAGTTTTTACTTCTTTGATCCATTTATCGATCTTCCGAGTTACATCATTCATGTTCTTGAGAGTTTCCTTAATTGACTCGAGAATGTTGTTGTCAATCTTGTTGATTAGTAGGTCAATTTTCTTGCCCAACACATGTTGTTCAACTTCAGTTGCTAGTTTTTTCTTTTTGTGTATAGGATAGAGATATGTTGTATATTTTGTAAATAAAAGAATAGAGCTTCGAGTTATATAGAATGAGAATACTATTAGCAAGAAATTTGCAATCAATATTACCCATTGATTTACAAATTAAATGCAACTTTCAAACTATTCAAGATCAAAAATTAATTAACAGTCACCTACATCCAAAAGGACCACAGTTCACACAACCGACACGCGGTTGTATGAGAAAATTAATTCAATATACGGTACGTACGTATTGATCCAAATAACTTACATCTTGGCCCAAAGGCCACAACCCATGGCCGACATGGAAATACATTTTACAGTACGATTAGGTCGTGAGTTCGTTACGAAAGAACCACGGTTTGAGTTAAAAACCGTAGTCCGATTAAATTAACTACGTTTTGTAGTTAGGAACCGTGGTCCTTGTACAAAACATAGACCACCCCTCGTCGAATGTAACCGTGGTTTGTGTATTCAGGGATTTTGACCACGACTTTGAATACAGGTCTGTGTCCCGCTAAATCTTTGAGTCGTGGTCAGTGGAAAGAAAAGTAAAAATGCACGATGTTTTGCAAATGGATCACGGGTTTGAAGTGATTTTCACCATTTCCGTGGTCTATTAGGGGTGGGCTATTGTGGATTGTGTAGTAGTGAATTCTCATTAAGATGATGCAATGTGGTGACATTTGGTTCTAACTAAGCATTAAAGTTTGAAAGAAAAGAATAGTCGAACAATGAATTCCAAGAAAGATAATTAGAAAAACAATTATTCAAAGTGTTGAGTTCTACTCACATAATGCAATTAACGATCTGTGATAACCGACAAATTAGGCTATTAATTACCACTAATTTAAAACATTATTACTTGTAATTAATATGGTTTAGGACTAATTTCATGTAACACCTTTTATATATATATATATATACACACACACTATTATATAATGCATATGGTCTTTTCTTAATTTTAAGTCATTATGCAATCCTGACCTTCCATTCTAATCAAATTGATCTCAACCCTCCATTCCTGTTCTTTCAATAATATACACATATATAAACACTCAACACCTTAAATCAAACACATTCAAAAACTGCAAAACACACACTCTCACCTTTCTCTCCCCAAAACCATTTGATTCTAGATATTAAGTCCTAAACCCAACCCCAATCATATGTCCACCCACACCCAAAATCATCATCACAACCATCTGTTTTAGTCAGGAAACACTACCACCACAAACACTTTCACCACCATAACATTCGTCCATTGTTAGGTCCCCACTTGATACGTTGAACTTTGTGTTTCCACCTTTTGGTGTTGAGATCCATATATTTCTACGAAAGCAGTTTTTTAGATGATTTTTGTTCCTGTGCTCTAAATATTCCTTGATCCGTCAAAATCCATGAGTTTCCTTCATTTGATGTTGAGACCTGACGAGATATAGCGAGATCAATCGGTTTTTTAGATCTGTCGTGTTTTCAGTGAATATGAATCCTAAAAAAAATAACTCAGGAAAATCGAGTTGACGGGTTTATTGGTTTAGGTTCTTTGGCTTTCAAGGATTTTGGTGTTGAGTTTCGGATTTGTCAACCATTTGGTGTTCTAGATGTTTAAATCTGACATTATAAAGCCATAAAATTAAGCGCTTAAATCTATCTATATCTGAGAGTATTCTTTTTGAGAGTTTATTTTTTATTTTTGGTACTTTTGTTGAGAGTTTTCATTTTCTTCTTAGATCTATGTCACTTGGAACTTCAAATGCTTGAGCAGTGTCTTTGAGCCATATGCATTGTTCATTTTGTAATACGTTTTTGTTTCTTAATACAGTAGTATTAGTTACTTTAACGTTAGATTATGTAAGAAAATTAAAATTAAACGAAAAAAGACTTTTTGGTATGCTAAAATGTACAGTGAGATGTCACAAACAAAATGGAATATCTTGACTAAGATGACATGCTTTTTATAAAGTGCTCTTTCATTGGAAACATTACTTAAAAAAGAAAATGAAAATTAACAGGAAAAAAAAACAGAGTCATTGGGTGAGTGTGGAAGGTCTGTACAAAAAATATAATATAATAATAAGCAATCTAATAGAAATGGAAATATTAATTAACAATGGATATGTATACAAGACTTTTGCTCATTTTGGGAGATCAAATCGAAATAAAAAAGGTCATAATAATATAGAAGCAAAATTAATTGAACCTAAAAACAATTGGACCTTTAATTATTAGTAAAATTCTAAGGCAAACCTGTTCACAAAATTAGAAATGGAGCTGAGGATCCGAAAAAATGATAATCGGGCTATCTTTTTTACAAATGACGACTCATCAAGCTAGAAATAGACAAATATAAATAAACCAAACAGGCTTTGGAAAGTTTATTAGTATTTGATTAAAGTCTTTAAAAGTTTGTGATTTATTATTATTATCATTATTATTATTATTACTTTTTTTTTGAAAAGGAAAGAACTTCAATTAGAAACCAAATATACAAGAGATATATAAAAAGAATTACAAATCAACACCCAAAGACCACAAGAGGCATCATTATTATTACTATTACCACTACTACGGGGTATTATTTATTTTATTATTTTATCAATTTATCACACTTTCTACATTTGTCCTTTCGAGTTTGTTTACAGGGTCTTCTAATATGTGATATGTATATACAAAGTTATGAGTTATGAAAAGTGCATATCAGAATCACAAACTACAATATGTTTCCAACGTCACTTACATATAAAGAGCAAATAGAATCTTGTATTTCCCATAAAAAGTTAATGTTTATATAAATTAGATTTATAAACAAATTTATCTAAAAACTATTTATCTTTTTAAAAAGACAAGTAATTACACTTTCCACGACCACAAATATTTACATTAATCAAGAAATATATACAATTGTCCCATCATAAGGACTTGCACCCCGAACCTTCTTATCGTAAGGGTCACCACCAATTGTAACACCCACCAGATTAGGACTAGTGATTAGTGCCTAATCATTTGTTAATACATGTAATTAGTTCGGTTTTAGGCTAATTAATGTATCGAAATATATACGATTATGCGATTTGATTAAATCATACGCAATTCAAATCGAATGTAATTCGAATCAAATAAATACAGACGTTGGTGACCAAATTTATTAAATAATATGACATTATTTAACAAGTCAATTTTATCCAAAATATTGTTTAGATAATATTTCAACTCAAATTCGTATCGTACAAACAAGGATTTCATGATTAAAATATTAAGCGCGCAAACAATCAAAGCGAGGTTAAATTATACCTTATAATTCACTTACTATGTATTTAGTAAAATACTTCAAATAAAATATTTATAAAACATTCGTATTTTAGAATGTACAATTAAACGTATAGAATAATTAAATTAACATTTAAACAATCGGAAAACGAACACCGCACGGAGCGCATACACGGGAACAAAATTTGGGACACACCCACAAGGGGTGAGCCTCACCAAAACTGGCCCAAGGTGAGGGTCACCACCTCCCTCACCTCACTCTTTCTCATTGTACACTCACACACCCATATTTTTCTCTCTCCCTTCCCACTTTCCTCTCAAACATCATCAACAGCACCATCACCTTAATTCCACAAAAACTACCATCAAACATCCTTGAATCACCTCGCTCGTTTGAAGTAAAAGAACCACCTCGTCACAATCTACATTTCTACCATTTCGGATTTCTCCAGCGTTAAGTTTGTAAGTTCCTGACAAATCCCGAAACACTCCGATTTCCACTATTTTCACTTGATTGTTGTCTGTAATAGCTTGAAATGTCCATCTAAGGGTTGGGTAAAAGAATCAGACCAAACGGAAACCGGAAAACACATTTTTTGCTCAAAATCCGTCGAACAGACATAAGTGTCGCATAGGCCGGACCAGTATAGCGTCACTTCGTGTGCCACTTAAGTGCCGCATTTTGTGACGCATAAAAACCTAAATTTTCGTCACTTGCCTAAGTGCCGCATAAAACCCCTTTTTCCCGACACTTACATCCGTCACTTGTCCAGTGACGCCCAACATTACTTACCGACACTTCCAACGACACTTGTCTAAGTGTCGCATACAATTGAACTCTAATTTCATCCGACACTCGACCCTAGTGACGCATGGAGCCCTTACCCGACACTGATAACCGACACTGCTTTAGTGACGCCTCGCCATGTGTCACTTCCCTAAGTGACGCCCTAAACTCAGATTTCACAATTTTATGCGACACTTCCTAAGTGTTGCCTAAACCCCTAAGTGTGGCATCAAGTGACGCTTAAAACATATTGTTTACAACTCTTTTTCACACTAAGTGTCGAACTTCTATAACCTCGCACCCTTATACGATACGACTTCTAAAACACATTGGAACATGTTTTCAAGCATAATACTTCGAAATCATAATGATAATGATAAGATTATTATTACAAACAATCACCAACGGGCCGTATGCATTTTCAAATACTTAAACAAATCACCCAAATCGTAGTAATTTTGACATTCTAGTTGGACGAACAACTACAAGGGTGATCTTTTGAGATACCCAATCATGTTTATAACCATCGCGTGTCGTGGACACCCTCAAGTTACGAGTCTTCGAACAATCACTAATCGGCTAATCAACTCACGTTTATTGATTAAACGCTTCAAGACTCAGGTGAGTCTCATGGCCCCTCTTTTACTATTTTTCACTCAGGGGTGGGGTACATTGCTCTATTTGTTTTACATATGAACGCAAGTACTAAAACCTCGATATGTACTACATGAGTTTTCATACTAATCATTTATTTTTAAGCCCTCCATAGCATAGTTTGGTAATACTTTTGTAGTGTGAATGTTAGTGTATGGTACCATATAGGATTGACCCTCCTCGTTTGGGTTAGCAAGCACTAACTGGGTAAATGGATGTACTAATATTTGTTCAGACGAGTGTTTGATTAGGCACTCATGGAGGCACCTCGCTCAGGCACTGATTGTGATCCTGACCCCTCGAGTTAAGCTCAGACTATGTGCTCATGGCTGTATACATCATCATTATTTTTATTTGCTGGATGCAAATCAGTACTTAAATCTTGCGGTTCACATGATATTATTTCATATTCAAACCTGTGAGCTCACCAGCATTAGCTGACCCATTTTAACATGTATCACAGGTACTCAGCAGTAGATTCGGAATACCCTCAGGATTACTATAGCTCGAGTCAGCATGCAGACGATAGAGATTTCCTTGCATTAGTATATTTTGTACAAGTATTTATGTATTGGAATCTCTCATTTAATCGAACACGAGCTATGTACCGTTTCAACAATTGTAAACATTTTAATATTAATACATTTTTATAAAACGACGCATATAGAGTCGTTTGCTATACATCTGTGTGCTTTGATTATTGATTAGTAACACCCAAATTATGCTTCCGCCAAACAGTAAATTTGGGGGTGTTACACCAACCTCCTTATTATAAGGGTCACCATGATACAAAATGACAAAATAAAAATGCTTTTAGACTTGCTAGATTAGAAGAAACATATACAGTAAAAAAAACATTAATGATCACAATACATTATCGGCGAATACATTGCAAACTGACGAAAATATATAAGGTGGTCATAAATTAGTCACCCCGCCGCTTTGCGCGGGTAGGGGGCTAGTATGTATATATGTATATATACACGTACGTAATGAATTGTAATTTCGCGAAACTTTCGGATGGAATTCCGACTCACTTGGGTGTTGGTGACACTTTTACATAAATAACATAAATCTATTTTTTAGAAAATAGTTGTTATTCATTTTGAATTGGTATTATATGATAACATACATAAACTTTTCGCATTTAACATGTAATTAGCGTTTATCCGGTTAAGGGTCGTAACCCGAAACTAGAATACGAAAATACACGAGCCTGAGACCTGCATGGGTCGGCCCGAGCTCAGTTCGCAAAAATGAACCAACCTACCCATTCCCCCTCTTTTTACTTCATTTTCTTCTTTATTTTACATACACATACTACCACATTCTCTAATCTCTCTCTCTAAATCTCGATCTCTCTCTCACTACAACACCACAACAATAACAGCCACCACCACCACCACCGGAAATCACCATCAAACTATTGAAAATAGTGTTCAATATCATAACTAATTGGTAAGACTATCGTTAAAAGTGGAGTCCTTTTTGGGTTGCCCTCAAACGATAGTAAGAGAAACAATAAAAGAGATAATATTAGTTGGAATTAATATTATAAGTTAATTATTTGGTTTGTTAATTTATCAAAGTTGATAAATTAATTAGAAGTTAAAAGAAATTAATAGAAACTATAAAGAGTATTTAGTTAGTTTATTAATTAAATATTAATTAGAAACTAAAAGGAATATTCTGGAAGCGAGTTCCACGGTTGGAGAAGCCAAACGACGATTGGAGGTTAGGGTTTTGTTGTCTACCACACCGGTTGTTGAAATTTCTAATGGTGATGTGAGACAACAATAGATTTTAAATTTATAAGGTTGGGGCCTAGGGGTACTATTATTGCTGATCTAAGGGCTAGCAAAGGATAAGTATGACCTAGGATCGTTCTTCAAAGCGTGACGAATTGAAATTAGGGGATTTAGAAACTTTTATGTATCTAGGTAAGGATAAGAGAGTTGGTTTTGATTTGGGTTTTCTATCCTAAATTAAACTAAACTAAGCTAAACTAAAAGTGGAGGTTACTTCGGGCGTTTAGCAATTAAAGCGATTGTCTAATATAAAGTGGTTTAGGTGATGTTAAATATGAAGAGTTATAATGAGGATAAGTTCATAAGTTAATGTGAGCTACTACTACAATCCTTCTATCGGGCTAATGGGGAGGTGTCCACAATCAGGCAAACAAAATGTCACGTGGCTTGCAGAATATATTAAAGCATACACCGAAAGTTCTCTCAAATGTATGTCCGTGTTATCCGACAGTTAATCTCGAATCCTATTCCCCAATCTCGGTCATCAGAGATGTCCGAATCATGACATAGTTTGTTGAATAAACAATCTTATGAACGGGGTTTACTCTCGCTGGAATAGGTTGGAATAACTAGTCTAGGCGGCCGGATAATACGTGATCACTTGTTCGTACGAGTTATCGACATTACTCAAGTATGCAGGAAAACAGGGATGGTTTATGCTACTAATAGAAACCTAGTTGATACGTTTGTTATTCGATTCATAATATAACTACCTTCGGTCGTTCTTGACTTCCATACGTTTGTACTACGCCGTAAGCGTTTCTAGTACTATATCAAAGAACAGTCAAATAGGGGCCGTCATATTATTTCACGATAAATTAAGGACATTTGTATTTCACTATTATGATAATCCTAAGGCAACAATCAAACAAGAACATGCAATAAGACGATCAAAACAACAATTCCATATAAGCATACAAAAGTATTATCTAAGTCGAGGATATTCTGAAAGTTGTCTCAAAAATATCATCTATACGAATTTAATCTTAATCTACCTTTATTCCCATGTTCCATGTCTTTTAGATCTGTTCTAGTCTAGAAAATACCGACTATGCCGAGTTCAATGATTCAATCTAACATAATATAACCAAGTGACCTATACCCTATGAGTTAGCTACGTTCATTTTTGGATAAGGTTTTAGTCACAACATGAGTTGTGCAGATAAATGATAAAGATTTAATTCCTATATTTATTTATAATATAAGCCATCCACAATCTCATACATACAATTTAATTCAATATTTAAATCTTCCTAAATGACTATCATAGCAGACAATTGAGTTATCTAGTAAATCATGACAATTCTAGCATACATATTTAAATTATTAACATAAAGAAAAAGCATTTTAAATATGGAAGATAGATTAAAACCTAGAAAGGTGTACAATAACTCGTAGCTTAAATGCGTCCCGGAGCACCTCCGTACAAATCTTCCTTAGCTAATTAATTAGCTACTCTAACTAACTAGTCTAAAAGAAGATATCAATTACAAAGAAGATATATATGATGTGTGTGTTTTCTAAGGTGTGTGATGAACGCGTATAAGTACTATATTTAAGTAGTATTTTACCCCTTTTCTTGAATGTTCTTATTGCAATTAATTAAGTTTAGGTACTTATTTCGTTCATATTTGCAATTAGAAGTGGAAACAAAGCATTTTGGAGAAAAGAACTGAAAACAGTCAAGAAACAAGTTGAATAATGCATTTTGGAAAAGTTGAACGAAGCCGGGATATTAAAAGAAGAAAAGTTGAAAACGTCTGGAAATTCAATCCATCCGCTAGATAGATTATTCATCCGTCGGATGGATAAAGGCGGTGGAGGCCCAGTATACATGAAGCTAGGCTGGGCTTATTTGCAATCAATCCGACGGATGGAATTCCATCCGCCGGATGGATCGATTTTCCAGGGAACTATGTAAATGCATTTTAAACCCTAAAAAGAAGAGAGAATTCGGCTAGGGTTTTTCTGTGTTCGACTCCAGGCGACTATTTTATGATTTTTATGAGTTTTGGAGGCACGAGAAGTAGGGTTGAAGTTATTTAATCTTATCTTTTAGTGATTCGTCGTTTTGGTTTGCACTTATACTTATTTGTTTCGATTACATTATGTTTTTGAGATTAATAATTCTGTTTTTGCAATATTCGATGATGAATTGAAAATTTTAGTAGTCGTATAGTAATGAACCTTTGATAATGATTATTAAATGATTATGATTGCAAGTTTGTTAAGTTGTTTGATTGAAAATGATTATGTTATCCGTAGATCCTTATTTATTGGTGGTTATTAGTTGTTACTTAACGTGATTGATTATGTCATTGAGATTGATTTCCCTTGATATTGTCGATTATTGATGGTTAAAACTTAGGTTTTGATCATTGTTAAATATATTGAGTTTGATAGGTTAAGAGACTAATAATTAAATAATCTAAGGTGAATAAGTTAATAAGTGATTATTAATAGGTATTGTTGAGTCATACCGCCAGAATCAATCATAACCAATCGTGAATATTTGATGCACAACTTAGGGAAAAGCACGCAATAGAATAACATTCTTGGGACGTCGGATCGATGTTTATTGTGGGACCCTAGGTTGTAGTGATTAGTTAACCAGAACCGGAGACTAATTTACATTTAATATAGAATCTTTGATTAGTATCTAAGTTAATATAGAAGAAATCACATTTAAACAATTAACGTGCAATGAATCGGAATATATGAATCTGAGTGGAGTTATCTACACAATTGCTTGCTCCCTCTTGTTGTTTTCTATCTGTTATTTAATTTAAGTAATTTATCTGTTTTCTTTGTTAATTCAATTTAAACGTTCACACGGAACTAAAACGTCCCCCTTTGTTTACTGTTTTATTAGTTAATTATTTTTTTTATTTTTTTTAAATAAACGAGCGTTTCCTGTGTTTGACTCAGACTTACCAAATTTATACTGACATTCGATCGGGTATTCTTGCCTGGTTGTGTCATAAGTATTAATTAGGTATTTCCGTTTACAAATAATAAAACGAGACGCTTTCACACGCATCAAGTTTTTGGCGCCGTTGTCGGGGAAACGGTTGCGTTTTGTTTATTTAAATAGGAAGTTTTAGTTGATATATTTTTAATTTAAATTTAAGTAATTATTTTTTGTTAAATTGTTTGTTTAAGTTAGTTAAGGTTTAATTTAAATTGTTAAAAGTTAAAATTGAATGAAACAATTCAATTCTAAGTTGGTCTAAATACAGGTTTGTTTTAAGTATCCTATCTTTTCCATCTAAGCTTCGGATAGAAGTTCGATCCGCTGGTTGGATTGGTTAGACCAACGAGGAGCTCTTTTCACCCGGCGGATGGAATTCTTTTGTGTTTTGTTCATTTTTCATATGATTTGTTTGAACTAACTTGTTTTTCGTTAGTTGTTTTTGCATTCCAGATTGTGTGTATTCAGGATGTTATCCAATGGCTAGAAGTTATGAAAGTGACGCTAATGACCAGAACATGGTCAAGAAAACCGATTCTGCTAGTTCGGGTTCAAGTTCCACCGAGACAATTTCGTATACCACGTATTTAGGGCGTAGATGTAACACCCCCAAATTTACTGTTGAACGGAAGCATACTTTGGGGTGCTATTAATCAATAAACAAAGCACATAAGATAAAGTGAACGACTCTATATGTGTCGTTTACAGTACATTGATATTATAAAAGTCTTACACTTTTATAATAGTTTACAAAAGCTCGAGATGAAATGAAAGAGATTCTATGGCGTAACTAATTATACAAAATATAGTAATGCGAGATAATCTCCTGATGTTTGCATGAGACTCGAGCTAATGAGCATCCTGAATGAGCAGCCCTACTGCTTCTGCGAACCTGAGAATACACGCTAAAATGGTCATCTAAAAGCTGGTGAGTTCACAGGTTTGATGATAAAGTATAATGTATGAACTGCAAGATTTAAGTATGATAGTTTGCTATTAAGCAAATAAGTAAATGATAAATGATGTATATAACTACCATGAGCACATAGTCTGAGCTTAACTGAGTTGTCAGGATCACAATCAAGTGCCTGAGCAAGGGTGCCTCTATGCGTGTGCCAAATCAACACACGTATGAACAAATGATAATGCGTTCGTTTGACCTGTCAGTGCGTGCTGACCCGAACGGGGATTATCAGTCCCATATGGTACCATACACTAACATTCATGGTACAAAGTATTACCAATCTATGCTATAGAGGACTTATGATGATTAGATGAATAACTCATGCAGAATATAGTGATGTTTGATACTTGCGTTCACATGTAAAACAAAACAGGCATGTATTCTCACCCCTAGGTTTAAAACAGTAAAACAGGGGCTATGAGACTCACCTGAGTCTGATGAATTGTTGTCGGGCAATTAATGATGAAGTACAAGTAAATGATGTCGTTCAAACGGCTGAAACCTGCAGGGCGTGATAAACGCTCAAGGTTTTAAGTAATTAGATTTTGGAACCTGTTGGGCGTATTAAACGCTCAAGGTTTTAAATGATTAAATCTCTCAACAGATCATCTATGCTAGTTGTTCATCCAACTAGTAATGTCCAATGATTTGATTTGATTAGTATGATTGGAAAATAAGTATGGCCCATTGGTGAGTTCGAATAATAATTCCAAAGTATTATTATTATGATGTTGAAATGATATACTTATAAAGTATATTTGAAGTGTTTAAATGTTGTATCGTATAAGTATTAAAGGGTGCGCAATGTTTGATACTTAGTTTGAAAATGAATTATAAGTCTTTCATTTTTGGCGACACTCTATGGTGACACTTAATTAGTTTTTGGCGACACTAAGGGGAGTGTCGCATACAATGTGAAATATAGTAATTTTGGCGTCACTCGAATTAAGTGTCAGAGGTATACGTCATTATCGAAAACGTGGTCAACGGTCTCGGTTAGGCTATTTTTAAGAAGTTCTCTATGAAGCGTCGATAGTAACTTGTCATACCTAAGAATTGGCTGGAACACCCCGCAATTTCAAAATAATTATAAACGTTAATTGCACGCATTTTTAGGCTAATTCCCTACTTTAGTGAATTCACAACACATTTTAGAGGTAAGTCTAGCAAAGCCCAACTGGTTAATACGCGTAGTATTACTTATTCGTAATTACGTACAAAATGATTGGAACAAACGCGACAAAAATATAGGACTGTTGGTGAATAAAATTAATTAATAATATGAGATTATTAGTTAACATTAACGTCTATTAAATATTATTTTGATAATATTTAATAAGTATTTCGTAAACTGAAACAAATTGAGACATTTCTCCAACAAAACAAAGTTCTAATTTTACAACTTAGCTAAATTACTTTTATAAAAATATCTCAAATAAAATATATTCTAAAATGTATTTAAAATTTACCAATTAAAATAAATTAATATTTAACGATCGGGTAAACGAACATGGATAATATACCACAATTTGGGGTGAAAAATCCCCCCCCCCCCTTTGGTTGACCAAAACCGGCCCACACCCGCACCACCAACATCAGGAGATTATCTCTACCCCCATTCTCTTTCAATTCTCTCTCTAAAACACCACACAAATCACACAAAAACTACATCAAAAACGCATCAAATCACCTCGCTCATTTAGAGAAAAACGATCACGGATTTGAGCTCTACACAATCATCTTCTCGGATTACTCATGCGATAACTTTGTAAGACCCCGAAAATCCCGCAAACTCTTAGATCTTACTATTTTCTTTGATATCTCTTGTTTATAATACTTTATACAACATGTTTTAGTGTTCTTAACAACTGAAAATGTCCAAAATCGACCCAAAACTCGTTTTCCCCAATTTTTCGTTCGAACAGTCCGTTGTGTCGCACGGGGCTAAAAACAGTAGTGCGACACAAGCTTTTGTGTCGCAGAACCACTTCTACGTCGCACTATGCGACACAACGTTTTATGTCGCACAATTCACCCTACGTCGCATACTCAAAATTGGTTCAACTATTGCAAAAATAAAACCTGTGAATTCACTCAACCTCGTTGTTGACTTTTACTATGTTTTTCAGGGAATTAGCTGCACGTAAGATCCTCCAGCATACATGGAACATAGGCGACCCACGAAGGAATAGGATGCCAACTTTTGACAACTGAATTTCTTTTATATAACTAAAACTATTCAGTCATATTTACGAAATCTACTTTTGTAACTTAATTACTTTTCAACTTGTACGATTCGATGAATCGTAAACTTTGTAACTATTACTTTTGGCATCTTAATATATATGTTCTGTTGTAATCATATGCTTTGATACGTATGCGTGTACATTGTTGGTGTCATTACCCCCATACTTTACTAAATGCTTCCGCTAACCACAATCAACGAATTTGGGGGTGTGACATTGGCCTACTTCAGTCGGCGTTATAAATGCTTTCCAGCACTTGATAGCCTCAATCTTTGATGGATCTACATGAATTCCCTGACTGTCAATAACTTGACAAAGGAATTGAATGGTTTGCATCAAGAACTCACACTTGGAGAACTTGGCATATAACTCTTCGTGTCTAAGAAGTTCTAGAATGGCTTTGAGATGTTGCGCGTGTTCCTGTTCATTATGCGAGTAGATGAGAATTTCCTCGATGAAGACAATGACGAACTTGTTGAGATAGGGTTTGCACACTCGGTTCATAAGGTCCATGAATACAGCCGGTTCATTTGTCAAACCAAATGGCCTCACTTGGAACTCGTAATGCTCATAGCGAGTTCGGAAGGCATTCTTTGAGATGTCGATGTCACGAACTCGTAACTGATGATAACCTGATCGTAGATCTATCTTCAAATAGAAACTTGACCCTTGAAGTTGTCGAATAGTTCATCAATGCGAGGAAGTGGGTAACGGTTCTTGATGGTTAATTTGTTCCACTCTCTGTAGTTGATACACATCCTGGATGAACCGTCCTTCTTTTTCACAAACAGAACCGGAGCTCCCCAAGCTGAAGAACTCGGTCTAATGAACCTTTTGTCCACAAGTTCCTGTAATTCAGTAGACAACTCCTGCAATTCGGATGGGGCTAGACGATATGGTGCTCGTGCCACCGGTGCTGCTCCGGGCACAAGGTCGATTGAGAACTCAACTTGTCTCGCTAGAGGAAGACCAGGCATGTCTTCGGGGAAGACTTCTGGAAAGTCTCGAACGATAGGCACATCCTCAAGTCGCTTCTCCTCCGACTTTTTCTCTATAATGTGTGCGAGGATTGCCTGATAACCTTTTTTCAAATACTTTCAGGTTTTCAAACAGGAAATGATATTCAATCTCGTCCCACCGATCTCCCCTTGTATGATAAAAGTACTACCGGTGGTGAGAATGCGAACATTTTTATCGTAGTAGCAGACGATTTCAGCGCGGTGCTTGGACAACCAATCCATGCCAACAATGACATCGAAACTTCCAATCTCGACAGGTATAAGGTCGATAGAAAAGAGTTCATCAAATAGATTTAAAGTGCAATTAGGTATTACACTGTCGGTCTCTATGAGTTTACCATTAGCCAACTCTACCATGTACTTAGCATTTAAAGCAATAGGAGTGATGTCAAGCAATGGACTAAACTCATCAGATATAAAGCTCCTATCAGCACCAGTATCAAATAGAATAGATGCAGTAAGATTGTTGAGAAGGAACGTACCCGAGACCACATCCGGGTCCTGACGGGCTTCCTTGGAGTTCAACATAAAAGCTCTTTCCTTGACAGTGTTGCTGTTGCCCTTGTTCTTCAACTTTGGGCACTCATACCTAAAATGCCCCGTGTCTCCACACTCATAGCAGGACTTGGGTTTGCCAGTGGTGGTGTTGGCATTGGTAGATCTGCAGTCTTTTGCCAGATGCCCATACATTTGACACTTTCCACAAGGAGTACCGCAAGGATCTTCATGATGTCTTTGGCACTTTAAACGGAAGGGTTTATTCCTAGTGTAACCCTTGTTGGACTCAGAACCAGTGTTAGAGACCTTATCAGAATCAGCCCTCTTGGATGATGGTTGGTTTTGATTAGGGTTTCCAGCCAGCGCAACGATCCAATAGCACCTTCAGTGTCTTTGAAGTTCGGAGGCTTGCAGCTAAAGAAGTCCTTGTATGTGCAACGTTTTAGCAGAGTGGTATTTGGTGGTGTTTCAGCACTTTCCTATCGCCGTTGCCCAGCAATTAGTGCATCAGCAACCAATTGATCAACTTCAGCTTGAGTGTACGTTCGTCGCGGCGGCATGATTAAAAGATGCTGGGAATTAGTGTATCAAGATTCGGAATTCATCCTGATGATAGAAATGGTGGAAGGAATACGAAATTATAATTTTCATCGTGAGCACATGACGGTGCGTATAAATAGGTAGACGGTATTAGATGAGAACAAAATCCCGTTCTTTATATCGAGTGACGTTGTAGTAACTATACTTTTCGTCTTCGGTGGTGTGAGCGTTAGTGAGTATATTATCATGTGAGGCCTATTCATATATTTTCAATATATAATAGCCTAGAGAATAGTACGTAAGTTAGGCCTATGTATGTATATACACCTATATCCCATAATAGCCTAGTGTGTGTCCAGCACAAAGCAACTATAAGTCCCAGTTTCTCTCGTGGTCAGAGTCAACTAGTGTATTCTTGTTTAACATAACCCCTTTCAGATCTCACATCATCTTTCCTTAATTATACATAGTTGATCATGCTATGTTAAATTAAAGGCGTATGGTGTAATCCCTGAACCAGTTATATCTAATAAGGAATACTGCCTAACGGTCATAGTCTAGGCCCACTAAATGAACATAGTTTAGTATAACCTTAGGCTCTGATACCCGTTAGTTATTTTTGCATTCCAGATTGTGTGTATTCAGGTTGTTATCCAATGGCTAGAAGTTATGAAAGTGACGCTAATGACGACAACATGGTCAAGAAAACCGATTCTGCTAGTTCGGGTTCAAGTTCCACCGAGAAATTTCGTATACCACGTATTTAGGGCGTAGATGTAACACCCCCAAACTTACTGTTGAACGGAAGCATACTTTGGGGTGCTACTAATCAATAAACAAAGCACATAAAATAAAGTGAACGACTCTATATGCGTCATTTATAGTATATTGATATTATAAAAGTCTTACACTGTTATAATAGTTTACCAAAGCTCGAGATGAAACGAAAGAGATTCTATGGCATAACTAATTATACAAAATATAGAAATGCAAGATAATCTCCTGATGTTTGCATGAGACTCGAGCTAATGGGCATCCTGAATGAGCAGACCTACTGTTGTTGCGAACCTGAGAATACACGCTAAAATGGTCAGCTAAAAGCTGGTGAGCTCACAGGTTTGATGATAAAGTATAATGTATGAACTGCAAGATTTAAGTATGATGGTTTGCTATTAAGCAAATAAGTAAATGATAGATGATGTATATAACTGCCATGAGCACATAGTCTGAGCTTAACTGAGTTGTCAGGATCACAATCAAGTGCTTGAGCGAGGGTGCCTCTATTCGTGTGCCTAATCAACATACGTATGAACAAATGATAATGCGTCCGTTTGACCAGTCAGTGCGTGTTGACTCGTAAGAGGATTGTCAGTCCCATATGGTACCATACACTAACATTCATGCTACAAAGTGTTACCAAAATATGCTATTGAGGAATTATGATGATTAGATGAATAACTCATGCAGAATATAGTGATGTTTGATACTTGCGTTCACATGTAAAACAAAACAGGCATGTATTCTCACCCCTAGGTTTAAAATAGTAAAACAGGGGCTATGAGACTCACCTGAGTCTGATGAATTGTTGTGGGGCAATTAATGATGAAGTGCAAGTAAATGATGTCGTTCAAACAATTGAAACCTACAGGGCATGACAAACGCTCAAGGTTTTAAGTGATTAGATGTTGAAACCTGTTGGGCGTATTAAACACTAAAGGTTTTAAATGATTAGATGTCTCAACAGATCATCTATGCTAGTTGTTCATCCAACTAGTAATGTCCAATGATTGGATTTGATTAGTATAATTGGAAAATAAGTATGGCCCGTTGGTGAGTTCGATTAATAATTCCAAAGTATTATTATTATGATCTTGAAATGATATACTTATAAAGTATATTTGAAATGTTTAAATGTTGTATCGAATAAGTATTAAAGGGTACGCGATGTTTGATACTTAGCTTGAAAATGAATTTAGTTTAAAAATGAATTATAAGTCTTTCATTTTTGGCGACAGTCTATGGTGACACTTAATTAGTTTTTTGCGACACTAAGGGGAGTGTCGCATACAATGTGAAATATAGTAATTTTGGCGTCACTCGAGTTAAGTGTCGGAGGTATACGTCATTGTCGAAAACATGGTCAACAGTCTCGGTTTGACCCGCAACTTTTACTCAACTCCTAAAATGGTCAAATAAGTTTATAAAACTTGTCTTTATGTTTCGTGGACCTATCGAAGTGTCGTTACCATGATTAGACCAAAACAATCCTTTTTACTTAGGTTTTCCAGATTTCGACTAAACGAACCTCTCGTTTTCTACACTTTTTAAGCCGAATCAAGCTCTACCAAAAATCACACATGTTCCTCTATCATTCTAGTGTAAATGTGCACTTTATGGTAGTTTTATAAGTTCATTTACTATTTTTAACAAAAATCAACATGAAAGGTGGTCAGATTTAGTCCTAAAACAAGTCAAGCTTACAAATCGGTGGGTTTATGAGCCAGTACAAACAAGAAGTTTCTGTAGAGGACTTCCATACGGGGGTTTTGATGTAAGATACATGTTCTATTTCATCCCAGATCTCAAGTTATGGAAGTTTTGGTGAGATGAAATTTCCTGATCAGATTACTGTTTTCGTTTGATTACTTCAAAAACTTGTTTGTACATAATATTTGGACATAATCTAGTCAAATGAGCTACATAACATGTAAATACACATAATATAAGTATTTTATAAGATAAATGAAACCCTTACAATAATTGTACAACCGTGGAGAAGAAGAAGAAGTCGTTATGCTCATTTTGGTGAGTTTTCTTGAATTCCGGCGTAGCGGCTCGTGGTGGCTCTATGTGTTACACCCCCAAATTTACTGTTTAGCGGAAGCAAGCCTTGGGGTGCTACTAATCAATAATCAAAACACACAAGGCATATAATGAACGACTCTATATGCTTCGTTTTACAGATATATAAATGTTTACAAAAGCCCAATGATTACAATGTTTAGAGATTAATCAGCATAACTTAGTTACAAAATGTCGTAATGCAAAATAATCTCCTGATGTGTATGCTGACTCGAGCTATGGGCATCCTGAGTGAACAGGTCCTACTGCTGTTGGGTATCTGAGAACACATGCTTAAAAGGTCAGCTAACGCTGGTGAACTCACAGGTTTGCATAATAATTATATAAGTGTGAACCACAAGATTTAATGATAACCATTTAAAATGAATCAAATGATGTATATGTCTGCCATGAGGTCGTAGTCTGCGCTTAACGTGGGTGTCGGGATCACAATAAAGTGCCTGATTGTGGGTGCCTCCGGGCGAGTGTCTAATCCACACTCGTATGAACAAAAGTTAATGCGTCCATTTAACCAGTCAGTGCTTGCTGACCCGGACGAGGATGGTCAGTCCTATATGATACCATACACTAACATTCACGCTACATAAAGTATTAGCAGAACTATGATGGTAGAGGACTTAAAAGTGATTAGAGAACAACTCATGCAGAATATAGCGAGTTTTGTACTCGTGTTCACATGTAAAATAAAGTAAAGTATGTATTCATACCCCTGGGTTTAAAATAGTAAAATCAGGGGCTATGAGACTTACCTGAGTCTGGAGGTTTGCAACGAAGCAATATGATGTAATAATACGTGGTTTCCGAAGACTGTAACCTGCCGGGCGTTTATGACGTGCAAGTTTAAATAAAATGAGTAGGTATCTTAAAAGATAACCTATGCTAGTTGTTCATCCAACTAGTAATGTCCAATGATTTGATTTGATTGATAAGCCTGAGTTTTGAAACTGTGTACGGCCCGTTGGTGACTGGTTATAATAATAATCTCATTAATATTGTTATGATTTTTGGAGTGTTATACTTAAAAGTATTTACAAATTCTAGGTGACGGGGGTCCGGGGGCAGCGCCCCTGGTTAGCGGGGTTCCAGGGGTGGCAACCCCTGGCGGGGTCCAAGGGGCAGAGCCCCTGGCTAGGGTCGAGCTTAGTAAAAATCTGGGTTCTGTTTCATGCGACACTTATAGCGACACTTAGGGTCTATGCGACACTCAGGAAGTATCGCATAAAATGAGAAATTTTGAGGTACTAGCGTCACTTGAGGAAGTGACGCATGAGATGAGACACTTAAGCAAGTGTCGGGTGTGAGTGTCGGGTAAAGGCGTTAAGCGTCACTAGGCAAGTGACGGTACAAACCAGATTTAGGTTATAGGCATCACTTAGGCAAGTGACGCTAGAAGTGTCGGTAAGTAGTGTTAGGCGTCACTGGACAACTGACGAATGTAAGTTGTCACACCCCGCTAAAGCGGAAACACGAGATGTAACAGCACAATGGTTCCACAGCACAAGGCTCCACTAATGACTTCAACATTCATAAGGTTAATCGTAGCTTCATTTTCCCAACTACTGATTGTTTCCTGAAAAGCATGTAAAAATGAGGGTCAACTACAAAGATAGTTGGTGAGTTCACAGGTTTTAGAATAAGTGAGAATGCCATTTAAAAGTATTCAAAATCACTTTGAAAGATTTACGTTGCTACGTAAATAGTTGTTTAGTGTATAAATGCGAAAGTCATCTAGAAGTGATCAAAACCACGTTTGAAAGATTTACGTTGCTACGTAACTAATTGTTTATACGCGAATTAGAATTCATTTAAGAACGACATGTATAGCTTGAGTCCACAACCAAACCTACTGGCCCGAGAACAACGCCCCAAAGACATGTCCTATCGCGAACATTTAAAGTTGGTGGTATGCACTCACATGCACGAGAGAGTGGGAAGGTGGCCTCCTTCCAAATAGTACTATCCATATCAACCATCGGCTCAATAATGAGTTAATAGGTTGTGTAAAAGAACCCGGGGACTTAAGATGCGATAGAGTCACAAGCATACAATAAGAGCGTAGAAATAGTATATGTACACACATAAAACATTTTTAGCACAAAAGATATATAGGATGTGTACATTTCCAGAACAGTTTTTAGTATCAAAATAGTAAATGTTTAATCCTGAACAATTTCGCAATAAGAATAGTTTCGTAGTCAGATTCAATAAGAACGGTGTCGCTGTAAGATATAGTTTGTGTGCACGTTCAAGAACAAGTTTAACTAGTGCACAAGTTCAAGAGCAGTTTCAATTAACAAGATCAGTTTCGCAGTAAAATACAAACTGTGTATTTCTTTCAAGAACAATTTTACTAAGAGTACACATTAAAGAACAGTTTAGTAAACAAGTAGTCATGCTTTTCACCCCAAAAAGTTTATGAAAACAATAGAAAAATGGGGCTGTGAATACTCACCTGAGTTTAGCAAGCAAATATAGCAATTAGCAAGTATGTGTGTTCCAAATGCAACCTTCTAGCACCCTAAACGCATAAGGTCGGGTGTAAGTGGGAGTTAATGTTTACTTATGCTAATTGTTCACTCAACTAGTATGTCCATATATATTTTGTTTTAGAAAACGTGTGTGACCCGTTGGTGAAAGTTTGTAATAATAATTCTCAAAGACATTATTATTATATACGGTTCATTATACACTTTGCAATAGTATATGTCGCGTGTGTCTAAGTTGTCCTCGTTTGTAGTTATTGTTGTTACGCGAATTGGATACTAAGTGAAATTAGAATTTCAATCTTTGGTCCAAAAGTTCTAAGTGTCATTTTTCGTTCGGGTTATATTTACAAGTCTCGTTTTTGGTCTAAGTTAGTTAATAAGTCACCCAAATCCATTTTTGTTTTCAATTCTTTCCAAAAATAGTAAGTTTTTCGAAAACGAGCCGCTTTTGTTGACTTGGTCAAACTTACTCGGTTTGACCCGAAACTTTCACCCAACCCAAATATCAGTTTATAGGGTCTAAATATGTTGTCGGTTCATGTCGGAGTTCACCAATAGTCTTGGTTTTTATAAAAGTCCAAAAACAGTCCATATTTATGTTTTTCGATTTTGTCGGTTCACTTCCTCTATTTTTTTAAACTAGTTATATTCCGATTTAGAGTCCACAATTTTTACCAGTTGTTCTACCATGTGTCTAGAGGTTAACTTAATTTTTCCATTAATTATATTGTCCATCTTGATAGGTATAAAATTTATGGGTAGAACCATTCTCAGTTTTTAAGCACATGTAGACCAGTCGCATAGATTCGTATTTATATGAAAATTAGTAGATTTGTGGAAAGAGCCATAGAATAACTTTTTGTAGATCTTTTCAATACGCAACTTTTAAAAAAAATACATCTTCTAATTCTTTGTAGAACTCAAGTTATGAGTGTTTTAGTAAACTGACTTTTCTGAGACAGATTATGCATATTCACATATGGGTTATAAAAATGATTTTTGATCTTAGATTTGGACATATCCAAGTTAGATGAGCATTATAACATCTAAATCAGTAGCAAACAAGTAAATTATTGAAGAGTTAGTGTGATTTATACCAACAAGATGAAGAACAAATGAGAGAGATGAAGATGATGATGTCTTGAGCTTCCTTCCTTCTTCTAAACTTTAAGATGATGAATGATGGTGATTGAATAGTGGTTTTTAGGGGGTTGAAAGGCTGGAAATCTTCAGCAATTAGAGAGAGAATGAGAGGGGATTGTAGAGAGAAAAGGTGTGAAGTGTTTGAGTGTAAAGTTGGAAATGGGACATGCATGGCTAATGTATGGAGGTTGTAAGTAAAAGCAATAATTGATTTTTGCATGAAATCTAAGTGGGGGAGGGCGTGGCTGGTCGTTCTCATGGGCCCCACCAAGGGCATTATGGTCATTTTACATTACTAGCTTAATTTGTTGCGTTTTACGTTCGTTTATTCGCTCGGTTTGGTGTTAAATGTTTAATACGCGTTTTTAAGTATCAATTTAAGTTTCAATATTTCCAATTGAAGTATTTATTCTAATTACTTGATGAACATTTACAAAAATGATTCGTTAATTTAGTGATCTCGATTTGCGCGTTCGTTGTACGGACTCTAAATCGCGTAACATTTTATTTGGGCATTTTTTTTTGTTATCTTTTAAAGACATGATATATTAATTGATAACCTTTCACTAATTAATATATTTTAGATTCAAAAGTGTATTTTGACTTTCGTTCGATTGTCGGGCGCGTTCTGCGCGTTTTCGTTGCGTTTGAGACGTTTTAATCGAAACGTCTAGGTTTTCGGGTATTATTATAAAATGATAATAATATATGATAAATAACTTCTAAAAATAGTTTTAAGTTATTTTAGAAATGTTTTCACCAACGTTC
The DNA here is from genome assembly GCA_963422505.1 of Pseudognaphalium luteoalbum. Taxonomy (NCBI): domain Eukaryota; kingdom Viridiplantae; phylum Streptophyta; class Magnoliopsida; order Asterales; family Asteraceae; genus Pseudognaphalium; species Pseudognaphalium luteoalbum. The sequence goes on from OY730197.1 coordinate 47,640,040, forward strand.
GTGTTAAGTCGGGTACCGTCCGATTGAATTTACTTGTCGAGTCACTGAAATTTCGGTTTTGCGATTCGATAAAGATTTTGTGAAGACATAAAGAGGTAGATTTTTCTTTGTTTAGTTTGGCACTTAGTACCAAATTTAGGAAGTCTATAGGAATTTAAGATTCACTAAGCAATCTCCTAGACGTTCTACGACTTTAGTAAGCCTACGAAGTCATAACCTATAATTTTTCACTAGGATTTAAAGAATATTGTAAGCGTAGTTTAAGATTCGAGTGCGGTAATGACATGAGATTTTAACGATTGTCACAGTGTCGAGAAAAAGGGGTTTTATGCGGCACTTAGGCAAGTGACGCAAATTTAGGGTTTTATGTGTCACTTAATGCGGCACTTAAGTGACGCACGAAGTGATGCTATACTGGTCCGGCCTATGCGACACTAATGTCTGTTCAATAGATTTTAAGCCAAAAACGAGTTTTCCGGTTTCCGTTTGGTCCGATTCTTTAACCCAACCTTTAGATGGACATTATGAGATTAAATAAACAACTTTCAAGTAAAAATGTACAAAATCGAAGAGTTTCGAGATTTGTCGGGAATCTTACAAGTTCACGCGGAGAGATTTCGAAAAGATAGAAATGTAGATCGTGACTCCGTGAATCTTTTCTTCCAAACGAGCGAGACGATCCTAGTAAGTGTGGTGGTGTTATTTTGATGATTAAAGAGGTGGTGGTGGTGGTGGTTGTCTTAAAGGAAAGAGAGAAAAAGAAAGGAAGAGAGAGAGAGGGAAGGGGGGAAATGAGGAAAAAGGAGGGAGGGGAGGGGTTTTTGATTAAGCCTCCTCCTTTTTTGCTCCTGCATTTGCGCTCCATGTGGTGTTCGTTTTCCTGATCGTTTAAACGTTTAACTTAATTATTTGTGCGTTTAAATATATGTTTTAAAATACGAATGTTTTATCAATATTTTGTTGAAGTATTTTACCAATTACTTAATAATTGAGTTATAAAATATATCTTAACTTCGTTTTGATTGTTTGCGCGTTTAGTATTTTTAATCGCGTAGACTTTGTTCGTATGATACGAAATAGTTATGAAATATTATCAAAATAATATTTGTGATATAATAGCATTATTAAATAATGTTATATTATTTAATAAAATTGTTTACCAATGTCCGTATTAATTGAATCGAATTACCTTCGATTTGGAACGTGCTCGATTTAACCAAATCGCATAATTGTATATATTCAACAATATATATTATTTGATACACAAATTAGCCTAACACAGTATTAATTACATGTATTACAAAAATGATTAGGACCTAATGACTAGCCCTAATTTGGCGGTGTTACATTCTCCCCTTGTTAGGAGCATTTCGTCCCGAAATTTAAGTCTGAGTAGTCGTGTGAGTAGAGTCGGAGAAAAGTTGTGGATATTTGAGTTGCATCTAATCCTCTCGTTCCCAGGTGAATTCCGGACCACGCCGCGAATTCCACCGGACTTTGACGATAGGAATACGGCTTTGTTTAAGCTGTTTGATTTCGCGATCCATGATCTCCACTGGTGTTTCAATGAAATGAAGTTTATCGTTGATTTGGATTTCCGCGAGGGGAATGATGAGTGTTTTGTCGGATAGGCATTTCTTTAAGTTAGAAATGTAGAAGGTAGGATGCACACTACTGAGCTCATCAGGTAGTTGCAATCGATAGGCGACTGGACCGATCCTTTCCAGGATTTCAAAAGGTCCTATGTATCTGGGGTTTAGTTTCCCGCATTTACCGAAACAGATGATGCCTTTTCAAGGCGATACTTTGAGTAATACCCGGTCTCCAACCTGGAACTCAAGTTGTTTGCGTCTCACGTCAGCATAATTTTTCTGACGATCACGTGCGGCTTTCAGCCGTTGTTGGATACCAATGATTTTCTCGGTGGTTTCATGAATGATTTCTGGACCGGTGAGTTGGCTGTCTCCCACATCGGTCCAACAGATGGGTGACCGACACTTACGACCGTAAAGTGCCTCGAATGGTGCAGCTCCAATACTGGCGTGGTAGCTGTTGTTGTATGAGAATTCACACAAGGGCAAATGGTGTTCCCAATTTGCACCGAAGTCAACAACGCATGCTCGTAGCATGTCTTCCAGTGTTTGGATGGTTCGTTCACTTTGGCCGTCGGTTTGTGGATGATACGCGGTACTTATATCGAGGCGAGTACCAAAAGATTTCTGTAATGATTGCCAAAAGTGTGAGGTGAAACGACTATCCCTTTCGGAGATAATCGAGATAGGAACGCCGTGTCGGGATACAATTTCTTTCAAGTAGATTTGGGTGAGGCATTCCATTTGATCGGTTTCCTTGATGGCGAGAAAATGGGCGGATTTGGTGATATGATCAACGATTACCAAAAGGGTATCGCAACCGCTTGACGTCTTTGGGAGCTTGGTGATGAAGTCCATGGTAATTTGTTCCCATTTCCATTGAGGTATGTCTGGTTGTTGAAGTAAGCCGGAAGGTTTCTTGTGTTCGATTTTGACTTTTGAGCATGTGAGGCATTTACTGACATAGGTGGCGATCTCGACTTTCATGCTTGGCCACCAGTATAATTCCTTGATGCCATGATACATCTTGTCGGATATAGGATGTATGGAGTATTTGGATTTGTGGGCTTCGTCCATTGCTAAGTGATGTGTGCTAAGTATAGACAATTATAATCACAAGTTTTAAATAAGGAAGTACTAAATAATACTATCACACAATTCAGGCAAGTGTTATCCTGATCATAGAATATAGCTTTATAAGTAAGTCCAGATTCGAACACAGGGAACGTGATTTAATTTATAACTAACTATTTATTTATCCTAATTACAATTATTACAATCAATATACAAATTTACAATAATACACAATAATGTACAAGATAGGGGGGACGTTTTAGTTCCGATCGAACATATTTATAATTGATACCGATTCTTAATAGATAAGTTTTAAGGAACAACTTAAGAATACTCAATTGGATAGAAGATTATGACTATCTAAACTATTATTTATTAAACTTATTATATTAACTTATGTCTATTTGGGTGTTGGCTATTACTATTGTGATTTACTAATGTAGAAAACCACAAAGGTTAAGATAATTTTCATATAGCAATACAGTCAAAGGTTATGTAAAGTATTACTATTTATTAAGACCTATCAACATATTATTGATACAATTCCTGGTTCGGTTGAATTACAATGCTACTTAACATTTAATGAAACATAATCATTAATTTAAAAACACAAAAGATTAATAAAGTTTATCTATAAATCAGTTAATTATGATCATTAACATAATATAACACAGGATTCTTGCAAAATAATATTCAATAATATAGTTCCAACATAAACATATAATTCATATAATAAACCTAATAAACATACATTTAAACATTCATAACGAAAATCTAACAAGCAATTAATTCAAATAAACAATATCCAAAGTAACCCAAAGGGTTAATAAAGTTACAAGGATAAAGAAACCGAACCAATTGACGAACTAGCTTTTTCTAGGGTTAAAAACCTTCAAACCTCAGCTCCTTAGCCTCCAAATTCGCACCTAAAGCTGGCCTAAAACCCTAACTTTCATATTTCTCTTCTTTGAATCGTATATGGTTTAGCTTAGACTAAGCCTCTATTTATAGTTTTTTTGGCCGACCCTCCAACCGTCACTTGGGATTCCAACCGTCGGTTGGAGTTACTTGAATCCCACTCCAACTCTGCGTTTTCCACCGCCTTTGAAACCCTTATGTCCAACCGCCGGTTGGATTGTTTTTCCAGAATATTCCACAAACGGGCTTGAGCTTTAATGTGGGCTTTCTTTCTTTTTAAACGGATTCAACTTGTTTTCTTGGCCCATTTCTTCAATATTATCATCTTAGTCTTCATTTCTTTAAGGTTTAAATCTTCTTTTCTTCAATTGCTTCAATTTCTTCAGTTTTGGTCTTATTTTCGTTCCTTTTTCTTCAATCTTCAATTAAAATACATTTCTGCAAATATTAATAAAATAAGTATCTAAAATCATATAAATGCATTAAAATGTATACAAATATAAGGATAAATAGTATAAAATATAGTATCTATTTGATGCTTATCAAATATCCCCACACTTAAGTTCTGCTTGTCCTCAAGTAGAATACTGAATAAAATTTAAAATAAGCATCAAACTTAATATTTAAAAATCAGAATACCAAAACTAAAAACCTGTTTTATAAATTAAAAATTTAAACAATTTAATTAACATGGATAACTATAATGTACAAATAAAAATTATTATTATTCGTGCAATATATAGTTCATGAACGATTACTAATATATTTGTCCACTTTAAACAATCTACATTTATACTTCTGAATACATCTTTATTATTATTATGTATATTACTTATGATTTCCATATATGATATATTCTTAAACTTAATCATGCAATTTACTTTTATATTCCCAATAAGTATATAAAATCCATTTTTAAGAATCAAGACATTGGTGACAGGTCTACATTTACATGCAACAGAACGACATAACTTGATTCAGGTAAAGTAATTTTTTAAATCAAACCAGCGGTGACAGGTCTGTACAGCCGTACAACAAAGCGACATAGTTTGATTTTTATTTTTATTCATTTTTTATCAAGAATTTCTTCTTTCTTCTACTTTATTTAAGAATACTAATTAGAAACCAGGTCTGTACTTACGTACAACAGAGGAAACAATTAGTAGACTTCCAAATGTTTTTATATAAATATAAAGATATATAAAATTATCGCATGATAAATCTAAGAATTAAGACTTTTATGTCATACATCATATTATGTACCATAAAATAATAAACAAGTTATTTATATTAATTTCTTAAAATTCAGAAATCTTCATATAGATTGCCTATTAGTACATCATATCATATGACTATATATCACTCATTTATTAAGTAGCTTACATTATATATACAAAACAGTTAATCCACATTAAAGTCTAAACTTTTAAATACAAAACAAAACTTTTAACAAAAGTATTCTTAACTAATAAATACTCAGTTATTCACTTTAAAAAAAATTATTTTGGTAAAAATTAAGAACAATAGAAACTTAAATAATTAAAGAAATTCTTTTTCTTATGAACCCTATCCCCACACTTAAATTATACAATGCCCTCATTGTATAAAAATGATAAACAAAAGTGAGTAAGGGAGAAAAAAAAATGGAACAGAAAAACTCCCCTGACTGAATTTAAAAATTCATCATCGGCTAAGAAAAAATCCTTCTTGGTTGATTCCTTGATCTCTTGAAAAATAATATACAACATCCACACTTTCTTAGTTAATCACGATTGCATTTAGCATATGCAATAAGCCTTTAAACCCCTCGGTATCCCGAGTGGACGAGTTATAGTCTCGTGAGGGTTTCCAGGGAACATACCCACAAAGTTCATTCCTGAAAATAAAATAAAAATCATAACATATATAAAAATAAACACAGGTTGTCTCCTGAGAAGCACTTTTGTTTAAATGTCTGTAAGTTCGACCTAATCCTGTAACCTATTCTTCCAAAGATATATCTGGAATATGCTCCACATTATCTTCATAATATTTCTTTAAACGATGTCCATTGACCTTAAAAATACTTCCATCGAGTGCTACCAAATCCACACTTCCATTAGCATGAACTTGGTAAATCACATATGGTCCGCTCCATCTTGATCGTAATTTACCTGGAAATAAACGAATACGGGAATTATATAAAAGCACACGTTCTCCAGCAACAAAGTCTTTATTTCCCTGAAGTCTCGCATCATGCCATTTCTTCATCCTTTCTTTATAAAGCCTTTAATTTTCATAAGCATTCCAACGAAGCTCATCTAACTCATGTAACTGTAAAAAGCGATGCCTACCAACCTCATCGGTATCCATGTTGCATTCCCGAAGTGCCCAATATGCTTTGTGTTCTATTTCCACTGGTAAATGACAAGCTTTTCCATAAATTAACCTATAAGGAGTACAACTTGTAGGTGTTTTAAATGCGGTCCTGTATGCCCAAAGTGCGTCGTCTAATTTTTCTGATCACTCTTTTCTATTTGTTCCAACAGAACATTCCAAAAAACGTTTTATTGCCCGATTTGTATTTTCAACTTGTCCACTTGTTTGTGGATGATAAGGTGTAGCAATCCTATGACTAACTCCATATCTCTTTAATACTTTCTCCAATTGAGTATTGCAAAAATGAGTACCTCGATCACTAATCAATGCCTTGGGAATTCCAAATCTTGCAAATAATTGTTTAAGAAATTTTACCACAACTCTTGCATCATTCGTAGGTAATGCCTTAGCCTCTGCCCACTTGGAAACATAATCCACAGCTACTAATATATACTTATTACCGTGACTCGTAGGAAATGGTCCCATGAAATCAATACCCCAAACATCAAATATTTCACAAACCTGTATATTAGTTTGTGGCATCTCATCTCTTTTAGAAATATTTCCAGCTCTCTGACATGAATCACAATTCCTAACGTAAGCATATGTATCTTTAAAAATCGTCGGCCAATAAAATCCCGCATCAAGTATTTTCTTTGCCGTGTAACTTGGTCCATTATGGCCTCCAACTGGTCCTTCATGACAACGCATTATAATCTGATGAGCCTCTTCACCATGTACACAACATCTAATTATGCCATCTGCACAATATCTGAAAAGAAATGGGTCTTCCCAAAAATAATACTTTAAATCGGAAAAGAATTTTCTTCTCTTTTGATAATCCATCCTTGGTAAAATCTTAGTAACCAAATAATTTGCATAATTTGCAAACCAAGGTATATTGATTATTTCTTGTACAATCATCAACTTCTCATCTGGAAATGTATCTTGAATTTCCTCTTCATCTAGTATTTCTAATTCTGGATTTTCCAACCTTGACAAATGATCAGCTGCGACATTTCTCCTTTCTTGTCTTTAATTTCAATATCGAATTCCTGCAATAAAAGAGTCCATCGCAATAAACGAGGGTGCGCATCCTGCTTATTAAACAAATACTTTAATGCAGAATGGTCAGTATAAATCACAGTTTTAGTAAAGACAAGATAAGAACGAAACTTATCGAAAGCAAAAACTACTGCCAAAAGTTCCTTTTCCGTAGTCGTATAATTTTCCTAAGCATCTGTTAATGTCTTACTGGCATAATAGATTGGCTTAAACTTGTTATCAATTTTCTACCCTAAAACAGCTCCTACTGCATAGTCACTGGCATCACACATTAATTCAAAAGGTAAATTCCAGTCTAGACTCGTCATTACTGGAGCAGCTACCAATTTTTCCTTCAAGGCATCAAACGATTGTTTGCATTCATCTGTAAACTCGAACTTTGCATCTTTTTCTAGCAAATAATTCAATGGTCGTGCAATCTTTGAAATTTTTTTTATGTATCTCCTATAAAATCCGGCATGGCCTAGAAAACTCCTTATTCCTTTTACATTAGTAGGATAAGGTAATTTCGAAATAACCTCAATCTTTGCTTTATCCACCTCAATTCCTATCTTTGATATTTTATGTCCTAAAACAATCCCTTCTCGAACCATAAAATGACATTTTTCCCAATTAAGAACTAGATTCGCACCTTCACATCTTTGCAACATCCTTTTTAAATTTTCTTAACAAGCATCAAATGAATCCCCAAATACCAAGAAATCATCCATAAATACTTCCATGAAATCTTCCACCATATCGTGAAATATTGCGATCATGCAACGCTGAAATGTAGCTGGTGCATTACACAAACCAAACGGCATTCTTCTATAAGCAAAAGTACCAAACGGACAGGTGAATGTTGTCTTATCTTGATCTTCAGCTGCAATTGGTATTTGAAAATATCCTGAAAATCCATCCAGAAAACAATAGAACTCTTTTCCTGCTAGCCTTTCTATCATTTGATCAATAAATGGTAATGGAAAATGATCTAATCTGGTAGCATCATTTAATTTCCGGTAATCAATACAAACTCTCCACCCCGTTACCGTCCTTGTTGGTATTAATTCGTTCTTCTCATTAGGTACAACTGTCATTCCACCTTTCTTTGGTACGACATGTATTGGACTTACTCACGGACTGTCTGAAATAGGATAGATTAATCCTGAATCTAATAGTTTAATGATTTCTTTCCTGACAATGTCTTTCACATTCGGATTCAATCTTCTTAATGGTTGTACAACTGGCTTAAAATCTGTTTCCATTAAGATTTTATGAGTGCAATAAGTAGGACCGATTCCCTTGATATCCGTGATCTTCCATGCTATTGCCTTTTTATGTTGTTTAAGAACCTGCACTAAGCGATCTTTTTCTGATGTCGATAGTTCAGAAGATTTGGCAAATCTGAATTACCTTGTAGATAAGCATATTCTAAATGCACTGGTAGCTCTTTAAGTTCCAATTGTGGTGGTTCTTCAATAGATGTTTTGAACTCGAAGATTTCTTCCTTCAAATACGGGATATTGTTGACATAATTTGGTAATAATTCTTGGTTGAGAATTTTAGCAACTGGCTGTGATGATTCCTCTGCAGGATGTTGTTGAAGAACAACATTTGCTTCTTCTTCTGAATCTTCATCTTCCTCTAATAGTTTATCAGATTCTGCTAAATCTTTTTCAGTGTCAAATTCTTCAGTCCATTCTGTAAGAATTCCAGTATCTGTTTGATCCTTTTCTATAAAATCTTAAAAAGAAGGGTTATCTATATACTCATAAGTATTTAAATAATAACAAGTATCATCAACATAATCAGGAAATTTCATAGATTTATTAACATCAAAAACAATTTTATCATTTCCAAATCTCATGGTAATCTTTCTATCATAAACGTCTATTAGGGCATGTGTTGTTGCTAAAAATGGTCTTCCTAATATAATAGGGACTTTAGGGTCTTCTACCATATCTAAAATTACAAAATCACATGGAAAAACAAATTTATCAACTTTAATAAAACATTTTCAATTATTCCCCTAGGGTATTGAACAGATCGGTCATCTAATTCGATACACATGCGAATAGGTTTTGGTTCTCCTAATCCTAATCGCATAAAAAGTGTATATGGCATTAATGAAATACTAGCTCCTAAATCTGCCAATGCATTTTCAATAGTTATTTTACCAATTTTGCAAGGTATAGTAATACTCCCTGGATCTTTGACTTTTGGAGGTAATTCATTCTGCATTATTGCTGAGCATCTTGCATTCATCGTCACCTTCATCACATTATCCAGTTTATTTTTGTTTGTCAGCAGCTCCTTAAGATATTTTGCATATTTTGGCATCTGAGCTATAGCTTCAACAAAAGGAATGTTAATATGAAGTTGTTTCAGGTTTTCCAGAAATTTGTGGTATTGTTCATCTTCTTTGTCTTTCCTAAAAGCAGCTGGATATGGAGGTGGGGGTGTATAGTCTTTGATGACTTCTTTAACTTTATTTTCTCCATTCTCCTTTTTGTTTGCTTGTATGTCTTCATCAATTGTTTCCTTTTCAACCTGCTTAGATTCAACAATTTTATTAGCTATAATAAGAGAGTCAACATTCTTACCATTTTTGGTAATTAATGCGTTAGCTTGTTCCTTTGGATTTGTTTCAGTAAATCCTGGCAATGTTCCTGGAAATCTCTCCTGCAGTGCTTTAGCAATCTGATGAACTGAGCTCTCAATTTATTTGATCGAGGCTTCATTATTATGCATTCTGGAATCGTTTTCTTCATCTATTTTATTACTTGCTTCAGCCATTTTTCCCAATGCATTCTCTATCACCGTCATTCTGTCATTATAGGAAGTTTGTCCTGTTTTGACATAATATCCTGGTGCTCCTTGTTGATACTGTTGGCCTGGTTGATTAACTCTTCTATAATTAGAAACTTGACGATAATTTGGATTTCCTTGAAAATCCCCATACATAACCTCCTCATTACTTATTTTGTTGTCATTGTTAGGACATTCTTCTTTTAGATGACTTCCTCCACATATTTCACACCCAATCCTGATTGCATGAACTTGTTCATTTACTTTCTTAATATCTCTTCCCATACTTTCCAATTTTGTTGTTATAGCTGCTAGACCATCGCTATCTTCAGATATCCTTTTTCTTCCAGATGAACCATCATCCCATAACTGCGAATGTTTAGCTAATTCTTCAATTCCGGCTCTTGCTACTGCTGGAGTTTTCTTAGGTACTGGACCTTGTGCATCCAACTGTTGACGTGTTGCTCGATCAACTCCTTTATAAAATACCGTTATCTCTTGTTGGACATTCAAATCATGTTGTGGACATTTATGTAACATTTCCTTATATCTTTCCCAAGTTTGATACAGAGATTCATCGGATTTCTGTTTAAAGTTCCTAATCTCATCAATCATCTTTGAAGTCTTGGAAGGTGTACAGTACATTTTTAGAAATTTTGTGCGAAGATCTTCCCAAGTAGTAATAGATCCGGCTGGCTCATTATTGATCCATCTCTTAGCTCCATCCTTTAGTGTTAAAGGAAATACTCGTAACATAACCTGATCTCTTGTAACATTGGCAATATGAAACATATCTGCAATCTCCAAAATTTTCTCAACATGCTCATTTGCATCTTCTTTATCTTCTCCTCTGAAAGGATTTTCACGTAATTCTTTTAAAAATTGCCCCTTCAATTCAAATTCTACTTCTCTAGCTATGGCAGGCCTAACCACTCCCGGTCTCGGATCTCCACGAGTTTGAATAGTGTAATCTTCAAGCGTCATGTCAGCTATGTCTGCCTTCTTCGGTTGTATTTCGTGCTCCGGTTCAGAATCACTTGGATATATTGTAGGTTGCCTAGAAGGTATTTTATGCTCACCCGACTCTAGATCGGAATAATAACCGTATTCAGCCATTTTGGCTAAATTGTTATGAAAAACCAAATTGTCTTCTTCTGGTGAAATTTCGTGTTCTGGTGAATTTGGTGGTGCGTATGATAATCTTCTTCTAGAATGAAAATCTCATTCTGGTTCGTCAAACGGACTGAGAGGATCCGGATGAAGTGTCCGGGTCATACATCAATCTGTAAAAAAAACAAAATTTTAGTAGCATCATAAATTTGAAAGTAAATGTTAGTAATATTTTAGAAATAATCAGGTTGATGTAATTGAATTCCAAAAATTAATAATAAAACACATTCAAAATTAAATATTCGAAAAGATATTCCCAACCCAACTTTTCCTATTTGTTAGTAATGCAAGTTAGTTGTTAATTAAAGTTAAAATTAGTTTGTTAAAATTCTTATACCAAGCTAGTCAATAGATCTCGGTAGCTCCATTGATTGTACACAAAAGCGGAGAAACAGGTCAGCGCGAAGCGTATTAAAAACCTATCTCTTTCGAGAAGCACCTTAACTCTTATATGATAAATCAAAGAGGTAGGGTTGAACTCTCCTTATACCTTTGTTTTTGTCAGTATTCTCAATGGGTGAGCCGATATTTCGTATTGATTTTGCAAAGTATTAGAAATAAAAAATTATTTTACAAGGAAAATAGTTAGTTTTAATTAAAATACACAGCTCCCTGGCAGCGGCGCCAAAAACTTGATGTGTGCTAAGTATAGACAATTATAATCACAAGTTTTAAATAAGGAAATACTAAATAATACTATCACACAATTCAGGCAAGTGTTATCCTGATCATAGAATATAGCTTTATAAGTAAGTCCAGATTCGAACACAGGGAACGTGATTTAATTTATAACTAACTATTTATTTATCCTAATTACAATTATTACAATCAATATACAAATTTACAATAATACACAATAATGTACAAGATAGGGGGGACGTTTTAGTTCCGATCGAACATATTTATAATTGATATTGATTCTTAATAGATAAGTTTTAAGGAACAACTTAAGAATACTCAATTGGATAGAAGATTATGACTATCTAAACTATTATTTATTAAACTTATTATATTAACTTATGTCTATTTGCGTGTTGGCTATTACTATTGTGATTTACTAATGTAGAAAACCACAAAGGTTAAGATAATTTTCATATAGCAATACAGTCAAAGGTTATGTAAATTATTACTATTTATTAAGACCTATCAACATATTATTGATACAATTCCTGGTTCGGTTGAATTACAATGCTACTTAACATTTAATAAAACATAATCACTTAATTTAAAAACCCAAAAGATTAATAAAGTTTATCTATAAATCAGTTAATTATGATCATTAACATAATATAACACAGAATTCTTGCATAATAATATTCAATAATATAGTTCCAACATAAACATATAATTCATATAATAAACCTAATAAACATACATTTAAACATTCATAACGAAAATCTAACAAGCAATTAATTCAAATAAACAATATCTAAAGTAACCTAAAAGGTTAATAAAGTTACAAGGATAAAGAAACCGAACCAATTGACGAACTAGCTTTTCCTAGGATTAAAAACCTTCAAACCCTAGCTCCTTGGCCTCCAAATTCGCACCTAAAGCTGGCCTAAAACCCTAACTTTCGTATTTCTCTTCTTTGAATCGTATATGGTTTAGCTTAGACTAAGCCTCTATTTATAGTTTTTTTGGCCGACCCTCCAACCGCCGGTTGGGACTTCCATCCGCCGGTTGGAGTTACTTAAATCCCACTCCAACTCGGCGTTTTCCATCGCCTTTGAAACCCTTATGTCCAACCGCCGGTTGGTTAATCCAACCGCCGGTTGGATTGTTTTTCCAGAATATTCCACAAACTTGTTTTCTTGGCCCATTTCTTCAATATTATCATCTTAGTCTTCATTTCTTTAAGGTTTAAATCTTCTTTTCTTCAATTGCTTCAATTTCTTCAGTTTTGGTCTTATTTTTGTTCCTTTTTCTTCAATCTTCAATTAAAATACATTTCTGCAAATATTAATAAAATAAGTATCTAAAATCATATAAATGCATTAAAATGTATACAAATATAGGGATAAATAGTATAAAATATAGTATCTATTTGATGCTTATCACTAAGTCTTGGAGATTCCAGAAACACGGTAACCAGATTCGGTTTGCGAAGTATTTAACCCCGTTGGGTTTGGTTTCGAATTGTTTCTCCATGTTTCGCAACGCTTCGTTTTTGATATTTTCAGGTTTTAAGGCTTCAATTTGAGCGGCGAGGATTTGAGTGATAAGATCGTTGTGGATTGTAATGCAAAGGGCTCGGTCTCGAAGTGGTTTCGGTCGTTCCTTTCGGCTGAGGGCGTCGGCAACAACATTTGCCTTACCAGGGTGATATTTGATCTCACAGTCGTAATCTGTAAGCAACTCGACCCAACGACGTTGCCTCATGTTGAGATCTTTCTGATGGAGAATGTGTTGGAGACTTTTGTGGTCGGTAAAGATCGTGCACTTAGTGCCATAGAGGTAGTGTCTCCATATTTTGAGTGCAAACACTACGGCTCCTAGTTCAAGGTCATGAGTGGTGTAATTCTTTTCATGGATTTTGAGTTGTCGGGAGGCGTAGGCGATGACTTTGTCTTGTTGCATAAGCACGCAACTGAGACCTTGATGCGAAGCATCGCAATATACCATGAAGTGATCGGTGCCTTCGGGTAGAGATAGAACAGGTGCGCTGCATAACTTTTGTTTCAGGAGTTGGAAAGCTGACTCTTGTTTGTCAGTCCAATCGAATTTCTTTTCTTTTTGAGTGAGGATCATGAGAGGTTGGGCTATCTTTGAAAAGTTTTCGATGAAACGTCGATAATAACCAGCGAGACCCAAGAATTGGCGTACTTCGGTCGGCATTGTCGGCGCTTGCCAACATTTGATAGCCTCGATTTTTGACGGATCAACATGAATTCCCTGACTATCTACAACGTGTCCAACGAATTGAACAGTTCGTATCCAGAATTTGCACTTAGAGAATTTGGCGTATAACTCTTCGTGTTTGAGAAGTTCTAGAATGATCTTAAGATGTTGCGCGTGTTCTTCTTCTTTGCGTGAATAGATTAGAATGTCATCAATGAATACTGTGACAAACTTGTCGAGATATGGTTTACACACTCGGTTCATGAGGTCCATGAATACAGCTGGTGCGTTTGTCAAACCGAAGGGCATGACTTAAAACTCATTGTGCCCGTAACGAGTTCGGAAAGCAGTTTTCGGAATGTCAATATCGCGAACGCGTAACTGGTGGTAGCCGGATCGCAAGTCAATTTTGAAATAGAAACTTGACCATTGAAGTTGGTCGAATAGATCATCGATGCGTGGTAGTGGATAACGGTTCTTGATGGTTAACTTGTTCAGTTCTCTGTAGTCGATGCACATGGGGAAAGAACCGTCTTTTTTTTTGACAAACAAGACCGGAGCTCCTCAAGGTGAAGAGCTTGGTCGGATGAATCCTTTGTCCAGGACTTCCTGTAACTGAGAGGATAACTCTTTAAGTTCGGATGGAGCTAAACGGTACGGTGCTCGTGCCATGGGTGCTGCTCCGGGTAATAGATCGATGGAGAACTCTACCTGCCTAAATGGTGGAAGACCAGGTAATTCCTCAGGAAAAACTTCTAGGAAGTCCCGAACGATTGGCACATCCTCAAGTCTCTTCTCCTCTGACTTTTTCTCCATAATGTGAGCGAGGATTTCTGGATAACCCTTTCTAAGATATTTGCGGGTTTTCATACATGAAATGACGTTCAACCTCGTCCCATCGGTCTCCCCTTGTATAGATAGAGTACCACTGGAGATGAGGGGTATGCGGACAATTTTATCATAGCACACGATCTCGGCACGATCCTTGGACAGCAAGTCCATGCCGATGATGATGTCGAAACTTTCGATCTCAACGGGTATAAGATCGATTGAAAACAATTCATCGGCGAGGTTTACAGTGCAATTGGGTATCACACTATCGGTCTCAATGAGTTTGCCGTTAGCTAACTCTACGACGTATTTAGCATCTAATGCAACAGGTGTGATGTCAAGTAGTGGACATAATTCATCAGATATAAAGCTTCTATCAACACCAGTATCAAATAGAATAGAAGCAGATAAGTTGTTGATGAGGAACATACCCGAGACCACATTTGTGTCTTGGCGGGCATCCTTTGAGTTCAGAACAAAAGCTCTACCTTTAGCGGTGTTGTTGCTCTTGTTATTCAGGTTGGGACATTCATTCCTGAAATGCCCTGGATTACCACACTCGAAGCAGGCTCTGGGTTGACTGGTGTTGGAGTTGGTGGTAGATTTGCAGTCCTTGGCCATGTGCCCAAATCTCTGACAGTTCGAGCATTGGGTACTACAAGGGCCATCATGGTGACGACGGCACTTAGAGCAGAAGGGCTTGTTTCCAGAGTAGCCCCTTTTTGGTTCAGACCCAGAAGAGTAGGCCTTGATGGTTTCAAGTTTCTTGGATGATGAGGTGTTGTCGTTGTTGTTTCCCGACCATGTGCATTTGTTATCCCCAGACTGGTTCAGATTGTTGGTGGCAGATGTTCCTCGACGGACCACCTGTGCCATGAGGTTATGTGCCATTCGGACGGCAGCTTAGATGGTGGCGGGGTTGGAAGCAGTGACTAATTCCTGAATGCATGGGGGAAGTCCCCAGATGTAACGCTCAATCCGCTTGTATTCCGGATCAACAAGAGATGGGCACAGCAGTGCCAGTTGGTTAAACTTGGTAGTGTATCCGGCAATGTCATTGCCTTGGGTAGTGAGGTGCCAGTACTCGTGCTCTAGCTGCTGAATCTCATCTCTAGGACAGTACTCGTCCTTCAGCATCTGTTTCAACTCTTCCCACGGAGTCAGATAAGCAGTATCGATGCCCACAGTCTGAGCATAGGTATTCCACCAAGTCAGAGCACCATCCAGAAAGGTGTAGGTGGAATACTTGACCTTGCAGTCCTCCAGGCAGTTGCATATGCGGAAGACTGACTCTACTTTCTCCAACCAGCATAATAATCCGATGGCACCCTCGGTGCTTTGAAGTTCAACGGCTTGTAGTTCTGGAAATCTTTGTTTGAGCAAGGCTTAGGTTGTGGCCCGTTGGTGGCCGTGTCTTCACTACCAGAATTTGTTGTCCGGGTAGCCATGGCTTGAGCCACACTCTGGGCGATGAGCTGGGCGATTTCGGTATCGCTGAATGTGTATCGTCTCGGAGGCATATTGCTGAATCAGGAAAAAGAACAAGTGAGATGTTTATAGGACATTATGATGTATCACAGTTGTATATATGGTGAAATATACAATGATAACAAAATATGATAATCATAATCCATTTAGTTAATTAAGTTGGGTACAAGGTGCGAGTTCCAAAAGATACAGAACATAAGGATTACAAAAGATGCCGTGAATTGTTACATCCGGTCGGATTACAAAAATTTTACATAGATACTAGAAAAGTGAAAAGATAACCATCGCCATTGGCTAGTTGTGGGGAGTTGTATTCCTTCCTCATCCCTCCATGTATTAAGTCAGTTTGATAACCATCGCCGTTGGCTAGTTGTTGTTTGCCTTTGGGACTGGTTATTGAGTTGGTTTTGAACATGGTATGGGCTAGCTCGAGGCAACCCGGTGTTCCTCCTAGCTACCCTTGAGTTTTGTGATTCGTACGAATGAGAGCGTGATGGGTTTGGTGGTGTGTTTGCCATTTCTGAGACAAAGCGTTAGAAAGAATGAGGCTTATATTTGTATCGTATATAATATAGCCTAAAGTTTATAAAGAGGTCTATCTATGTACATATATGTATATCACATAATGGCCTATTGAGTGTCTAGCACATACATGTTTGAGTCCCGGTTCTCTCGAGATCAGAGT
The DNA here is from genome assembly GCA_963422505.1 of Pseudognaphalium luteoalbum. NCBI lineage: Eukaryota > Viridiplantae > Streptophyta > Magnoliopsida > Asterales > Asteraceae > Pseudognaphalium > Pseudognaphalium luteoalbum. The sequence goes on from OY730197.1 coordinate 47,656,849, forward strand.
CAACTAGTGTATCCTGTTCAATCATCACTCCTTTCAGATCTCACATCATATTCTTTTAATTGTACATAGTTGATCAGGCTATATTAAATTAAACCAATACAATGTAGTCACTGAACCTAATCATACTTAATAAGGAATACTGCCTAACGGTCATAGTCTAGGCCCACTAAATGCAACCTAGTTCACTACCTTAGGCTCTTATACCAATCTGCAACACCCTCAAATTTACTGTTTAGCGGAAGCAAGCCTTGGGGTGCTACTAATCAAAAATCAAAACACACAAGGCATATAATGAACGACTCTATATGCGTCGTTTTACAAATACATTGATAATATAGGTTTTTACAATGTATAAATGTTTACAAAAGCCCAATGATTACAATGTTTAGAGATTAATCGGCATAACTTAGTTACAAAATGTAGTAATGCAAAATAATCTCCTGATGTGTATGCTGACTCGAGCTATGGGCATCCTGAGTGAACAGGTCTTACTGTTGTTGGGTACTTGAGAACACATGCTAAAAAGGTCAGCTAACGCTAGTGAGCTCACATGTTTGCATAATAAATATATAAGTGTGAACCACAAGATTTAATGATAACCATTTGAAATGAATCAAATGATGTATATGTCTGCCATGAGGTCATAGTCTGCGCTTAACTTGGGTGTCGGGATCACAATAAAGTGCCTGATCATGGGTGCCTCCGGGCGAGTGTCTAATCCACACTCGTATGAACAAAAGTTAATGCGTCCGTTTAACCAGTCAGTTTTTGGTGACCCGGACGAGGATGGTCAGTCCTATATGGTACCATACACTAACATTCGCGCTACATAAAGTATTACAAGAACTATGATCGTAGAGGACTTAAAATTGATTAGAGAACAGCTCATGCATAATATAGCGAGTTTTGTACTCGTGTTCACATGTAAAACAAAGTAAAGCATGTATTCCCACCCCTAGGTTTAAAACAGTAAAATGAGGGGCTATGAGACTCACCTGAATCTGGAGGTTTGCAACGAAGCAATATGATGTAATAATACGTGGTGTCCGAAGATTGTAACCTGCCAGGAGTTTATGACGCGCAAGTTTAAATAAAATGAGTAGGTATCTTAAAAGATAACCTATGCTAGTTGTTCATCCAACTAGTAATGTCCAATGATTTGATTTGATTGTTAAGCCTGAGTTTTGAAACCATGTACGGCCCGTTGGTGACTGGTTGTAATAATAATCTCATTAATATTGTTATGATTTTTGGAGTGTTATATTTAAAAGTATTTACAAATTCTTGGTGACGGGGATCCGGGGGCAGCGCCCCTGGTGAGCGGGGTTCCAGGGGTGGCAACACCTGGCGGGGTCCAAGGGGAAGAGCCCCTGGCTGGGGTCGAGCTTAGTAAAAATCTGGGTTATGTTTCATGCGACACTTATAGCGACACTTAGGGTTTATGCGACACTCAGTAAGTGTCGCATAAAATGAGAAATTCTGAGGTACTAGCGTCACTTGAGGAAGTGACGCATGAGATGCGACACTTAAGTAAGTGCCGGGTGTGAGTGTCGGGTAAAGGCGTTAAGCGTCACTAGGCAAGTGACGGTACAAATCTGATTTAGGTTATAGGCGTCACTTAGGCAAGTGATGCTAGAAGTGTCGGTAAGTAGTGTTAGGCGTCACTGGACAACTGACGGATGTAAGTGTCAGGAAAAAGGGGTTTTATGCGGCACTAAGGCAAGTGACGCAAATTTAGGGTTTTATGCGTCACTTAATGCGGCACTTAAGTAACGCACAAAGTGACGCTATACTGGTCCGGCCTATGCGACACTTATGTCTGTTCGACAGATTTTGAGCCAAAAATGAGTTTTCCGGTTTCCGTTTGGTCCGATTCTTTTACCCAACCCTTAGATGGACATTATGAGCTTAAATAAATAACTTTCAAGTAAAAATGTACAAAATGGAAGAGTTTCGAGATTTGTTGGGAATCTTACAAGTTCACGCGGAGAGATTTCGAAAAGATGGAAATGTAGATCGTGACTCCGTGAATCTTTTCTTCCAAATGAGCAAGACGATCCGAGTAAGTGTGGTGGTGTTATTTTGATGATTAAAGAGGTGGTGGTGGTGGTGGTGGTGGTGGTTGTCTTGAGGGAACGAGAGAAAAAGAAAGGAAGACAGAGAGAGGGAAGGGGGAAATGAGGAAAAAGGAGGGAGGGGAGGGGGTTTTGATGAAGCCTCCTCCTTTTTCGCCCCTACGTTTGCGCTCCTTGTGGTGTTCGTTTACCCGATCGTTTCAACGTTTAACTTAATTATTTGTGCGTTTAAATATATGTTTTAAAATACAAATGTTTTATCAATATTTTGTTGAAGTATTTTACCAATTACTTAATAATTAAGTTATAAAATATATCTTAACTTCGTTTTGATTGTTTGCGCATTTAGTATTTTTAATTGCGTAGACTTTGTTCGTACGATACGAAATAGTTATGAAATATTATCAAAATAGTTTTTGTGATATAATAGCGTTATTAAATAATGTTATATTATTTAATAAAATTGTTCACCAACGTCCGTATTAATTGAATCGAATTACCTTCGATATGAAACGTGCTCGATTTAACCAAATCACGTAATTGTATATATTCAACAATATATATTATTTGATACACAAATTAGCCTAACACATTACTAATTACATGTATTACAAAAATGATTAGGACCTAATGACTAGCCCTAATTTGGCGGGTGTTACACTATGGTGGTGATGTGGTAGACTTGTGGTGGTGTTAGGAGGTTGTGGTGGTGGCTGGTGACAGCCCCAATTCATTTGGGGGAGAGAGAGTAGAGAGAGAGAGCTAGATGGAAGTGGTGTACATGTATGTATATGTATGTAATATATTCAATAATTAAGAAACAAGATCTACAATTTGTGGATCTTTTTTTGGGCTGGAGAAAATCAGCTCTAGTGGGCCCCACAAAGGTGTGGTTTGTCTCAAATTTGTTCCTCGAGTTTGCTTTCCGTGCGGTGTTCGTTTCCCCGGTCTTTTAAACATTCGTTTCCATTTTATACGATATACGTAAGTGTTTTAAATAACAATTGGTTTTTGATTTTTTAAGTTTATGTAATACTCCATATTACTTGATAACATTTATAAAAATGTTTGATTAATGTGTCGGTTTCCGTTTATGGTATCACGTTACGATTATTTAATCGCGTGCGGTTTTAATTAGACGTTTTTGTGATCGGTTTGATATACGATATTTCAAATGAATATTTTCCATCAAAATAATATATTTTATAATTATAAAATATATTTTGATTTTCGTTCGATTGTTGTGCGCGTTTCGCTCGTTTTTGGGTCGCGTATGAGCTTTTTATGCGATACGGAATACTTATAAAATATTATCGAAATAATATTTAGAAACTAATATGTTTATCAAATAATCTCATATTATTTAATAAATTGGGTTCACCAACGTCCATATTAATGGATCGGAATTTGGCCAATATAAAATGACACGATTTCATTAATCATGTAAATTCATATATATAATAATACACGTAATGATACACATAATTAGCCTAACACAGAACTAATTACATGTATTAACAAAATGATTAGGACCTAATAACAAGTCCTAATTTGATGGGTGTCATGGTAGACCAGTTCCAGTAACTTCATCTTGTCAAGGATTGATGGGTATGATTGAGAAATTTAGGAAGGACGTTTGTTATGTTGTTGCGATTATAAGGAGGTCCGCTATTGATTTCAGTGATGAATAAATGGGTATAATTAAGAATGTGTTTGAAGGTGCTAGGATGGAACAGGTATATGGGTGTGACTAGCAGTTTAATGATGCTCTAGTTTTGTTTGTGGAGTCTTTGGACAGTAGGGTTGATGAGGAGACCGAATTTTTCAACCATCAAAAATCATTTTATCCAAGGATTTATGAGGCGTTGAGGCAATCTTCTTTTCCCTACTCTTCTAATCAGGCAACATGTCTTCATAGGACGTTGAAAGCATTGTACGAAACAACGGGAAACCCAAATTCTGAGGTGGACCAAGAAATTGTGGCTATTTTATGAGAGTTAGTGCGATTGTTGCAGCTGGACGATCATCTAAGAGACCGAACTCCTCATAGAGTTATTGCGCAGAATACCATTCCCTATTACCTCCAGAATATGGTAAAGAAATTGGATATATTGGCTAAGGAAAAAGGAAAGAGGCCTCACCCTAGTTTCATTCACCCCAGTGTCACTATCGACTTGGCAATTTTTCTGGTAGTCAATTTAGATGCTTTGGTAATTTTGGATAAAGTGCTCACACCACGTGAGCATTTTCATTTTGGAATGGTAGAGGTATACACTAAATTGGTGGGTATATTCAAGGAGTTTAGTTTGGAATTCAGTAACCGTCAAGAGGTAGCAATTAAGAAGATCGAAAGAAGGGTAAGGGATCTTAAGAGGAGTTCGGTGATGTCCAAACATGATCGTATTAATGAAGCGTGTTATGAGTTTATGAGTGAATTGGAAGAGGCTAGTCCGGATCGTGAGGTGACGTTGGATGAAAATGGTAAAGTTATTTTGGCACTTAATGGCATCGTAAATAAGGCTGTTAGGGACATCATTTGGTGGTTAGTTAATCTTCAACCTGCTGCTAGTGCTCATTTGGCTAATTTACCGATCTTTGGAAATGGAATGAACAATGTCACCGCAAACATCACGGAGCGCTTCTTGAGCCTTTATCCGATGCATTAGTTTTCATCTTTTAAAATCTTTATTTCATTGGAACACTGACATTTTTTGTTTTTCTTGAAGTTTATTTATTGTGTGGTTTGATTTGAAATTTTGAATTTTTTTTATTGTTTATGTGTATAGTTTGGAATTAAAGAGCCAAGAACTCATTAGTACGGCTCCAGAATGCGCGAGTGTGATGGTAATTAATTTTGAAGCTACTGTTTTTCAAATCCAACCGCCGGATGGATGAAATAATCCGCCTGATTGATGAATCCATCCGGTGGATGGATTGATTTGGGCCCCCAGTCCACCTTGATTGGACTAATTTAAAAGGGCTGACTTGGGCTTGAATCCAACCGCCGGATGGATTAATCCATCTGTCGGATGGATCAAAATCTGCATAACCTTGAGTTACAGCCCCCTTTTTCACTTTTTTACCCCACAAAACCACCACCACCCACTGCCGGCGCACCACAGTTCCGACCATCACTTTCCGGCCACCCTCTCAACCGCATTTTTGTATTTTCTTGTATTTTGCAACTCCTTCTACAAGGTATGTCTTGAAATTTTTGTTTTCATTACATATTTTGCAAGATAATTAGTTAGGGTTTGCGTATTCAATTTGGGGATTTCAAATTTGAATATATTTTATTGAATGTAGTAGTTGAATTATGTTTGTTAGTAACTAATGTAACGAAGTGGCATGTTCAATTTTATATACATTGTATGATATGCGATTATTTGAGTAATTAACTTATATATACATGATGTGGTTGATTTATTGATTCAATTGCAAGCATAGTTGATTGAACTTGTTAATTTTTTGGTCACATGATTATTTTTTGAGAATGTTTGTTTGGTACGCAAGTGTTTGTGAATATGGTTTGTGTGAAAAATTGTCGATTCACGATTATTTCAAAGATGCATTTTATAATGACTCATGTTGAATTATATGAATGATTACTAGTTACTAATAATCGAGTTTAGTAACTATGAGAAGTGGTCTGTTCATATGTTCATATTGGTACCAAATTGTTATATTGTATTTGAATCGACAATTGTGATCAAAATTGAATAAGTGTATACTTGAGCAATTTGTGTAATTTTGGTTCATCATGCAATTAGGGTGTATGAAATTGTGTTTGTTGCGGTAGTTTAGGCTCAACCAATATGGTGGATTATTCACCCGACAGTCGAAATGCTGCCAAAATTTTTAGCACCCTATTTGCATATCCTGTTTATTATAAGTACTAATGGTTATTTTCTTAGCAGTTGAATGGCATACAAGAGATCTAGAGGAGGTCAAACACTAGGCAACCCACCGATTCCGACTCACCGATATTTCACCTTTCATGAGTCTTATTCCGATTCCACTAGACATGATGTCCGACAGAGATTGGCTGGCAATATAATTCAGCCGATTGAAGCTTTTGAGGCGGTCAACTGGAATGTAATGGAACAAGTTGTGGAGAGAAATGGGTTCTCCACAGGGCATGAAACTTTGAAAAATTTACTTGCAGCCCCGTACACTTTAGCGAGCGGTGACATTGGGTTTGTCTCTCATGCCTGGTATAGGATGTTCAGTGTCAGGGAGAATATATTTTGAGAAATGGTTGTGGAGTTTTATAATACATTTCATTTTAACCACAGGTCGACGGACTGGACTACTAGGACTAATCTTTTCCAGCTGGGGGGGTGTGCCGAGATAGATGTCTCTGGTTGAGTTTGCTTTGGGTGTTGGGTTGTATGAGCCTAATGAGATCCACAACCCTCATTTTCTGGATCATATTTTAGCTGAAGCTGTTAAGAAGCTCACAGATTTAGAAAAGGAGTAGGAATGGTAGTTCATTGCTCAGGCTAGTTATGGTTCCTGATCCCCGTCACTGTCTCATTCACGGACTATTGACTTTCACCATTGTTGGTCGTTGTGAGGGATACGACAAGGTTACTAAGCCTAATTTATTCTATCTTAGCTCTATTGTCAGGAGGAGACTGTTAAATGTACCTTGGAGATTAGCTAGGTAGATGTCCAAGAGAGCCATCGGGATGAGGGATACGAGTAGTCTTTGTGGTGGTCAGTTTGTTACCCGATTAGCTAGGCATTTTGGGTTGGAGACACAGGCTGAGGTAGGGACGTGTACAGTTGTGCAGCCTGGGATGGAGTGGTTGACAGCACGGAAGCTGGAGGCCCTGGATATTATTAAGTCCTGTAGTATTTATGGTGGTAATTCTGAGCTATACTATTGGGTTGCTACGACTTACATGGGATAGGTTTTGCAGCCTAGAAAGGCTAGGGTGGCTGCGGCTGGAGGAGATGCAGCTGCAGGTCGAGGAGTGGCTTATGGCCGCAACAGAAGATATGCTGCTGACTTTGATCAGCTACAGTAGCAGCATTCACGGATGGACCGCAGCCACACCCACAGATTTGATCAGTTTGAGCTTATGCAGAGACAACACTTCCATCAGATGAGTGGTCATTTGGATTATCAGGACGGTTTATTTGCTCAATTGTTCAGTCCAGCCCAGATACCATACCAGCATTTCTAGTAACAGATGCCACCAGAGTTGTACCCACCTTCTCAGCAGGCCGGACCATCTTATCAGGCGGGACCATCCCATCAGCACCACAATATTTTACTCTTGGATGACGAGGAGGATAGTGATTAGGTTGATCTGCATCCTATTTGACTCTTGGTTTCAAACAATATTTTATTATGTTTATTTTTAGTACTTTATTTATTTATGTTTCGATATTGTAGTTTACATTTGGTTTGTGTATATTTGGTTTAGTTAGTTTTTTTTTTATTTGGTATCGTTTAATTGTGTTTGTTGATTGCCCTTTAGAATTGTGTTGTGAGCACGCGGGATGCTGGCTTTAAGTTCAGCGAAATTGGAAGAAAGGAATTTTGATGGTGACCTTTTGGCCTTGTTTTACCTGTAGCTCGCACGTTATTCCAGGGGAGTTTTATGTCTAATTTCTTCTATCTTTTTCCAAATTTTTTTTTTCATTTTTTTTGTACAATGAGGACATTCTACATCTTTAAGTGGGGGATGGGAGAGAAAAGAGTTGAGTTCCATACAATTATCCTATAAAAAGTAAGTAGATAATGTTGTAAATTGGTTAACTTTTATCCCATTAAAATACGTAACTAGGAGGTTATGAATTGCCCATTTTTCAACGAAATTTTTAGATTTAAAATTCCGTTTTTCCATAAATGAATTATTTTGTAACAATGTAGGATTAATGTTAAAATTTTCTACACTTTTAATCAAATTTTAAACCACGAACAACATTATTTAGCTTCATTATATGATGTATTAATAGGCAATTTATATAAGAATTTTTGAGCTTTTAAGAAATGAAAATAAAGAAGTGGATGTTACTTTTAGATGAACTTTAGTTGTGTATGACTGTTGTCTTAATTTTCATATTAATAGCGTGCAATGTGTCATAATTTTGAGAAATTTAACTAACATCATTTTGGGATATAATGGGTGTTGTTTCCTCTGTTGTACGGAAGTACAGACCTGGTCTCCGTCAGTATATCTAATGTAAAAGAGCAAAAGAGTTTAACAACTCATGAAAATGTAGTGAGATTATGTCACTTTGTTGTACTAAGGTACATACCTGTCACCAATGATTTGACTAAAATTTATTATTGCTAAACCAAAATCAAGTTATGTCACTTTGTTGGGTTAAGGCACAGACCTATCACCTATGTCTTGATTTGAAAAATGATTATTTTAATTGAATTTCCATAATATGTGATATTTGCGTGTTATGAGTATGAGAGTATATAGCTATTGAGAATTTAAGGGAACATCTACGTGAATAACAATAAGTGAAGCTCAATTATTTGAATATAGATTGTTTAAGTGGATAACAATATCAGTATCATCGTGAACTATTCTATGTTTTAAGAATAAATAAGTTTATGTGTAGATTATTTTTGCAATCCCATAGTTTCTTAATAATTGTTTTTAGAATTAACAGGATTTTAAACATAAATATTTTAGTTGAAAATGGGTGATGTGTAATTCCTTTGTTAGTTATTTAGGTTAATGGAGATGACTGTTTTCTTAAGAATTTGATTTTTGAATCAATGGTCTACTTGAGGGCAAGTATGATTCAAGTGGGGGATGTTTGATGAACGCGTATAAGTACTATATTTAAGTAGTATTTTACCCCTTTTCTTGAATGTTTTTATTGCAATTAATTAAGTTTAGGTACTTACTTCGTTCATATTTGCAATTAGAAGTGGAAACAAAGCTTTTTGGAGAGAAGAACAGAAAACAGTCAAGAAACAAGTTCAATAATGCATGTTGGAAAAGTTGAACGAAGCCGGGGTATTAAAAGAAGAAAATTTGAAAAAGTTTGGAAATGCAATCCATCCGTCGAATGGATGAAGGCGGTGGAGGCCCATTATACGCGAAGCTGGGCTGGAATCATTTGCAATCCATCCGTCGGATGGATCGATTTTCCGGGGAACTATATAAACGCGTTTTAAACCCTAAAAAAAAGAGAGAATTCAGCTAGGGTTTTTCTGTGTTCGACAACAGGTGACTATTTTACGAATTTTAGGATTTTTGGAGGCACGAGAAGTAAATTTGAAGTTATTAACCTTATCTTTTAGTGATTCGTCGTTCCGGTTTGCACTTATACTTATTTGTTTCGATTACATTATGTTTTTGAGATTAATAATTTTGTTTTTGCAATATTCGATGATGAATTGAAACTTTTAGTAGTCGTGTAGTAATGAACCTTTGATAATGATTATTAAATGATTATGATTGCACGTTTATTAAGTTGTTTGATTGAAGATGGTTATGTTATCGATAAATCCTTATTTATTGGTGGTTACTAGTTGTTACTTAATTTGATTGATTGTGTCATTGAGGCCTCTATTTATACTTGGTGCATGTTAGCTATCCAAGGTGCAATTTAGCATGTTTTGGGGGTGGTCCTTTCCCTAAAAGTGGTGGCACATGTACCTTAAAGGCGCGGAAAGTGGTAGCAAGTGTACCCTAAAGTTGCAAAAAGTGTTAGCACATGTACCAGACAAGTATGCGCAAGGACAGAAAAAGGGGAGGGGACGGGTGGCTACCAGCCGCCGGTGCCTGGTTGCTGGCCGGTGGCGCCTGGCTGCCAGCCGGCGGCGGCCTGGCGGCCGGCAGTCCCGGTTCGCCATCCGTTCGCTCATTTCTTGTTTCATGCGTATCTTCTTCGTTATGTGTCCGTTTTCTTCGTTTATTTTTGCGTTGGATTCATTTTACAAAAATGAAGACTTTGATAAAAAGAAATCCCTGAGATGTGTCTTTGAACTTTAGATGTCTTGTACGAATCGTTTATATCTTCCAGCGTACGCAGAATCTTCATTCTTGATCCGTTTTTGCTGATTCTTCTTCTGTTAGATTCATAATTTGAAAACGAAGATCATGGATAGGAGAAATTTCAGTGATGGGTACTTTGTCTCAAATCTTGTCTCGGATGCCTTCAATCTTTAATCGTGCTTAGAATCTTCATTTTTTGCCGGTTTTGCTTGATTTTTCTTGTGTATCATCATTTTGATCTCTTTGGCAAATTTTCATTGATTTGCATATTTAAGTCCGAATGCCAAGTATTGCTCCAGAATGAGAGAGATATCGGTAGTAAAAACATAACTTTTTACACGATATCAGGGTTGGAAGTCGGTGACACGTGTTATTACTTGGGCAAGAATCAAGTCAAACCGGCGGTTGGAAGTTCCAACCGGCGGTTGGAAGTTCCAACCGGCGGTTGGAGGCCAAAACTCGTTGTTCCACATCGGCCAGAAGACCAAACCCCAAGGCATCCTCTCCCCTATAAATGGAGGTCATCCCTAAGCTTTCAAGGTATCCCATATTCGAATTTAGTTAGTTTTTACTCTCTTTCTCATTCCTAATCCCTGTAAGAGTTTACACGACTTAAAGTCAGGTTATTAGGATTTGGAGTTTCTCTTGGTTCATGGGTGTTAACCATTAGTGGTATTCTAGTTTGGGTACTTGCCATCTAAAGCATGGAAGCCCAAGCAAGGTGGTCTGCGCATGAGAAATTGGTTTTCTCAAAGGTTAGTATTTTCTCATTTATCTATTTATTTTGTTACTGTTAATGGGTTTATTCAGTCAAGGTCTTCTAAAGGTTTAGTTTCCTAATTGCTCTAGATTAATTGTTATTTTCCACTGCATATGTTAATCTTGTTAGGGAATAGAAACCCTAACACAAACATCATCCTTATCATCGACAAGAATGGGCATAAGAGAATCACCACTTTATATTCCGATTTTCTCCTTCATCACGTGTCGCACTCCCAAATTTACTATGCGGAAGCGGTTCAGGTTGGGGCATGACTAATCAAGTAATCACAACACAAAGGTAAATAGCAAACAACCTATAAATAAGATGTTCGTAAAATAATTACATTACCAATATATAAAGTGTTTACAAAGTTGTGAGTTCGCAAATTACTTTAGACATATCAGTAAAAAGACCAATACAAGAAATCTCTAAAGCAGATAAAACGTGCGACTTGAGCTAATGCTTCCCAAAGCATCCTACTGCAGCAACCGAAGGACACATGCTAAAACAGATCAGCTATAAAGCTAGCGAGTTCACGGGTTTTGTTAGTTCAAAACTCGAAAGTATAAACAATAAGTATTTCGTAAGCAATTTATAAGCCATGTGTTAAAATATGATATTATGTTTTCATTGCTCCCTCGAGCAACACCATGGAGGTAGTTGTAAACCTATAAACCTAAACCAATAGGTTCATGATTGTTGTAAATGTAAACCCTGGTATCGTTACTACAAGATGAAGTATTGCTCCAGCACAATAGTATATAGATCAGTTGTAGGGTTTTCTAAACAGTTATGCTACTTTTACCAGCAGTGAGGTACTAGGATGTCACCAGACATAACGTATCGCTTCCCTGGAATATTGTGTAAGTAGTTGATATAACGTAAAAAGTCATGTTTTTATGTACGTTATCTTCCACATTATAGGAACAAAGTTAACAAAAACACACCTAGAAGGACATTATTCATTAAATTTTGATAACTAAGTCAAAACGGAGTCGATGTTTGTAAAATCACTAAAAATGGCATGAAAAACGTGAGAAACAGAGCAAAACTGCTCCACCACACCTTCGTTAACTCCTTTTAATGAACCATGACCTACGCTCCACATTATGACCTCTAATTGGTGTCATTTTGTTCGTTAGGTAATTACGAAACTGTGGACATAAGAATCGCTCGAAATGGATAAATGATGAAGAAGATACGCCCGTCCGAAGAAACGAAGAACCGAAGGGCTATGATACGGCTGTCCCATAACGTATACGGCTGGGCACAGACCGTATACGGCCTGCACAGATCGTATACGGCCTGTGCCCAGCCGCAATGGCCCAGGACAGCCGTATACGGTTGGTGTTCACCCGTATTTACTCCAGGACAACTGTATACGGTCCAGGACAGCCGTATTGGTGCATTTGGGCAATAAAAATCAGATTTTATACGGTTGTGCGATACGGCTATGCATTTGAGGTTCAGGATACGGTTTACAGATACGGCTGTGCGTTGCCTATAAATACCAAGCTCAACTTCTCACTTCATACACTTCACTTCTTTACAATTCGTTTTCTTACATTTTTATACACTTTTACTCTCTCTCTAGGTTAATTTAGTTAGATAATTAGTTTTGGTTTCTCTCTCTAGAGCTTTCTCTCTCTAGAGAGATAGATAGTAACTGGTTAGTAGTTAGAGAGAGAAGGAAGCTGGTATTGTAATCACGGTGTAAAGGAGCATTCTTGGTGCAAGACTACGCATTAATTTTCAGCTATTACTCTGCATAATTTACTGGTGATATCTATCTTTTCATACTTATACTATGTCCGGATTATTTCTGCCTAATTGTATGATGTATGTTATTATTATTGTGACACCCGACGATTTAGGGTTACTGGTTGACCTGCTAGAAACCCTAATTACGTGTGTTTAGTTCGGTATTAGGCTAAATACTTGCAATTACTTGTAACTACTTGTATATTTATGTGAATATACACTCCCGTAATTGATTTATATTACGCTTACGTAATTAGTTGTAATTACGTGAAACAACCAGACGGAGTCCGACAAACTATACGACATTGGTGAAAATCTTTCTATAAATAACTTAAATATATTTTTAGAAGTTATTTATCATTTATTATTATTTTGTTAAAATAATATACGAAAAACCTAGACGTTTCGATTAAACGCAACGATAATGCGCGAATTTAATTCGGCAACCAAACGAACGTCAATAATTAATTTGACAACTCAAATTAAGTATTTTTAAATAATACTTCAATGAAAAAATAGCCAATTATATCGTTAATTTAAATAACTCGAAATAACGTTACGCGATTTAACGTTTAAACGAAATAACGAATTAAATAACATAGTACGCGAATACAGCCTAGGATTAAAATTAAATCACACAAACCACCATGGGGACCCACCCATGGCTGGACCATGTGGTCACCACCCACATGAACCACTTAAAACCCATGAAAAAATCATCATGAGATTCTTTTCCTACTAACCATCCATCTTTCATGCAAATCCTCATTTCCACACTCAAACTCATTTCCAACTTTTCTCTCCATCAATAATCTCTCTACTCCTTCAATTTCCAGAAATTTTAACACCAAAAACCACCTAATATCATCACAAAAATCGTCCTCCATCATCATCCTCAAGAGCAAATCAAGAACATCAAAGCTAGGAACAAGAATCAAGCTCATATTCATCATCTCCATCATCCTCTTGTTTCTCGTCATCATTTCTTGTAAGAATCTTCAAACTATCTACTAATTTTTCTTTCATATCACTGATTATGATGTTATATAGCTCCATCAAAAAGATTATGTCCAAAATAATTGTTAAAATACGTTTTTATAATTATTCATGAAAGATACATAATCTGTCTACAAAAACACAGCTCACTAAAAACGTGATATCTTGAGTTCTAGGAGAAGTTAGACGATGCATCTTTTGTTCAAATCTGCATATTTAAAAGATCAACAACTTTCATGTTTTACGTTTTTACCTGATCCGTACACGTTTCTCTCTATAATCTGATTTGTGGGACTGATCTGTATGAAATCAGAATCTGAGTTAGGAACTTTTGTGCATTTTATTTACCCACTTAGATGACCCTTGTAATGGTTAGAAAAACTATGTTAGACACTAGAAACATAGAGGATTAATGAGTAATTCTTGTGAAAACTGATTTTGACCAGAAGGTGTAGAAAACATTTGGTGAACTAAACCGACAAAACCGAAAGTGTGAGATTTTGAAGTTTTAACTTGTGTTTTATAAACCAACACTTTTGGGCATGCTAGAAATAGAAATAATGAATTTTTGGGATTTTTAAACTTATATAAGAGTTTCGGGGAAAGTTTCGGGTCAAACCGAGTAAGTTTGACGAAGTCCACAAAAACGGCTCGGTTTATAAAAATGACAAAACCTACTATTTTTGGAAAGTGGTAACAAAAATGCATTTGGAAGGCTTAATTAATGTCTTTGACCAAAAATGAGAGTTGGAAAGTTTCCCGAATTAGAAACCGACATATAAATTGATAAGTGGCTCTATGGTTGACCAGGTTTGACCAGTTTTGACCGGGTTGACCAGGTTTGACCAGTTTGACCAGTTTTGACCAGTTTGACCAGTTTTGACCGGGTTGACCAGGTTTGACCAGTTTGACTAGGTTTGACCAGTTTGACAAGGTTTGACCAGGTTTGACCACTTTGACCAGGTTTGACCAGGTTTACCAGTTTGACCAACTTTGACCTACGGTTTAAGGCTTATAAAAACCAAAATAATCTGTTTGCAACACACAATGTGTACTAATGAATAGTATACAACAAAACAAACTTGATAATGATGTCTAAATGAATTATTATTACAAACTTTCACCAACGGGTCGTACGCATCTTTCATAAACGAACTTGAACAACTTATTTGGACATAACTAGTTGAATGAGCTAGCTATAGGTGGACATTAACCCTCCACTTACATAGATGATCTTTCAAGACATCTACTCATACAACCTTATACGTTTAGGACGTTAGAAGGTTGCACATTGGATCGCACTTTACTTGCTATTTGACATTGCTTGCTTACTATTTGCTAGAACTCAGGTGAGTTTCATAGCCCCACTTTTTACTGCTTTTTACTTTGGGGTGAGAATACATGCTCTGTTTTATAAACTGTTTTACATATGAACGCAAGTAATGAAAACTCTTATACTGATTGCATGAATAACTAAACCAAACTACGATGGCCCCTAACAAATATCATAGTATGTTAATACTAAGCGCGAACATTATGGATAGATCTATCGGGACCTGACAATCCTCCATCCGGGTTAGTCGCTCTAACCGCTATACAGATGCATAATATTTCGTACAACCGAGTGTACTGGTTACACACTCACTGAGGGTAAACAACTACGGTTAAGCTTCGGACTATGAGCTCATGGCAATAGTATACTATGATTTACTTTGGCATTCGTGCTACTTTGATAACTATGAAATCTTGTGGTTCATACTATGATTTTAACTGTGTAAACCTATGAACTCACCAACTTTATGTTGACCTTTTAGCATGTATTTCTCAGGTTCACAGATGCAGTAGGACTACCCACAGGAAACAAGGCAGTAGGATGCTTTTGGAAAGCATTAGCTCGAGTCGCATGTTTTCAACAACAAGAGATTAGATTGCATTACGATATTTTGTATCAACATTTACGTATTAGAAATCTCTACAACTTTAATGCGAACTCCAATGTTTATTATAACATTTGTAATCGTTTTATTTAAGAAATGTAACTATTTTCAAACGTCTCATATAGAGGTCGTTTGCTTTAATCTTGGTGTTATGATATTTGATTGGTCGGCGCCCCCGTGACACCTCCTACTTCCGCTGCCACGTGTCTTGGGGGTGCGACAGATTGGTATCAGAGCCTAAGGTTATAGCGAACTAGGATTGCATTAGTGACCTAGACTATAACCGTCAGGTTAGTATTCCTCATTTGTCATGACTAGTTCAGCAATTGCATCATTCGAATTTAATTTAACATAGCCTGATCAACTATGTACAATTAAAGGCAATTCGATGCAAGACCTGAAATGGTTATACTGAATGAGAATGCATTAGAAGACTTGGACTATGATAGGACGGGACCAACCTTTATATGTGTGCTTATGTGCTTGGTTTGTATGTATATATATATGTATATGTATATGTATATAACCTTTACTTATATTAAACTCAAGTGCCACTCTTTACGACAACCGCTCCCACAACTACGTCACCCGTCACAGAGTGCGAGACTTAACCCTTACCATTGTGGAAACTTCCACGGTACCACTTGCTCAACCGTAACGGGCAACGATATAATCGAATAGGACTCACTTGAGGAGAATCCACCTAAGGATTTACCATCCAAACAAGTGACATCTACTTCACCCTCTTCTTTCCGCTCGTAACCAAATCACTCGAGAACACGTATAGAACTTAAACCGTACGATACTTCGGCACCTAGATGAACTACATGTACTCCCGTCACTTCACATTCTTTATTTCCACATTTATCGTAAATCTATGGAGCACGCGCGCTACACACGACTAGAAGGACAGACACACCACTTCGAACTAGACCTTGTCCTATTCATACCACTACTACTGATACTCCAACCAATAGGACCCGTTGTCATACAGGGGTCCGCCAATGAACTTGGTGAACCACAACACTTACATATTAGAATTAATTTCTCCAACAATCGAAAGGATTTCGATGATTCACTCAACTTTTTACTTGACCACGATTGATCACTTACCGACTTGCATGTCAACAATTCGTCCAAAACCCGAGACTTACTACTTGATCATGTTTGGCCACTATTCTCACACGTTCGTCAAACGATTTACCCATAACTTGATTCGCGACTTTGATTACTCCGAACACCTTTATCAAACATTCGTTCATTTCGAACCAATAACATAGTCATGGCTGACTACCTTGAGGACATTACTCGGTCGTTATTATGACTACTTCTAAATCTTGGTGCTAAAATTCAATGTTTCAATAGAACTCCCCCTCGATAAAGATGGCAAACCTGCGTTTACCTCACGTTATAACAGAAACTTCTATCCCGATGGGTGTATGGAAACCCCATCACATTTTGTATAAGATTTATGTATTCGTCCGGATGTAGCTATGCCCGGCATATTTTGCAAACATCAATCATGTAATCTATTAAACTTTTGCCTTGGTGGACTTTAAATCATTTCATATTATCGTTGTACTGCGATTTACTTCCGAGCATGCATACGGTAATCTTAATTCTCATGCAAAGATCCAATTCATTCTTTTATCCCCTTCTCATTCAAGGATACGCCACTACGAGAAACAACAGAATTTCCCAACACTTTATAATAACAAGAGGTTTTCAATGGATTTCTACCAACCCAAATTTTCAAAGAAATTTCACCGAACATCTACCCAGAAATTTATTTACAACTTATATATTTCAACTGATAATGTTAGACATAAGTTTTTCCAACATAGTCAATCAACTAGAAGCTTTCAACGGACATTGAATTTCAAACAATTTTCATCATAGAAATTCTCGACAAATTTTACATCAGCTCTTCCATAAAATACTTCATAGAAATTTTTCAAAAAGCTTATAAACTACTTATCTAAACGTTTGTACAAAGACCAAATCGTGAAATTCTTAGCAAAGATTTTTACTGACATTTTATTAGGCGAAAATTTTACGTAAGAACAAACACTTGCTTTTCACTCAGTATTTCTAAGACAGATCGCGATGATAAATTAACCAGAAATGGTATCGGCAGGTTTGGGTTAATACATGAGATAGTTACAACTCTTTCCGTATACTGTAGCTTTAGAGGCTAAACTCTCTATTACAAATACACTAATTTGATAAAACACTTTTCTCGTAGGAAATGGCAAGTCCCTCTATAGATCAACACGTGTCTAATTACAAACAACTCTGTGATGAACCCTAACTTTGATATGGGTACATTCCTTTTCATTGGCTTAACGTTTTCAACCTCATACGGTACCAATTAAATTAGTCCTTTTACACGATAGCACCCAACCAGCATGGACACTAGGTGCAACTCAGAACCAACCAACTGATTCGAGCCAACTGAACAACCCTGGATTCGCATTCTAACAAAACAAACACTTCCCACATAGACTTTTTAGATTACGATCTATGTCCTCTAAACACTCGATTATAACTTCTACTTTAAGAGACCTACGGGACTTCTAACGAAGTATATATTGAAATGCGTCTCTAATAACTTATTTTAGGTGCAACCCAATGACTTACTCACGTCTACACGAACTTATGGCTGGAATGTTTTTCCACCATACATTTATAAAACTAATTTCTTGACCTTGATTAACTACTACTTTGACTTGTGCGTCAACGATACATTCAAAACACGAGACTTAATACCCATTGAAATTGAAATCTTTCTCCCTCATTTCTCTTCTTGATAACATCATTGCCGTCATTTAGCACCTTTAAAATTCAAACCTACAACGTCTATGATGAGGAAATCGTTAGTACACCTCTCTATACTCACACGAACCCACTTACCATACCATTTTGGTACTAGCTGCTAGGCTACGCCGCCACGAAAATAGAATAGACACAATGAAGTTAGAACAACGCGAAACCCGTTTAGGCTGGAAGCACCTTGCATAGGGCCGAGTTGCACAGATCTAGGAGGATAGGCAGAATCTTAGCAAAATCATAGAAACTACCCATCTACAGGTGATGGCGACCAGAGACGAAGTCACTGCCTTGCGATAAAGACTAGGGTGCCAGATAGAATTCGATTAGGACTAGTAAAATTTCCACTAAACATGTACAATGTGTGGGAAATGGTTTTCAAACAAATTTTCGTAAAGCATTTTCCACGAATTACTCACAAACATAAATCTTCCATCAGATTTTTGACAAACAAAATTTTCCCCGTTTTGTTAATGATAAGAGTTTTCAACGGATTTTCATCAACTCGAGTTTTCAACAGATTTATGTCAGCAACATTTTTAAACAAATTTTGCCACAAATGTTCTTATAAGAATTTTCAAAATTTATAAATTATTGACAATGTTATCAAAAATTACGATGACGTTTTTGGCAAAAGGAAACCATTTATATCAACAACCACTACGAAACTATTGGAGGATGAAACTAAAGGATACAATGAAATAATTATTTCAACCTTATACGATATTGGATTAGTTTAGTTCACTTCACAATATCACACCCCACAGACCTGAAACTAAGAATAACAGAGAAATAATAGATTGATTTTAAAGGATTGCAGATAAACTTTTCTCCTTAGACGTAAAAACCATCGAAATCGAAATCCTTCTTTCTCTTTCTTTTCTCGATGCCATCTAAGAATCCCATCCAAATCGTTGCCATGAGAAACCTATTGTATTTTTACTGTTACTAGTGGAACATTGATCTAACAAGGGGAGAAAATGTGAAACAGGAATCATCTCGCTAAGAAACCAACAGAAACCTTGAAACATAAAACCGAGAACTTAGACCATGATGGCTTACCCATCATCCAGGCCCGGTGAATCTTAGGACGAAGTATGGATTCACTCGTGGATAAGAAACTCAGATACGTTATAAACACACACTAACTCTCTCACAGAACACACACAGACCGTAACTGAAAACAATTTTCGGGATGAAATTCTCCTAACAGGGGGAGAATGTGACACCCGACGATTTAGGGTTATTGATTGACCTGCTAGAAACCCTAATTACGTGTGTTTAGTTCGGTATTAGGCTAAATACTTGCAATTACTTGTAACTACTTGTATATTTATGTGAATATACAATCCCGTAAATGATTTATATTACGCTTACGTAATTAGTTGTAATTACGTGAAACAACCAGACGGAGTCCGACAAACTATACGACATTGGTGAAAATCTTTCTATAAATAACTTAAATATATTTTTAGAAGTTATTTATCATTTATTATTATTTTGTTAAAATAATATACGAAAAACCTAGACGTTTCGATTAAACGCAACGATAATGCGCGAATTTAATTCGGCAACCAAACGAACGTCAATAATTAATTTGACAACTCAAATTAAGTATTTTTAAATAATACTTCAATGAAAAAATAGCCAATTATATCGTTAATTTAAATAACTCGAAATAACGTTACGCGATTTAACGTTTAAACGAAATAACGAATTAAATAACATAGTACGCGAATACAGCCTAGGATTAAAATTAAATCACACAAACCACCATGGGGACCCACCCATGGCTGGACCATGTGGTCACCACCCACATGAACCACTTAAAACCCATGAAAAAATCATCATGAGATTCTTTTCCTACTAACCATCCATCTTTCATGCAAATCCTCATTTCCACACTCAAACTCATTTCCAACTTTTCTCTCCATCAATAATCTCTCTACTCCTTCAATTTCCAGAAATGTTAACACCAAAAACCACCTAATATCATCACAAAAATCGTCCTCCATCATCATCCTCAAGAGCAAATCAAGAACATCAAAGCTAGGAACAAGAATCAAGCTCATATTCATCATCTCCATCATCCTCTTGTTTCTCGTCATCATTTCTTGTAAGAATCTTCAAACTATCTACTAATTTTTCTTTCATATCACTGATTATGATGTTATATAGCTCCATCAAAAAGATTATGTCCAAAATAATTGTTAAAATACGTTTTTATAATTTATTCATGAAAGATACATAATCTGTCTACAAAAACACAGCTCACTAAAAACGTGATATCTTGAGTTCTAGGAGAAGTTAGACGATGCATCTTTTGTTCAAATCTGCATATTTAAAAGATCAACAACTTTCATGTTTTACGTTCTTACCTGATCCGTACACGTTTCTCTCTATAATCTGATTTGTGGGACTGATCTGTATGAAATCAGAATCTGAGTTAGGAACTTTTGTGCATTTTATTTACCCACTTAGATGACCCTTGTAATGGTTAGAAAAACTATGTTAGACACTAGAAACATAGAGGATTAATGAGTAATTCTTGTGAAAACTGATTTTGACCAGAAGGTGTAGAAAACATTTGGTGAACTAAACCGACAAAACCGAAAGTGTGAGATTTTGAAGTTTTAACTTGTGTTTTATAAACCAACACTTTTGGGCATGCTAGAAATAGAAATAATGAATTTTTGGGATTTTTAAACTTATATAAGAGTTTCGGGGAAAGTTTCGGGTCAAACCGAGTAAGTTTGACGAAGTCCACAAAAACGGCTCGGTTTATAAAAATGACAAAACCTACTATTTTTGGAAAGTGGTAACAAAAATGCGTTTGGAAGGCTTAATTAATGTCTTTGACCAAAAATGAGAGTTGGAAAGTTTCCCGAATTAGAAACCGACATATAAATTGATAAGTGGCTCTATGGTTGACCAGGTTTGACCAGTTTTGACCGGGTTGACCAGGTTTGACCAGTTTGACCAGTTTGACCAGTTTTGACCGGGTTGACCAGGTTTGACCAGTTTGACTAGGTTTGACCAGTTTGACAAGGTTTGACCAGGTTTGACCACTTTGACCAGGTTTGACCAGGTTTACCAGTTTGACCAACTTTGACCTACGGTTTAAGGCTTATAAAAACCAAAATAATCCAAAATAATCTGTTTGCAACACACGATGTGTACTAATGAATAGTATACAACAAAACAAACTTGATAATGATGTCTAAATGAATTATTATTACAAACTTTCACCAACGGGTCGTACGCGTCTTTGATAAACGAACTTGAACAACTTATTTGGACATAACTAGTTGAATGAGCTAGCTATAGGTGGACATTAACCCTCCACTTACATAGATGATCTTTCAAGACATCTACTCATACCACCTTATACGTTTAGGACGTTAGAAGGTTGCACATTGGATCGCACTTTACTTGCTATTTGACACTGCTTGCTTACTATTTGCTATAACTCAGGTGAGTTTCATAGCCCCACTTTTTACTGCTTTTTACTTTGAGGTGAGAATACATGCTCTGTTTTATAAACTGTTTTACATATGAACGCAAGTAATGAAAACTCTTATACTGATTGCATGAGTAATTAAACCAAACTACATTGGCCCCTAACAAATATCATAGTACGTTAATACTAAGTGTGAACATTATGGATAGATCTATCGGGACCTGACAATCCGCCATCCGGGTTAGTCGCTCTAACCGCTATACGGATGCATAATATTTCGTACAACCGAGTGTACTGGTTACACACTC
The DNA here is from genome assembly GCA_963422505.1 of Pseudognaphalium luteoalbum. Classification (NCBI taxonomy): domain Eukaryota; kingdom Viridiplantae; phylum Streptophyta; class Magnoliopsida; order Asterales; family Asteraceae; genus Pseudognaphalium; species Pseudognaphalium luteoalbum. Next base: position 47,678,954 of record OY730197.1, read on the forward strand.
ACTGGGGGTAAACAACTACGGTTAAGCTTCGGACTATGAGCTCATGGCAATAGTATACTATGATTTACTTTGGCATTCGTGCTACTTTGATAACTATGAAATCTTGTGGTTCATACTATGATTTTAATTGCGTAAACCTATGAACTCACCAACTTTATGTTGACCTTTTAGCATGTATTTCTCAGGTTCACAGATGCAGTAGGACTACCCACAGGAAACAAGGCAGTAGGATGCTTTTGGAAAGCATTAGCTCGAGTCGCATATTTTCATAAACAACAAGAGATTAGATTGCATTACGATATTTTGTATCAACATTTACGTATTAGAAATCTCTTCACTTTTAATGCGAACTCCTATGTTTTGATATAACGTTTGTAATCGTTTTATTTAAGAAATGTAACTATTTTCAAACGTCTCATATAGAGGTCGTTTGCTTTAATCTTGGTGTTATGATATTTGATTGGTCGGTGCCCCCGTGACACCTCTTACTTCCGCTGCCACGTGTCTTGGGGGTGCGACAATTATTTCCATGCTTATTGAGTAGTAAAGAAGGTTAGAAGGGAATTTAATAAGTTTGTTAACAATCTTCTAGAATTAGGCCGGAATGAACGTAGGATTCTTAGCGAATTCGAACACTTTTCACTATACCCTGCTGAACTAGTTGATTATGTCATTAACATCTTAAACTGTGATTTTATTCCTCGCTATACTTTCCCTAAACAAAGGGCACCAGGATTGCTTTCAAGCAATCGCCCTTAGTTAATTTTTGATCAAAAGTCGAGCAACAGACTTAAACCAAGCGCTTTTTGGGAGGTAACCCAAATTTTAATATTAGGTCTTTAAATTAATTTTATTAAGTCAAAAATAAGTAAGTTTAATTTATTTCTTGATAATTAAAGCCAAAAATCTCTAAAAATCCTTGTTTCTGCAGAATCTGCGCAGTTTCTGAAACTTGATAATTTTAATAAAAGATTTTGAGAAAGTTTTAAAAATTGTTTAGATTTTAAAAGTTTTAAGTTTTAGACCAAAAATATTACTTTCTTTTATTTAGTTATTTCCTTTACGTCTAAATAAATCATTGCTTTTGCTGTGCGCAGCTAAACGCAGGATTTTAAACTTTTGCTAAAAACATTTGGCTAAGGTTTTTAATTTCCTAAAATACCTAGTAATTACACTTGTTGTATTAATTAAACACAAATGGTAAAAGAGGGGAATAGACAAAATGGTAAAAAGGCTAGTAATTATTTAAAATACACAAAAAAATCATTTTTTTTTCTCCTCCCTCCCCTCTCTCCTTGCGCCAGTCACCCCCAAACCTCACCAAAATCATCAATTTCCTCCATTGTTAACCAAATCAAGCTTCATTCCTTCATCATTTGCATGTATATGTGATCCTTAACCTCATTGCATCTAAATCAAGGTAAGATTCAACCCCTAAAAACCAAAATTCTCTAACTTTTCAAACCTAGGGTTTCAAGTTAGTTAGTGATGATTTGTTGTTTGCATTGCAAAAGTGGCCTTTGATTCTTGCTTAGTAGTGTTGTATGATGATGTAGGAACTAGCATTACATGTTTGATTGAAGTAATTTGAGTTTTGACTTTGAAAGTTGACTTTGTTTGACTTTTTGTGACTAGTTGATCCATTTTGACCTATTGATGATTAAATTGCTTATGATAAGTTATTTGTTAGTTGATTGATGCTTAATATGATTGGTATAGCTTACTCATTTGCTTCATTTGTGATTAGATGTGAGTTTTGGTCAAAAGTAGCAAATTAAAGTAAGCATAAAGCATTGACTTTGGTTAAAACATGACCATTTTGAGACAAAACTTTTGATTAAATGATGTTTTGACTTAAGTTGATGATAGTGTCTTACTTTGATTCGCTAATATAAGTTAGGATTACTATGGATTTAGCCGATGACTAAAAGGAACGTTACTTTGGTAAATTTGAGTTAGTAATACTTCAAAAAGTCAAATGGTTGATTTCTAGCATCTTAATGACCAAAATTGCCATAAAGGTCAAAACTTGTGGTTTCAAATTGTATCTTTAAAATATTATGGCAAATCTCAAATAGGTACTACTACTTTAATTACCTATCTTTAAAAATCAAAGTAGTGTCTATGTTTAGAATGCCATAACCATTTTAAAGTATTTCAATCTAAAATCGCACGTGTCTAAAAAAGGTCAACTAGGAAACTTTGATTTGCAATACTTGTGATATGATCAATCTTTCTTACTTGTTAAATTCGACATCATACTAGTTTGCATCCGTTCATAAGGATAGGTTATTTTCACCACCTTAAGGTAACTACGTGATTAAGGTTTGAACTTAGAAGTAATAACTTATGCTTTTGGTAAAAATCTAAATCATAAATGCTTAAGTGGTTGACTAGTCTTTGACTTTTTGCGTAGAAAATGTTATGACATAAGTCCTATAGCCTATTTGTATGAACCAAAGTTTCTTTTGATGGTTGGAAATTAAGATTGGCATTATTACAAGTTATTAACAGGTTTATGGACTGCTCATATTCTAAAGCCCACATTTCGAATTTTCGATTAAAAATCTGGAATATGACTTAGTCCATAAACTTGTAATGATCTTGTGTAATTCACTATGTTGTTTGTTTTTCTCTTATTGACAGATGGCCACAATCCCTCATTATATCAAGCAGTCCACAAAAGATCCAGAGAAAAGGGAGTTGTACCAGATTTGGTTAACACATCAGCTTGGGGAAAACAGATACATAGTCTGGGAGGATTTGGCTGAGATTGGTTTAAAGGAGGGATTTGAGAGATTGATTCAGTTTAAGGAGGGAAAGAGAAATCTGCATGCCTGGAAGAATCTGTTTGAGATCAGAGAGACTGTCTATCAGGAGCTAGTTGCAGAATTTATGGTTACTTTCCAGTTTAACAAGATGATCGACAAGCTTAATGATGATAGGATGATCAGATTTAATTTCCTGGGTAATCCGCATCACATATCCTTAGCCACCTTTGCGAGACATTTAGAGCTGTACACTGAGTATCAAGTAACTACTTCATTCTTCTTGAAAGCAGACCGAGAGATCAAGCAGCGAGACCACACTGCTATATGGTTATAGTTAACTGGAAGCCGATTTCATTCGAACGTCAAAGCCACCTCTTTCCTTGAAAAGCACCACCAAGTATTGCACAATCTGGTTGCTTGTAGTATCCGGGGGAAAAGGAAGACAAAAGGGGTTGTTGGAGTGAAAGACTTGCAAATTATTAAGAGTATTGTTGAGCAGGAGCATGTGAACGTTGCTTATCTGGTTGCTGACAGGATCCTCACTGAGTCAGGGTATACTGAGTCAGAGTTTGCTTATATGGAAGCCGTGATCACCAAGTTAGTTAAGAGTATGGGGCTATTGACCGAGGAGGTGCTAGGTAGTTTGACACCAGTGAGGAACAGAGAGTCAAAACTATATAACATCAATTATATGGTCAAAGTTTTGTTATTGGAGAAGGATGTTGCAGGTCAGATTAAGTGGAAGGATGGTGATGTTATACCAGGAGTCTTCATGAGACCCCCAAGGAGCAGAAGAGTTAGGTTTTAGTTTGATGACAGCACGGTCCACCGCCAGGCTAGGACTGCTATCAGACACGAGCGAGAGGAGGAAGAGACCGAGGCTGTAGAGGCATAGAGTCCGTTTATCCCACCTGCCAGAGTCTTCAACTGGGGAGATCTGGTATCATCAGAGCTGATGTATAGCATGCTTGGCATGCTTAATTCGCATCATACTCAGGACACATACTTGGCTCATGAGTTTGGATTCCCACAGCCTCCACCACCTACTTGGGTATGCGGCCCACTCCCACCATCATATAACAACATGCCACTCCACCCATTCACCATGTCACCATTCACCACCACCATACCTAGCACTACCTTACCACCCACATCTTCCGCTCACACCATACCCAGTGATTTCCCTCGTGCTCGCCGTACCAGGACTACACCTGCAGTTGACCCGGTACTCTCTGTTCACACCACCACACCACATGAGCCACATATCCCACGTACCATTGGGCAGCTATCTTCCCATGTCATGACCCGTCCTAGACATGCTGAGTTAGCCATATCAGATACATCTTCAGAGACAGACTCACCTTAGTCAGGGTATGGATAGGACATGCATGTTGATGACTAGGTACAGGTATAGACAGACTACATGCTAGATATGACTACTGTTGCTTTGCCCACTTTTTCAGGACTCACTGGATCCTTAACACCAACCCAGTGCCATCCTCTGAGCTTCCACCGTATTCTATGCAGGGTGCATCTCTTGGATCATATGAGATAGCTGAGATGGGATTAGATCCCAACTTTCATTTGTACCCGATCCGGCCATCAGCATCAGGCAGACAGTGCAGTTCTTCAGCCTCAGTCTCCCACAGAGCATCGAGTGGATAGCACTCTGCTTCGTGACCTGCACCCTACAGCTCCATGCCTCCTCCAGCTCACGGACCACCATCCCACCAGAATCCTTCTCACCCTTGATCTTACCATCTCTTATTATTACTATTTGTGTTGGATGACTGTATAACATTATTATTATTACTAGATATTTGGAATGACTGTATTACTAATGTTGCAGACTTATTATGATTCTAACCTGCGATCTGGTTGGACCTATCTATCTTATTATTATCGTTTATCTATCATTTCCTTATGTTATGTTCTTCTTAGTTTACTTTTTAGGTTACTTGCGAATAAAAGAGAGTAGTGAATTGTGACGAAAGTTCCCCAAGGAGAATCTGAACAAACCACACAAAGATCCTGACCCGAGCCTATTGAACTACCCAGCTGAATCAGAATCTTCAAACACACATCTCAGTCCTTTCTTTATAGGGGAGTTTTCGTTCTGTTTCTTAGTGATTTCCTTTCATCAACTATATCTCTCCGTTATCCCATCATGTTTAAATTCTAAGTGTGGGATTCCAAATCCCACACAAATCAAATCAACTTAGAAATAGGGTTCTAAAATATTATCAAACTTTAAGTGTGGGATTCTTCTCCCAAAAAAAGAATTTTTAGACTTAGTTTGAGAACATTAGAGACAATGTTCCTCTAAGCGTGGGATGCACGGAATGATATACCGTATTCTTTGACTTTGATTGGTTGTCCAAAGCATAACTTTCTTAAAAATAAGCTTAACTTCGACAGTGAAAATTTTCACTCATTCAGTTGGCTTAGATTTTCTAAAACCTTCATTTTTGCTAAATTTTTAAAAATTTTGACTCTAAATAATTTTGGGAAAGATAAATTTGTCAGAAATTAATTAAATTGCTTTGGAAAGTAAGATAAGTTAAGATACGGATTCCTATAAAATGAAATGTTAACTCAAATGCATCGCACGGCTAGGCACATACAGACCCTGTTGCAGTGAGGTACTTGAGCCAAATAAATGCATTCATCTTTAATGCTTCACTTTTTCATTTGATGTGTGTGCCGATGCATGTGCTTTGAATTAGAACTTGCTATTGGTATACGTTTCGAGACCACACCAATGGGCACCGTACGCGGTGAAGGTGCAGTCAGAGGACCTTAACATTTCATAGGATTAAAACCCCCACTTTTCACAAACTTTTTTTTAAGGTTAACCCTACCAACTCTCATTCGTGAGTGTTGAAGACCCACTAGTTAAACCCTTTGAGCCTTAACCTTTCATTTCTTCAAAACCACCATTCACCACCTTCCCTTACCTTTCCAAACACTTTAACTTAGAACGTTTTGGAGTTATGAAAAGTGTTATTTAGACATCCTTGTTACTCTTGTCTCAAAAACTCCCATTTACTCTGCGTTCCCTCAGAGAAATCTTGTGTGTGTTAAAAGTCATATATTGAAAGCAAAAAGAAATTTTTGGTGCGAAAAATTGGCACCTTGTCTGAAAACTTAGAAAAAAATGAGATGTCGAAAGGACAAAGTATCCAGGATCTCTCAAAAAATATATAAAGAAAAGAAAAGAAAAGTAATTTTGGAAAAAAAAAAGTCCCACAAAAATAGAATAAAGCTTAATGCTTAAAACTCTCGAAAAGAATGCCTGTTCAGAAAATCATTCAACTTCGCATGCATTCCCGAGAAGAAAGTCATCAAAAGCTACCTTCCTTCAAATAAAATTCCTTCGTTTGTGTTTTCCGTTCTAAGAGTGTCTAGATAATTAAATTCATGACTTTAGAACTTCTAAATTTAAAGAAAATATCACGTTTTTCACTCCCAAAAAATTCACCACCTTCTATAACCCTTTTACCATCACTCAAAACCCGAAAAAATGTCTTGGGATTATTAGCACCGTTCTCATTTAAGTGGTGGAGATCCGATTCTTGATCAAGCCTATGATGAGAAGCAATGCATGTCTGGCTTTATGAGCGATTTCATTTGATTAGAATGATAGGAAACCCGATACACTTTGAGTGAATTGAGTGACCACCTGGTAAGATCGCCTAGTCATGTACAATATCCATCGAGAATTGTGAAAGTATGCCCGGGCTAACATTTCAGGTTTAAGGGAGGACTATCTTAAGGATGCTTACTTTCTATAAAGGTTTAACTGGTTTCTGATTAATTGATTGATCTCAGGTTATTTCTTGTCAGAACCCCAAAACCAATTTTTTTTCAAACCTTTGTAACAAGTGAGAGTTTTAAAGTTTGCTTGAGGACAAGCAAAAGTCTAAGTGTAGGATATTTAATAACACGTAAAAAGTCATGTTTTTACGTACGTTATCTTCCACATTTTAGGAACAAAGTTAACAAAAACACACCTAAAAGGACATTATTCATTAAATTTTGTTAACTAAGTCAAAACGGAGTCGATGTTTGTAAAATCACTAAAAATAGCATGAAAAACGTGAGAAACGGAGCAAAACTGCTCCGCCACACCTTCGTTAACTCTTTTTAATGAACCATGACCTACGCTTCACATTATGACCTCTAATTGGTGTCATTTTGTTCGTTGGGAAATTATGAAACCGTGGACGCAAGAATCGCTCGAAACGGATAAACAACGAAGAAGATACGCCCGTCCGAAGAAACAAAGAACCGAAGGGCCAGGATACGGCTGTCCCAGACTGTATACGGCTGGACATAGACCGTATACAGCCTGCACAGACTGTATACGGCCTGTGCCCAGCCGTATACGGCCCAGGACAGCCGTATACGGTTGGGGTTCACCCGTATTTGCTCCAGGACAGCCGTATACGGTCCAGGACAGCCGTATACGGTCCAGGACAGCCGTATTGGTGCATTTGGGCGATAAAAATCAGATTTTTATACAGTTGTGTGATACAGCTATGCATTTGAGGTTCAGGATACGGTTTACGAATATGGTTGTGCGTTGCCTATAAATACCAAGCTTAACTTCTCATTTCAACACACTTCATACACTTCACTTCTTCACAATTCGTTTTCTTACATTTTCATACACTTTTACTCTCTCTCTAGGTTAGTTTAGTTAGATAATAAGTTTTGGTTTCTCTCTCTAGATCTTTCTCTCTCTAGAGAGATAGATAGTAACTGGTTAGTAGTTAGAGAGAGAAGGAAGCTGGTATTGTAATCACGGTGTAAAGGAGCATTCTTGGTGCCAGACTACATTCAGCTGTTACTCTGCTTAATTTACTGGTGATATCTATCTTTTCATACTTATACTATGTCCGGATTATTTCTGCCTAATTGTATGATGTATGTTATTGTTATTGCCATGCTTATTGAGTAGTGTGCTGTTGCGGTTATTGAAATGAAGATAATTAGGCATAGGGATGATGTTGAATTAATCTTTAAAAAAATATAATTAGGAATTGTTATATTTGCTATATCTAAACTTATCATGCATCTAGACTTAGCTATGGATCAGCCTTTCCAATCCTTCGCGTAACTGCTACTTTAGGCTTACAACTTGATCACCTAGGCACAGTAGGAAGTTATCTATATTATAGTACAAAGCCGTGTCTATCACTATAACCCTGTTGAAATACTGGGCATATGCCCTGGAAAGAGCCATTTGTGCCTACATTGTGGACTGCCTAGAAACCCTAGAATATGGTCTAGGAACCAATATAGTTGTGAAAGTGTTATAGTACACCGTATGTCTACCTCTAGTACTGAAGCTCTAGAAACACTTATACACTATACACCGTACCTGTACCTAGGGATAGTAAAGTTGTGGAAACATCACAGTACACCACAATTCTACCCTTGGTTACGAAGGATCTATGGAACTATTAAAGTGCGGTACACCGTAAACGGTATCTAGGGTTAGCAAGCTGTGGAAGGAGTATGCATTGTACACCGTTGGTGTTCCTAGTGACGAATGACTGATTGGAAAGGAGAGGCTAAATCATGATAGAAGTAATTGAACTAATCAAACGTAAGGAATGAGTCTACATATGAAAGTCAAGCCCGACAATGATTCAGGATTCTTAAACCCCTAGACTCTAAAAAACTGATAGTTTAGAATAACGGGTTAATAATTTGAGCATATGCAGATAATGGCATTTGCATTAGGTGTTAAGAACGGTCAGGATTACCAGTATGGCATTCTGTTACCTTATTCCTGCACCCTTCAAGGGTCACTTGTCCAAAAGATAGTGTGGGGGGTTGAGCAGCCTATCCTGATCAGAATCACGATAGCCTAGGTCTCGTGACATACTTATAACTGAATAAGTAGGGTACTAGTGTTTACACCCATAATATATTTGTCTATTAACTAAAAATGCCCCCAATTATCTTTATAATAAACATCATCCCCACAACTGATTATTGAAGTTTCAACAGCCGCAATTCTCTATCTGTCTACCTAGCTACCGATTCTTCTCTATCTTTATTTCCTATCTACAGTTAAATTAATTACAAAACCAAAAAACCCCCCAAAACTTACCTATCTACACAACCCCCATCCTAATAGCAAACTTTATCTTTGGCCCAAACTTCGTTTCAATTCGCTCCGATAGAAGAACGACCTCGAGTTATACTTACTGCTTACCCACCCTGTGTAGTAGGTAGTACTTATAAGTTGAGCCCCAGCTCTTTATAAATTTAAAACTCTCACCATCGGTGCTCGGTACTGTCCGGTCAGTCCTTTGATGATGAGGACGGGTTCTCCCCCTTCACAAGGAGAGCTTCGAAAACCTGACTGTTCGGGCGCCGTCAATAGTACATATGGTTTGCATTGTTTACTGCTATAATTGTTTTGTAGCACAAGGTGCCCATGTATTTGACTGTACATCAAGTATGTATGTATGTATGTATAAGAAGTAGCACCACGTGCCTAGCATTGTAATCATGTATGTAAATCAAGCATGCATAAGTAAATCGGAAGTAGCACAACGTGCCTGGAAGTAACACACAGTGCCCGTAAGTAGCTCAAAGAGCCCGGAAGTAGCACACAGTGCCCGTAAGTAGCTCAAAGAGCCCGGAAGTAGCACACAGTGCCTGAAAGTAGCACAACATGCCCGGAAGTAGCACATCGTGCCCAAAAGTAGCACAAAGTACCTGGAACTAGCACAAAGTGCCCGGAAGTAGCACAACGTGCCAAACAGTGTATATGCATAATAATAAGATATTATCCACGGGTATAAATGTACAAGGCTTAACACGGAAGTTGAAGTCTCTATCAACTTAGTCATGCAAACAGTTTAACGGTGTTTTAGTTCGTGCATAAAGGTAATTCCTTTGATTTAGTCATTCAAACAGTTTAGCTAGTTGTATTACCCTATGGTAATATTGTATATGTAAATTGTAAGTAAGAACCTACAGTGTTTTATGTACATGTTAAAAGTTCAGGCATTGGGAACCCTACCACACTGTACACGTAATAAAAGTTGCTAAAGTCTAAACCTAGCATACATGTGATGAACTGTTTTAAAGTAATTATGAAAATTCGAATTTCTGTTTATATTGCTTTAATAAAAACGCATCCGAAATTTGAATACAGAGATTTTTTTTGTTACGCGAATCTGATTCGCAGGTCAATTCGCAGACTCAGCTTGCAAGACACTGATCGCCTCCCAACGGTTGGTCAAGGAACTGCTTCCTTGTCGTTCCTGACTGTCTAGTCAGGTTGCAGATCAAAGGGTTTTAAAAATTTATATTTTGTTGGGAAGCCTAAGTTACACCACTACTTGTACAAGCGGTAGGTATGACTTAGGTGTCGTTCTTAAACCACAACGGGCATGGGATCTTAGGAGGATTAATTATCTTTGGTAATTTAGCTGAGATTTAAAACTTTTTGAGGGGTTTTGTTTTTTATTCAACTTTAAACTAAAAAACAGAAAAGTAAATGAGGAGTGTAGTTGCTGAGAGATCTATAGATTAGGTGAGTGTTTGCTATGATGTCAGTATATGCTATTTAGGGGTAGTTATGAGGGTTAAGGCTCTAATTATAATGAATCCTAGCAGAGCTGATTTGGGGTCTCTGAACGATGTTCAACATAGTACTGTACCTACGGCCTTTTCGTGGCTTCCACGCATTTGTACTTCACCAGAGGTGGTTCCAGCGCTATACCAAGTACTAAGCCATTTTACGGTATTTCTGATGCCTCGCCCAGAGATCTCGTATCATTACTGTATATGTCCTAATGGGCCATAACTCCTATCCTATTACTTATCTAACGTAGAGTTGTCCACAATCAAATAAATAACATGTAGCATGGATAATAGATCTGGAGTGTAAGCTACACCGGAAGTTCTCCCAAATGTAGTACCAATTTAACCAACAACTAACCTCGAATCCTATTCCCCATTCTCGTTTGTCTAAGACGTCCGTATCGTGGCACGAATTGTTGAAAAAACAATAAAGTGAACAGGAGTGACTCCACGGAATAAGTTGGGAGAGTCTGTCTAACGATCGGTTAAATTGTTCAACATTATTTTCATACAAATCTTTGTAATTATTCTAGCATATTAAACTGTCGTATGTAATTATTCTATGTTTGAAAACCTAATCATAAACCCAACAACCGCATTGGATAAACAGATACTAGCATGTAAACCCTAGAGCAACAATCAAACAAGAACATGCAGTAGTGTAACATGGATAAACATCAGTTTATTTCAGGCAGAGTTTCTGGATAAATGTTTAAGTCACGGATGCTCCGAAAGTTCTCTCAAAAGCATCTGATATATGGGATTAATTCTAATTTAACTCTAATCCTATGCTCCGTGTCTCCTCTGATTTATTTCAATCAGGAGAACAATGGCCATGCCGAGTTCATCGAATCATTCATACACAGAATAGTTGAGGGACCTATTTCTACAATTGGCCGGATTATATCAATAGGTTTTAAACCACAGCATAAGTTAGATAAATAAAACATTAGAGAATTAATTCATAAATTCAAACATAACCTAATTTCATACCAGCAGAGTAACAACATTGTTTATAGCATAACTACCCTAGCATAACATTTATCATAGCAAACACGGATTTGTCTAGCCTAACATAGCATGCATTCTTAGAAAATCATGACAATTGAACAACATATTTAAAAATAACAAGAAAGGATAATATAATTGAACCTGTTAGGCGTTACAACAAAGCTCGTAAGCTTGCTACTCTACTCCTACTTGCTAATTAACCACTAATACTATTCTAGAGAGAGAAAGTGTATTTGGAATGAGAGATTTTGATGGATGGTGAGTGATGGTGAGGGATATGGAAATGAGGAGGTTAAGCCTCTATTTATTGGCTTCAAGAACTAAATTTACATATAGCACCCCTCACCGGTTATATATACTGAAATACACCCTCGAGCTATGAAATTCGACACCTAAAGGGGCATATTCGACACCAAATATGGCATATTCGGTAGCAAATAGGGCGTATTCGGTAGCAAACAGGGCATATCCAACACCAAAGAGGGGGTATACCACCCTAAAAGGGGGGTATACCACCCCTTAGAGGGGGTATACGGCCCTAAAGGGGGCGTGTACGGCCCTCTAGGGGTGGTATACCGCCCCTATGGGGGTAGTGTACCATGGGTCTTGTTCTTGTGTGCTGGATCGTAAGTCTTGTGCACTGGTCGTAGTTCTTGTGATCTTCGGTTGGCTCTAACTTCTTCGTTACATTAGTGATTTTTTGAACGATTCTTGCGCCCACAGTGTTGTATTTTCCTGAAGATGACACAAATTAGGCCAGTTTAGCTTAATTATACGTCAGAATCGCAAGTGGATCCTTTTAGCTCTGATTTGTTCGTTATTTGAGCATTTTAAGTGATTTTTCAAAAGGAAGTCTAAGTTTTTATTCATTTTACATTTTTAGCATAAAACATTAATTATTTGATGTTTATTAAAAGATTTGAACCAAAATGGGCTTGAAAAGGTGTACAAAAACGTGACTTGTTGCGTCAAATCAAGTATCTCACACTTAAACTTTTGCTTATCCTCAAGCAAACTCCAAACCATCATTTGCCAAAAACTTTAATTTTTGAGAAAAATCATTTTATGGGTGAGTCTTTAAGAGAAGAAAAAGGGCACGGATTTGAAAAAAGTATTGTTCCGGCACAGAAAAGAGAGATGTTCCCATGACGTGTCTAAGGAAATTATAAAATGATTATCTTAGGCATGCTTTCAATTCTCGCGATCTTGGAATATACATGACTGGGCGATCTCACCAGGTGGTCACTCAATTCACTCAAAGTGTATCGGGTTTCCTATCATTCTAAACAAACAAAATCGCTCATTTACCAGTCATGCATCATTCATCGTCATAGGCTTGATCGAGAATTAAATCTCCACCACTAATTATCACCAGACATTTGAGAAGGTTGTAATGTGAAGTGGGGTTTGAAAGGGTATGGACATTGAATTTTTTTATAGGTTTTAAGAGGTTTTGTTTATCTTAGGATCTTTAAACTTTTTGAAATTTTTTATTTAGATACACTTTTTAATGAAAACGGAAACGGATAATCAATAAGGGAAGAAGATAGCTATATGGACTTCTATCCTCAAGAATGCAATGAAGATTTATATTTTTAGGAATCGGAGTTTTTGAGAGATTTGAAGCACTTAGCTTTATTTCACATACACATTTTTATTTCTTTTTCTTTTTTTTTTGTATTTTTTTGGCTTAGAACTTCTTTGCTAAGGAATTTCAAAGAGATTTTTATATTCTTTCCACCCATTTTGAGATCCTTTCATTTTTCAATCCTTTTGACAATTTCGAATTTACTTGGTGCCAATTTTTCACACCATACGACTCCCGATTTTTGAATATTGATTATGGAATGCATGCGAGAAGTTTTAAGTAAACATGAATTTTATAAAATTAGAGAGAAAGCAAAAAGAATATCTAAATAGCACTTTTCAATAAATTTAAAAAATCTAAGATAAGGTTTTGGTGGGTATGGAAGTGAGTGGGTTTAAAAATTTGGGTTTATAAGAAACGAAATGGTTAAGGCTCAACAGGGTTTTCTAGACGGATCATCGATACTAAAAGTGGGTATCGGCAAGGTTAGGCTTGAAGAGATATGAAAAAATGGGTTTTATCCTAATTAAATGTCTAGGTCATTTAATTGCACCTATGCCACGTATGGCACCTGTCAATATGGTCTCGAAATGCATACCAGGAGCAAGTTCGAATTCCGAATTCATGCACCGGTCACACACAACAAATGAAAGTGAAGCATTAAAAATGAATGCTTATATTAGGCTCAAGTTACCTTACCACAAATATAGGTTGTATGTGCCTAGTCACGCGATGCCCCTCTTAGACTTTCATTTTAAAATTAGTTAGAGTCTGACATGTTTCGACCTCTTTTTACCGACTTTTGAATACTTGCAAAAAAAAAAAATCTGAACTTCTTTCTAAACTTATTTACTCAAAAAAACCCTTTGAAAAAGTCAGTATGCTGAATGAGTAGTTCGAATACTGTCGAAGAAAGACTGTTTTTATAGCGAAAAATTTTGAAATTTTTGGACAAAGTAAGAGTCTATTTATTCACTCAGGACTATTTTCGAAAAATTTTGATCTATACAAGTTAGCGAAGAGTATACTGCTATCCCACACTTAAAAATAAACATTGTCCTCAATGTTTCTATACTAAGTAAGGAGAATCCCACACTTAGGGCTTTGCATTAAGTCAATTATAAATTTTAATTTTTAATTATGGGGTGCTAATCCCACACTTAGAGTTTTAAGTGGGCGTGAGCATAAATTATCATAATAAAGATCATAAGAACTAGACAGGTACTTCCCTACGATTTGTGGGTACTGGATGTAGGACCAGATTCGTGAAGGAGTGGTGCGAGTGATTTGCTGGAGTTTGGTTGGACCAGACTTCTTTTAAGATCATCCATTCCTATGAATACTAAGTTCTGCAAATAGCCATAAATAGAGTCATAATCACCAGGTCTCACAGAATAGTAGTATGATAGACATAATTAAAGTAGATAAGTTGTAAACATAATAAAGTAAAGATAAACTAATCATCTAGAAGATCATCCATATCAGGATCAAATTCAGCAACAGCAACATGGTAAAGGGCAGCATCCTGGAGGACAGAAGAAGGCGATGGTACATCAAGTCTGCTAGTAGCTGCGAGCATCTCAGCAGGATCAACGTGTGAACTCGAAGGACCCGGATCCTGTGCTGGAGCATTAGTAGTGCTAGGTGCAGGAGGGAAGAATAACCATGGTGGACGAGAAGCTCTCGGACCAGACCCTAGCCTGTAAGGGATGTCCGGGAGTCTCCGTAGACCGACTGCCTCATGGATCTCAGCCATTGAATCATGATGAATGAACAATGTCTGAAAGAGTGCCCAAGCAGCTGCTGGGGCAGACTGTGGTGCAGCAGGAATCAAATGCTCCCCTGGAGTAGTCAGTACATCAATCATACTCTCATTCTGAACATCAGTCTTCTTCTTCTTGCCTCTACGGGTTTTCTTTCACTTCTTGCTCTCCTTACTGGTTTCTGCTGGATTCATCTAAAAAACATAAACAAAACAGGTAACATTCAAGTTTTAAGAATATACAAATGCGAAAAGAACTGATGATTGTAAAATATTTTAATTTGTAAGTGTCATCAGGACTTCTGCATTTGTATATTTAATAATGAAGACTTATCTCAGATTTTGTAAATTTCAAAGGCTTTCAGATAAGTAGCTATCCTGCATTATTTAGTTAGGAATGATAATACTAGATAAATTTTAAGAAATCAAAAATAAAAGAGAAATTATTCTAAGATAAGCTTGGGGTGCCTCCCAACAGCGCTTGTTTAAGAGAGAGTCACTAGCTTGACTCTTGATACCTGGGAATGATTCAAGGTGGCTCAAAAATGTAGACTTCCTCATTAATGGGGAAGTCCTCAATGTAATGTTTCAAGCGTTGACCATTAACTTTAAAGTTACCTTCCGGGGCTTCGAGTTCAACTACTCCGAAGGAAAATACCTTTGAGACTATAAATGGCCCGCTCCACCTGACTTTGAATTTTCCAGAGAACTTCCTGAAGCGTGAGTTAAAGAGAAGTACTTTATCCCCTGGTTTAAACTTTGATAGCTTGAGTCTTGCATCATGAAGCATCTTGGTTCTTTCTTTGTATTTCAGGGAGCTATCGTACGCCTTATCTCTTAACTCAGCTAGTTCATTAAGCTGCATTCTACTATGGGATTTTATGGTGGGAATGTCTAAATTACATTTCTTCAGCGCCCAGTATGCCTTATATTGTAACTCTATCGGTAGATGACATGCTTTCCATAAACCAGATGATATGGTGTGGTTCCTAACGGTGTTTTATATGCCGTTCTGAATGCCCACAACGCATCATCTAATTTATCGGACCATTTTTCCCCATGACTGAACACCGTTCATTCTAAGATTCATTTCAAAGCCCTATTTGTCACTTCAGCTTGCCCATTGGTTTGTGGGTGATAAGTTGTTGAAGGTTTGTGAGTGACGCCGTACTGTTGCAATGTTTTCATCAGATGAATATTGCAGAAATGTGTGCCGCGATCACTGATTATGGCTCTTGGAGCTCCAAATCGACAAAATAGTTGTTTGAGAAATTTAGTGACAACCTTGGCATCGTTTGTTGGGAGAGCTTGTGCTTCGGCCCACCTGGAAACATAATCAACAACAACCAGAATGTATTCTTTGCCGTTAGATTTAGGGAAAGGTCCCATAAAATCTAATCCCCAAATGTCGAAGACTTCACAAGCTTGGATGTTGGTAAGTGGCATTTCATTGCGTGCGGACACGTTACCAAATCATTGGCAAGCATCGCAGCGTCTCACCAAGTTGTAAGAATCTTGAAAAATGGTTGGCCAATAAAATCCGACATCGTACACTTTCCATGCAGTCTTGTTAGCTCCATGGTGGCCTCCAGTTGGTCCATGGTGGCTCTGGTAGAGGATATGTTCAGCTTCTTTTCCGTCGACACATCTTCTGATGATGTGATCGGGACAGACCTTAAAGAGGAAAGGATCGTCCCAAAAATAATTCTTTGAGTCGCGGAACAACTTTTGTCTTCGAGAAGTTGACATTCCTTTCTGGACAATTCCTCCCACTAGGAAGTTGGCAATATCAGCATACCAGGGATCGTATGATGATCGAGGTCCCTGGTGGTGCTTTCCGATGTTCATGAATTGTTCATCTGGAAACTGGTCTTGAATATCTCTTTCTTCAAGTTTCTCCAATGCTGGATTTTCTAATCGGCTGAGGTGAACTGCTGCAACGTTTTCAGCTCCCTTTTTATCTCTGATTTCTATGTCGAATTCTTGTAGAAGCAGAATCCAACGCAGCAGTCTTGGCTTAGCGTCTTGCTTTTTGAAGAGATACTTAAGAGCTGAATGATCTGTATAGACAATGGTTTTGGACAAAATAAAATAGGAACGAAATTTATCAAAAGAAAATACTACCGCTAGCAGCTCCTTCTTAGTGGTTGTTGTTGGGAAGTGATGTTACTACTGTTACTACTGTTGATTGAAGAATGCACAAGACATTAACACTGTTAGTGTTAATGTTACTACTGGTATTAACATTGTTAGTGTTAATGGTTACCACTGTCTTCACAAGTTACAACTGTTAGTTCAAGTCTTCAAAGATTATCACTGTTAGTGGTGGTTACCACTGTTATCAGAAGATTACAACTGTTATCGAAGATTGAAGTGAAGACAAGAGTTACAACTGTTAGTAATAGTTTCAACTGTTAGAGTGTTACAACTGTTAGTTTGTTTTACAATAGTTAACATTGTTTATGCTAGTTACCACTGTTAGTTGGTAAGTCTAGTAAATTGTACAAGTGTTAACACTGTTCTATAGGGATTACCACTGTTTATATAGTTGTGGTAGTTAACACTGTTTATGTATAGAATAGGCGGAAAAATGAAGTTTGAATAATTATGGAATGTAACTGTTTCCATGATTATAGGAGATTGTTTAGCAGGACTCTATGGGATATAAATAGAGATCCTAAACCTAGATTAGGTTAACTTAGTTTTCACGCAGCTTCAAGGTTATATAACCCTAATACAGTTTAGTGTATTCGTCTTATGTTATTAATAAGATTGAAGCTTTTGATAGTAACTTTGTTTTATTAACTTTATTATAGATCTTCATAATATTATTGAGTGTTATTCCGCAACTTCTCAGTAATAATTCAAAGCTTGTGTTAATCTAATAAGTTTATTAGATCGATCTTGGTTTATCAAGTGGTATCAGAGCTTTTGGTTAAGTTTTGAATACAAGAAGATCTAGGATCACTGTTTGATTGATTATTTTCAATATCTTTTTATTAAATCAATGGCAGAAAGCAATGAAGGAATTCAGGTCATAAAGATACCCATGCTTAGACCTGATGAGTTTGATCTGTGGAAGAACAGAATCAGACAATACATGCTTCTCACAGATTATCAGATGTGGGAAGTGGTTGTTAATGATCCTCCAGTGACTCTTAATAGTGATGGTGTTGCACAGGCTTGATTACCACCAACATCTGAGGCAGAAAGAAAGGTTAGATCTATAGAGTACAAAGCTCTAAGTACTTTATTGTTATCTATTCCAAATGAATATCAGAGACGATTTGAAGCATGTCAAGATGCTAAAGTTCTCATGGAAGCTATAGAGAAGAGATTTGGTGGTAATGATAACACCAAAAAGAATAAAAGGTCTTTGTTGAAACAACAATATGAGAATTTTAATTCTGCAAAGTCAGAAACTTTGACTCAAACCTTTGATAGGTTTTCAAAGTTAGTAGGAGATCTGGAAAATCATCAAGTGAAGATTGATAGGGATGATTTAAACAGGAAGTTTTTGAGGTCTTTGGGAGATGAGTGGACAATTTATACAGTTGGGTTAAGACAAAGTGCAGACTTGGAATCAAAAGAGCTGGAAGACATATATAATGATCTGAGAAACTTTGAAGCTGAAGTGGAGAGCAAGAAGATTGGATCAGGAAGTAACAACAACAATTCTGCATTTATGTCAATGGCTCGAACAAAGGCAGAATCAAGTCAGAAAGGTTCTTCTTATGGGTCTGGTGGAGGTGGATCATCATCAAATCATTCTAATGATCAAATCTTAGAATCTTTCTTTGCTAGTAATGTGAACTCTTCACTTACTAATGAAGACTTAGATCAATTTGAATCAGATGATCTAGAAGAAATGGATATTAAGTTACAAATTGCCTTAATCACTCAAAGGGCAAAAAGGTTTATGCAAAGAACTGGCAGGAACAACTTTGCACAGAAGAGGAATGATGCAAGTTGGTTTGATAAGAGCAAAGTTGAATGTTTCAACTGTCACAAAATGGGACATTTTGCTAGGGAATGCAGAAGTCCAAAGAATGAGCAGAATGATAGAGGGAATGGTCAAAGAAGTGGAGGAAATGTGAGTCAAACAAGATCTGTACCAATCCAGGGTACTTCATCCAATGCCCTTGTATCTGTGGATGGATGTGGTTTGGACTGGAGTGACCAAGAAGAACATGAAGTTAAGAATCAGTGTCTCATGGCTACTGCTGAATCTGACAAACAGTCAGAGATTCCTTATGAGGTACAAATCAAATTATGTTCTACTGTGTGCAAACAAACAGTTAAACATTATAGAGATCATAATCAGAAAGTGTGTGATGAATTAAAACAATGTGAAATCAAGAGTAAACACACAATATCAGTAATAGTTAATCTAGAAAAACAGATTCAAGCATATGAGGAAAATGCAACACAGTTTAAGTATGATATTGAATTTGCTAGGTGGGAGAGAGATACTCTTAAAGATAAGGTAGAATTATTAACTAAGAAACTTGCTGAGGTCACATGTGAAAGAGATAGCATAAGACTTAATGTAAGTAACTTAGAAAATGCATCTAAGAGTGTACATAAACTTATCAATTCACAGATTCATGATAAACTTAAAACTGGGTTAGGATACAGTAATGTACCTCCTCCTTATAACAACAACTACTTTCCTTCTAAAACTGATGTTGATATCAATTCACCTAAAGAAGGAATGAAGGATGATGTTAAAAAGGCTGATCCTGTTAAGAGTTTAGAAGAAGAAGTGAACTTGGATAAAGTTGAAATTCATGAGTGGAGTAAAGAAGATGATGAGGATAATGATACTTCTAAAAGTGAGGACACTGTGACAAATCATTCATCTAAGTCAACAAGTGAGAGCAGCAAAAGTGTTACTGATCTAGTTTTAGAACTTAAGGGTACTAAACTAGAAGAGGGTAAGCAAATGTTTGTGGAGAAGGCTAAACATCAAGTAGAACATGTGAGAGCCACACCTAACACACCTAGAAATTTTCAAAGGAGTGTTAGGAATGCAATGAAATCATCTGTATCTGTATGTACTACATCTGCATTGAATAAATGTGATAATTGCAAATGTAAGGATAACTTCTCTAAATCACAACATATTCAAAAACATATTCCCAGAGGTAATCAAAGAAATTGGAATCAAATGGTAACTCAAAAACTGGGAAATAATGTAACAGTGATTAGAGAAAAGTTATGTCTTATATGTGGCAGGAATAATCATCTTCAACATGACTGTTTTCATAATCCAAAATCGATTCAAAAGAATGTAAAACAGCCATGGACATCAGCTAATATGATTAACAAACAAAATTTTAAATCTAAAGTTAATCATATTGCTGCTGTCAGAAAGATGAATTATATGGCAAATCAAGATAAGGCTGCTGCAAAGGTTTCCACTGCAGGAACAAAAGTTACAGATTTAGCCAACAGTAATAAGGCTAAAACAGTGGCAAAAGAGTATAATGTAAACAGTGGTAAATCTTTTAAAACTGTTAGGACTGTTAATTCAATAGTTACCACTGGTAGAGTAAATAACATTGTAAGGAATACTAACAGTGTTAATTATTTTACCACTACTAGACATAACAGTTATAACAAATTTAACACTGTTAGGCATTATAACTATGGTCCTTCAAGTAACACTGTTAGACCAAAACCCACTGTTAAGTCTAAAATTAGTTGGATTTGGACACCTTTTCAATCTAATTTATCCAGAGGTCTAAAATCCAACAATGTATCAAAATCAATGATCTTCAAGAAAGTTGATTACTTTGATACATATGGGAAACCCAAAGCCAAATTGGTTTGGGTTCCCAAGAGAAATTAATTTTTCTTTTTGTTTAAATGTGTGCAGGGCAAGCCAAGAAGCTTATGGCATATTGATAGTGGCTGCTCAAGGCACATGACTGGAGATAAGGAAAAGCTACAGAACTTCAAATCATTTGATGGTGGATATGTAGCATTTGGAAGCAATCCCAAAGGAGGAAAAATTACTGGCAAAGGAACAGTTTAGTGTACCAAGCTAAGTTTTGAAAATGTTTATTTTGTGGAACAATTGAGGTATAATTTGCTAAGTGTAAGTCAAATTACAGATAAAAAGAATACAGTTCATTTTACTGACACTGAATGCCTTATTTTGTCAAAGGAATTCAAAATTCCAGTAAACATGATTTTAATGAGAATTCCTAGGCAAGATAATGTATATAAGTGTGACTTAGCAAATATGGCACCTCAACTTGATTTAAACTGTCTGATTTCAAAAGCAAATCTGAATGAATCTAATTTGTGGCATAGAAGGATGTGTCATATGAATTATAAAACCATTAATAAACTTGTCAAAAACAAGCTTGTTAGAGGTTTACCTGAAAAGGTATATTCATGTGATGATCACTGTGTTTCTTGTCTTAAGGGAAAGCAACACAAAATTTCTTTTAAGTCCAAATCTGTGAATACAAACTGTACTCCTTTACACTTGTTACATATGGACTTGTTTGGACAAACAAGTATAAGAAGTATGGGAAAGAGATCTTACTGCCTTGTAGTAATTGATGATTATACTAGATTTACATGGGTTTTCATTCTTAGAACAAAGGATGAGACAGGTGGAATACTTAGATCATTTATAACTAAGATGGAAAATCAATTAGATAAAAAGGTTAAAATCATCATGAGTGATAATGGAACAGAGTTTAAAAATCATGAGATGGATAAATTCTGTGATGAAAAAGGCATTAAGAGAGAGTTTAGTGCTCCTAGAACTCCTCAACAGAATGGAGTAGCTGAAAGAAGGAATATGACACTAATTGAGGCTGCTAGAACTATGTTAGCTGATGCAAAATTACCTATGTCTTTCTGGGCAGAAGCAGTTAGCATAGCTTGCTATGTTCAGAATAGGGTTACAGTTGTTAAGCCTCATTTCAAAACCCCTTATGAATTGCTGTTTAAAAACAAACCATTGGTTAGTTTTTTAAAATCATTTGGATGTCCATGTACCATTCTAAATACCAAGGATCACTTAGGAAAGTTTGAAAGCAAGGTTGATGAGGGTATTTTTGTAGGGTATTCCATCCAAAGTAAAGCATATAGGGTTTTCAATCAAAGGACCAGGGTAATAGAAGAATCAATGAACATCACTTTTAATGAGAATATCATTAATCCTGATGGGATAGGTCCAAAGTCATTGTTTGATATTGATGCTCTAAATTCTGCTTTTAGATATGCAACTGTAAATTCTAGTGCAGGTACAAGTACAGGTACCCACACAGGGACAGCAGATGAAGCAAGTGAGGAAGTATCAGGAATGTCCACAGAAAAGAATAAAGATTCATTGGAATACATTGTATTTCCAATCTGGACTCCTGATCCACCAGAGGTGTTTTCCTCTGACCAACCACAGTCCTCTCAGAGAACTGAGACAGAAGATTCTACTGATATATCATCTAGTGAGAGTTCTGGACAAGAAGGCAATCTTACCAACTTAGAAGCCACCATTCCAGAGACATCAACATCTACTTATCATGTTCACAAAGATCATCCTCTAGAACAGGTAATTGGGAATGTTGACTCTGCTGTTCAAACTAGACAGTAGTCTACTGTCAATGAAGAAGAGATACATACCTCTTTATATGTATGTTTTCTTTCTCAAGTTGAACCTAAGAAGGCAGTAGAAGCTCTTAAATATCCTAGTTGGATCGAGGCAATGCAGGAAGAATTGTTGCAATTCAAAATACAGAATGTGTGGACTTTAGTTGATTTACCAAAAGGGAAAAGGGCTATAGGTACTAAATGGATATTCAAGAACAAGAAGGATGAGAGGGGAATTGTCATCAAGAATAAAGCCAGGCTGGTGGCACAGGGATATACTCAGGAAGAAGGTATTGATTATGATGATGTGTTTGCTCCCGTTGCAAGGATAGAAGCTATAAGATTATTCTTGGCATATGCTTCATATAAAGGTTTCACAGTATATCAAATGGATGTCAAGAGTGCCTTTCTGTATGGCACAATTGATGATGAGGTGTATGTTTGTCAACCACCTGGATTTGAAGATCCTACATATCCAGATAGAGTTTGCAGATTGGATAAGGCACTGTATGGTCTGCATCAAGCACCTAGAGCTTGGTATGAGACTTTATCTGTTTATCTTTTGGAGAATGGTTTTAAAAGAGGTACCATTGACAAGACACTGTTCATAAAAAGGGATCACAATGATATTTTATTGATACAAGTGTATGTTGATGACATCATTTTTGGATCTACAAATGATGGGTTATGCAAGGAATTTGAGAAGTTAATGCATCAGAAGTTTCAAATGAGTTCTATGGGAGAACTTAATTTCTTTTTGGGGCTTCAAGTCAAACAAAGCTCAGATGGCATTTTCATTCATCAGAGTAAGTATGTTAAAGACATACTCACCAAATTTGGCTACACTGAAACTAAAGTGGCTAGCACACCTATGGAAACACACAAGCCATTAGCTGCAGATCCTGAGGGGGAGGAAGTAGATATACATCTGTACAGGTCTATGATAGGGTCATTGATGTATCTAACTTCCTCCAGGCCAGATATTATGTTTGTTGTATGTATCTGTGCCAGATTTTAGACTTGTCCAAAGCAATCACATCTGTATGCTGTAAAGAGAATTTTTAGATACTTAAAGGGACAACCTGATATAGGCCTTTGGTATCCAAAAGATTCTTCTTTTGACTTAATAGCATATTCAGATAGTGATTATGGAGGAGCTAGCATGGACAGGAAGTCCACATCAGGAGGTTATCAATTTCTAGGAGAGAGGTTAATTTCATGGCAATGTAAGAAACACACAACTGTATCAACATCTACTGCTGAGGCTGAATATGTAGCTGCTGCAAATTGTTGTGCTCAGGTCTTATGGATTCAGAATCAAATGCTTGATTATGGTTTAACTTTCTTAAACACTCATATATTTATTGACAATACTTCTGCTATCAGCATCATCAATAATCCTGTTAAACATTCTAAAACTAAGCATATAGAGATTAGGTATCATTTTATCAGAGATTGTAATGAAAAACGACTTATTCAGATTATAAAAGTCCATACTGACAATCAACTTGCAGATCTGTTCACCAAAGCCTTTGATGTGGGCAGATTTACATTTCTGATTACAAGTATTGGTCTGATTAAATCTCCTTAAATTGTTTCTTCATAACTATTTTGTAAAACATCTCTATAATGCTTAAGGATTAGATGTTGGTAGATGTAATTGATACTAACAGTGATAATAGTCTTAGTTACAACTGTTTTCTTTCCTAATTATCACTGTTATTATTCAATTACCACTGTATATATATTTTGTTTTGTTTACAGTGTTAGCTTTATTGTTATCACTGCTTTTGTTAAACTAACTCTGTAGGTTATCACTGTAAGTTAAGCAACCATCACTGTTAGTGTAAACAGTTTCCACTGTTTTCAACTTAGTGTACACATTTTCCACTGTTTTCACTA
This sequence comes from Pseudognaphalium luteoalbum, assembly GCA_963422505.1. NCBI lineage: Eukaryota > Viridiplantae > Streptophyta > Magnoliopsida > Asterales > Asteraceae > Pseudognaphalium > Pseudognaphalium luteoalbum. Next base: position 47,703,210 of record OY730197.1, read on the forward strand.
TTCAGTTATAACTGTTTGTCACACTGTTAGAGTAACTTTTACCACTGTTAGTATATCAATTTCCACTGTTTATACTATCAGGTTGAAATTTTTCACTATCACTGTTTATCTTTCAGTTTTCCTTTTGCAGGTACAACATAAAAAAAATAATAATAAATAAATAAATAAAATTTATTACCGTTAGTAATACTAATGCAGTCACTAGTGTTGAGTTATAATTCCTTTGGTCAGGAGTTATTTCCATCCACTAGGTGTAACACTGTTAGTATTATTATCATGAATGTAGAATACTGTTAGTTCTTTTCGTTTCCACTGTTTCAAAAAATTTTCCACTGTTAGTGTTAAAATTGGGATTTTTATTTCAAAATTAGGTCATTGAAACTAACAGTATAAATACTCCCAACTCTTTTACATATTCTTTACGCTTTCATAAACACTGCTTTCATAAACCCTGTAATCACTGCTCTCGCAAATCTTACACAAATTCTTCATGGCTTCTTCTTCATCAACCACACCTCAATTCACATTAGGCAAAGATCATAACATGATTGCCTATCTGGTAAAACCTTCCATCGCCGGTGATTACGTTGAAATCATTGATTTTCTGCGTAACTCTACCATTCACCATGCGCTAACTGTAACACCCAGAATTTCACATGAACATATCAATGAGTTCTGGGTTAAAGCAAAGATTGAGGAAGAAGCAGATTTTCCACAGATTGTTTCCACAGTTGCTGGGCACCAAGTGGTGATTACTGAAGCATCCATTCGTTCTTCTCTTCATCTTCAGGATGAAGAAGGTATAACTTCAATTTCTGATGAAGATTTATACTCTAATTTACAACGAATGGGATATGAGGGTAACTTGGGTGGGTATGTTTTTCAGAAAACAATGTTTTCATACCAATGGAGATTTCTAATTCATACATTACTGCACTGCTTATCATCAAAACGTTCATCTTTTGAACAATTCAGCAGTAATGTAGCATATGCCTTGGTATGCTTAGCTACTGGTCAAAGCTTTAATTTTTCCAACTTTATTTTTGCTGGTATGCTAAGAAACATCAATCAACCTAAATTGAAATTCTTAATGTATCCAAGGTTTGTGCAAATTCTTTTATCTGAACAAATATCTGATTTGCCTGCTTTGGATAAGATTATAGGTATCTCTTCCTTCAAACCAAAAGTATTTTCAAATATGAAGAGAGATACCTCTATTAAAGGTGTTATGTTTTCTGGGAGGGTAACAGCATTGTTTCCAACAATGCTTCCTGCACCCTCCACCACAGCCTCTGTACCACCAACAGAAGCTGAACCAGTTGCTGAGAGAATGGAACAACCCATTCCTTCTCAACCCACAGCAATTGGGGGTAATGTACAACAACAAGGGAACAAGTTTACCACAACCTACAACAGAAAAGCCAAAAAGGCTACACATCAGGTGTCTGAGTCTCATGCTGCTCAGTCATCTCAGTCCAATGACAGTGGTCATGAACAACATGTGGTCCATAAGGAGTGGGGTGACCATTCTGCAAGGGCTGCTTTTACTGCTTCTAGTCCACAGACAGAGCAGGATAGAAGTAACATTAATAAGACCCAAGCAGAGGCAACACCAGAAGATGATTCTACTCATGTAGATGATTTTGGTGGTCCCAATACCAAGAAAACAGGGGAATTTTCTGATCATACCAGGTATGAGGAAGATTTTGATGCACATGTCAATGATTCACCTAGGGAGTCACATTCTGATGGTGATGAGGCTAGAACTAACCTGGAATTAACGAAAATGATTGATTATGTTTGGGAGAAATTTAAGGTGGAAAGAAGGAAGAATAGAGAAAAAGATGCAATGATAGCAAATTTGGAGCAGAGACTTACTCAGTTGGAAAAACTTGTGATTAAAGTTTTGAAAGAGGGCAAGGAGTATGTTTTAGTTGAAGGTGAGTCTCCACAGGATCCTTTCAAAAAGGGGGAGAAATTTTGGACAAACAAGGGTGATAAAAAGAATGTTCATGTTGATGATGGTGAAAATGTTTCTGAACAGATGGATGAAGATATTGAGATGGAAAATGTTAATGAGAATGAGAATGATGATGTTGGTGTGAATGAGAATGATGATGAAAATGTGCATGAGAATGTGAATAATGATGATGATATAGCTGAGAATGTGCCAGAAAATGTCCCTACAAGGACAACTTTACCACCTGTTCAGATCAGAGAACCTACTGCAGCTACTGCTACTGCTCAAAATTTACCCAAAATAGATCCAAAGGATAAGGGTAAGGGCATTCTGGAAGAAGGGCCTAAAAAGAAAAAGCAGAGATCAATGCCACAGGAAGTTACAGTTAATGATGATGAATATGCACAGAGATTACATGCAGAAATTAATGCTGATGTTCTTCAGGAGGAATTGATTGATGTAGAAGTTGAACCAGGTCAGTTTGTTAAGATGACCAAAGCTCAGGTAGATGAATGGGATGAAGCTCAGTTGAAAGAGCAGAAATTAGATGATATTGAGTTTTTGGTAGAGCAGATTAAGAGAAAGAAAGCTGATGAAATGAGAAAGAAAAGAGCTGCAAAAGCTGCTGAGAAAAGGAATAAACCTCCAACAAGAGCACAACAGAGAAGAAATTTGATTGTAAAGTTAAGAGGAGGTAATATTTTAAATTCTAGATTAAATGCTATGTCACTTGAAAGTTTGCAAAGGATATGGGACAGAGATACATTTTTGAATCCTGAGGCAGCAAAGAGAGCAGAGGAAGAGCAGAAAGCTAAGAAGAAGGCAGATAGAGAAAAGAAACAAAAAGAAAGGATTGAGAAAGATATAGAAAAAGAAAAGGAATGGGAAAGACTGAGTGCTGAGCTTAAAGAGCAATTAAGGCAGGAATATGCATCAATTCCTGATCTACCAAGAAATAAAATTGATTTGAATGATGTGATTGTGGTGCAACCCCTTCAGGTACAACTTCCACCTGATAACTTGCCTGGAATAATTGATTGGTCTATTGAACAATTTTCAATTCCTATTAAGTGTGAGAAAATCAGAATTGAAAGAGCAGATACTTCTGTATCAATTTGGAGGTCTTTTAAGAAATTGATCAAGGTGCTTACAAGGGAAGATTTGGTTAGGATGTATGAGATTGGGTCTGAGAAAGGATTAAGTAACAAGAAGTTTGATAGTGTCTATGAGTTGTGTACTTGGTCATGGATTTCAATGATGTTTGAACTAGATAGATTTTCATTTGAGTTCAACACTTTTCAGACAGTAAGACAATGGATTTATCACAGCAATCCAGATGTTCATCAAGTGATATTGGATGATGCTACTATGCTTTGGATGTTAACAGACAGAGAATATGATATGAGTCTGAGTTTGTTGAGAAGCTTAAAGCATGCCAAGTTATTTGTCTCATTCAACAATGATTTGGCAGAGAATTTGGTATATATGATATTGAATCAGATTCACAAGAAAGAAGAGTATGAGAGGAGGCCTAGAGATCAGTGATAGATTGTTTGAAAGAATTTGAAAGAGGTCAACATGAAGAATATAGAGAAACTTAATACTGTTGGGGACAGATTAAGTTTAGGGGGAGATTGTTGGGAAGTGATGTTACTACTGTTACTACTGTTGATTGAAGAATGCACAAGACATTAACACTGTTAGTGTTAATGTTCCTACTGGTATTAACACTGTTAGTGTTAATGTTCCTACTGGTATTAACACTGTTAGTGTTAATGGTTACCACTGTCTTCACAAGTTACAACTGTTAGTTCAAGTCTTCAAAGATTATCACTGTTAGTGGTGGTTACCACTGTTATCAGAAGATTACAACTGTTATCGAAGATTGAAGTGAAGACAAGAGTTACAACTATTAGTAATAGTTTCAAATGTTAGAGTGTTACAACTGTTAGTTTGTTTTACAACAGTTAACATTGTTTATGCTAGTTACCACTGTTAGTTGATAAGTCTAGTAAATTGTACAAGTGTTAACACTGTTCTATAGGGATTACCACTGTTTATATAGTTGTGGTAGTTAACACTGTTTATATATAGAATAGGCGGAAAAATGAAATTTGAATAATTATGGAATGTAACTGTTTCCATGATTATAGGAGATTGTTTAGCAGGACTCTATGGGATATAAATAGAGATCTTAAACCTAGATTAGGTTAACTTAGTTTTCACGCAACTTCAAGGTTATGTAACCCTAATACAGTTCAGTGTATTCGTTTTATGTTATTAATAAGATTGAAGCTTTTGATAGTAACTTTGTTTTATTAACTTTATTATAGATCTTCATAATATTATTGAGTGTTATTCCACAACTTCTCAGTAATAATTCAAAGCTTGTGTTAATCTAATAAGTTTATTAGATCGATCTTGGTTTATCAGTTGTATAGTTTTCTTGAGCATCTGTGAGAGTTTTGTTGGCGTAGTAAATCGGTTGAAAGTGTCTCCTTCCGTTGTCCTAGTACAGCTCCAACTGCGAAACCACTGGCGTCGCACATGATTTCAATTGGCAAACTCCAATCGGGGGCAACCATGATCGGTGCATGCACGAGCTGTTCCTTCAAGTAGTTAAAAGCTTTAGGACAGTCATCTGTAAAGTCAAACGAAGTATCTTTTTTGAGAAGATGAGTCATAGGTCGAGAAATCTTAGAAAAATCCTTAATAAAGAGACGGTAGAATCCGGCGGGACATAGAAAACTTCGGATGGCTTTCACAGAAGTAGGTGCTGAAAGTTTCGAGATAGTATCAACTTTAGCTTTATCAACTTCAATTCCTGCTTTAGATATCCGATTACCTAACACTATTCCTTCCTTCACCATGAAGTGACATTTTTCCCAATTTAGAATGAGGTTTGATTCTTTGTATCGAGCTAGCATCCTGTCTAGGTTGGAAAGACAAGATGTGAAGGAGTCTCTAAAGACCGAGAAATCGTCCATGAATACTTCCATACACTGTTCAATCATGTCATGGAAGATTGCCACCATGCATCTCTGGAAAGTTGCAGGTGCATTGCATAGCCCAAAAGGCATACGTCGGTTTGAATATGTTCCATAGGGACATGTGAATGTTGTCTTTTCTTGGTCCTTCGGATCGAGAGGTATTTGAAAATAGCCAGAGAAACCATTTCCTCTTTTCCTGACAATCTCTCAAGCATCTGATCAATAAACGAAAGAGGGAAATGATCTTTGCGAGTGGCTTCATTCAGTTTGTGATAGTCAATGCAGACCCTCCAACCGGTGACGGTTCATGTTAGGATAAGTTCATTATGTTCGTTTGTAATCACCGTCATACCTCCTTTCTTTGGAACAACCTGTACGGGGCTGACCCATGGAGAATCAGAAATAGGGTATATCAGGCCAGCATCAAGAAGTTTGATAACCTCCTTTTTGACCACGTCTTGAATCTTTGGGTTGACTCTCCTTTGTCTCTAAACTGATGGCTTAAAGACGTTTTCCATTAAAATCTTGTGTGTGCAGTAGTTTGGACCGATCCCTTGTATGTCAGAGATTTTCCAAGCAGTTTCCTTTTTATGTGACTTAAGCACTCTGATGAGCTTGGCTTATTCCTCAGGCTTCAGATCTTTGGATATGATAACTGGTAAGTGTGAAGTTCCTTCGAGAAAAGCATATTCTAGATGAGAGGGAAGTTCCTTCAGTTCCAATTCTGGTTGTTCTTCAGTGGAAGGCTTCATTCTTGCAATTTCATCTCTCTTGAGTTCATCAAACTCTGTTTGGAAGTCTGACTCTTCAAGAGGTGAATCTGATGTGTTGGCTGAAGCTATTTCAACCCATTCTGTTTTATCAGATAATGCATCCTTCCTCAGCTCGTATTTGACAGTTGATGATGTGGAAGTTGCATTTCTCCAGTGATGATGATATCGTTGTCTTCAGTGAGTGCAAACTTCTGAGATTGAGCTGATGAAGAATTGCTTATGGTGATTTCTGGATTTGATCTTTGTGGTTCAGGGGGTGAAAACATTGATTCCATTTCCTTGAGCATCCCTTGAACTTCTTCCCTTGAGAAAGATGAACCATGTACTTCAGGAGTCGGGTTCCTTCTTAGAAGAGTAACTGGTGTGCCTTGCCCAAGCGGAGCAGTAATAATAGTTTTGAACTGCAGGTTAGATTTCTTTAAAGGACATAGAACTTCTCTTGATGCGGTGGAAGAATCTGAGAGAGCAAAGCATAATCCCATGCCTTCTTCACACAGTTTCCTTGTTGTGATGGTGGTTTTGGGGTTGATGCTGCTTACCATGAGAATTTCCTCCAAAAGTTCTTCAATTATTTCCTGCAAAGAATCTACAAGACCAAGATCTTCTCCCATAGGATGTTTCATTAGTTTATCAACATTGAAGGTGACTTCCTCAGTTCCAACTCGAAGTTTTAAAGAATTTTCATTAATGTCAATGACGGCCTTGGCAGTGTTTAGGAAAGGTCTGCCAAGGATGAGTGGAATATGGGCATCTTCTTCAATATCCATAACAACAAAATCAACAAGAAAGATGAATTTATCAACACGAACCATAATATCTTCAACAATTCCTCGAGGGAGTTTAACTGATCTATCGGCTAACTGGATGGTCATTCGAGTTGGTAATAGTTCGCTTAATCCTAGTTTCCTAAAAAGAGAGTATGGCATAAGGTTTACACTAGCTCCTAAGTCAGCTAAGGCGTTACTTATTTGAACATCCTGAAGATAACAAGGAATAGTGAAACGGTCAGTGTCTCCTAGCTTTAGGGGTAGTCCTTGTTGCATAATCAATGAATATTCTGCATCTAAGGGTAAGTTAACTATTTGTCTAAGTTTTTCTTTATTGGATAAGAGTTCTTTAAAGAATTTGGCACAACTAGGCATTTCAACTGAAGCATCTAAAAGTCTAACATTTAAGTGTAAGCTTTTGAACATTTCTAGATATTTTCCAAATTGAGCTTCTTGTTTCTCTTTCTTAAGCCTACCAGGGAAAGGTATATGCGTAGGTCTGATATCTTCTGGGGCTTTAGAAGGTTCTGGTTCAGGAGAAGTGATGGGGGTGTCAACTTGAACTGAATCAGTAGGTAGAGAAGTAGAGGGTTCATTTGTGGGAATATCTATGGATTTCTCATTTTTAGTCTCTTTTCCTCCTCTAGTGACCACAAGGATGTCATCATGCTCATAAGATGAGTGATAGACAGAGTTGTAAATCGCTTCTTCCCTTTGCTTCTCCTCAACTTTTAAAAACAACTTTTTAACATTATCCTCCATGTTATTAATTAAATCGTTTGAAATTCTAGTCAAATAATCAATTTGGTTTTGAAAATCAACAATTTTTCTATTGACATTATTTTGTTCAACAATGAAGTTTTTGAATTTTTCGTTGTTTAGACGAGAAGTCAATGGGGAAAGAGTAGAGAGATTTAAAGATTGAGAAGTGGGTTGTGTGGTAAACCGCTTAATGAAAGGTTTTGAATGAAGAGAGTGATTAGGGCTACCACTGGTTGTTAAAATTTCTTCTTTAGCCCTTCGGCTTGAGAGGAACTTTTGAGGTATCTTCTTTAGCTTAGGGTTTGAAGATTCTTGCAAATCCTTGACAATTTGAGTGATAGAATCGAGTTGAGATCTTAATTTGTCTAAGGTTTGGTTAGAAGTATTTCTTCCTTCTGAAGTAGATTCATCTGACTCCAAGTTATGCTGATGTGTCGCAATCGTCTCGATCAATTTCCAAGCTTCGTCAGAGGTATGTAGCATGAAATTTCCGGATGAAGCAGCGCCGAGGGTTTGTTTGTGTTGAGGATTCAAACTGTTGTAGAATGTACAGACCATATTCGTTTCATCCAACTGATGGTTCTGACATCATCCAATTAACTTCTTGTATCGTTCCCAAGCAGTGCTTAATGATTCATTAACTCCTTGATGGAAGTTAGTGATATCGTTTTTAAGCTTGGTTTGTAGGGAAGGAGGGAAGTACTTAGCCAGAAACTTTGTAGCCATCTCCTCCCATGTATGAATCGAATTGGGTTCGAATTCATAAAACCATGTTAAAGCTCGAGAGGTTAAAGAATAGGGAAACAAATGGAGGCGAAGAAGGTCTCTATTGGTTCCTATTTGTGTGAAAGAGTCAGAAAGATTGATGAATTTGTTGAGATGGGCGTTTGGATTTTCAATCGAAAGACCATGAAACTGACACTCATATTTTAGCATTTTATTGTAGTGAGGCTTAATTTCAAGGGTTTCTTCGGCTGGTGCTACGATCGGTCCTCCTCGTCCCTCTAGCAGTGGCTTAATTGATGAGGCGAGAGTGATACGGTTCGACATAGCTTGTTGGTAGAAAGTAGGGTTTTGGAAAGGAAGGGTTTAAACTAATCTAAAGACGGAAAAAGATAAAATTAACCTAAGGATAGAAAAGGAACTTTCGAACGATATTATTCTTCCGAAAGGATCGCTAAGTTACTAAGATAACTAAATTCCTAAAATCGGTCATTGTAGTCCCCGGCAGCGGCGCCAAAAACCTGATCGCCTCCCAACGGTCGGTCAAGGAATTGCTTCCTTGTCGTTGCTGACTATCCAGTCGGGTTGCAGATCAGAGGGTTTTAAAAATTTATATTTTGCTGGGAAGCCTAAGTTACACCACTACTTGTACAAGCGGTAGGTATGACTCAGGTGTCGTTCTTAAACCACAACGGGCATGGGATCTTAGGAGGATTAATTATCTTTGGTAATTTAGCTGAGATTTAAAACTTTTTGAGGGGTTTTGTTTTCTATTCTACATTAAACTTAAAAACAGAAAAGTAAATGAGGAGTGTAGTCGCTGAGAGATCTATAGATTACGTGAGTGTTTGCTATGATGTCAGTATATGCTATTTAGGGGTAGTTAAGAGGGTTAAGGTTCTAATTATAATGAATCCTAGCAGAGCTGATTTGGGGTCTCAGAACGATGTTCAACATAGTACTGTACCTATGGCCTTTTCGTAGCTTCCACGCATTTGTACTTCACCAGAGGTGGTTCCAGCGCTATACCAAGTACTAAGCCATTTTACGGTATTTCTGATGCCTCGCCCAGAGATCCCGTATCATTACTGTATATGTCCTAATGGGCCATAACTCCTATCCTATTACTTATCTAACGTAGAGTTGTCCATAATCAAATAAATAACATGTCACATGGATAACAGATATGGAGTGTAAGATACACCGGAAGTTCTCCCAAATGTAGTACCAATTTAACCAACAACTAACCTCGAATCCTATTCCCCAGTCTCGTTCGTCTGAGACGTCCATATCGTGGCATGAATTGTTGAAAAAACAATAAAGTGAAGAGGAGTGACCCCGCAAAATAAGTTGGGAGATTCTGTCTAAAGATCGGTTAAATTGTTCGACATTATTTCATACATATCATTGTAATTATTCTAGCATATTAAACTGTCGTATGTAATTATTCTATGTTTGAAAACCTAATCATAAACCCAACAACCGCAGTGGATAAACAGATACTAGCATGTAAACCCAAGAGCAACAATCAAACAAGAACATGCAGTAATGTAACATGGATAAACATCAGTTTATTTCAGGCATAGTTTCTGGATAAATGTTTAAGTCACGGATGCTCCGAAAGTTCTCTTAAAAGCATTCGATATATGGGATTAATTCTAATTTAACTCTAATCCTATGCTCCGTGTCTCCTCTGATTTATTTCAATCAAGAGAACAGCGGCCATGCCGAGTTCATCGAATCATTCAGACACAGAATAGTTGAGGGACCTATTTCTACAATTGGTTGGATTATATCAATAGGTTTCAAACCACATCATAAGTTGGATAAAAAAAATATTAGAGAATTAATTCATAAATTCAAACATATCCTAATTTCATACCAGCAGAGTAACAACATTGTTTAAAGCATAACTACCCTAGCATAACATTTATCATAGCAAACACGGATTTGTCTAGCCTAACATAGCAATTATCATAGCATGCATTCTTAAATAATCATGACAATAGCACAACATATTTAAAAGTAACAAGAAAGGATAATATAATAGAACCTGTTAGGCATTACAACAAATCTACGCAACCGTAGTCTCGGAGAGACTCCGTACAAAGCTCGTAAGCTTGCTACTCTACTCCTACTAGTTAATTAACTACTAATACTATTCTAGAGAGAGAAAGTGTGTGTGGAATGAAAGATTTTGATGGATGGTGAGTGATGGTGTGGGATATGGAAATGAGGAGGTTAAGCCTCTATTTATAGGCTTCAAGAACTAAATTTACATACAGCACCCCTCACCCGTTATTTATTCTGAAATACACCCTCGAGCTATGAAATTTGACACCTAAAGGGGCATATTCGACACCAAATACGGCGTATTCGGTAGCAAATAGGGCGTATTCGGTAGCAAACAGGGCATATCCAACACCAAAGAGGGGGTATACCACCCTAAAAGAGGGGTATACCACCCCTTAGAGGGGGTATACGGCCCCTATGGGGGTAGTGTACCATGGGTCTTGTTCTTGTGTGCTGGATCGTAAGTCTTGTGCACTGGTCGTAGTTCTTGTGATCTTCGGTTGGCTCTAACTTCTTCGTTACTTGTCAAATTCGAACGATTCTTGCGCCCACGGTTTTGTATTTTCCTGAAGATCAATATGACACAAATTAGGCTAGTTTAGCTTAATTATACGTCAGAATTGCAAGTGGATCATTTTAGCTCTGATTTGTTCGTTATTTGAGCATTTTAAGTGATTTTTCGAAAGGAAGTCTAAGTTTTGGTTCATTTTACATTTTTAGCATAAAACATTAATTATTTGATGTTTATTAAAAGATTTGAACCGAAATGGGCTTGAAAAGGTGCACAAAAACGTGACTTTTTGCGTCAAATCAGACACGGTCGACTCGCAAGTCTCATCTTGCAGCTCAACTCAGTTCGCAGAGCAAAATTCAGCTTGCAAGACATACTCAACTCGTAAGTCTCATCTCGCAGCTAGATTCAGTTCGCGGGTTGAGTCACTTCGCAACTCAGTTTGCAGGCCAGGTCAGTTCGCAGCTCGGTTCGCAAGTCAGCTCGGCTGGCAAACCTTATCTTCTCGGATGAGGGTGCGAACTGAGTTTGTCTCAGTTTACAGAATGACCTGTTGCAATTTTAAGGTCAGTTTCGTGTTTTAAAATGTTTTTAGATGGTTTTTGGACTTGATTTCAGTTGACTGAACATCAAAACATGATAGTTTTAGCATTTCTAAATACAATTTGTTAAGAAAAAGGAGGTGATTCTCACCGAGTTCAAAGATGACGGATCGAGATGAGGATGTTGATGTTTGAAGTTTCCCTTTGTTCTTGAAGTGAAAATAGGCAAGGATGATAGTGATGATTTCCGATTTTAATGATGATGGTGGCGGTGGTAGGTGTGAGCCAAGAAGGAGGAAAGGGAGAGGGAAAAATGGGTGGGGGGTTGGTTTTTTTCATTGGTGAAAGTGAAGACAAAAGGGGGGGGGGGTTGGTGGGTAAAGGGTATGGGTTGGTTTTATTGTCTCCCCAAATAGTGGTGTTAAACTCCGTGTTTGTTTATCCGATCGTTTACCTGTATAATATTTAAAGTTTTAAAATTTGTTATCGGGTATTCGAGATATTTTTATATGAAGTATTTTATCAAAATACTTTATTTGAGTTGTAAAAATAAAACTTTGTTTTAAATTAGTTTTTCGGGTACATTTCGTGTGTTTTCATCTCGTACAATTACGTTTTAACAAAATGTAATATGTTTTAACAAATTTATATAATCCAAGTAAATAATGTTTATTTTTAATAATGACACATTATTTAGAAAGGTTCTGATACCAACGTCCATATTATAAATGTCGGATTCTATCCAAGTTGATATCGCAGGATTTTTACATTACTTGTGTGCGTGTGCATATATATAAATATACGGAAAGTTGTACCGGTTTAGTCTATCACTAAACTAATTACGTGATATTTTGCTATGACTATACACAAATATCTGTCCTAATTTACCGGGTGTCACATCACGACATGATTGTAAGGAGCTCATTCTCTTTGCATTTTTACTTGTATTAACATGTTATTGAGTCCACCCAACAAGAACATGTCCAACAAACCAACTGAAAACGTTTAAAACTCAAGAAACCGCATCAAAAATTGTAACAATGATTTTTGCGAACCAAGATGAACTCAGTTCGCACCCTTATCCGGAGAAGATAAGGTTTGCGATCCGAATCGACTTGCGAAGTCAATTTGTGAACTGACTTGCGAGTCGGCCTGCGAACTGAACTGCGAGTCAAGACCTGCGAGTCGAGACTTGCGAACCGACATATTTGCAAACCGAGTTGCGAAGTTACCCAACATGCGAACTGAGTTGAGCTGCGAGATGAGACTTACGATTCGAATATGTCTTATGAGCTGACTCTGCGGGCTGACCTTGCGAACTGACCTGCGAGTCAGATTCACGTAACCAAAATGATACTCCGAATTTGAATCTCCGATATGTTTCTGTTAAAGTAATATTATAAGAAATAAAAAAAATTTAAGCTGACCTGGCAGCTCGACCCCAGCCAGGAGCTCTGCCCTTTTGACCCTGCCATGGGTTACCATCCTTGGACCCAGCTACCACGGGCGCTGCCCCCGAACCCCCGTACACGAGTTCTAAACTTAAACAACAAACAAATATTTGAACAACTGGCTTAGACCGAATTATTAGTCGCTTACTTATATAACCTCACGTGTTTAGGACGCTAGGAGGTGACTGTTTCGGACAACACCCGTGCATTGGTAACGCTAGCATCATAAGTGAGTTCATAGCCCCATTTTTAGTGCTTTTTACTTTGGGGTGAGAATGCATGCTTTCTTTTCATTTGTTTTATGAATACAAATGTAGAAAATGTTTATGTGTTGTTTATAACATATGTGCTCGACTTAGGCACTAAAAAGTGTCATAAACGTACTCCCGAATAAGTTCTGGAATACATGAACTGAAAAACACTCCGGGTAGTTGTATGTACAACATACTATACATTAAAGGCCTCTTTACATTGTTGTCTATCAACTATTGGTTTATTTTTGTGAATGTACTGGATTATGCACTGATAGATGTAATACCTATAGATAAACCTTGAACTATGAACTCGTAGTGGTAATATACATAACAATATTTGTGCCACAACTATAACGGAATTCATGCCACCAAGATACCGACATTTGTGTCACATGATAACAACATTTGTGCTACTTGACAACTATACGCACTGATTGAGCACGTTGTGCAACTTCCGATTATACTTATGTATACATGATAACAACTTGGGCACGTAGTGTTACATCCGATGAACAAAGATATTGTGGTAAAGCAATACAACAACGATACTGTGGTAAAGCAGTACAATAACGATATTGTGGTTAAGCAGTACAACAACGATGTTGAGGTAAATCAATACAACAACGATACTATGGTAAAGCGGTACAACAATGATACTGTGGTTAAGCAGTATAACAACGATACTGAGGTAAAGTAGTACAACAGCGAAAATGTGGTAGAGCAGTATAACAATGATATTGCGGTAAAGCAATACAACAACCATATTGCGCTAAGGCAATACAAACATGATAATTGTAGTAATGCAATACAAATATACGAGTCTTGTGACTCATCTTTACATATTGCTGTAGACCAATGCAATCGTTTATACCTCGTGATTATATATACAATGTTGCTATAAATCAATATAACTATATATATTTGGCATCCTACTTACATAGTATTGCGGGGGAGCAATACTTTAAATCTTGTGAATTACAATGTCGATGTTATGATTTTTACAATTTCAACTATCAAAACGTATGAACTCACCAACAATTATGTTGACCCGTTTTTGCATGTATTCTCAGGTTTACTGCAGTTGTAGGACTGCACACACTCTGGATAGCTCGAGTCACATGCATATTATGGAGATTTTCCTTGCACTACTTTTGTAACATTTGTTATGTATTAAAAATCTCCATAATTTATTCGCTAACTCGCAAGTTATGTACAATGTATTTGGTATTAATGTATTTTTTTCAAAACGTCTTATTTAGATGTCGTTTGCTTATCTGTGTGCTGTGATTACTTGATTAATCGCGCCCTGACTCGATTCGCTTCCGTTGTACAAATTTGGGGGTGCGACACGAGCATGTAACAAAAAGAGTCACGACGGATTATGTACTATGTGTGAGGTCTTTCCTTGCAAAGTGAAATTAATCCTAGTTAGTAGGGGCGATATTTTGAGTGCTAATACTTTCTACATGTGAAAGAGATTGGACATCACTCTTATGTGAAAAAGTTGAAGAAGCGAATAAAGCAAAATGATGACGATTGGAGTAAGAGACTAATAACAAAACATGGTGAGATGATAAACGAAATCAAGAGTAAATATATTATGAATGTAGAAATTTGACGATAACTAATTAAGACGGTTTAATAAGGGCGAAACAAATATTTAAAGATGACTATTTAATTAATCACATCATTGGTGATTGAGAATTAGATATGTAGGATATTCTAGCCTACCGAAGGTAGTAAGTTATTTATAAAATTGACAATATGGAGTAGTGTAATATATATTGAGGAGCATAACCATGAACCATGATATCGCGTAAAAAGTCATGTTTTTACTATCGATATCGCTCTCATCCTGGAATGATTCTGAGCATTTTAACTCGAATAACATCAAAATCAATGAAAATCCACCAAGAAGATCAAAATGAAGACGCCCGATAAAAATCAAGCAAAATGGACAAAAAACGAAGATTCCACGCACATTTAAAGATTCAAGACATCAAAACAAGATTTAAAAACTAAAATGCCCATCATCAACATCCATCTTATCCAAGATGTTCGTTTTCAAAATACGAGTCTAACAGAAGAAGAATCAACAAAAACGGATAAAGAATGAAGATTCTACGCCCGCCGAAAGATTCAAATGATTCGTACGCAATATCTGGAGATAGGAAGCTCAATTTTGGGATTACTTTTCATCAAAGTCTTTGCTTTTGAAAAACGAATCCAACGAAAAAAGGATCGACAAAAACGGACGCATAACAAAGAAAACACGCGCGAATTAAGAAACGGAGCGAAAGATAACGTACCGGGGCGGGTGGCAGCCAGCCGCCGCCGGCTAGCCACCAGCCGCCGCCGGCCACCTGGAGGGTGGCGCCAGCCTCCCCTCACCCATCTCGTTTCTTCTTTTTGCTCCTTTCGTGTACTTGGTGCCACACCTTTACGCGATTGTACGTACCTAGTGCCACACCTTTACGCGATTGTACGTACCTGGTGCACCACCTTTTGCTAAAGTGCTTGATAACACGTAAAAAGTCATGTTTTTACATACGTTATCTTCCACATTTTAGGCACAAAGTTAACAAAAACATACTTAAAAGGACATTATTCATAAAGTTTTGTTAACTAAGTCCAAACGGAGTCGATGTTTGTAAAATCACTAAAAATGGCATAAAAACGTAAGAAACCGGGCAAAACTGCTTTACCGCACCTCCGTTCATTCGTTTCAATGCATTTTGAGCTACGCAAAGGATTATGACCTCTAACTTATGTCATTTTCTTCGTTAGGAAAATACGAACACGTGGATATAAAGAACGCTCAAAACAGATAAACGACGAAGAAGATACGCCCGAACGAAGAAACGAAGAACCGAAAGGCCAGGATACGGCTGAACACAGCCGTATACGGCTAGACATAGACCGTATATGGCTTGTACAGACCGTATACGGACTGTGCTCAGCCGTATATGGGCCAACTCAGCCATATATGGGCCAGCTCAGCCGTATTCACCCTATGCATAGCCGTATACGGTCCAGTTCAGCCGTATTCACCCTAGCTCAGCCGTATCGTGCGTTTGGGTGATAAAAATCTGATTTTTATTCGCCTTTGCGATACGGTTGTGCGTTTGAAGGATTGGATACGGTCTACGGATACGGTTATGCGATCTCCATAAATACAAGCCTCATTTCATCATTTCAAGACATCTCTCATCTCATACACATTTCACACTTCACAATCTTTGTTTTCTTACATTTTTATATTTTTACTCTCTCTCTAGATTAGTTTAGATAGTTTCTCTCTCTAGAGTTTTCTCTCTCTAGAGAGAGATAGATAGTTAGTTGGTTAGCAGTAGAGAGAGAAGGAAAGCTGGTATTGTAATCACGGTGTAATAAGAAGCATTCTTGGTGCAAGACTCTGCCTTTTCTTTTCAGTTGTTACTCTGCTCAATTTTACTGGTGATATCTTTCTTTTCATACTTATACTATGTCTGAATTATTTCTGCCTGTTTGTATAATGTATGTTACTATTATTGCCATGTTTATTCAGTAGGTGTGCTGTTGCGGTTGTTGAAATGTAGATAGTTAGAAGTAGGGATGATGTTGAATTAATCTTTAAATCTATATAATTGGGGATTGTTATATTTGTTATGTCTAAACTTATCATGCATCTAGACTTAGCTATGGATCACCCTTTCCAGTCCTTCGCGTGACTACTACTTTAGGCTTAGAACCTGATCAACTCTAGGTACAGTAGGAAGTTATCTGTGTTATAGTAAAGAAGCCGTGTATGTCACTGTAATCAGGCTGTAATACTGGGTAAGTGCCCCGGAAAGAGCCGTCTGTGCCGACACTGTGGATTACCTAGAGACCCTAGAATACGGCCTAGAAACCAATATAGCTGTGGAAATGTTACAATACACCGTCTATCCACCCCTGTAACTGAAGCTGTGGAAACGCTTTAACATTGTACACCGTATCTGTACCCTGGGATGAAAAGCTGTGGAAACACCATAGTACACCGCAAGTACATCATTGGTTACATGAATCTGTGGAACTGTGTAAGTGCAGTACACCGTGAACGGTTCCTAGGTTGGTACGCTGTGGAAGGAGTATGCATTGTACACCGCTGGTGTTCCTAGGGCTGAATGACTGATTGCAAAGGAGAGGCTAGATCATGACAGAAGTAGTTGAACTAATCAAACGTAAGGAATGAGTCTGGAGATGAAAGTCAAGCCCAGCAGTGGTTCAGGATTCTTAAAACCCCTAGACTCTATAAAACTGATAGTTTAGAATAGCAAGTTAATAATCTGAACATGTTTATGAAATGGCAGTTACATTTAGGTGTTAAGAACGGTCAGAATTACCTGCGTGGCAGTCTGTTACCTTATTCCTGCACCCTTCAAGGGTTACTTGTCCACAAAGACAGTGTGGGGGGTTGAGCAGCCTGTTCTGATCAGAATCACGATAGCCTAGGTCTCGTGACATACTAATTCTGGTACATAACTAGAATGAGTAGGATCCTAGTGTTTACACCCATAATGCATCTGTTTATTAGCTAAAAATGTCCCCAGTTATCTTTATAATAAGCATCATCCCCGCAACTGATTATTGAAGTTTCAACCGCCGCAATTCTCTATCTGTCTACCTAGCTACCGATTCTTCTCTATCTTATTTACTTTTCCTGTCTTTAGTTAATTAGTTAATTAAAGTAGAAAACCCCCAAAACCTACCTATCTGCACAAAACCCATCCTAAAAGCAAAACTCTATCTTTGGCATCACTTCGTTTCAATTCGCTCCGATTTAAGAACGACCTCGAGTTATACTTACTGCTTGCTCACCCTGTATGATAGGTAGTACTTATAAATTGAGTCCACGGCTCTTTATAAATTTAAAACTTACAACCAATCGGCGCTCGGTACTGTCTGGTCAGTCCCTTGACGACGGGGACGGGTTCTCACCCCTCACAAGGAGAGAGCTTCAAAAACCTGACTGTTTGGGCGCCATCAAATTTTTGGCGCTGCTGCCGGGGATTGTAGAGCGTTACGATTCTGAAGCCGCCTTAGATAGAATAAGCAGTTAGGAGATCCTTTTCGTATAGGTTGTCCTTAACATATTCGAAAGTTAATTTTCTTAGAATAAATTATCTTAGTTTAAAATAAAATGAAACATCCAAAAATATCTTTCTACGATTCGCCACCTTCCTGTCCCATTTCTCTGCCCGCCTCCAAGACGACTGAAGAAATGACGACTATGGACGATGCTGAGTTCTTCGACCACTTGGAACCAGCGTTGAAATCCGACTTTCACTCATCACCAGAAGAAGCCTCCTCTAGCCCAGACGATGATTTCTAGAACCTTAGGGAAATTCTTAGATCTTGACTTAGGAACCCATAAATCTCAACAGAAGATCTCAACTTCTGCTTCTAGCATTCCAAGCTATCAGGTTTTACCTGCGCCTGAGATTAAATATTCCTTAGAAAATATCCCTAGATTCCCTGATTTTGTCGATAATATTCCTGAAAACACTCAATCCTTTCATTCCTCATCTAATGAAGAACGAATCCCCATAAGGAATGAGGATATTCATGAACATCTTCCAAAATCCCCAATTTTTGTCTACCTCATACCAGAACCTTCGTACACCATTTATCGTGTTGTTGATAAGGAGATACCGAAAGATTCAAATGGTTATGAAATCCGATACGTTGGTTACTCTTTTGACCCTGACAGGAGGTTAGGTGTATGCAAGGCATTTGCCTTACACTTAAATATGTCTGATTTTCCTTACTCAGTCGAGCAAAGAAAAACCATCTTAAGGATTGGCATACTCGTAGGTATTTTCCACTGTCTTCCGATCCAAAAGGTAGATGGTATCTTCACTCGATATCGAGAGCAAGAGCGAAAGCTATTATCAGAAATAGATCGCCTCATGGATCTATTTGCTTTCACCGACTATCCATCGGTTTCACAAACCATGATTAATCGTTATGTTGCAGCAATGATAAAAGAGCTTGAGCTATTAACTTCTAGAGATCCTGCGATCACTCTCGTCATTTCTGGAAAAATTCCATTTTTCATAGATCCCGCCGCTTATATAATCGCCAAGTTGCAAGAAATATTTCCTGGAGCTGACGACGACAAGATAAAAGCCGTTTTCTTTGCCGAAAGAAAAGATATTCACGTTAAACTCGCTTCGTTGTTCGATCAATCCAAATTCCCTTTTACTGTTTCTCAAAGATCTTTAATTTGGGATATCACCATTGCAGTGCAAACTACAAATGGAGATCCCGACTCAAAAGAGGAACTTAGGTTTCAGAGAATTTTAGGAAATCTTCTTCACGATCTTAATAATATAGACCGCGGTATGCGAATAGGAATTTCTAGTAAAAAGAAAGTTAGAAAGAAATTTAATAAGTTTGTTAACAATCTGCTAGAATTAGGCCAGAAAGAACATAGGATTCTTAGCGAATTCGAAAATTTTTCATTACACCCTGCCAAGCTAGTTGATTATGTCATTAACATTCTAAACTGTGATTTTATTCCTCGCTATACTTCAAGATTGCTTTCAAGCAATCCCCTTTAAATAGATTTGGAACAATAGTCGAGCTACAGACTTGAAACAAGCGCTTTTTGGGAGGCAACCCAAATTTTTAATTAGGTCTTTAAAATAATTTTCTTAGGTTAAAAATAAGTTAGTTTAGTTAGCGGTTTAATTTGTTTTTTTTAGAAAAAGAAAAGAAAAAAAAAACCCTTTTAAAATCTTTGTCTCCACAGAATCTGCGCAGTCTCTGAAAACTTGGAAATCTTAAATTGAAATATCTTATAAAGTTTTAAATTGCTTAGATTTTAAAGAGTCAATATTTTAAACCAAAAATATTGTTTATTTTTATCTAAGTTAAGTAGTTCTCCTTGCGTTTTAATAAAACAATCTTTTGCTGCGCACAGTCAAATACCAAATTTTAAACTTTTGCTAAAATATTTGGCTAAGGTTTTTAATTACCCAAAATACCTAGTAATTACACTTAAAATATTATTTAAGCACAAATGGTAAAAAGGAGAAGTAAATAAAAGGGGTAAAAATGAGTCAACCAAAGTCAAAACAACAAAAAAAATCAGTTTTTTCCCCCCTCCTTCTCCCTCCTTGCGCCGACCTCCATCACCCCACCCCAAACCCACCATTTTCCACCATTTTTAACCAAAACAAGCCTCAAATCTTCATCTCTAGGTCATTTTTATGTCCTCTAACATCATTGCATCTTCATTAAGGTATGATCCAAGCTTAAAATACCAAAATTCTCTAACTTTATTAACCTATGGTTTCAAGTTAGTTTTTGATGATTTGTGCTTTGCATTGCGAAATTGAGCTTTGATTCTTGCTTAGTGATGATATAGGATGATGTAGGAGCTAGAATTACTTCTTAGATTGAAGCAATTTGATGTTTGACTTTGGAAAGTTGACTATATTTGACTTTTGTGACTAGTAGATCCATTTTGACCAACTGATGATTAAATTGCTTATGATAAGTGGTTTGTTGATTGATTTATGCTAAATATGATTAGTATAGCTTATTCATTTGCTTCATTTGTGGTTAAATGCGTAATATGGTCAAGTTAGCAAATTAAAGTAAGCATGAAAAGTTGACTTTTGTTGAAACGTCACCATTTTGAAACAAAAACTTTGATAAAATGACGTTTTAATTTAAGTGGATGCTAATGCCTTTCTTTGATTTGATAATGCAAGATAGTGTTACGATAGATTTGACAAATGACAAAAAGGAAACCTTACTTTGGTAATGTTGACTTTAAAAGTTAAAATGCTTAATTTTTAGTAATACTAGTAACCATTCTAGTTAAAAAGTCATGGTGGTTGTAAAATTATATCTTTGAAAGTGTTATGGCAAATCTTAAATGGATACTACATTTTCCTTAATTAACTACTTTTAAATTTTAAAGTAGTGTCTACTTAAAAGAATACCATAATTACTTAAAAGTATACAATCAAGCAATACATTTGTCAACTAAAGAAGCTTTGTTACGATACTTGCATGATATGGTCAAAATTGCTATATACTTGTTTAAATATCATGGTTTGTTTGCATGAGGTAATAGGTTATACTTTCCATGATAAGGTAATTACATGATTAAGATTTAAATCTTTATCATACATGCTTGTTATGGTTAAATAAGTCTTTGACTTTTCTTGTAGAAATCATTTAGACCTAATAGCCTATTGTTGTAAACCAAAGTTTCTTGTGGTGATTGAAAATTGAGTTTGGTGGTATTATTAGCTATTACATGTTTTTGGGACTGCTCATATACTAAAGCCCACATTTCGAATTTTATTCAAAATTGAGAATATGATTTAGTTAAATAACTTGTAATTATTCTTGGTAATTCACTATGTTCTTGTTTTCTCTTATTTTTCAGATGACTGATATTCCCCGCTATATTAAAAAATCCATCAAGGACCCAGAGAAACGGGAAAGGTATCAGACATGGCTAACACATCAGTTGGGAGAAAATAGGTACCTAGTGTGGGAGGATTTGGAGCAAATTGGTTTAAAAGAAGGGTTTGAAAATTTGATAGTGTTCAAGGAAGGGAAGAAACATTTGCGCGCATGGAGGAATCTTTTTGAGATTAAGGAAAATGTTTATCAAGAGTTAGTTGCTGAGTTTATGGTATCCTTCTAGTTCGACAAACGATTGATAAGCAAAATGTTGACCGAATGATTAGATTCAACTTCATGGGAAATCCTCACCACATGTCATTAGCAACCTTTGCCAGGCATCTTGAATTGTACACTGAGTATCTAATTACCACTCCTTTCTTCCTGAATGCAAACACTGAGGTAAAACAGCGAGACCACACTGCTATTTGGCTAGAATTGACTGGAAATCAGTTTCAGTCCAATGTCAAGGCCACTTATTTTCTTGATAAGCACCACCAAGTTCTCCACAACCTCATCGCTTGCAGCATTCGAGGAAAGAGAAAGACTAAAGGAGCTGTTGGGGTAAAGGACTTGTAGATCATCAAGAGCATTATAGAGCAGGAACACGTTAATGTTGCTTATTTGGTTGCTGATAGGATCCTTACTAAGTCGGGGTACACCGAGTCAGAGTTTGCATATATGGGAGCAATAATCACTAAGTTAGTTAGGAGAATGGGGCTGTTGACTGAGGAGGTGATTGGTAGCCTGACACCAGTGGCGAACAGGGTATCTAAGCCATATGACATTAACTATATGGTTAAGGTTTGGTTGCTAGAGAAAGATGTTGATGGGCAGATAAGATGGAAGGATGGTGAGATCATTCCGGGAGTTCGAATGAGACCCCCGAGGAGCAAGAGTGTTAGGTTTGAGTTCGATGACAGCACGGTCCACCGACAGCCTAGGACCACCGTGGCTCATGAGCGAGAGGAAGGAGAGACAGCCGCTGCTGAGGCACAAAGTCCACTAATACCGCCTGTTCGAGAGTTTGGTTGGGGAGATCCGGTATCATCCGAGCTCATGTACGGTATATTGGGTATGCTTAACACACATTACACACAGGACACATATTTAGTTACTGAGTTTGGATTCCCACAACCTACACGCCCTACATGGGTATGCGGGCTACGACCACCCAACTACCACACCATGCCACTACATCCATTTTCCATGATGCCACCCACTACCACCGTTCCCTACACCTCCATACCACCCACATCCTCCACTCGCACTGTGCCCATAGAGATTCCTCGAGCCCGCCATACCAGGACTACTCCTACGGCTGAGCCGGTTTTCTCTGTGCACACTGCGACACCACATGAGCCGCATATCCCACATATTGGACAGCCATCTTCCCGTGCCATGACCCGTCCGAGACCAGCTGAGTCAGCCACATCAGACACATCTTCAGAGACAGACTCACCTCAGTCAGGGTTCAGACAGGATATGCAGGTTGATGACCAGGTACCGATGCAGACTGATTATCTGCCTGATATGACTACTGCTACTGTTGTGCCTACTTTTTCAGGATTCACAGGGATGCTTCAGAGAAACTCAGTGCCTTTCGATGAGCTTCCACCATACCCGATGCATGGTGCTTCCTTAGGATCGTATGAGGTTGCAGAGATGGGACTAGATCCCAACTTCCATGTGTACCCGATCCAGCCACCAACATCCGGCAGGCAGCGCAGTTCATCTTCAGCATCAGTCTCCCGCAGGTTATCCAGTGGACAGCACTCTGCCTCCCGTCATGCACCTTACAGCTCCATGCCACCTCCAGCTCACGGACCACCATCCGACCAGGATCCTTCTCACCCTTGATCTTATCAGATTTTATTTCCATTTGTGTTGGATAACTGTATCACTTATTATTATTATTATTACTGATATTTGGGATTACTGTATTTGACTATTGTTGCATGAACTATTTGGGTTCCAACCTGTAATCTGGTTGGACCCACCTATCTATCTTATCTTATCGTTTATCTATCATTTACTTATTTTATGTTGTTCTTAGTTAATTTTTAGATTACTTGCAATAAAAGAGAGCAGTAAATAGTATGAAAGTTCCCCGAGAAGAAACCGATATGATGCACGAATCACGCAAAGATCCTGACACAAACTGATCGACCTACACATCCGGATCAGAATCTTCATTCACACATCTCAGTCCTTTCTAGGGGAGTTTTTTTTCCATTCCTTAGTGATTTTCTTTCATCACCTATAACTCGCCGTTATGCCATCATGCTTAAATTCTAAGTGTGGGATTCTAAATCCCATACAAATCAAATCAACTTAGAAATAGGGTTCCAAAATATTTTCAAACTTTAAGTGTGGGATTCCTTCCCAAGAATTTTAAACTTAGTTTGTGAACATTAGGGACAATGTTCCTCTAAGTGTGGGATACACGGTATGTTATACCGTATTCTTTGACTTTGATAGCTTGTCCAAAGTATAACTTTCCAAAAATAAGCTTAACTTCAACAGTGAGGTATCTCCACTCATTTAGTAGCTTAAATTTTTCCTAAAAACCTCATTTTTGCTAAAATTTTAGAAAATATTTCTCAAAATCATAAGCTTAACTTCGACAGTGGAAGTGCCACTCTTTCAATTGGCTTAATTTTCATAAAAACTCATTTTTGCTAAAATTTTTAAATTTTCTGACTCTAAATAATCTTGAGAAAAATAAATTTTTCAGAAATTAATTAAACTGCTTTGGAAAGTAAAATAAGTTAAGATACGATTTCCTTAAAAATGAAATGTTAATCTAAGAGCATCGCACGGCTTGACACATACAACCCTATTGCAGTGAGGTATTTGAGCCTAATAAAAGCATTCATCTTTAATGCTTCACTTTTTCATTTGATGTGTTTGCCGATGCATGTGCTTTAAGTTAGAACTTGCTCTTGGTATACGCTTCGAAACCACACCAATGGGCATCGTACGCGGTGAAGGTGCAGTCAAAGGACCTTGACATTCCTTAGGATATAAACCCCTTTCTATCATATCTTTTCAAGCCCCAAAACCCTTCCAACACTCACCTTTAGTGTTGATGATCCGCCTAGAAAACCCTGTTGAGCCTTAGCCTATTCATTTCTTTTAAAACCCAAAAAATTGAACCCACTTATTCCACACCCACCAAAAATCTTATCTTAGAAATTTTAAACTTGTGGAAAATGATTATTTTAATTATCCTTTTTGCTTTCACTCCAAATCACAAATACTGGTGTTTACTCAAAACTTTCTCGTGTGCGTTCCCCTGATGAAAGTCAAAAGTTGAAAAAAGTTTACGGTGTGAAAAATTGACACCAAGTAAATGTAAAGTCATCAAAAGGATGAAAAATATGAAAAGAAGAAAGGATATCAAACAAGGGCAAAAAGAAAGAAAATAAGAAATCCCTAGAAAAGCCCAAAAATAAAAATAAAAAGAAAAGAAAAAGAAAATAGAATAAAGCTAAGTGCTTCGAATCTCTCTAAAATTCCTGTTCTTATAAAAGATATAAACTCCCCCGAGTATTTTCAAAAAGATAGAAGTCAAAATAGCTATCTTCTTCCCTTGCCATTTATCCGTTTCCGTTTTCATTAAAAAGGTGTTTAAAGTAATGTTTTCCCAAAAAAGTTTAAAGTTCTTAAAGATAAGCAAACTCCCTATTTTGAACCAAAAATTTCCACTTATCTATACCACTAAACCCTCACCAACCATTACAACCCATTTCGAATGTCCTGGGATGATTAGCACCGTCCTCATTGAAGTGGTGGAGATCCGATTCTTGATCAAGCCTATGATGAGAAGCAATGCATGACTGGCTTTATGAGCGATTTCGTTTGATTAGAATGATAGGAAACCCGATACACTCTAAGTGAATTGAGTGACCACCTTTGTGAGATCGCCTAGTCATGTACAATATCCATCAAGAATTGTGAAAGTATGCCAAGGTTGACATTTCAGGATTAAGGGAGGGTTATCTTAATGATGCTTGCTTTCTAAAAAGGTTTTCTTGGTCTCTGATTAAGTAAAAATCTCAGGATATTTCTCGTCAAAACCCAAAAACCGATTTTTATCAAAACCTTTATAGCAATTGAGAATTTTAAAGTTTGCTTGAGGATAAGCAAAAGTCTAAGTGTGGGATATTTGATAACACGTAATTAGTCATGTTTTTACGTACGTTATCTTCCACATTTTAGGCACAAAGTTAACAAAAACATACTTAAAAGGACATTATTCATAAAGTTTTGTTAAATAAGTCAAAACGGAGTCGATGTTTGTAAAATCACTAAAAATGGCATAAAAACGTAAGAAACTGGGCAAAACTGCTTTACCGCACCTCCGTTCATTCGTTTCAATGCATTTTGAGCTACGCAAAGAACTATGACCTCTAACTTATGTCATTTTCTTCGTTAGGAAAATACGAACGAGTGGATATAAAGAACGCTCAAAACGGATAAACGACGAAGAAGATACGCCCGAACGAAGAAACGAAGAACCGAAAGGCCAGGATACGGCTGAACACAGCCGTATACGGCTGGACACAGACCGTATACGGCCTATGCTCAGCCGTATATGGGCCAACTCAGCCGTATTCACCCTACGCACAGCCGTATACGGTCCAGTTCAGCCGTATTCACCCTAGCTCAGCCGTATCGTGCGTTTGGTTGATAAAAATCTGATTTTTATTCGCCTCATTTCATCATTTCAAGACATCTCTCATCTCATACACATTTCACACTTCACAATCTTTGTTTTCTTACATTTTTATATTTTTACTCTCTAGATTAGTTTAGATAGTTTCTCTCTCTAGAGTTTTCTCTCTCTAGAGAGAGATAGATAGTTAGTTGGTTAGCAGTAGAGAGAGAAGGAAAGCTGGTATTGTAATCACGGTGTAATAAGAAGCATTCTTGGAGCAAGACTCTGCCTTTTCTTTTCAGTTGTTACTCTGCTCAATTTTACTGGTGATATCTTTCTTTTCATACTTATACTATGTCCGAATTATTTCTGCCTGTTTGTATAATGTATGTTACTGTTATTGCCATGTTTATTGAGTAGGTGTGTTGTTGCGGTTGTTGAAATGTAGATAGTTAGAAGTAGGGATGATGTTGAATTAATCTTTAAATCTATATAATTGGGGATTGTTATATTTGTTATGTTTAAACTTATCATGCATCTAGACTTAGCTATGGATCACCCTTTCCAGTCCTTCGTGTGACTACTACTTTAGGCTTAGAACCTGATCAACTCTAGGTACAGTAGGAAGTTATCTGTATTATAGTAAAGAAGCCGTGTATGTCACTGTAATCCGGCTGTAATACTGGGTAAATGCCCCGGAAAGAGCCATTTGTGCCGACACTGTGGATTACCTAGAGACCCTAGAATATGGCCTAGAAACCGATTTAGCTGTGAAAATGTTACAGTACACCGTCTGTCCACCCCTGTAACTGAAGCTGTGGAAACGCTTTAACATTGTACACCGTATCTGTACCCTGGGATGAAAAGCTGTGGAAACACCATAGTACACCGCAAGTACATCATTGGTTACATGAATCTGTGGAACTGTGTAAGTGCAGTACACCGTGAACGGTTCCTAGGTTGGTACGCTATGGAAGGAGTACGCATTGTACGCGCTGGTGTTCCTAGGGCTGAATGACTGATTGCAAAGGAGAGGCTAGATCATGACAGAAGTAGTTGAACTAATCAAACGTAAGGAATGAGTCTAGAGATGAAAGTCAAGCCCAGCAGTGGTTCAGGATTCTTAAAACCCCTAGATTCTATAAAACTGATAGTTTAGAATAGCAAGTTAATAATCTGAACATGTTTACGAAATGGCAGTTACATTTAGGTGTTAAGAACGGTCAGAATTACCTGCGTGGCAGTCTGTTACCTTATTCCTACACCCTTCAAGGGTCACTTGTCCACAAAGACAGTGTGGGGGGTTGAGCAGCCCGTTCTGATCAGAATCACGATAGCCTAGGTCTCGTGACATACTAATTCTGGTACATAACTACAATGAGTAGGGTCCTAGTGTTTACACACATAATGCATCTGTTTATTAACTAAAAATGTCCCCAGTTATCTTTATAATAAGCATCATCCCAGCAACTGATTATTGAAGTTTCAACCGCCACAATTCTCTATCTGTCTACCTAGCTACCGATTCTTCTCTATCTTATTTACTTTTCCCGTCTTTAGTTAATTAGTTAATTACATTAGAAAACCCCCAAAACCTACCTATCTGCACAAAACCCATCCAAAAAGCAAAACTCTATCTTTGGCATCACTTCGTTTCAATTCGCTCCGATTTAAGAACGACCTCGAGTTATACTTACTGCTTGCTCACCCTGTGTGATAGGTAGTACTTATAAATTGAGTCCCCGGCTCTTTATAAATTTAAAACTTACAACTGATCGGCGCTCGGTACTGTCCGGTCAATCCCTTGAAGACGGGGATGGGTTCTCACCCCTCACAAGGAGAGAGCTTCAAAAACCTGACTGTTCGGGCGCCATCAGTGCTCCTCAAGTTGCTAACGTAAGCAGAATTTCACCTATAACTAGATAACTCAATTGTCTACTATGATAGTTGTTTAGAAAGTTTTAAATATGTAATTAAGTTGTATGTTATGAGATTGTGGATGGTTTATATTACAAACAGATGTAGGAATTAAATCTTTATCGTTTATCTGCCCAACTCATGTTGTGACTAAAACCTTATCCAAAAATGAACGTAGCTAACTCATAGGATATAGGTCACTTAGTTATACTATATTAGATTGAATCATTGAACTCGGCATGGCCGGTGTTCTCTAGACCAAAATAGGATCCAAGAGACACGGAATATGAGAATAGAGGTAGAATAAAATTAAATTCATATAGACGATATTTTTGAGACAACTTTCAGAATATCATCGACTTAAATAATACCTTTGAATGCTTATATTGAACTATTGCTTTGATCTTCTTATTGCATGTTCTTGTTTGATTGTTGCCTTAGGATTATCATAATAGTGAAATACAGACGGCATTAAATATCGTAACGTAATATGATGGCCCCCATTCGATTGTTCTCTGATATAGTACTGGAAACGCCTACGGCGAAGTACAAATGTATGGAAGTCGAGAATGACCGAAGGTAGTTATATTATGAATCGAATAACAAAGGTGTTGCTTAAGATTCCATTTGTAGTACAAACCATCTAAGTATTCTTGCATACCCGAGTAATGTTGATAACTCGAACAAATAAGTGATGACATATTATCCGACCGCCTAGACCAGTTAGTCCAACCTATTCCGGTGAGGGTAAAACCTCATTCATAAGATTGTTTATTCAACAAACTATGCCATGATTCGGACATCTCTGATGACCGAGATTGGGGAATAGGATTCGAGATTAACTATCAGATAATATGGGTATACATTTGAGAGAACTTTCGGTGTATGCTTTAATATATTCTGCAACCCATGTGACATTCTATTTGCCTGAATGTGGACACCTCCGCGTTAGCCCGATAGAAGGACTACAGTAATAGCTCACATTAATTTACGAACTTATCCCCATTAGAACTCTATATATACAATAACGATACTGTGGTTAAGCAGTACAACATTGATACTATGGTAAAGCGGTACAACAATGATACTGTGGTTAAGCAGTATAACAACGATACTGAGGTAAAGCAGTACAACAGCGAAACTGTGGTAGAGCAGTATAACAAAGATATTGCGGTAAAGCAATACAACAACCATATTGCGCTAAGGCAATACAAACATGATAATTGTAGTAATGCAATACAAATATACGAGTCTTGTGACTCATCTTTACATATTGCTGTAGACCAACACAATCGTTTATACCTCGTGATTATATATACAATGTTGCTATAAATCAATATAACTATATATATTTGGCGACCTACTTACATAGTATTGCGGGGGAGCAATACTTTAAATCTTGTGAATTACAATGTCGATGTTATTATTTTTACGATTTCAACTATCAAAACATATGAACTCACCAACAATATTCTCAGGTTTACTGCAGTTGTAGGACTGCACACACTCTGGATAGCTCGAGTCGCATGCATATTATGCATACTATGGAGATTATCCTTGCACTACTTTTGTAACATTTGTTATGTATTAAAAATCTCCATAAATTATTCGCTAACTTGCAAGTTATGTACAATGTATTTGGTATTAATGTATTTTTTCAAAACGTCTTATTTAGAGGTCGTTTGCTTATCTATGTGCTGTGATTACTTGATTAATCACGCCCTGACTTGATTCGCTTCCGTTGTACAAATTTGGGGGTGCGACACGAGCATTTAACAAAAAGAGTCACGACGGATTATGTACTATGTGTGAGGTCTTTCCTTGCAAAGTGAAATTAATCCTAGTTAGTAGGGGCGATATTTTTATTGCTAATACTTTCTACATGTGAAAGAGATTGGACATATTTCTTATGTGAAAAAGTTGAAGAAGAATGACGAATAAAGCAAAATGATGACGATTGGAGTAAGAGACTAATAACAAAACATGGTGAGATGATAAACGAAATCAAGAGTAAATATATTATGAATGTAGAAATTTGACGAAAACTAATTAAGACGGTTTGATAAGGGTGTAACAGATATTTAAAGATGACTATATAATTAATCACGTCATTGGTGATTGAGAATTAGATATGTAGGATATTCTAGCCTACCGAAGGTAGTAAGTTATTTATAAAATTGACAATATGGAGTAGTGTAATATATATTGAGGAGCCATAACCATGAACCATGATATCGCGTAAAAAGTCACGTTTTTACTACCAATATCGCTTTCATCCTGGAATGATTCTGAGCATTTTAACTCGAATAACATCAAAATCAATGAGAATCCACCAAGAAGATCAAAATGAAGACGCCCGATAAAAATCAAGCGAAATGGACAAAAAACGAAAATTCCACGCACATTTAAAGATTCAAGACATCAAAACAAGATTTAAAGACTAAAGTGCCCATCATCAACATCCATCTTATCCAAGATGTTCGTTTTCAAAATACGAGTCTAACAGAAGAAGTCTAACAGAAGAAGAATCAACAAAAACGGCTAAAGAATGAAGATTCTACGCCCGCCGAAAGATTCAAATGATTCGTACGCAATATCTGGAGATAGGAAGCTCAATTTTGGGATTACTTTTCATCATAGTCGTTTTTTTTGAAAAATTAATCCAACGAAAAAAGGATCGACAAAAACGGACGCATAATGAAGAAAACACGCGCGAATTAAGAAACGGAGCGAAAGACGACGGACCGGGGCAGGTGGCAGCCAGCCGCCAGCGGCCAGCCACCATCCGCCACCGGCCACCTGGTGGCGCCAGCCTCCCCTCACCCATGTCGTTTCCGCTTTTTGGTCATTTCGTGTACCCGGTGCCACACCTTTACGCGATTGTACGTACCCGGTGCCACACCTTTACGCGATTGTACGTACCTGGTGCACCACCTTTTGCTAAAGTGCTCCTCAAGTTGCTAACGTAAGCCGGATTTCACCTATAAATAGGAGGGCTTTAGTTCATTTGGAAGACACACCAAAAACACCTACAACACACACCTTCCATACTTTGGAAAACACACACTTTCACTTTTTCTTTCTTTATTTGTAATTCTTTCTTAGTTAATTAGATTAGGTAGTTAACTAATCTAGAAATACTTGTACGGAGGTGCTCCGGGACGCATTTGTAGCTACGAGTTATTGTACGTCTATTTCAGGTTTTATTCTATCTTTCATATTTAATTATGTTTGTTCTTTCTTTAATAAATTTAAATATGCATGCTAGAATTGCCATGATTAACTAGATAACTCAATTGTCTGCTATGATAGTTGTTTAGAAAGTTTTAAATATGTAATTAAGTTGTATGTTATGAGATTGTGGATGGTTTATATTACAAACAAATGTAGGAATTAAATCTTTATCATTTATCTGCCCAACTCATGTTGTGACTAAAACCTTATCCAAAAATGAACGTAGCTAACTCATAGGATATAGGTCACTTAGTTATACTATGTTAGATTGAATCATTGAACTCGGCATGGCCGGTGTTCTCTAGACCAAAATAGGATCCAAGAGACACGGAATATAGGAATAGAGGTAGAATAAGATTAAATTCATATAGACGATA
Source organism: Pseudognaphalium luteoalbum (assembly GCA_963422505.1). NCBI lineage: Eukaryota > Viridiplantae > Streptophyta > Magnoliopsida > Asterales > Asteraceae > Pseudognaphalium > Pseudognaphalium luteoalbum. The sequence continues at coordinate 47,734,655 of OY730197.1, forward strand.
TTTTTGAGACAACTTTCAGAATATCATCGACTTAGATAATACATTTGCATGCTTATATTGAACTATTGCTTTGATCTTCTTATTGCATGTTCTTGTTTGATTGTTGCCTTAGGATTATCATAATACTGAAATACAGACGGCATTAAATATCGTAAAGTAATATGATGGCCCCCATTCGACTGTTCTCTGATATAGTACTGGAAACGCCTACGGCGGAGTACAAATGTATGGAAGTCGAGAACGACCGAAGGTAGTTATATTATGAATCGAATAACAAAGGTGTTGCTTAAGATTCCATTTGTAGTACAAACCATCCAACTATTCTTGCATACCCGAGTAATGTTGATAACTCGTACAAATAAGTGATGACATATTATCCGACCGCCTAGACCAGTTAGTCCAACCTATTCCGGTGAGGGTAAAACCTAATTCATAAGATTGTTTATTCAACAAACTATGCCATGATTCGGACATCTCTGACGACCAAGATTGGGGAATAGGATTCGAGATTAACTGTCAGATAATATGGGTATACATTTGAGAGAACTTGCGGTGTATGCTTTTATATATTCTGCAACCCATGTGACATTCTATTTGCCTGAATGTGGACACCTCCGCGTTAGCCCGATAGAAGGACTACAGTAATAGCTCACATTAATTTACGAACTTATCCCCATTAGAACTCTATATATTCAACAACTTCTAAACCGCTTCATAGTAGACAATCGCTTTAATTGCCGAACGCCCGAAGTAACCTCCACCTTTTAGTTTATCTTAATTTAATTTAGAGTAAAAAACCTAAAACCAAAATAAAAACCAACTCTTTTCTCTCCACCTAAATACATAAAAGTTTCTAAATCCCCTAGCTTCAATTTGCCGCGCTTTGAAGAACGATCGTAGGTCATACTTGTCCTTTGCTAGCCCCTTGATTAGCATAATAGTAAACCTTTGCTAGCCCCTTGCTAGCCCCTTGATTAGCATAATAGTAACCTTATAAATTTAAAACCCACTGCTGTGCTGCATCTCCATTAGAAATTCCAACGACCGGTGTGCAGCGCAACAAGTTTTTGGCACTGCTGCCTGGGAAGCATCGGCAACCGTTTTTAGGAATTTAGCAACTTTAGTGTTAAGCGATCCTTTGAGAGATCAACATCGATCAAAAATTACCTTTTTACCTTTAGAATTTGTTTAGTTTTAGTTTCACCACCCTTGACCAATTATGTCAACACCCTATTTTGATTTGAATATCCCCACACCCAATGGACCTTTAACCCAACTTTTGGCTGCTTCCTCACCTACACACCACTTACCTTCCTCAAAACAATCTTTATCAGATTTTATGTCCGAACAAAAGGTTATAAACAAAAGAGTAACCGGATTTCAAGATAACATTGATGCCATGATAAAAATTTCAGAAAAATTAATCCCTAACATGGAATCTATTTTGAAAAATTTAAGTTTTATTGAGGAAAGTACGTCGGAAAGCACTAATGACACTACTCATCCACCAAGTGACGATGTGTTAATCGTGACGAGAGGAGGAAAAGTAACCAAAGTTGATCCACCCGATAACACTTTTTTGCCAAAACCCACATCTAGTGAAAATGTATCAATTGATATCTCTGTCACAACATCTGACCCATCCAAAACTCCAGATAATGTACCTCACATGAGAATATCTTATCCTTGTAGACTAAAGAAGGAAAAGCAAGAAGTCCAATTCGGTAATGTGATACCCGTCAAATTAGGACTAGTAATTAGTGTCTAATCAATTGTTAATACATGTAATTAGTTTTGTGTTAGGCTAATTAATGTATCGAAATATATATTGATGAATATATACAACTATGCGATTTGATTAAATCGTACGCAATTCAAATCGAATGTAATTGGATTCAATTAATACGGACATTGGTGAACAATTTTATTAAATAATATGACATTATTTAATAACTCTATTTAATCCAAAATATTATTTAGGTGATATTTCTACTCTAATTCGTATCGTTCAAACAACAATTATGCAATTAAAATAATAAACGCGCGTACAACCGAAATAAAGTTAAAGTAATTATTTGATGAAATACTTCAAATATAATTTTGAATAAATATCCGTATTTTAAAACTTATAATTAAATGTATAAGATAATTATTTAACGTTTAAATGACCGGAGAAACGAACACCGCATAGAGCGTGAATACACAGAATTAAAAAGTGAAGACCCACACCTCGGTGCCCCCCCCCCCTCCCTAAACCGGCCAAAAGGGGTGAGGTCACCACCTACACACCCCACTTTCTTTCCCCACTCTCTTTTCTCTTTTCTTTTTTCTTTTCTCTCTTTTACTTCCATCTCCACCACCATCATAAACCATCTCCTTAATATTCAAAATTAACACCTTAAACGCCCTTAAATCTCGAAGCCCATTTGGAGAAAAAGAATCATCAAGTCACGATCTACACTTCTACCTTTTCAGTATCTTGATTCGCCACTTTGTAGGTTTCCGACAAAAACCCGAAACCTTTCGATTTCAAGTGTTTTTAAGTTCTAGTTGTTTCTTTAAGCTTAAAATGTCCAAATATGGGTTGGGTAAAAGTCTCAGGTCAAACGGAGGCCGGAAAACACCTTTTCGGCTCATTTTCCGGCCAACAGCGCGTTATGTCGCAGAGGCTCCAGGCCACCTGCGACATAAGCCTTTATGTCGCTAAATCAGACCTTATGTCGCATATAGCGATATAAGCCACTATGTCGCACTAATCACGGATGTCACATATAGCGACACAAATAGTTATGTCGCAGAATTTACGGACGTCGCATGAAACGGAACCAAGAAAACACAAATTTTACTAAGTGTCGAGACCTAAAATTTTGTCACTCGATTTCAACCAAATTTAAGTCCAGATGCGTTTTTCACCAAAGCAATTTAGTAGAAATAAAAATTTTCCAGCTCGACCCCAGCCAGGGGCTCTGCCCCTTGGACCTCGCCAGGGGCTGCCACCCCTTGGACCCCACTACCAGGGGCGCTGCCCCCGGACCCCCGTCATTAACGGGCTTCGCCCTTACCCTAGGGTCACGACTAACAGTGTTACATCTAAACTTTCACACAAAGTGCTAAACTTGTATAACATCAAACTCGAATGCGAGATGACTTCTAAAACACATTGGAACTTACTTTTAAGTATAACACTTCAAAATCATGAAAGTAATAATGAGATTATTTATACAACCAATTCACAGATGGCCGTACACGTTTTCAAAACACAAGTCAAACAACCAAATCGTAGTAATTTGGATAATTCAATCAACCAAATTGTAGTAATTTGGACATTCTAAGTTAGACGAATAACTACAAGGGCAGTCTTTCGAGATGCCTACTCATGTTATAACCATTGTGTGTCTTGGACACCCTCAGGTTACAAGTCTTCGGATATCAATCCACCGTTAATCAATTCAAGTTTATTAATTTAAACACTCAAGGCTCAGGTGAGTCTCATGGCCCCTATTTTACTGCTTTTCAATCAGGGGTGTGATTACATTGCTCGTTTATTTTTCAATATGAACGTGAGTATAATACAAATCAAATACTACATGAGTTATTTTCACTAATCATTTCAAAGCCCTCCACAACATAGTTTGGTAATACATCTGTAGCGTGAATGTTAGTATATGATATCATATAGGATTGACAATCCTCATCCGGGTTAGCACGCACTAACTGGTTAAACGGACGTATTAGCATTTGGGAAGACGAGTGTAGATTAGGCACTCGTAGGAGGCAACTCAGTTAGGTTTCCTTAATTGGACTTGATACTCAAGTTAAGCTCAGACTATGTGCTCATGGCTGTATAACTTTTATTTTGCTTAATTGCATTTTAAATTCAATTAAATCTTGCGGTTCATACAAATATGTGTTGACATACAAACCTGTGAGCTCACCAGCGTTTCGCTGACCAATATTAGCATGTATCACAGGTGACCAGCAGTAGGTTGGACTGCTCAATCAAGAACTATTAGCTCGAGTCAGCATGCAAACAATCAGAGATTTAGCTGCATTATTATATTTTGTATAGGTTAATTATGTACTTAAATTTCTCAATTTCAAACCGGGCTAATGTAAACAACATTTTGATGTAAACTTGGGTTTTATCAATATCAATGTAAAACGACGCATATAGTTGTCGTTCATTATATCTTGTGTGTTGTGTATATTGATTAGTCGCGCCCCGACCCGATTCGCTTCCACAACCCGAATTTGGTGGTGCGACAGATTGGTATCAGATCCAAAGGTTATAGTGAACTAGGTTGCATTTAGTGGGCCTAGACTATAACCGTTAGGCAGTATTCCCTATTAAGTATGATTAGGTTCAGTGACTACATGATATTGGTTTAATTTACCATAGCCTGATCAACTATGTACAATTAAAAGAATATGATGTGAGACCTGAAAGGAGTCATGACTGAATAGGATACACTAGTTGACTCAGACCACGAGAGAAACCGGGACTCAAACATGTCTGTGTTTGACACATTAGGCTATTATGTGATATGTATATATACATAGTTAACCCTCGCTCTCGCTCTATATCTTAGGCTATATTATATAGGTATCATATGAATTTAGGACTCACTCATTCTAACGCTTTGTCTCAGAATGGCAAACACACCACCCAATTCATCACGCTCTCATCCGTATGGATCACGAAACCCAAGAGTGGCTAGGAGGGACCCCAGGTCACCTCGGGCTAGCCCATATCCTGCTCACCTTACTCTACCGGATTTAGCCGTTAGGGAACATCACCACGAGCAACGACTTAACGCTATGGATATCGAACTTCAAGAAACCAACGAAAACTGGAGACTCACATCACTCGAACGTATCAATCAAGTCTCCGAAGATCATGAAAATACCGTCAACCACATGGACACCCTTGATAACCGTCTGGGTGAAACCATCAGAACTATGGACGTTGTCCACAACCAAGTGATTGGCAACCGAAATGAAATTTTCGTCCTATAATCAAGGCTGAAACAGTGCTAGACACGTCTAAGGGAAACCGAGGACGCCCTCCGAATGGTTAGCAGACTTGCAGAATCTGTGGACCATCTCACCACACTACTTCCACAACTCAATCTACGTCAGGATTAGCTTAGGCTGAACCTGTACTTTATCATGCTTTCGTAGGACCTATGTAATTCGATCGGATGTAACAATTCCCGGAACTTTTGTAAAACTTCTAAGTCTGTAACTTTTGAAACTCGTAACTCGGAATTGTCTGTAATCATTTAACCTTGTAATATCAATCAACAATTTCTCTCGACTATCTTACATTGTTAATTTTCACTGTGTGATGTTGTATATTACCACTTTAATATATATAAATCTATTGAATTATCATTCCGGTACAACTTCTCATGTACCTCTTGTTTCTTTCTTGAAGAATCATGCCGCCAAAGAAGAAAAGTTACAGTGATGCCGAACTTGCTGCTGTCGTATCTCGAGCAATGGCCGATGCTTTGGCTGCTCGAGATTCACCTGAAAACTCTCGAAGTAATGACGAAACCCCAGTCAATACCCCTGTTATCAAGCCTTGTTCCTACAAGGATTTTCTCAGTTGCAAACCACTTTACTTCAAGGGCACGGAAGGTGCTATTGGTCTGATTAGGTGGATTGAACGTATGGAATCCGTATTCAACCTATGCAACTATGCTGAGGAAAACAAGGTCAAATTCTCTGCTTACACCTTTTAGGAAGGTGCACTTACGTGGTGGAACACCCACGCCAACTCTGTAGGCATCGAAATCGCAAACCAACTCCCCTGGGCTGAATTGAAGAAGAAGCTAAAGGAAAAATATTGCCCTGAAGAAGAACTGCATCGGTTGGAGGAAGAGTTCTGGCACCTGACTGTGCAGGGAACTAACATTGCTGGATATACCACCAAATTCCAGCAATTTGCACTGTTGTGCGTGGGTTTGGTTGATCCGGAGGAGAAGAGCATCAAAAGATACATCCGCGGTGTCCCGGAGAATATCCAGGGGAACTTCGCCTCATCCAAGCCAACCACCGTGGAAAGTGCAATCCGGTTGGTGCATGAACTCATGGCCATGGTTGTTAGCCGTGGGACATCCAACACATCCTCCTCCAATAACAACAAACGCTAATCGTCTGAACACCACAACAACCAAAGCAAGAAACCAAACACCATCCAAGTTTACAACACCAATTCTGAGCCTAAACGTAACTACACTGGGGACAGGCCATATTGTTCCAAGTGCAACCACCACCACGATGGTTCATGCAGTACTCCCTGCAACAACTGCAGGAGGTACGGGCACTTGACCCGAGATTGCCGAGCCCCCAAATCCAACAACAACACCTCTCGCAACAATTCCAACAACAATTCCAACCAACCCAAATCCTACTTTGGGTGTGGAGAAACGGGACACTTCAGAAACGAATGTCCTAAAAACAAGAACAAGGGCAACAACAACAACAACAACAACAACAACGCAAGGGGAAGAGCGTTCGTACTCAACTCCGGGGATGCCCGTCAGGACCCGAATGTGGTCACGGGTATGTTCCTCCTCAACAACTTATATGCTTCTATTCTGTTTGATACTGGTGCCGATAGAAGCTTTATATCTGATGAGTTTTGCCCTCTACTTAATATCGCACCTGTTGCTCTAGATGTTAAGTACACTGTAGAACTAGCAAACGGTAAACTCATAGAAACTGATAGTGTGATACCTAATTGCACTTTAAACTTAGCCAACGAAACCTTTTTGATAGATCTTATGCCCGTTGAAATTGGAAGTTTCGACGTCATCATTGGTATGGACTGGTTGTCCAAACACCGAGCCGAAATCATTTGTTATGACAAAATCGTCCGCATTCCTCTCGTCGTCGGTAGAACCTTGATCATACAGGGGGAGACCGGTGGGACGAGACTGAATATCATATCTTGCTTGAAAACTCGGAAGTTTCTGAGAAAAGGTTACCCATCAATCCTCGCACACATCATGGAGGAAAAGTCAGAGGGGAAGCGACTTGAGGATGTACCCATCGTTCGATACTTTCCGGAAGTCTTTCCCGAAGAACTGCCTAGTCTGCCACCGCCAAGACAGGTCGAGTTCTCAGTCGATCTCATGCCAGGTGCTGCACCTGTGGCTCGAGCACCATACCGATTAGCCCCATCCGAACTTCAGGAGCTGTCCACCGAGTTACAGGAACTCCTAGATAGAGGATTCATTCAACCGAGTTCTTCACCTTGGGGAGCTCCGGTCTTATTCGTGAAAAAGAAAGACGGTTCTTTCTGAATGTGCATCGACTACTGAGAGTTGAACAAATTGACCGTCAAGAACCGATATCCACTCCCTCGCATCGATGACCTGTTTGACCAACTACAAGGGTCGAGTATTTATTCAAAGATCGATCTTCGGTCTGGTTATCATCAACTCCGAGTTCGCGACACCGATATCCCGAAAACTGCTTTCCGAACTCGTTACGGGCATTATGAATTTCAGGTGATGCCCTTCGGTTTAACGAACGCACCGGCTGTATTCATGGATCTTATGAATCGGGTGTGCAAACCTTACCTCGATAAGTTTGTCATTGTCTTCATCGACGACATTCTCATATACTCGCGAAACGAACAAGAACACGCGCAACACCTCAAAACCGTCCTAGAACTACTCAGACACGAGGAGTTATATGCCAAATTCTCCAAGTGTAAGTTCTGGATACAATCCGTTCAATTCCTTGGACTTGTTGTTAATAGTAAAGGAATCCATGTCGATCCATCGAAAATCGAGGCCATCAAGTGCTGGCAAGCACTAACATCTCCAACCAAAGTACGTCAATTCTTGGGTCTTGCCGGATACTATCGGTGATACATTGAAAATTTCTCGAAAATAGCCCAACCACTCACAACCCTGACTCAAAAAGACAAAAACTTCGATTGGACTAATAAACAAGAGTCAGCATTTCAACTTCTCAAACAAAAGCTTTGCAGTGCTCCGATTCTATCCTTACCTGAAGGCACCGATGACTTCGCGGTATACTGCAATGCTTCTCATCAAGGTCTAGGTTGCGTGCTGATGCAACGAGACAAAGTTATTGCTTATGCTTCGTGACTGCTCAAAATTCATGAAAGGAACTACACCACCCACGATCTCGAGCTAGGAGCTGTCATCTTTGCCCTCAAAATCTGGAGACATTATCTCTACGGCACTAAGTGCACAATCTTTACCGACCACAAAAGTCTCCAACATATATTCGATCAGAAGGATCTCAACATGAGACAACGTCGGTGGGTCGAGTTGCTTACCGACTACGATTGCAAGATCAAATACCATCCGGGTAAGGCCAATATTGTTGCCGATGCCCTCAGTCGAAAGGAACAAACGAAACCACTTCGAGTCCGAGCCCTCGGCATGACTATTCACAATGATTTAAACATTCAGATCCTCACTGCTCAACTCGAAGCTCTGAAACCCGATAACAACAAAAACAAAGCCTTGCGAGGCATGGACAAACAATTCGAAATCAAGCCTAACGGGATTAGGTATTTCCTTAAACCGAATCTGGTTACCCAGTTTTGGAAACCTGCGAGACTTGGTGATGGATGAAGCTCACAAGTCAAAAAATTCTATCCATCCTGGATCCGACAAAATGTATCACAACATCAAGGAATTTTATTGGTGGCCGAATATGAAAGCTGAAATCGCTACATACGTCAGCAAGTGTCTTACTTGCTCGAAAGTCAAAGCGGAATATCAAAAACCTTCTGGTTTAGTCCAACAACCCAGCATTCCTGAATGGAAATGGGAACAAATTGCCATGGATTTCATAACTAAACTACCAAGGTCATCGAGCGGTTGCGATACCATTTGGGTGATCGTCGATCTTCTCACGAAATCTGCTCACTTCTTGGCAATGAAGGAAACTGACACAATGGAATGCCTCACACAAATCTACATCAAAGAGGTTGTTTCTCGACACGGTGTTCCAATCTCGAGTATCTCCGATAGGGATAGTCGTTTCACATCTCACTTTTGGCAATCACTTCAAAAATCATTGGGTACCAGTCTCGATATGAGTACCGCATACCATCCTCAAACCGATGGCCAAAGTGAACGAACGATTCAAACACTGGAAGACATGCTACGAGCTTGCGTAGTTGACTTCGGTGTAAACTGGGAAAAACACCTACCATTGTGCGAGTTTTCGTATAACAACAATTATCACACCAGCATAAAGGCTGCACCCTTCGAGGCACTTTACGGTCGTAAGTGCCGCTCACCGATTTGTTGGACCGAAGTGGGAGACACTCAACTCACTGGTCCCGAACTCATTCACGAAACAACCGAGATTTTCTTCGAGATTCAAAACAAACTCAAAGCCGCACGTGATCGTCAGAAAAGTTATGCTGACGTGAGGCACAAACCACTCGAATTCCAGGTTGAGGATCGAGTACTACTCAAAGTTTCACCTTGGAAAGGTATCATTCGTTTCGGAAAATGTGGTAAACTGAACCCAAGATACATTGGACCTTTTGAGATCCTTGAGAGGATAGGTCCAGTGGCATATCGATTGCAGCTGCCATCCGAGCTCAGCAGCATGCACCCCACTTTTCACATTTCAAACCTGAAAAAGTGTCTGTCTGATGAGACACTCATCATTCCACTCGATGAAATTCATATTGACGACAAGCTTCACTTCGTTGAAGAACCCGCAGAAATCATGGACCGTGCGGTCAAACAACTCAAACAAAGTCGTATTCCCATTGTCAAAGTCAGGTAGAATTCGCGGCGTGCACCGGAATTCACCTGGGAGCGGGAGGACCAGATGTGACTCAAGTATCCTCAGTTATTTGCTGACGCTACTTCAAACACAACTTCAAACTAAATTTCAGGATGAAATTCTCCTAACAGGGAGAGAATGTGACACCAGTCAAATTAGGACAAATAATTAGTGCCTAATCAATTGTTAATACATGTAATTAGTTTTGTGTTAGGCTAATTAATGTATCGGAATATATATTGATGAATATATACAACTATGCGATTTAATTAAATCGTACGCAATTCAAATTGAATGTAATTGGATTCAATTAATACGGACGTTGGTGAACAATTTTATTAAATAATATGACATTATTTAATAACTCTATTTAATCCAAAATATTATTTAGGTGATATTTCAACTCTAATTTGTATCGTTCAAACAACAATTACGCAATTAAAATAATAAACACGCGTTCAACCGAAATAAAGTTAAAGTTACAATTTGTAACCCAATTATTAAGTATTTGATGAAATACTTCAAATATAATTTTGAATAAATATCCGTATTTTAAAACTTATAATTAAACGTATAAGATAATTATTTAACGTTTAAACGACCGGAGAAACGAACACCGCACGGAGTGCGAATACACGGAATTAAAAAGTGGAGACCCACACCTCGGTGTGCCCCCCCTCCCTAAACTGGCCAAAAGGGGTGAGGTCACCACCTCCCCACCCCACTTTATTTCCCCATTCTCTTTTCTCTTTTCTTTTTCCTTTTCTCTCTTTTACTTCCATCTCCACCACCATCATAAACCATCACCTTAATTCTCAAAATTAACACCCTAAACGCCCTTAAATCTCGAAGCCTAATTGGAGAAAAAGTATCATCACGTCACGATCTACACTTCTACCTTTTCGGAAGCTTGATTCGCCACTTTGTAAGTTTCCGACAAAAACCCGAAACCTTTCGATTTCAAGTGTTTTTAAGTTCTAGTTGTTTCTTTAAACTTAAAATGTCCAAATATGGGTTGGGTAAAAGTCTCAGGTCAAACGGAGGCCGGAAAACACCTTTTCGGCTCATTTTCCGGTCAACATCGCGTTATGTCGCAGAGGCTCCAGGCCACTTGCGACATAAGCCTTTATGTCGCTAAATCAGACCTTATGTCGCATATAGCGACATAAGCCACTATGTCTTACTAATCACGGATGTCGCATATAGCGACACAAATAGTTATATCGCAGAAATTACAGACGTCGCATATAGCGACACAACGCCCTACGTCGCATTAAGTTGCGGATGTCGCCCTTAGCGACACAAGCCATTATGTCGCAGATATGATCTGCGACACAACAGACTATGTCGCACTTAGCGACACAAAGCGGTGTGTCGCACGCTATGTCGCATGAAACAGAACCAAGAAAACACAAATTTCTCTAAGGGTCGAGACCTAAAATTTTATCACTCGATTTAAACCAAATTCAAGTCCAGATGCGTTTTTCACCAAAGCAATTTAGTAGAAATAAAAAATTTCCAGCTCGACCCCAGCCAGAGGCTCTGCCCCTTGGACCCCAACAGGGGCTGCCGCCCCTTGGACCCCGCTACCAGGGGCACTGCCCCCAGACCCTCGTCATTAATGGGCTTCGCCCTTACCCTAGGGTCACGAGTAACATTGATACATCTAAACTTTCACACAAAGTGCTAAACTTGTATAACATCAAACACAAATGCGAGATGACTTCTAAAACACATTGGAACTTACTTTTAAGTATAACACTTCAAAATCATGAAAGTAATAATGAGATTATTTATACAACCAATTCACCGACGGCCGTACGCATTTTCAAAACACAAGTCAAACAACCAAATCGTAGTAATTTGGACATTCTAAGTTGGACGAACTACTACAAGGGCAGTCTTTCGAGATGCCTACTCATGTTATAACCATTGTGTGTCTTGGACACCCTCAGGTTACAAGTCTTCGAACATCAATCCACCGCTAATCAATTCAAGTTTATTAATTTAAACACTCAAGGCTCAGGTGAGTCTCATGGCCCCTATTTTACTGCTTTTCAATCAGGGGTGTGATTACATTGCTCGTTTATTTTACAATATGAACGCGAGTATAATACAAATCAAATACTACATGAGTTGTTTTCACTAATCATTTCAAAGCCCTCCACAACATAGTTTGGTAATACATCTGTAGCGTGAATGTTAGTATATGATATCATATAGGATTGACAATCCTCGTCCGGGTTAGCACGTACTAACTGGTCAAACGGACGTATTAGCATTTGGGAAGACGAGTGTAGATTAGGCACTCATAGGAGGCAACTCAGTTAGGTTTCCTTAATTGGACCTGATGCTCAAGTTAAGCTCAGACTATGTGCTCATGGCTGTATAACTTTTATTTTGCTTAATTGCATTTTAAATTCAATTAAATCTTGCGGTTCATACAAATATGTGTTGACATACAAACCTGTGAGCTCACCAGCGTTTCGCTGACCAATTTTAGCATGTATCACAGGTGACCAGCAGTAGGTTGGACTGCTCAATCGAGAACTATTAGCTCGAGTCAGCATACAAACAATCAGAGATTTAGCTGCATTATTATATTTTGTATAGGTTAATTATGTACTTAAATCTCTCAATTTTAAACTGGGCTAATGTAAACAACATTTTGATGTAAACTTGGGTTTTATCAATGTCAATGTAAAACGACGCATATAGTGGTCCTTCATTATATCTTGTGTGCTGTGTATATTGATTAGTTGCGCCCCAACCCGATTCGCTTCCGCAACCCGAATTTGGGGGTGCGACAGGTAAATATTTGGAAATTTTTAAAAGCCTGCACTTAAATGTTAGATTATAGATGCTTTAGTAGAAATGCCCTCGTGTGCCAAATTCTTTACAGAACTCCTTTCAAACAAAGAAAAAGTTAGGCAAATAGTTAGTTTACCCCTGAATACTGAATGTTCTTCAAGTGTACGACATGGTCTCCCACCTAAATTAGGCGATACTGGACGCTTTACTATACCCTGTTTTCTCCAAGGAATTCAAATTAGTAACGCCTTAGCAGACCTAGGTGCTAGTGTTAATTTTATGCCTTACTCCCTTTATAAGAAATTAGGACTAGATGACCTACTGCCTACTCGTATGACCATCCAATTAGCTGACAGATCAGTTAAGCTCCCTCGAGGAATTGCTGAAGGTGTCATGGTCAAAGTCGATAAGTTCGCTTTTCTAGTAGACTTTATTATCATGGACATAGAGGAAGACACCCATATCCCGCTCATCCTTGGCAGACCATTCCTGAATACTGCCAAGGCCGTAATCAACGTTAATGAAAAATCTTTAAAATTAAGAGTCGGGAAAGAGGAGGTCACCTTTAATGTCGATCGATTAATGAAGCACCCTCTATAAGAGGACCTTGGTTTGTGTGATACCATGCAGGATATTTTTGATGAACATCTCCATGAAGTACTAGCACTATCTAGCCAGGATCCGATACCTAACACCATAATCACCGTTCGAAAGCTATATAATGAAGACCTTGGGCTACATTCCGCAATCACTTCGCCAACAACATCCGATGAACTACTATTTCCCCTGTTTGAAAAGAAATCCTCAATCACTATTTCCCGATGAACTACATTCCGCAATCACCGTTCGAAAGCAATCGCTTTTCCATTAGGATACGGTACACCGATACCTTGGCTAAAAAGAGATAAACCTACATTCAACAGACCAAACCCATTTCCTTCAATTGAAGAAATACTAAATTCATTCAAGGGAATGAGTGTTGAGCCACCGCCATTTGAACCACAATTAAACAACCAACCCGTACCACTACCACTTTCAAACCCTGAAATCACCATAAACCAATCTTCATCCACTCAGTTTCAAGAATTCCAGTTCATCGACAACGGAGAGATCGTTCTCACCAGAAATGATAAAGTTTCCTCATCATCAAGCAACAAATACGAGTTAAAGACGGACGAATTCTCAAATACAACCGAGTGGGTCGAAATAGCATCAATCACCACATCTAAACCCGAGATAGACGAGGCACCATTCCAGGCTGAATATGAGAAACTGAATAGAGACGAGATAGCTAGAATGAAGCCGTCTATTGAAGAACCACTAAACCTGGAATTAAAAGAATTACCACCTCACCTTGAGTATGCTTACCTCCAAGGAACTTCACAACTCCCAATGATAATCTCAAAAGAGTTAAAACCCGAGGAGAAAGCTCAACTCATCAATGTTCTGAAATCACACAAGAAGGTAATCGCATGGAAGATTTCTGATATACAAGGAATCAGTCCTAACTATTGCACACACAAGATACTCATGGAGAATGATTTCAAATAATCCGTACAAAGGCAGAGAAGGGTAAACCCAAAGATTCAGGACGTGGTTAAGCAAGAGGTTATCAAACTCTTGGATGCTGGATTGATTTACCCAATATCCGACTCACCTTGGGTTAGCCCTGTTCAAGTCGTCCCGAAGAAGGGAGGAATGACGGTCATTACAAACGAAGAAAATGAGCTTATACCAATTCGAACAGTTACCGGTTGGAGGGTTTGCATCAATTACCAGAAGTTAAACGAAGCAACTTGCAAGGATCACTTCCCGCTTCCATTTATTGACCAAATGCTCGAAAGGCTATCAGGGAACGAATTTTATTGTTTCCTTGACGGTTTTTCCGGGTATTTCCAAATTCCACTCGATCCAAATGACCAGGAAAAGATAACGTTCACATGCCCGTACGGAACATTTGCTTACCGACGAATGCCGTTTGGATTGTGCAACGCACCTGCGACATTTCAAAGATGCATGGTTGCAATTTTCCATGATATGATTGAACAATGCATGGAGGTCTTTATGGATGATTTTTTAGTCTTTGGAGACTCGTTTACATCATGTCTATCCAACCTCGATAGAATGCTCGCCAAGTGTGAAGAATCAAATATTGTCTTGAATTGGGAGAAATGTCACTTTATGGTGAATGAAGGAATAGTTTTAGGACACCGAATATCAAGATGAGGAATCGAAGTAGACAAAGCAAAAGTCGAAACCATTGCCAAACTACCACCACCAACCAATGTTAAGGCCATCCGAAGCTTTCTAGGACACGCTGGGTTCTACCGCCGTATTATCAAGGATTTCTCCAAGATTTCTTGACCTATCACCCACCTTCTAGGAAAAGACATCAAGTTCATATTCGATGAGAACTGCAAGAAAGCTTTCAACTACCTGAAAAAGAAGCTAACAAATGCACCAATCATGGTCGCTCCAGATTGGAATCTACCATTTGAAATCATGTGCGACGCAGGTGATTTTGTAGTTGGGGAAGTTCTAGGGCAAAGGAAAGATAATCATTTTCGAACAATCTACTACGCCAGCAAAACACTCACGGACGCTCAAGAGAACTACACAACCACCGAAAAGGAATTGTTAACTGTATTGTTTGCCTTTTACAAATTTCGATCTTACCTAATACTGTCCAAAATGATAGTGTACACAGATCACTCAGCTCTAAAATACCTCTTCAAAAAGCAAGACGCAAAGCCCAGATTATTACGATGGATTCTACTCTTACAAGAATTCGACATCGAAATAAAATATAAAAAAGGAGCAGAAAATGTCGACGCGGATCATTTAAGTCGAATTGAAAACCCATCAGCGGAACAACTTGCAGAAAGAAATATTAAAGATCGATTTCCAGAGGAGCAGTTAATGAGTTTAGGAGAACAAATGCAACGTTCGCAATTCATTGACGATCTTTGGTTTGCAGACATTACCAATTTCGTAGTTGGAGGGATCACAAGAAAGGGGATGATATCATCGCGAAGACAAAAATTCTTCCGCGACGTCAAACATTATTTTTGAGATGATCCATATTTGTTCAAAGTCTGTTCCGACCAAATTGTGAGAAGGTGTGTCGATGGGAAAGAAGCCGAACATATACTCCACCAAAGCCATCACGGACCTACCGGAGGTCATCACGCAGCCAACTTGACAGCAAAGAAAGTTTACGACTCAGGATTCTATTGGCCCACTATTTTAAGAGATGCACAAGACTTGGTGAAACGCTGCGATATTTGCCAAAGGTTTGGAAATATCACAACGCGTAACGAAATGCCGTTAACGAATATCCAAGCATGTGAAATATTTGACATATGGGGATTAGATTTCATGGGACCATTCCAAAATCATACGGAAAATAATACATTCTAGTAGCTATCGGCTACGTATCCAGATGGGCCGAAGCTCAAGCCTTTCCAACAAATGACTCAAGGGTCGTAACCAAGTTCTTAAAACAGCTATTATGTCTGTTTGGAACCCCTCGAGCGATCATCAGCGATTGAGGCACCCACTTTTGCAATACCCAGTTTATGAAACTATTGCAACTATATGGTGTTACCCACAAGACGTCTACGGCCTACTACCCACAAACAAATGGGCAAACCGAAATTACAAACCGGGCATTAAAAAGGATCTTGGAACGCACAGTTGGTCAACACAAGGAGAGATGGGTAGATAAGCTAGACGATGCTTTATGGGCATTCCGGACAGCTTATAAAACGCCATTAGGAACAAACCCCTATATTCTCGTTTATGGAAAGGCATGCCATCTCCCGATTGAACTCGAATACTACTGGGCACTGAAAAACTGTAGCTTGGATCCTACGATAACGGGAACGCACCGGAAAATGCAACTGAATGAGCTAGAAGAGTTAAGAGATCAATCCTATGAAAGCTCCTACAGATTCAAAGAAAGAACCAAGTTGCTCCACGACTCAAAGCTTCGCCCTACACGATTCAATCCAAGTGATAAAGTTCTACTCTTTAACTCACGATTTAAGAAGTTTTTTGGAAAATTCAAAACACGGTGGAGTGGTCCATTCACAATTTCTAAGGTATTCCCTTATGGTGCCATCGAACTCGAGGCCCCAGATGGGAATTTCATAGTAAACGGTCACCGTTTAAAACACTACGTAGAAGACTTTCCCGCAACCGAGGAAGTCTATAACTACGAACTACCCTAATAGAATAGTAGGTATGAATGAGTCAAGCTACGAGAATCGATAAACAAAGCGCTCTTGGGAGGTATCCCAAGCCTATCTTATATTTTCAAGCATTAATTTTACTTTTGTGTTTGATCTAATCCATTCTTATGCAGTACCTCGCCTTATGAAAGGCTAATGATTATGTTTAGATCAATGACCCTTTGTATTTTGCAGGATGATTTCGCGTCTAGCTAGAGCACCCAGTCAGAGACGCTCATGTGCCATGTATCACTTCCGAAGTTCATCACCGGGTAGTAGCATGAGGACCATCAGAGGAGCACAGTCACCGCCCTCTCGATTGGACGAGACCTTGGCAGACTTGGTAGAGGTGAATGTTCAGGAGACATTCCTTTTACATTCCATCCATGCTAGGTTACCTTCATCTCACCAATCCGAGGGACAGACCGCAGGGCCCTCCTGAATACCAACCTTTCAGCATGGGGTGACTACCGCAGACCCTGCTGTCACTTGGTCGATACTGAGAGCCCTCGAGGTCCAGCACGTTGCCATCACTGAGATCCACACTGCTCTGGGCCTTCCTTCCACACCTGTGTGCCCTTTTCAGATGGGACCTGATCCCGCTCTGCACATTCCACCGTGGGACCTATTCCCATCTTGGAACCTGACTGTGCAGGACCATCCCACTATTATGGACCCATTAGAGGAGGAGATCGATGCAGTAGATGGCTGGATTCAGGACCCAGAGGATGGCACTGCATCTCCAGTCTATACCATCATGGAGTCAGCATCTCCTACATCGGTCATGGAAAACATGATCTTTATGGATGATGACTTCACCGATGAGGTGCTCTATGCTTACATGGATTAGTTATTATCAGTTATGTTATTTCTGTTTAGTATTAACGTGTATTGGCATTTGTGTTTCCTGAAGGATATTTAGTATGCAGAACTTGACATGGAAATAATGGAACAAGTTCATTTCTAATGAGCCTGGTCCACTTCCAGCAATTTCACACACTCGAACCTGGTTCATAAAATCCAGTGGCAACGCACGCAACATGAGGAAGTATCTCTTCTAACTTTACTTTGCTTGACAAACACACTAAAACTCTAAGTGAAACTCTAAAGTGTGGGATTATGACTCACAAACAGAGAATAACTTCGAAAATATTGACCCTCATTCAAAATTCTAAGTATGGGATTAACCTAACTTAGAAATGGAATATTAGGGACAATGTTCTTTTAAGTGTGAGATAACAGTAGTAAATACTACTGGCATGCAATATAAAACTTTTTGATCAATCTTTTTAGAAAACTCAGATTCTCAGCAAAAATTTTCAAATTTTTGAATCTAGGAAAGTCCAAAAGGGGTATTTCTGGTCAACAAAAGTTCAAAGGTTTGGGAAATCGACAATAACGGGCACAACTCTTTGAAAATCTTCCAAACTAAGTTTCAAGACAAGCGATCACATGACTAGGCACTAAACCACCCAAACAAGTGAGGAATCTTGAGCCATATAAAAGCATTTATCTTTAATGCTTCACTTTTCGATTGAGAGTGTGCCGATGTATGCCTTTTAAGTTAGAACTTGCTTGAGCAATACATTTCGAAACTACAAAGATGGGCATCATACGTGACGAAGGTGCAATTAGAGGATCTTGACATTACCTAGGATAAAACTATCTCCAAAAAAAAAAAAAAAAAAAAAAAAAAAAACCCTATTTTCAAGCTTAACCAAACCAATGCTCACTTTCAGCATTGAAGATCAAGTAGAAAACCTGTTGAGCACTAGCCTTTTCATTTCGAAAATTCACTTCAAGAAACCAACCCTTCATTTACATCTCTTGGCCGTAGCCTAAGTTTCTGTTCTGTCAAGAAGAATTACTGCAATAAACATATTGAAATCCCCGAAGGATAAAAATACCATCCAAAAAGAGAAGGCGAACTCCGAAGAAAAGAAAAAATTCAGCAAAGACAAAGTTTCCAGAAGGAACCAAAGAACTGAAAGACCCCAGGGATCATTTAATGCCAAGGGGAAGGTTCCTCGAATGGAAACATGAAAAGAAGGCTCCCAAAGAGAGAAATCCAAAAAGAGGTATCACTAAAACGTCAAAGATAAGTCATCACAGACAAACTTAGGCTATATCAAAACCCCACTAAACCACCTACAAAACCCTTCTTCCATAACCATCTCTACCCTCTTACAAATGTCTAGGGATAATTAGCATTGTCCCCATTTAAGTATTGCAGATCTGATTCTCGACCAAGCTTATGACGACAAAAGAGCTACATGACTATCCCCTGAGTGAATTAGAAATTAGGAAACCCGATACACTTGTGTGAATTGAGTGACCACCTATGAGGGCCCCAGTCATGTATATCTTACATCACGAATATTGAAAAGAGAGCTTGTCAGAACCAGTAGTTTGGGAAAGCATAAAAGGTTAAAACCCCGTTAAAAATCTTTTCACCCAGCCTGCAGGAATCAAAGTTCTCCAAGATACGAAGACACCCTTCTAGACTTTCAAAGCAGTTTTTCTGACAATTTGCTTGAGGACAAGCAAAACTCTAAGTGTGGGATACTTGATATCGCGTAAAAAGTCACATTTTTACTACCGATATCTCTCTCATCCTGGAACGATTCTGAGCATTTTAACTCGAATAACATCAAAATCAATGAGAATCCACCAAGAAAATCAAAATGAAGACGCCCGATAAAAATCAAGCAAAACGGACGAAAAACGAAGATTCCACACACATTTAAGGATTCAAGACATCAAAACAAGATTTAAAGACTAAAGTGTCCACCATCAACATCCATCTTATCCAAGATGTTTGTTTTCAAAATACGAGTCTAACAAAAGAAGAATCAACAAAAACGGATAAAGAATGAAGATTCTACGCCCGCCGAAAGATTCCATTGATTCGTACGCAATATATGGAGATAGGAAGCTCAATTTTGGGATTACTTTTCATCAAAGTCTTCGTTTTTGAAAAACGAATCCAACGAAAAAAGAATCGACAAAAACGGAAGCATAACGAAGAAAACACGCGCGAATTAAGAGACGCAGTGAAAGACGACGGACCGGGGCGGGTTGCAGCCAGCCGCCACCGGCCACCTGGAGGGCGCTACCTGCCGCCTATCCCCAGTCCCATTTCCACTTTTTGGTCCTTGCATGTACCTGGTGCCACACCTTTACGCGAATGTACGTACTCGGTGCCACACCTTTACGCGATTGTACGTACCTGGTGCACCACCTTTTCCACCTTTTGCTAAAGTGCTCCTCAAGTTGCTAACGTGAGCTGGATTTCACCTATAAATAGGAGGCATGAGGCTTCATTTCAACACACATCATTCTAAGAACAATATACTTCTCTTAAGATATGCTTCTACTTTCTTTCTATTTTCTTACTAAAAATTAGGTTTAGGCTAGTTTAGGAGCTTGTTTAGAATAGAAGGAAAGTACGGAACGCATTGTAAATCTTCGGTGTAAGCTTGGAATTGTGTCAATTAATTCAAGTCTACTTTCTCGCGCATTTAATCCTGGTGCTTTCTAATCCTTATCTATCTTAATAATTTATGTTTATATTGATTATGCTAGATTTAGTTATTGCCATGATTAGAGAGTAGTATACTTATTGTGTTTGCTTGCGATGTAGTTAATTAATCATGGGATGATTTATATCTAAATATTAAAGATCGGTAGTATTGCTTTGATCATCTTATTGCATGTTCTTGTTTGATTGTTGCCTTAGGATCATCATAGTAGTAAAATATAAACGGTCTTAATTATCGTAAAGTAATATGACGGCCCCTATTCGACTGTTACTCGATATAGTACTGGAAACACTTCAAGGTGGAGTACAAATGTATGGAAGTCGAGGAACGACCGAAGGTAGTCATATTACGAAACGGTACAATATTACGAAGTAATATGATGGACCCTATTCAACTGTTACTCGATATAGTACTGGAAACACTTCAAGGTGGAGTACAAATGTATGGAAGTCGAGTAACGACCGAAGGTAGTTATATTACGAACTAACATATAAAATGAGAAACCTAGTTTAATTACAAACTAATGATCCAGACATGTGGATTCCACTGACCGAGAGATTTGAAATACCAGTCAGGGAAAGAACAAGAACTGCAAAATCATATAAATCAATGACTCTTGAAGAACGTAAAGCATGGGATGATGAACAGAAGACATTCAGAGCAATTCAAAGATCTTTATCAACGGAGATCTTATAGTTGTTTAAGGATCACAAAAATGCGTATGATCTTTGGGTTGCCATCGAAAAGCGCTGCGGTGGCTATAACAAGGAAGAAGAACCTCAACATAGTGCATTTGTGGCTCAAACAAAAGAGGTTGATTCTGATGCATTTACATGTTTATCTTGCATTCAATTAACAGGCTCTAACAACAGGTACAAAGATAACATTGAAACCCTGCGATCAAATCTCAAAAATTTGACGGAGGCTAATAAGGTTTTGAAAGAAAATGAATCAGCTTATGAAAAGAAATTCAAATCCTATCAAGATGAGTCACAAGCGTTCAAAGCTAAAATCTATAGTCAACAAGATGAAATAGATAGTTATTTGAAAGAAATTTCTTTGCTTAACAAAGACCTTGCTGACTCTAAATCTGAAGCTGATGATCTTAAACGGAAAATGT
Organism: Pseudognaphalium luteoalbum; assembly: GCA_963422505.1. Classification (NCBI taxonomy): domain Eukaryota; kingdom Viridiplantae; phylum Streptophyta; class Magnoliopsida; order Asterales; family Asteraceae; genus Pseudognaphalium; species Pseudognaphalium luteoalbum. The sequence goes on from OY730197.1 coordinate 47,756,158, forward strand.
AAAAATTTTGCTACGTCAAACATGATATTTGATCACATCCTTGATAAGCAAAGGACTGATACGAAAAGCAAGGAAGGTATTGGCTATAACCATGTACCTCCTCCTATGGACTATCTTCCAATGCCTGTTAAGGATGCAATCAAAGACTTTGTGCCTTCTTCCTCAAAAGTAGACACAAATTCTGTTAATGTGCCAGTTAATGAGCAAGTTAAACAGGCCGAGCTTGTCAGGCCTACATTTGTTAAAGCTGAAAATAAACCTCCGGTCAGTGTTGAAGAGGTTGTTGTGGTAGAAGATATACCTGAAGTGTCTACCATTAAGGTTGAGAAAATAACTATCAAACCAGACTGTTTTAAATGCAAAGGCAAAGCTAAATTTGATAATGAATCTTTCAATGTTAAAAATGTTAAAAGGGATTCTAAATCTACTAACTTAACCTCAGGAACATCTACATCAACATGTTCACCTAAAAGTGCATGTTCAACAAATGTTCCTGTTAATAGACCTTCTGTGTACAGTCCTCCACCGAAACGATTTGAGGGAACTCATTGGAATCAATCTTATGTTGAGAGACATTCTTGCTTTTGTTGTGGTCAACAGGGCCATATTATTAGGGATTGTAGGTTATTATCCCTAGATAGGTTTGGTAGAGGGATGCCAAGAACTTCCTCTTTTAGGAACTCTTCTTCAAAATCTTTTTCAAGGCGTCGTTCGTATTCGCCTGTATCTAGTTGTGTATCAAATTCTCCACAACCTATGGCTAGAGTAAACAAAGTTGTGCCTAATAGACATCAAGTTCAACAGCACAACATTGTTGAAAACAAATCATCCGAACCTAAACAGGTTTGGAAACCAAAATCCACAAACAACACATCTATGAAATCAACCGAGTTTTTAAAATATCATAAACACATGGATGTGATGATTATGGATGATAATGGACAACCCAAGTTTATCAAGGCTTGGGTGTCCCATAAACTCTAATGTTTGATTGTTTGTCGTGATGCAGTCAGTTTCTTTGTAGGTTCCTTGTTTACGGACCAAATCGAGTAGTTTAACTTGTGTGTTAGAGCGGAAATCAAACACACCAAGATATGCAAGATTAACACAATAAATAACCAAAACACAAAGGTGTATGTTTATATATAATAAACTAGCAACAATACATACACTTGGACAAACACACAAAGATCAAAATAACACAACCTAGTGAATTTTCTATGAAAAACAGAAGTGTTATGTGTGTGAAAGTCTTATGCAAACAGAAGTTGGCGAGCTTCTATTTATAGTCTAACAGAAACAATCTGCGACACAATACTTGTGTCGCATAGAGAGTTTCTGCGACACAATACTTGTGTCGCATGTAATGATTCTGCGACACAATCCTTGTGTCGCATGATTACAAAGATTGTAATTAAACTAAGTCTAAAACTATTCAATACGTAATTACAATATCGACACGATTACAGACTGAGACCAACTGACAGACACACATAGATGTACCAACAAACTCCCTCGTGTCTTCATCTTGGTCTTCAAGAATTCTTCGATTGGCTTCATTCTTCAAAACTGCAGATCTTCAAACGCCTGAACTTCAAACCCATCCGGGTGGAAACTTTCCGCCAACATGTATGCCAAAAGTGAAGCATATATCAATGATTTTCTGAAATTGCTTCGCTAATACTGTATTGAACTCGTTTCTAGGGTTGTAGCGAATCCGATTGTCAAATAGCTTCTTCATATCATCTCTTGACAGATTTATCAGGCTCATTGGGTCAAATATTCTGAATTCAGCCTTTTGTAGACCCCACAATGAACTAGATCCAGTTTGTGGCACTGAATATGGCACATAAACAAGAACGGCTTCGCCAGTGTGACCATCCAGTTCCCAGTAGTGAAAACGCTTCAGCAGATTGAATGGAACTGTTTCCAGAGCAATTTCACGTAGACATTCAGCAGGAGGATAGTGAACCTTTATGATTGGCTGCTTGGTCTTTGAATCGAGCTTTTTCTTGAATGTATACCTTGTACCCAGTATCGGTTTGACATAATGATATTTCTTCAGTCGAATTTCTTCACGCATTATCTTTTGAATAGCATTTGCAATTCCGTCTTTGTAAGGATTTATCAACTGAAGCTGAGTGAGACGAACAATGTCATGCTTCGGCAACGTACTCAGTTTCTTCATAGAACGACGAAAATACTGAAATACCGTCAAGTCTCTTGATCATAAACCTTCCTTTGCTAACCTTCCAACTTTTTATAAGACCTGAATAATCACCGCCAACCTTATATTTCTTGCATGTAACAGGAACAGGTTCGGGATTTTTTCCTTTGGGAAACCAGTTATCCCTGATGGACATTTCTTTGTCAAAAGGAACATATTCATATGTATCCTGTGGGAAAATATCATTATAATTTGTCGATTCACGAACAGGGACTGATTTTTCTTGTGAAAAGCCGGCAGGCTCAGACGATTCTTGAGCAGGAGCAGCTTGAGAAGTAGATTCTGGTACGTACTTAAATGCAGGCCCTAACTCATCATCTGAAGAATTAGATACGACATTACCCTCTTGTGGGTAAGCTGGACAATCGGTATATTCTTCTTCTGGTTCAAGCTCTTCTTGTTCAACATTAACTTCATCATCATTATTAATAGTTTCAAAGTCAAAAGGTTCTTCAGGTGCATGACCGCCTGCGTTGACCACAGCTTAAAAGTATGTCAAATTACAATAGGTGTAATCTACAGCTAGCAGTTTTGGTTGCCCTGGTTGCTCAATAATATAATCCAAAACAAGAGTTGTTTCATTAATAGTAGAATCAGTTACATTATCAGAATTTACATTTCCATCGCCCTCGGCGGAAACCCTAGGTGTTGATTCTAAGGCCGGTGGGCCTTTCTCCCCTGAAGAAATAGCTTGGGTTTCCAGCTTCAAAACCATTGATCTCAGCTCTGCATTTTCTTTTTCAATACGGGAGATCCTTGCATCCTGAGCTTCAAATTTTTCAGCCTGAGCGGCCATATCATGCTGCATTCGATCAATCCTGCTCAGGAGCTCTTGAATGACTGCTGGATGAGGGGTGATCGGAGTTTCAGTTCTTGGGAGCTCAGAAGATGTAGAGGTGGAAGGGCGAGAACGTGTGACCGGAGGATTCAGATCAGAAGAATCAGAAGTGTCTCGAGCCCTTTTTCTATGGCTGGAGGATTCAGGACGTGGAGAAGGTGGCTGATAAGCATCAATCTCACGATCAAGATCCACTAACTCCGGATCCACGAGATCTGGTTGAACCGGCGGTAGCTGAATTGGAGGTTGTTGGACTGGAGGTTGTTGGACTGGATGTTCAGGTCTCGATGCAACAAATTGTTCACCTGGAGGAGCAACATATGCAGGATCCAGTATGTGACCGAACAGAGCAACCTCACGATCCGGTGCCTGTCCCTGCTTGGCAAAAGAAGCACAAGTAATGTAGATTTTGGTGTTCATCGGCGTCTGCTTAAAAGTGAATGAAGGAGTTACAGGAAGATCTGGTTGCAAATGATTGAGCAACAACTGAGTAAACCGAGGATACACAGCCCATTTTTCTTCTGTATCCAAAGCGTTTTTGACAAAACCCCTGAAGATATAACCTGAAAAGTTAAAGGGTTTGTTGTAGATCAAAGCAAGAATAGCAGAGGCAGTCGAATATCTCATCCCTTCAAGGCCTGCCCTGCGACTAGACAAACACACGATCACAATGTGTGCCAGATATCTCCAGACCTTCGTCATGTAGGTCTTCTTGTATTGATCAACAGGAATATCTTGATATCCAATTGATCTCATGCCTTCGGCAATTGCAGCAGCACTGAACTGAATGATCATGTCAGGATTGTCACCAAACTCAAAGAAATCCCGAATAAGCCGCTCGGAGAAGATAACTTGGCGGCCACAAACCCTAGAGATGATACGAGTATCCTGTTCATCTCTGTTGATGACCGCGTTGTCCCAAAACTCGGTAATATGATTTGTTAAGATCCTAGTGTCAGCAGTGATTGCCTTGTAAATTCGGGAACGACGAAGAAAGGCTATCATGGGACGATACGGGCACGAAGACTCAACAGTGGAGTTCAAGAATGCCACGATATTGTGAGGTGGTTCCCAGAAATATTTTGTGACATCGATCTCGGCGGGTTGAGCAGCTTGTTGTTCAGCCATTACTGCAAAACAGAACAATAATACAACAAAGCTCGAAATGCGTTAGCGTTAGTACCAAAAAAAATAACTGCGACACAAGAGTTATGTCGCACTACAGAAATACGACACAAGGATTGTGTCGTAGAATGAAAATATGACACAAGTGTTGTGTCGTATGACACATGTCATACGGACAGCATTTCCCTTGCATTTAGCATTTTTTGAGAAATTAATCTCAGATGCGACATAGCTATTGTGTCGTAGATTGTGTCGTATAACATTGGTACGACATAAGGCATGTGTCGTATGTTGTGTCGTATTAAAATACAACATAAGCAGTTATAACACTACGACATAAAAGCCTCTATCCTATACGACACAACGACTGTGTCGTATGTTGTGTCGCAAAGATGAACACCATCCCAACCCAGATTCGATCGATGAGAAAAATTGGGGTTTTCAAAATCTACGCATACCCTAGGGTTCGCAATCAATAGGGGATCAATAATATTCAGGTGCCTAACCCTAGAAACCCCTAAATAATTTGGGTAAAAACCGTAACCCTAAAAGTGTAAATGTGCACGATCCAACCTAAGATTAAATAACCGATAAAAACATGAAAGGATCATACCTAAAGGTGCGCAGAGGGATGAGGAACAAGAATTGAACAACGAATCGCGGCGAAAAAGCTTCAAAAATACGAATCCGAACGAAAAAACGAGTATGTCGCAAAATCGCCTTTGTGTCGTATATCGTGTGTCGTGAATAAAACGTAAATGATTATGTCGTATGGTTTGAAGTGTTATACCCGGACCCACATACGACATAATATACGACATAATATACGACATAATATTCGACATAATATACAACATAATATACGACATAATATACGACATAATATACAACACAATTCTTGTGTCGTATAGTTGGAATACGACATAATGCTTGTGTCGTATAGAACACATCGTAGATTTTGATGACAAAAAATATTTGAGGTCAGACCCGATTTTGATTTTGATTAGAGAATTTTCGCATAGAAGATGATTTGTGACTGAAATAAATAAATAAATTTTACATAATATTAAAAGGATAAAACTAAATATAAATATAAACATAAAAGAAAAAATAGACAAGGACAACTAAAAGCGTAAAAACGATAAAAGTTTTGGTGACGGAGTTGAGAATTCTGATTTGGGATCATATCGAAATAACATGCAATTTGTCACACCCCCAAAACACGTGGCAGCGGAAGTATGAGGTGTCATGGGGGCGCCGACCAAATCAAATATCATCACACAAAGATTACAACAAACGACCTCTATATGAGACGTTTTAATAAAAAGTTACATTTCTTAAATAAAATGATTACAAACGTTATATCAAAACATTGGAGTTCGCATTAAAAGTGTAGAGATTTCTAATACGTAAATGTTGATACAAAATATCGTAATGCAATCTAATCTCTTGTTGTTTGTGAAAACATGCGACTCGAGCTAATGCTTTCCAAAAGCATCCTACTGCCTTGTTTCCTGTGGGTAGTCCTACTGCATCTGTGAACCTGAGAAATACATGCTAAAAGGTCAACATAAAGTTGGTGAGTTAATAGGTTTAAGCAGTTAAAATCATAGTATGAACCACAAGATTTCATAGTTATCAAAGTAGCAGGAATGCCAAAGTAAATCGTAGTATACTATTGTCATGAGCTCATAGTCCGAAGCTTAACCGTAGTTGTTTACCCCCAGTGAGTGTGTAACCAGTACACTCGGCTGTACGAAATATTATGCATCCGTATAGTGGTTAGAGCGACTAACCCGGATGGCGGATTGTCAGGTCCCGATAGATCTATCCATAATGTTCGCGCTTAGTATTAACGTACTATGATATTTGTTAGGGGCCATCGTAGTTTGGTTTAGTTACTCATGCAATCAGTATAAGTGTTTTTGTTACTTGCGTTCATATGTAAAACAGTTTATAAAACAGAGCATGTATTCTCACCCCAAAGTAAAAAGCAGTAAAAAGTGGGGCTATGAAACTCACCTGAGTTAAGCAATTAGCGAGAAAATAATCAAATAAGCAAGCAATGTGTGCATCCAACGTGCAACCTTCTAACGTCCTAAACGTATAAGGTTGTATGTAAGTAGATGTCTTAAAGACCATCTATGTAAGTGGAGGGTTAATGTCAACTTAAGTCAATAATGTAGGTGGAGGGTTAATGTCCACCTAAGACTAGTTCACTCAACTAGTATGTCCAAGTATATTTGTTCAAATATGTTTATCAAAAACAAGTATGACCCGTTGGTGAAAGTTTGTAATAATAATTCGTTTAGACATTATTATTAAGTTTTTTTTCGTTACATATCGTGTGTTGCTTACAAATTATTTAGTTCGTAAAAACCTCAAACCGTAGGTCAAAGTTGGTCAACTCGCTGGTCAAACCTAGCCAAAGTGGGTCAAAGCTGGTCAAATCTAGTCAAAGTTGGTCAAAGCTGGTCAAAGCTGGTCAAACTTAGTCAAAGTCGGTCAAACCTAGTCAAAGTTGGTCAAAGCTACCAACTAAGTCAACCCAACCTATTTGCATACAAGTTTTGCCAAAAATAGTAAGTTTGCCGTTTTTCGAAATCGAGCCCCGTTTTTGTTGACTTGGTCAAACCTTCTCGGTTTGACCCGAAACTTTTACCCAAACCTTATATGTGTTTATGGACTATAAAAATTTAGTTTGTCCATTTATAGCAAGCCCGCAAGTGTTGGTTTTTAAAGTGTTACTAAAAACAGTCCACTATCTCATTTTCCAGAAAATGTTCTTGTTTGTCGAATTTTTAATAAATTGTATATTCCGAATTTACTCCCAAGAAAAATACCAGTTATTACCCCACATGTTACCTACTTCCATTAAGTTTTGCATGAATTTTAGATTAGTCTAAGTATTTATCAAAATTGCATGTGTCCTCTGAGGTCCAACAGTTGACCAATCTGGACACATGCATGAAGATTGAGTTTTTGGGAATAATCTACAATTTTTCAAGAAAAGGCTATCAGTACAACTTTTGTATCTAACAAAATTATTAAAATTTTGGCGGTGGTTTCAAGTCATTTGGAGTTGTGTAGCTCAAGATATGGTCAATACCATATGAACAAAGTTTCTGACTTTTCAGAGAAGATTATATATGTGTTTTTATATAAATTATTAAAAATACCAAACGAGCTCAAAAAGATATGAGGTTTGTGGGGTTTGAAAGCTAACATCTTGAACTTGATTTTAGCCTATAAAAACGTCCATTTTCATAAATAAATGATTTTTATTAAAATCGTGGAAGTGAGCAAAACTTTCTGGACAGAAGATATTTCTCACTTTTGGTTGATTTCAAGTTAATAGAAATGGTTTTTGAGTAATGTTTTATTTATAGAATTGTTGAGTGAACCTTTAATCATGATAATAAGAGTATTGAGAGGTAGAATGAGTCCTCACAATGATGTTATGATGAAAGAATGGCAGATTTGAAGTGTGGATGACTTGGAGCTTCCTTTTCTTGAAAAATCCTTGCAAAAAGTTGAAGAATGTGGTGGTGTTTTATGGTGGTCTTGTGGTGGATTAGGGTGGTGAAAGAGGGCTGGAAAACCTCCAGAATTTGAGAGAGAAAGAGGGTGGAAAAATTGAAGAGTGTTTGTGGAATGAATCAAAATGCATGTCTAGTGTGTGGTTAAGTGTGAGGATGGCATGATCAAGAAAATGCATGAGAGGGGATAGGGGGAAGGGGGTGGTGGCTGGACAAGGTGGGGGCCCACAGGGGCAGATGTGTTTTAATTTTTGAATTTACACTGTATTCACGTACTGTGGTTGTTTGTTCGTTATTCGGGTTTAAACGTTAAATCGCGTAACGTTATTTTGAGTCATTTTAATTAACGATATAATTTGGGTAATTTTTAATTGAAGTATTATTTAAAATACTTAATTTAAGTTGTCAAATAAATTTTTGACGTTCGTTTGGTTGCCGAACTAAATTTGCGCGTTTTCGTTGCGTTTGTCACGTTTTAATTAAAACGTCTAGGTTTTTCGTGTATTATTATATAAAAATAATAATATATTATAAATATCTTCTAAAAATATATTCAAGTTATTTATAGAAAGGTTTTCACCAACGTCGTATAGTTTGTCGTACTCCGTCCGATTGTTTCGCGTAATTTCAGCAAATCACGTAAGCGTAATATAAAACAATTACGTAGGCGTATATTCTCATGAATATACAAATAGTTACAAGTATTTAGCCTAAATCACATCTAAATACACGTAATTAGGGTTTCGGTTAATTTTAAAAGTCAACCTAAATTGCCGGGTGTCACACAATTATTAGGAATAGTAAGTGTTATTTCGATCATCAGTATATTTGTCCTCTTTAAATTTACTTGACATGTTAGAAACAGTTTTTATAAAAATTATTTCAAAACGATTATTAGTATAATTGTCCACTTTAAACATGTTATACGCACATCTAGTATCTAATTTTTTTTATTATTATTCGCATGTATATTTCGTTGTGGTCCCCACCATAGATATACATCTTAACTTAAGACATAGACCATGTTTCCATTTACAGAGAGAATATTAGAAAATCAAATTTAAGAATCAAGTCAGCGGTGACAGGTCTGTACTTACGTACAACAGAGCGACATAGCTTGATTCAGGTTTAAGCAAAACCAGACTTGGTCAAACCATTTTGGCGACCTTGTAAGGTATCTTAATTTTAAAGACTTTGCAAGTACTTTGACTTGTGTTTGCTTAATTTTTAAGTATATATAAACAGAAACCAGGTCTATACTTACGTATAACAGAGGAGACTGTCAATATATACCCCCAAATGATATCAAATAAACTTCTTTCAACGAACACATGTCTAGTATAAGTAAGAAATTAAGACTTTTGTCATACATCTAATGATGTTGTACCACTTGAAATAGACAATTAATTATTAGGCTTCTTAAGAAGTCTCAAAGAGTTTTGCATAACAAGCCTACTAATATATCGTATGATGAAGACAATATTTATAAAAACTATTTTCAACACGTCAGATAAATCTACTGACACATCCAAGATAAACCTTAAAATTCCATTTTATGCATGTCACCCGATGTACTATCATATCCCAAGTTGTTTACAGACACAACTTCAACGTCTATTTTAAAATGTAGCAACGGTGCATTTCTTTAATACTAAAAAGTATAAAGAGTGGCTGTTGCGGGTTTTTTTTTAACCCAAAATAAACTGTACATAAATCAAGTCACAAATCATTTCTTGAGATCAAGGGAAATCATCCCTATCATATCTACAAGTTCGTCGAAACGAGCACACGAAAATGCTTTTGTGAATAAGTCGGCCTTTTGCATAAGGGTATCTATGTGAATAAGGTCAATCAAGTGTTTCTCATAGCAATCTCGTATGAAGTGAAACCTAATCTCTATGTGCTTGGTCTTAGAGTGTTGAACGGGATTGCGAATAATAGATATAGCAGCAGTATTATCAATATGAATTGGAGTCAAGGTAAGAAGTAACCCATAATCACGCAATTGGTGTTGAATCCACAAAATCTGGGAACAACAGCTTGCAGCAGCAATGTATTCAGCTTCCGATGTTGAGGTGGAAACTGTGGTTTGTTTTTTACACTGCCAAGATACCAATCGAGAGCCGAGATATTGGCAACCTCCTGTAGTTGACTTTTTATCCAAATTGCAGCCGCCATAATCAGAATCAGAATAGGCAGTGAGAGAGAAATTTTTCTCATTTGAGTACCATAGACCAAGTGATGGTCTATATTTGAGGTAACCAAAAATTCGCTTCACAACCTTCATGTGAGAAACCTTGGGCTTTGCTTGATACCTGGAACAGATAGACACAGCAAACACAATATCTGGTCTGGATGCAGTGAGATACATCAGCGATCCTATCATAGAACGATAATCCCGCTCCTTGCAGACCTCTTCGTGTTCAGCAGGTCCGAGCTTGTGATCTGTTTCTATAGGAGTACCATATGGATTACAGTCATGGAGTTCATACCGAGTCAACATGTCAATCACATATTTGGACTGATGAATGTAAAGACCTTTATCAGACTGCTCAACCTGTACACCTAGAAAGAACTTAAGTTCCCCCATGGCACTCATCTCAAACTCGGACTTCATAATCTTCTCGAAGTCTCTGCACAAAGAATCATTTGTTGAACCAAATATAATGTCATCCACGTAGACCTGCACAAGTAACAAATCTTCTCCAACCCTTTTTATGAAGAGAGTGCTATCAATTTGGCCCCGAGAGAAGCCATTTCTCAAGAGATGATTTGCCAACCTCGCGTACCAAGCTCGTGGAGCTTGATGAAGACCATATAGAGCCTTGCCTAACTTGCAAACATAGTCAGGATGATTTTGATCTTCAAAACCGGGAGGTTGCATTACATACACATCCTTTAGAACTTCTCCATACAGAAATGCGCTCTTGACATCTAGTTGGTAGACCCGAAAGCCTTTGAATGACGCATAAGCTAGAAAGATGCGAATGGATTCCAATCTTGCAACTGGAGAAAATACATCATCATAGTCTAAACCCTCAATCTGAGTAAAACCTTGAACAACCAACCGAGCCTTATTCCGAATAACTACACCTCTGTCATCCTTCTTCACGCGATATACCCAACGAGTTCCAATTGGATCAACACCGTTGGGTAAAGGAACCAAATCCCAGACATCAAGTTTTTTGAATTGATTCAATTCTTCCTGCACAGCCTCAACCCAGTATGGGTCTTTCAAAGCTTCGTCTATTTTCTTTGGTTCAAGCTGAGATAAGAAGCATTCTTCCATTTCTTCTTCAATGTAGGCAAAAGAGGCAGTTGATGATTCTTCACGGATTTTGTTAGCAGCTACCTGACCCCTGGTTAAAACACCTTGTTGAAACTCACCGATGATATTTTTTCAGTGGGGTGAGTAGAATGAATTCTAAGCTGAGGGATCTGATCAGGCACAATGATCGGATCCAAATTTGAAAGAACACCTTCTGAATTTTCAATTGCAACTGAGCTATCAGTGACAATGTTCTCAGTTTCAAGTGGAAAGATAATATCGGTTTCAGTTTGAGGATTAGATTCAGAAGCCACATGATCAACATCGGAGGAATTATCATCATTGACAATATTCTCAGGAGGTACTACTCTAGACTTGGAAACTAAGTCGGAAGTAAGATCCAAGCCATGAAGTAGAGACACCACCTGATCTTCTTCACTAAATTTGGGAAGATTGAATGAGTCCACCAACGTATCATACTCAAACAAGGACTCAGGTCCCTTGCCTTTTGGAGAATCAGTATATTTCATAAACCTTACTTCATAATGTTCCTCTATTCTTCCAGTGGACTTGTTGAAGACTCGTTTATTCGGCGAGTTCACAGAATATCCCAAAAATAGGCCATCGACAGCTTTTTCATCAAATTTGCCTACCGAGTCCTTAGTAATTAAGATTGTGCAAGGACACCCGAAAGGCTCAAGAAACTTCAAATTTGGTTTGCGTTTATTCAGCAATTCATAACATGTTTTGTTTCGTTTCTTAACCATCGAAACTCGATTCAACACATAGCACGCAGTATTAACAGCTTCTGCCCAAAACGTGGTAGGCAGATGCGCATCAGACAGCATGGTTCTTGCTGTTTCAATGATTGTCCTATTCTTTCTTTCAGCGACACCATTTTGCTGAGGGGTACGAGCAGCACTAAACTGATGAACGATTCCTTTTCGAAGACAATACATTTCCAAGGTTCTGTTCTTGAATTCTGTTCCATTATCGCTACGCAGTTTCTTGATTTTCAGGTTACACAGGTTTTCCATTATCGCTACCCACTTTTACTGTTTTACTTATGGGGTGAGATGCATTGCTTACGTTTTCTTGAACACAAGTGCTAAATTACTTACTTTTCATATACGGGCTTGTATGAGTTACTTACTAATCCACTGAAGTCCCTCCATCATAGTTTCGTTAGTTATGGACTTAAGCGCGAATATTAGTTAATGGATCCATTAGGGACTGACCCTCCCCACCCGGGGTAGTAGCGCTACCACGAACCGTTATGTATAAACGGGCGACTTTTATTTATTTCGTACGAGTGTTTGGATTGGGCACTCGCGGGGGCACTATACGGTACTTGGTTGTACCACCGATTTGCGGGTTAAGCTTCGACTATGAGCTCATGGCAACGGTATATACATAATTACTTATTATTTGCTTGGTTGCAGATACCTGATTTCGCCTGCGGGCATCTCTGATAAAAATCTTGTGTTCAAACTATTACTTACTTACAAACCTGTGAGATTCACCAACATTCGTGTTGACCCTTTTTAGCATGTATTCTCAGGTACACATACGGAGTAGGATTACTTCAGGATTACTAGCTAGAGTCGCATGATTTCCAAACTGCATTAATGGAGATTCTTTAGCATTATCTTTTGTAACTTTGGTTATGTAACAGAATCTCCCGTTACGTACACGGACTCTAGAGGACCTTACTTTTGTAACGAAAACATTATGTTTTTAAACCCTATTTTATAATGGTATGTAACTATTTTACAAACGTCTCATTTAGAAGTCGTTTACTATACTTTGGTGCTTGATTATTGATTAGTAACACCCAAAGCTTGCTTTCGCAGAACATTAAATTTGGGGGTGTTACATGGGCTTCCTTTCTTCTTAAACGGATTCAACTTATTTTCTTGGCCCATTTCTTCAATATTATCATCTTAGTCTTCATTTCTTTAAGGTTTAAGTCTTCTTTTCTTCAACCGCTTCAATTTCTTCAGTTTTGATCTTATTTTCATTCCGTTTTCTTCAATCTTCAATTAAAATACATTTCTGCAAATATGAACAAAATAAGTATCTAAAATCATATAAATGCATAAAAATGTATACAAATATAGGGATAAATAGTATAAAATATAGTATCTATTTGATGCTTATCACGCGTCACGAATTTGAGTAATGAGGTTAGAATGGATAGTTAATCCCAAAGCTCTAACTCTACGAGGTTTGACTCTCTCCTTACGACTCAGGGCATCTGCTACAACGTTTGCCTTGCCCGGGTGGTACTTGATCTCACAGTCGTAATCGTTTAACAACTCAACCCATAACCGTTGTCTTATGTTGAGTTCTTTTTGGTCGAATATATGTTGGAGGCTCTTGTGGTCAGTGAATATGGTACACTTAGTGCCATACAGATAGTGTCTCCAAATCTTCAATGCAAAAATGACTGCCCCCAGTTCTAAGTCATGAGTCGTATAGTTTTTCTCGTGCACCTTCAGTTGACGAGATGCATAAGATATGACTTTGTCATTTTGCATTAGGACGCAACCCAATCCTTGATGCGAAGCATCACAATGAACGATGAAGTTTTCTATCCCTTCGGGTAATGACAGGATGGGTGCGGTGCTCAGTTTCTGCTATAACAGCTGGAAAGCGTTCTCTTGTTTCTCGCCCCATTCGAATTTCTTGTCTTTTTGTGTTAGAGTGGTAAGGGGTTGGGCTATTTTTGAAAAGCTCTCGACGAATCGTCTGTAATAGCCAGCTAGACCAAGAAATTGTCGGATCTCGGATGGGGTTTTCGGTGCTTCCCAGTTTTTGATTGCCTCAATTTTGGATGGGTCTACGTGGATCCCTTTGTCATTTATCACATGACCAAGGAAATGAACCTCTCGCATCCAAAATTCACACATAGAGAACTTTGCATACAGCTTCTCTCTCTTCAGTAGTTCGAGGATGAGTTTCAGGTGTTGTTCGTGATCCTCTTTCATTCTTGAGTATATCAGGATATCGTCAATGCACACAATGACGAACTTATCTAGGTACGGTTTGCATACTCTGTTCATGAGATCCATGAACACTGCTGGTGCGTTTGTCAGTTCAAAGGGCATGACTAGAAACTCGTAATGACCATAACGACTTCTAAACACAGTCTTTGGTATATCCTCTTCCCGAACGTTCAGTTGATGATAACCTGATCGTAGGTCAATTTTCGAATAGTAACTTGACCCTTGTAGTTGATCAAACAGATCGTCAATGCGTGGTAACGGGTATCGGTTCTTGATAGTAATCTTGTTCAATTTTCGGTAATCGATGCACATACGCATAGATCCATCCTTCTTCTTGACAAACAACACCAGAGCTCCCCAAGGCGAAAAGCTCGGTCGGATGAATCCTAAGTCTAGGAGTTCTTACAACTGTGAAGACAACTCCTGCATCTCTGATGGAGCTAAACGATAAGGTGAGCGTGCAATTGGTGCGGCTCCAGGCACCAGATCAATGTGAAATTCGACTTGTCGCGGAGGTGGTAATCCTGGTAATTCCTCAGGAAACACTCCTGGATAGTCACGCACAATAGGTACATCATCTATATGTCGCTCCTCGGGTTTCTTTTCCACAACATGTGCCAAAAATGCTTGGTATCCCTTTCGGAGATACTTACTGGCTTTCATACAAGTAATCATCTTAGTGGTACTCTTCCGTCTCTCACCTTGTATCACCAAGGTTTCTCCCGTCGGTAGTGGTATGTGTACCAATTTATCAAAACAAATGATCTCTGCGCGGTTCTTTGACAACCAGTCCATGCCGACTACGATGTCAAAACTTCCCAACTTAACCGGTAGCAAGTCTATTTCGAAGAGATGACCTTCTAACTCCAAGGTGCATCCCGGTACTATTTCTCCTGATTCGATCAACTCGCCATCGGCTAGTTCTATAGTATATTTGTTATCTAGCTTAGGGGATTCAAGTTCTAATAGTGGTCTTAGGTTCAAATCATATTATTTTATTTTTTAAAATTTATAAAACAGTTGTTTTATAACCTATAAATGACCTTATAATAAATATTATATGATATCGTTAAATATGGATAGAGCTTGAAATAAATTAACTAGTAACGTTTGGAATATTATCAATTTAAATACTATCAATTTAAAAATCTGTCCCAAAAAATGAAACCGAGTCTTTAGTTAAAAACTCAATTTTGATAGTGAAAAAATTTCAATAAGTTTTTTTTTTTCACGCTCTAACTGTAATATTCTACATACTCTATGAGGATGCCTTTGGTGTACTAATCCAGTTCCAATGTCATAATTAACAATAGTTGGAAACGTTGACAACTTATAATTAAGTTTTATTAATGGGAAAAAAAATTAAATCTTGTTTAACCACTAACCGATCATCACCCTTAAGCTCTTCAAAACTCTCATCCACTAGTTGCTCTTCCACATCATAATCATCAGCTTCCACAACTGCAAGCAACTCCTCCTGAGTCATCCGTTCCTCTACTGTCTCCACAAGCTCAGCTATTTCAGCTTCCAATCCGAGTAATTTCTGCAATTCCTCATCCATTGCTTCATCTATAACATCAATACTTAAACTGGTATGGTCAGTAGAAAGTCAACATGGTTGTCGAGTGAATTCACCTATTTGCATTGTTATACCTAATAAGGAAAATCTTAACCTATTTGCGTATATATATATAGCTAGAAATATAGCCCATTTTGAATTTTAATCAGGGTTGGGGGAATTCCATCAATGTTGTTTGGCCGATTTGTGTTATTATGTTGAAAAAGATCAAACGTATCATGTCATCGTCTCCATATAAATGCAAGCTTTCGTTTTTGCACATGGCATTATAGTTTACAACTTTTCTACATATGTTCTAACTGTTCGCGGATACTAAGATTATTATTTGCACTATAATATAAGGTATTAAGGTATGATAGCTTTAATTTGGATTCTATATTATATTGATGGATCGATAAAATGATATACTTAGGGCTGATTATTGATCCAAATATCGCAGGTATGAATTCTACAGTTCTTGATGGCAACGACTTCTCGTCGTATAAGTTTGATACTAAGGTGTCATTTCTTTACATGAAGTTAATTACTTTAATCTGTTAACATTACATTTCATTATGATTCACATATACGTTTCTTGTTTTACGAAAAATAATTGGTTAATTAGTACTATATATGAATTAACGTCTTTTGTCGATAAGTTAGTTACATGCAACATGATGATCATAATTATTTTTATGGATTCACTATGCCTGTTAACAGCACAAATTATATCCGCATTTACTATATTTACTTTGATTATATTAATTAAAAGTAATGTGCGTTAATACATCCAACCCCAAAAGCAGCTATCAGCCTATCGCGTTAATACCGTAAGTGTGAGCAACATATTTGAGGAATCAACGAAAAGGCTGGTTCAATATGGTTCATTCACCACAGCGAAATGTTCATGGAAGATTCAATGTGAGGGCTCACCCCAAGGGTCCAGTGTGGCTAAATCACTTGATGGTGTGGTCTGGTGCTCGGCTAATTATATTCCTTTATCACCGATTAGCTTCTTGGAGAGAGCCGCTGAAGTTTATAGTGACCGCATCTCGGTGGTATATGGGTCTATCAAGTGCACATGGAAAGAAACGCATTGTAGGTGTGTCAAGCTTGCATCTGCTCTTAACCACTTGGGGATTTCTCGTGGTGACATTGTAAGTATTTTTGCTGGCTACCTTATTTCTTTTATGCAATTTGTTGGACCGCTTAATTGGTATAGAAAGTGTAAGATTTTACATTTTACATACATTTTTGTTTGATTTCGTTGATATATAAGGTTCACTTCCAGTCGCATAAACGTTGAAGTTGTAGGTTTAAATCATGAAAAAGGTGTTGTGGTAGATCGTCCAGAGTTGATGCGAGTAATATGTTTTATTGGTTGGTCTTATTGAAGTCTATCCTGATAACACAAGAATAAGATGTACGTTGTTATCGAACTGTTTGAACAAAATACAAGGGTCATCACATAGCCACTCAGAAATATAACACTACCATCATAACTACAAAAACTTGAATTTTTCTTTTTTATAATAACTTGCTTTCGGATTTGGTAATATATCTAACAGAATATCCATTGATCAGAGAAATTTATGTACTATATTTTTTAGATCCCATATTCCGGATATATTCCCATGTTTTCTTAAGACATGCATATAATACCAAAAAAATAATTTAAAATACATCAATACATATACTTATTTTCAATATTTTATCTCGAATATGCATTGTTTAGATAAGATTTGATTTCGATGTGTAGTATAATTTCTTTGAAGGTAGCAGGTATGACTTGTTAAAGTTCCCTAACTAGTTGAGTTAATAGGAATAAATTGAGATACGTGTCATTTATAATGCATGTAAACTTAACATTTTATGACTAAACTAATTACAAGTGAAAAATGGATATTAAAGACATCGACAGGGCGTGATAGGCTAATAAATGTTCCCTCCGTCTCAAATTTATATTTATAGTTTATACTTCTTTTGTCGTATGTTTACTTTTAAAAGTAAACGTAAAATTAACATGTAAAATTAACAAAAGTTCCATTATTCATGTAAAATTAACAAAAGTTCCATTATTACCTATGATGCATATGCATACATCTAAGACAGAAATGTGTGAAAAAGTTGAGACTAAAAGTGTAGTAAAGATAATGTTTTAAAACTGCGTTTTGTGAACAATAAATTTGTGATGTATAAAACTACATTTAATTTTCAACAGAAAATAATGACTTTTTACCAAACTTGCTCTATCAAATAATCCAGACCCACCCCAGCCCACCTCGATCAGCCCATGCCCGAAAGTCCCCAAACTACTACATATGTCCTTTTTTTTCCCTTCCTCACATGTTTGCAAATCAGTAATCTACTAATCTATATATAAAAAAAGCTTATTATCAAAAATATATTTAACTAGTAAAATTGTTCCATATATATATATATATATATATATATATATATATATATATATATATATATATATATATATATATATATATATATATATATATTAAATTAACTAATATTTGAGAGATGATTGAATCATAGATACTCCATCCTTTCCCAAATAGGTGTCCACTTTTTCATTTTAATTTGTCCAAAAATAAGTATCTACTTTTAAAAATGACATATTAACTTTATCATTTAACTCTCGATAACCTTTTTCTCATAACTGATACCTAAGAGTCTTTATATATAATTTGGTTATTATAATTGAATTAATAATAAGTTGTTAAAATTTAATGTAATAGTTAAAATGCAGCCCATTAAGTTCATCCCTCTCTAGTCTCTACAACATCCCTTGTCACATCTTTGTTGAATCAAAGAAAAGAATAATGAAGACTAAAAGAATTGGGAATACCAAGTTGAAACATGTGTACCCAAAATATGTGACTATACTGGATCTTAACTTTATACATGTAAAATAAATCCTATGTAACTATAAAAAAATGCTCAAGTATATCATTATTACTCATTATAACCCAATAGGTAATAATAATATACTTGAGTCTTATTTCAATTACCCAATTAGACCAATCTATAAAAACTAGAAAAAACCAACTACACCAATGGGTCTTAAATTGCCACCTCTACGATCACCGTGCAAAACCAATTACAGTCTTTGGTTTCATTATAATCATTGATCCGGCCCAAAAAAGGCCCAATAGATTCTCACATGATCATCTTCGGCCCAATAGATCCAGTCACCACAGGCCCAAGTCCATTTAGCCCACTTCATATTCTTACTTCATATCTATCTCTTCAGACCGCTTGTATTCCATCTGTTAATCATCCCAATAATCCAATTCTCAGATGAGCCTATCATTAATTACTTAATCTAAACCTCTTCTTAACCTTCAGGTTTTTAATAAAAGTCGAATTTTGACTTTTAGAAGTCAAGCTACAGATTTCAAACATTGTGCACAATTTTAAATTATCCTTGCAATAGTCATGATCCCATCTTGATTTGTCTGCAATTTACATATAAAACCTTCAACTTTTGCATATGTATAGCTTATTTAAGACTAGGCATTCTTCAATTCTGAATAATTTCTTCATTTTCTTTGGATCTTTGCATTCCAACTCATACTCCAAAGAATCGGTATTGTCTCCAGATGAGTATCCCAGTCATTGCATCCCCAAATTGTTTCAAATACAGGTTTATTTGGTCAATTTGACTAAAACAAGTCAAACTGCACCAGCTTGATAAGACACAATCCCTGTTTAAGTAAGTCCAAATCAAGTGACCATATCTCAAAGCTAGAATTGTAATCTTGCAATAAGTCTGATCAATCCAGGACATCACAGTATCACACTGTTCCTTCTTAAACTCGCAGAGCTGTCATAATCCTACGTTCCTAATACTAACTTTTGCCTTGTTGATTTTTGTTGTTATTTAACTTGATTTACTAATATAGATTCTCACGTCTAAACTAAATAAATTTTTTTATAATATATTACATACGGTTTGATGCCAAAAGAAGAAAAGGCTTTTTTTTAGTGCGACTGAAAGAATATTTAAGACGTAAACTACTTCTTTATAAGTTTAATTTATCTAGGATACCTCAAAAACGTATATACTTTTAAGTCTTATTAGACAACTCATGTAGGGGTTGATCCACTCATTTTTGATCATCTTCAGTAACCAATGTAGCATAACAAATGAAATTTATAAGCATGGACATAAATGTGACTATAACACATTAAACTTACGGAATGCAGGTTGCTACACTAGCCCCCAATATCCCAGCAATGCTGGAACTTCATTTTGCAGTTCCTATGGCGGGAGCCATCATTTGCACACTTAACACACGTCTAGATCCAAGCATGCTTTCAACACTGTTACAACACTCAGAAGCCAAGATACTCATTGTTGACTACCAGCTCTTACAAATAGCCGAAGAAGCTCTCAGTCTTCTCAATAAAACAGATACAAAACCTGTACTTGTTATAATATCAGATCCCACCTCCTTTTCTCCGTCCAAAGTTGCCAATAAATATGACTATGAGAGCCTTGTTGAAGGCGGAAATTCAAAATTCTCTATAATTCGCCCAACTGATGAATGTGATACTATAAGTCTGAATTATACCTCAGGAACAACATCAAGGCCGAAGGGAGTTCTTTATAGCCATCGAGGCGCTTATCTCAACTCGATCGCTTGTTTGTTCATGCATGGTATTCAAGAAATGCCTACTTATCTTTGGTCAGTGCCTATGTTTCACTGCAATGGATGGTGCTTCACATGGGGGCTGGCAGTCGTGGGTGGCACAAACGTTTTTTTACGTCGTTGTGACCCTATAGATATTTTAGAAAAAATAGTGAGTCATAAGGTCACACATATGGGTGGAGCTCCAACTGTCTTGGACATGATTGCTACTTCTTTGAATTCAAAACAAATGAAACTTCCACATAAAGTTGAGATCCTGACTGGTGGTGCACCTCCACCTCCAACCATTCTTTTGAAAATAGAGGAACTAGGATTTCATGCTACTCACGTATATGGTCTCACTGAAACCTACGGTCCAGGGACTTTGTGTTTGTGGAAGCCCGAGTGGAGTTTCTTACCAGTTGAAGAAATATCAAAACTCAAAACACGACAAGGAGTAAGACATTTTGCATTAGAGGAAGTCGATGTGAAAGATCCCATGACAATGAAAAGTGTGAATTGTGATGGGAAAACCATTGGGGAGATTATGTTTAGAGGGAATACGGTCATGAGTGGATACTTTAAGGATTTTAGAGCAACTAAAGAGGCTTTTGTAGGAGGATGGTTCCGAAGTGGTGATCTTGGGACCAAACATCCAGATGGGTATATAGATGTAAAGGATAGGTTGAAGGATATTATAATATCTGGGGGTGAAAATATAAGCACGATTGAGGTGGAAACAGTGATTTATAGTCATCCTGCTGTTCTAGAGGTTGCTGTTGTTGCACTCCCCGATGATCATTGGGGTCAAACTCCATGTGCATTTGTGAAGTTGAGGGATGGTGTTCATGTTGATGCTCAAGAAATAATTCAGTATTGCCGAAATCACATGCCGCATTATATGGCACCTCGTACCATTATTTTTTGTGATTTGCCACGAACTTCAACTGGAAAGGTACAAAAGTCTGTGTTAAGGGAAAGAGCAGAAACTCTGGGTAGCGTCTCTTAATGATTAGGAAGTACAAAGCTTGATGCTAGTTTCCATATCATGTATATGTATTTGTAAACCTTATGCTATTGGAGTCTTCCAGTAAGTCAATAACTCCGTACATCTCAAGGAAGTTGGAATATAAACTTCAAATTTATTATAACTACAATCCACACATTCTGAAGGCCATTGTAATACAGAATCTTACATTTAGTTTTTGAAGATTGAGAGTTCGGTTTGGTTGTAAGTTCCCTCATATATTCGTTATATTATAGTATGTTGTTCACACTTCACAGTTCTAACTAATTCAGGCCATGTCAGTATGTCACCCCCCTCTATAAGACATAGTATTTAGATCTGCAGATTCAGAACTACTGTTATTATTAGTTCGATATATTCCGATATATATCAGGTAAAAAAACAAACTACTAATTATGAGTTATGCTTAATGTCAAACCCTGCCAAACGGTAATTTACGATTAGTCTAAGTAATTACGGAAGCTGGTGAGGTGGTGGGGCGCGAGCAATTCCAACAAATATACATCCACAGAGCATATGGTTATTGCAGAACATAATGTATTAAGATGCCATGTTTAATAGTTATTACCAAAAGTTGCTACTCAGAAAAGTCGTAACGTTAGTTGTATTGTTTAAAGCAGTAAAGTCATATAAATACGTAGTACAAACGTGGATTTCACAAGTACGACTGCAAAAAGTTGTAGTTATACAAATGAAATCCCATTCGTCCTAAAACGAGGTGGCATCCTAATACTTCAAGGGTTGTCCATCCTGAATGCATGCAGATCTTACATATAAGCTAATATCCTGAAAACAATAATAAAAGGTCAACATGGTTGTTGAGTTAATTCACAGGTTTGTATATAGTGTTTTTAAACCATGTTGTGTGTAAATCGTTGGACTTCGTTCAATAGTAATGGTGGAAAGACATTTACAATTTGTTGTTTATAGGAAACACTAGTTAATCCATTTAAGGAAAACATTTCCAAAATAGTTTGTAAGGAATCTATTCTTAACAATAGTTATTCGTTTTATAGGAAACACAAGTTAATCCATTTAAGGAAACTATTTCCAAAATAGATTGTAAGAAATATATTCTTAACAATGGTTATTCATTTTGTAGGAAACATAAGTTATTTCATTTAAGAAAAATATTTCCTAAATAGTTGCTAGTAGGAAACACAAGTTAATCCAACTAAGGATAAACATTTCCAAAGTAGTTGTTTGTAGATAAATACTTCCTAATAAGCTTTGGGGGAAGACATAGACTGATCCCCCGAAGGTGAGCAAAACCTTGTGGGTTAAAATAACACGACATAACCCTATAACCAAACTACGACCATCAATTGTTGTTTGCCTAATGGACATGTAAGTATACGCTCCAAAACTGTGGGAGGGTTGTCACGATGATAGTGCTATCCGTATACTCAGCGACTAGAGTCAGCTAGCTAATGGTTACAGTCTGCATAACATAAGGTCTTTTAAGCATACATTGTAAGTCTGGGTTCGTACTAGGATTCGTTGTCTAGTTCCCCAAAAGTAGTACGAAAATGTTATTTCATAAATATGCAGTGTAAGTAAATACATAACAATACTTATAAACAGTTCAGGTAAATACAGAATAGTATTTATAAATTGTTATCGCATGCAGTAGCAAAAACTATTTGCTATATTTTTCACCCCTAGTTTGAAAAGATTAAAATAGTTAAAAATAGGGGCTGTGAACTTACTGTAGATGCGGTGATGTGAGAGCTAGCAGATCGTAGTAAATGTCCCCAGGAATAGTCCATTAACGTCCTAAATGCAAGAGATGTATTAACATAAGTACTTGACGGTTTGTCAAATTATGCTAACGATTTAATTGTTTTGAAAGATCATTTGTGTTGGAAAGTGTACGATTCGTTGGTGATGATGTTCCGAAAATAATTTGTATTTCTTGAATGGTAGTTATTTGTTATCACTCATTCACAATTGTTTACTGTCGTATACAAATATTATACAATTATTTGTTGCTCATAAGTATGTATACACATATATATAGTTGTATACATATATCATTTTTTACATGGTATATATATATATATATATATATATATATATATATATAGTTAATACGTTGTATGTATGTGAAAATGTAAGATTCATATGTTAGGAAAATAATTATTTGTGGATGTATATTATATGTAAAAAATTTATCATTGTGTACAAATATTTTATAACTTTTCATTGTGCGTATGTATAGATATACAAAGTTATAATCATTATATATATATATATATATATATATACACACACGTAGTCCATCGTATGTGTATATATAGATGTTTAAAATTTATCATTTTGTATACACAATTTATTTCCTACAATTTTTATTTTACTCGTACCCATTTCTTCCATTTATTTAGCTACTAAAAATTATCATTTGAAATAAAATTTATGTACACTAAGTTGTACCTCTGTGACGAATTTAAACTAAAGTACACGATCGGGTATTAAACTTTGGGTCACCCTATCGGGTGAATAATTTCACCCTATTGGGTATAAAGAGTTCACCCTAATGGGTATGAAGGTTTACCCCATTGGGTATGAAAACTTACCTCATTGGGTATGATCCTTTGTTTTGTCCTTCCCCGATAGGTTTAATTAACTCACCCGATCATGTATCACATTTTTGGTCCCTTACCCGATCGGATATGTGGTCTCACCCGTTCGGGTTTGTTTCCTCACCCGTTCGGGTTTGGTTCCTCACCCGTTCGGGTGTCGCTGTTTCTTTTATGTGCTCAGTTCGTAGTCCACAATAAATTTCGAAATCTTTTTGTTTTCGCTATGATGTTATGTTAAATCTTCCACAAATGTTATAGTTAATAATTTACAAGTTCTTTCAATTGATTTTATACATTAATTTTGCCTATGCATATGCTAAAATTTTTGTACATTAAAATTTTATACCGTAATTGGAGGAGTGTCACATTCTCCCCCTGTTGGAGAAATCTCTTCCCGAGATTTAAGTCGAGTCGTGAGTTCCGGACGTGTGCTCGAAAAGTTGAGGATATTTCTATCGTATTTCATCCTCGCGTTCCCAAGTAAACTCTGGGCCACGCTTCGAGTTCCATCGAACTTTGACCAATTTGATTCGACTGCGTTGGAATTTCTACATTTTCGAATCCGTCACCTCGATAGGTTCCTCCACAAAGTTGAGTTTCGAGTCAATGAAAACTTCGTCGGGAAGGATGATTAGGGTTTCATCAGAAAGACACTTTTTCAGGTTGCTGAGCCTGTGGCAATTTGAGCTTGTAAGCAATAGGACCAATCCTCGCAAGGATTTCAAAAGGTCCGATGTATCGCGGGTTTAGTTTTGCTCGTATACCGAATCGTGCCATCCCCTTTCAGGAATTCGTCTTTCTCACGCTCAGCGGTGAAAGCTATTCATTGTGCGTCGTGAATTTGAGTAATGAGGTTCGAGTGGATTGTCATTCCCAAAGCTCGAACTCTGCGAGGTTTAACTCTTTCCATACTACTCAGTTCATCCGCTACTACATAGGCCTTGCCTTGATGGTATTTGGTTCCACAGTCATAGTGTTTAGCAATTCGACCCAACGTCGTTGTCTCATGTTGAGTTACTTCTGGTCGAATATGGGTTGGAGGCTTTTGGGGTCGGTGAAGATCATACTCTGTGTACCGTATAGGTAGGGTCTCCTGTTCTTGGGTGCAAAATGACTGCTCTGAACTTTAGGTCATGCGTTGCATAATTCTTCTCGTGAATATTCAATTGACGAGCTGCGTAAGCAATGACCTTTTCATTTTGTATTAGTACGCAACCCAATCCCTGATTCGAAACATCGCTGTAGACAATGAAGTTTTATACTCCTTCAAGTAATGATAGGATGGGTGCATTGCTCAATTTCCGTTTTCAACAATTGGAAGGCGTTCTCTCTTTCCAGTAGTTCGAGGATTAACTTCATGTGTTGTTTGTAGACTCCTTTCATTTGCGAGTATATAATGACGTCGTCAATGAATACATTTATTGAGGGAAGGATTTGCATACTCTGTTCATGAGGTCCATGAACACTGCTGGTGCGTTTGTTAGACCAAAAGGCATGACTAGAAACTCGTAGTGACCGTAACGAGTCTTGAACACGGTTTTTGGTACATCCTCCTCTTGAACTTTTAGTTGATGATAACCTAACCGTAGATCGATTTTCAAGTAGAAGCTCGACCCTTGTAGTTGGTCAAACAAGTCATTGATGTGTGGTAATGGATATCGTTTTTTTATAGTTACTTTGTTCAGTTCCCGATAATCGATGCACATTCGCATTGATCCATCCTTCTTCTTGACAAACAAAACTGGAGCTCCCCAAGGTAAAAAGCTCGGTCGGATGAATCCTAAGCCTAGGAGTTCTTGTAGCTGCGTGGACAGCTCCTGCATCTCCGAGGGAGCTAGACGATAAGGTGCACGGGCGATTGGTGTGGCTCTAGGCACCAGATTGATGTGAAACTCGACTTGTAGCGGGAATGGTAATCCTGGTAATTCCTCAGGAAACACTCCCGGGTAGTCACATACGATATGCACATCGTCTATACTTCGCTCCTCGGGCTTCTTTTCCACAATGTGAGCCAAAAATGCTTGGTATCCTTTTCGGAGATACTTACTGGCTTTCATGCAAGTAATCATTTTCACGGCACTTATTCTCTTCTCCCTTTGTAATACTGACATTTCTCCTGTCGGTAATGGTAGGCATACCAACTTCAAGAAACATATGATCTCAGCGTGGTTCTTCAACAACCAGTCCACACCGACTACGGTGTCAAAACTTTCCAACTTAACCGGTAGTAAGTCTATTTCGAAGAGATGACCTTCTAACTCTAAGGTGCATCCCGGTACTATTTCTCCCAACTCGGTCAAAACTCTATCGGCTAATTCTATAGTGTATTCGTTATCTAGCTTATGGGATTCAATTTCTAATAGTGGTCTAAACTCAGCAGACACAAACTTAAATTAGCACCCGAATCAATTAACACAGAGGCCTAATGGTTGTTTACTAGAAATGTACCAGTGACGGCGTTGGGAACCTGGCGTGCCTCCTGTGCTCCAATCACGAATGCTCTTCCCTGAGCCGGTTGGTTGTTGTTGTTGTCTTGGTTGTTGAGTTTGGAACACTAGTTTCGATGATGTTTTGGATCACCACATTCGAAAAACCCAGGGGTTTGCCGCTTATTGTTGGATCTGGTAGTAGGGTTGGTTTGACAATTTTGGGTTCGATGACCCCAACGTTTGCAGTTACCACAGAAGATGCAATCTCCCTCGTGGTTCCTTTCACATTTTCCACACTTAGGTCTGTTACCTAGGTAGGGTTTTGGTTGAGCTGTGGTGGTGGCTGTGTACGCCCTACAATTTCCAATATGTTTCTTATTCTGTTGGTCCTGTCGGCCATTTCATTCCCATTTTCTGTTACTACCCTGATTCTTTGTTTCTGTATCACTTTCCGTAGACGTACTACACTGGACCACTTGGGTCAAGATGTTTTCCATGATTGTCATATGTTGTTCATGCTCAAGGATGCGCAGGTTATTCTGTTCAACACTGTAAGGTAGGTTAATGATTTCTACCTGGGCTTCAGCTAGTCGAGTATGCACGGTGTCAAGGGTTTCATCCATCGGATAGCCACTTTCGTTAGTCATGGTGGTAGCAGTATGGGTAGTTGTGGGGTTGGCTCAAGGTAACCCATTAGTCTTCCTAGTGGTACATAACGTCTGTGCTGCCATGGGACTAGTTGGTAATTTCTCAGGTTCTTCCTCACGTGTCATCATTTTCAATTGTTCATCCTCCAATAGTTCTGTATCGTCGTCCAGAGTAAGTAGATAAGGGAATGTTTCCGGTTCCTCACCGGATGAGTCATCGTCTGATAGGAAATTCTCCATAATGGGGCTTGTCATCTTCTATGAGAGGAAGTTCTTTAAAATAAAGAAATTAGGGAAAGAGATTAGTCCCCGAAAGTATGAATTCCTAGTATCGAGCATACTTTTCATATAACGACTCCACGTCTTGCATCGCCTTTCCTTTAATTGTACATAGTTGATCAGGCTATGTTAAATTAAATTCAAGTAATGCAACACGAGAACTAGTCATACGTACAGAAATGCTAGCTAAACGTATTTTGGTCTAGGGGAAATGAGATTTTCTGTGACTTTTGGCTCATCCTCGAATGATCCAGTATCATTGTCTGATACGGGTGGGGAAAGGATGTCCTAAATTTCTTAATGGTAGAGAATAATTTTCGTTACTATAATTGTTAGAGATCACTCTAAAGCGAGATGGTAGGTTTTTGTACTGAGACGTGTCATCGTTATCGTAATCGTGCTCGGAGTTTTCACCATCGAGAACACTCACGAGGATAGGGTATTCTCTAGACATGTTGTGACAATAGTTTCATACGATATGTTAGGGTTATGCAAATGTATGCAAATGTACGAATGTATGATGAATGTATGTATGAATGTATGGGTGTTCAAACAAAGGCTATAGTCTAGGTCTCTAAGGTTTTCAGGACACTTAAAGACTTCTAGTTCGCTATAAAACCTGGCTCTGATACCAAGTCTGTCACACCCAGCCAAATGGTAATCTACTATTAGTCTAAGCAATTGCGAAAGCTGGTGACGTGGCGGGGCGCAAGCAGTTCCAACAAATATACATCCACAGAGTATATGGTTATTGCAGAACATAATATATTAAGACACCAAGTTTAATAGTTATTACAAAAGATTAGAACTCAGAAAAGTCATAATGGTAGTAGTATTGTTTGAAACTGTAAGGTCATATAAATACATAATACAAAGTGGATTTCATAAGTATGACTGCAAAAAGTTGTAGTTATACAAATGAAATCCCATTCATCCCAAAATGAGGTGGCATCCTAATACTTCAAGGGTTGTCTGTCCTAAATTCATGCAGATCTTAAACGTATGCTAATTCCCTAAAAAATACTGTAAAAAATCAACATGGTTGTTGAGTGAATTCACAGGTTTGTATATAGTGTTTTAAACCATGTTGTGTGTAAATCGTTGGACTTCGTCCAAGAGTAATGGTGGAAAGACATTTACAATTTGTTGTTTACAGAACACCAGTTAATCCATTTAAGGAAAACATTTCCAAAATAGTTTGTAAGAAATCTATTCTTAACAATAGCTATTCGTTTTGTAGGAAACATAAGTTAATCCATTTAAGGAATACATTTCCAAAATAGTTTTTTAGAAATCTATTCTTAACAATGGTTATTCATTTTGTAGGAAACACAAGTTATTTCATTTAAGAAAAACATTTCCTGAATAGTTGCTAGTAGGAAACACAAGTTAATCCAACTAAGGATAAACATTTCTAAAGTAGCTGTTTGTAGAAAAAATACT
This sequence comes from Pseudognaphalium luteoalbum, assembly GCA_963422505.1. Taxonomy (NCBI): domain Eukaryota; kingdom Viridiplantae; phylum Streptophyta; class Magnoliopsida; order Asterales; family Asteraceae; genus Pseudognaphalium; species Pseudognaphalium luteoalbum. Next base: position 47,784,774 of record OY730197.1, read on the forward strand.
TCCTAATAAGCTTTGTGGGAAGACATAGACTGATCCCCCAAAGGTGAGCTAAACCTTGCCGGGTTAAAGTAACAAGACCTAACCCAATAACCAAATCACGACTAGCAATTGTTGTTTTCCAAAATGACATATAAGTATATGCTCCAAAATTATGAAAGGGTCGTCACAATGATAGTACTATCCGTATACTCAGTGGCTAGAATCACCTAGCTAATGGTTACAGTCTGCATAACATAAGGTCTTTTATGCATACATTGTAAGTTTGGATCCGTACTAGGATTCATTGTCTAGTTCCCCAAAAGTAGTATGAAAATGTTATTTCATAAATATGCAGTGTAAGTAAATACATAACAATATTTATAAAGTTCAGGTAAATACAGAATAGTATTTATAAACAGTTATCACATGTAGTAGCAAAAACTATTTGCTATATTTTTCACCCCTATTTTGAAAACATTAAAACAGTTAAAAATAGGAGCTGTGGACTCATAGTAGATGCGGTGATGTGAGAGCAAGCAGATCGTAGTAAATGTCGCCCAGGTATTGTCCCTTGAAGTCCTAAACACAAGAGATGTATTAACATAAGTACTTGATGGTTTGTCAAATTATGCTAACGATTTAATTGTTTTGAATGATCGTTTGAGTTGGAAAGTGTATGATTAGTTGGTGATGATGTTCCAAAAATAATTTGTATTTCTTGATGGTAGTTATTTGTTATTACTGATTCACAATTGTTTACTGTCATATACAAATTTGTTGCTCATAAGTATGTACACACACACACACACAAACACACACATACACATACATATATATATATGTATGTATGTATGTATGTATGTATGTATGTATGTATGTATGTATGTATGTATGTGTGTGTGTATATATATATGTATATATATATATATATGTACATATATATAATTAATACGTTGTATGTATGTGAAAATGAAAGATTCATACGTTAGGAAAATATTTATTTGTGGATGTATATTATATGTAAATTTTATCTTTGTGTACAAACATTTTATAACTCTTCATTGTGCGTATGTATAGATATACAAAGTTATAATCACTATATATATATATATATATAGTCCATCGTATGTGTAGATATAGATGCTTAAAATTTATAGTTTTGTGTACACAATTCATTTCGTACAATTTTTGTTTTACTCGTACCCATTTCTTCCATTTATTTAGTTACTAAAAATTATCATTTGAAATAATTTTTATGTACACTGAGTTGTACCTTTGTGACGAATTTAAACTAAAGCACGCGATTGGGTAAAAGTACGCGATCGGGTATTAATGTTTGGGTCACTGATATTGCGTAAAAAGTCACGTTTTTACTACCGATATCTCTCTCATTCTAGAACAATAGTTGTGAAATAGACTCAAATAATATACAAATCAATGAAACTTTGCCAAGAAGGTCAAAATAGAATGAAAACGAAGATTCTGCGCACGATTGAAGATTCAAGGCATCCGAGACAAGATTTGAGACAAAGTACCCATCACTGAGATTTCTCTTATCCAAGATTTTCATTTTCAAATTACGAATCTAACAGAAGAAGAATGTTGAAACATAGTTTGTGACAACAGATCTAGCTTAAAAATAGGACTGGTGTAATTGTTATCATGTTTGTACATTGGTTTAGATCTGTATATAAATGATATTAGTTTTGTTATTAATATTCATGAAATATGTTAATTATGTTAAAGTGTTAGACGAATATTGAAAATGAAATAAATAGGTTGTGCGAGTCAAGATCTCAAGTCGCAAGACTTGGTCTTGCGAGTCGAGATCTCAAGTCGCAAGACTTGGTCTTGCGAGATGAGATCTGAATTCGCAAAAGGTTAGCAGCGAACCGAAGTCAAGTGCGCTTGGGCTGCGAATCGAACTAGACTCGCAGGCCCAGTGGCTACGAGTTGACCAAAGTATATATGTTCAATTTGGTTTAACCTAAAACAGAACTTTTGCCATTCGAATTTGACATCTGCGAAGTCAATATTCCAGAGAAAAACTTTTAAGTTTTCTAACGGCTAGGCTTTGACGATTGATCGTTTAAAGCAAAGCATATTAGTTAATATAAACGTGAACTTATTCGTTACAATAGTAAGATAACGTGTATTGAGGGATTCCGCACCTTAAATACGAAGTTCAAGGTTTATTGATCCTAGAACTAGGGACTTACAATTGGTATTAGAGCTTTCGGGCTAAATACGAGTAAGTTCAAGGTTTTTGTGATAATAACTACTGATTTCGGATCGTTTTTGTGTGCATTGAGTACATATTTACAATCAAAATCATTCTCTGGACGTTTTTGGGTTGGTTTACGGTCGAAATTTCCAGTTTCAATTGCAAAAATACCTAAAATTTCATTTTTGGGTTTTTTCAGCCGTTTTGCGAATTGAGATTTGGGTTTCAGTGCTGTCTGCGAACCGAGTTGAACTTGCAAACCGAACTGAGTTCTGTGAGTCGAACCGAGATCTCTTGCGAACCGAGATCACTTGCAAACTGACATCTTCTGCGATCCGAACTGAGATTGGCGAACTGAGGTTTGCGAATCTAGCTGAGATTGCGAATTGAACTGAGTTGCGAATCGACTTTCTGGACTCGCAAAATTGTCTGAATTTTTTGAACTTTCAAGATGTCTGACTTAAGTAAAATGATCGAGATGGATCACGAGGTTGGAAAATCTAATGTTCCACCTAAATTGTTAAGACTTGAAGAATACTATAGCTGGAGGGATAGGTTCGAATCTTACTGTAGATTCCATGATCTGTGTATCTGGATGTGTATTAACAATGGATACACTGCAGCTACTACCACTTTGAAAATGCTGTTGTGGTTGTTGCCTATCATCAAATGAATGATCAACAAAAAAAAAGACTTTTAGATTGAAAAAAAAGCTCATTCTTCAATCAAATTGAGTCTTCCTAAGGAGATTAATCATCAGCTGAAATCTTTTCATACTGCTAAAGCGCTCAGGGAAGCACTTGAGAAAAGATGTGAAGGCAGTCCACAGATGAGGGCAGGCAAGAAGAATCTTCTCAAAAAGTAGTTTACTGTGTTTAAAGCTTTAAAGGGAGAAGATCTTGATGCCTATGTCACATGTTACTACCATCTACTAAGTGAACTTGAAAGCCATGGGATTACTGTTACTGAAGAAGAGAAAACCGACAAATTCATTGAGGGTTTGCCTTCTAAATGGAAATGCATGGTGTTATGCTAAAAGATAATGAGGAAAGATATGCTAAAATGACCTTAGAGCAGGTAATTGACAAGCTCAGAGGGTATGATTTCACCAAGAAATCGAGAGATACAGATTTTGATTAGGTTCAGAATCCTGGGTTATATCATGGAAAATCAAGTCTCCCGACTGCATCATCCAGTTTGACCACAACTTTATTAGTTGGTGATACTGGTACGGCAGGTGAAATGGTAGACATGTGCTTTCTTACATCATCTGGTAGTGAAGCAAAAGGAAAACCATCTGAGAAGTTACCTCAAGAGCATCAGAAGATGCCTATGAGTGTAAAATCTGCTGAACAACAACCGTTTGTTCTTGCTTCCTTTATTGCTTCTTATGAGAACTATATTCAGGGTAAAATCAATGATCCCATCTTATTTGATGAAGACTATGATCAGATAGACCCTGATTATCTTGAAAAAATAGATCTCCAGGATCAACTTGCTATTTTTTCCAGGAGAGTAAAGAATTTCTTTAAGAGGACTGTGATATCGCGTAAAAAGTCATGTTTTTACTACCGATATCTCTCTCATTCTAGAGCAATACTTGGCATTTAGACTCAAAATATGCTCAAATAAAATAAATTTTACCAAAAAGATCAAACAGTTGCATGAGAAAAATCAAGCAAAACGGACGAAAAATGAAGATTCCACACATGTTTGAAGATTCAAGACATCAAGACAAGATTTAAAGAAAAAAGTCCCCATCACTGAGATTTCTCTCATCCAAGATACTCGTTTTCAAAATACGAATCCAACAGAAGAAGAATCAACAAAAACGAAAGAAGAATGAAGATTCTACGTACACCAGAAGATTCAAATGATTCGTACGAGACATCCAAAGATTAGAGACACATTTTTGGGATTTCTTTTCATCAAAGTCTTCATTTTTGAAAAAAAGAATCCAACGCAAAAAGAATCAACGAAAACGGACTCATAACGAATAAGATACACACGAATCGAGTAAGGAAGCGAAAGACCGCGAACTGGGGCGGCAGCCTGCCAGCCGCCGCCGGCCACCAGGGCGCCGCCGCCGGCCACCTGGCTGGTGCCACCGGCTGCCACTCCCCCGTCCGCTTTTTTGTCCTCGCTCGTACTCACAGGGTACACGTGCTAGGCCTTTTCCGTAACTTTGGGGTACACGTGCTAGGACTTTACGCGCTTTAGGGTACATGTGCTAGCCACTTTTCTCCCTTTTTCTAACGTGTACCCCAAGTTGCTAAAATGCACCAAATTTCCCCTATAAATAGGAAGCCCATGGTTCATTTGAAGATATACCTTGATACACCACACACTGCACCATACACTTTCTACATTCTATATCTTTCTTATTCTTGTAAAATTAGTATTTCTTCCTTTAGATAGTTTAATTAATTAGAATAGCTAATTAATTAACTAAGGAAGATTTGTACGGAGGTGCTCCGGGATGCATTGTAGCTACGAGTTACTTGTATACCTTTCCAGGTTTTAAGCTATCTTCCATATTTAAATATGTTTGTTCTTTATTTTATAAATTTAAATATGCATGCTAGAATTGCCATGGTTAACTAGATAACTCAATTGTCTGCTATGATAGTCGTTTAGAGAGTTTTAAATATGTAATTGTGTTGTATGTTATGAGATTGCGGATGGTTTATATTTTAAATAGATTTAGGAATTAAATCTTTATCGTTTATCTGCCCAACTCATGTTGTGACTAAAACCTTATCCAAAAATGAACTTAGCTAACTCATAGGGTATAGGTCACTTAGTTATACTATGTCAGATTGAATCATTGAGCTCGGCATGGCCGGTGTTCTCTAGACCAAAATAGGATCCAAGAGACACGGAATATGGGAATAGAGGTAGATTAAGATTAAATTCATATAGACGATATTTTTGAGACAACTTTCGGAATACCCTCGACTTAGATAATACCTTTGCATGCTTATATCGAACTGTTGCTTTGATCATCTTATTGCATGTTTTTGTTTGATTGTTGCCTTAGGATTATCATAATAGTAAAATACAAATGGCATTAAATATCGTGCAGTAATATGACGGCCCCTATTCGACTGTTCTTTGATATAGTACTGGAAACGCCTACGGTGGAGTACAAATGTATGGAAGTTGAGAATGACTGAAGGTAGTCACATTATGAATCGAATAAAAACGTATTACTTAAGTTTCCATTTGTAGTACAAACCATCCCTATATTCTTGCATACCTGAGTAATGTTGATAATTCGTACGAATAAGTGATGACATATTATCCGGCTGCCTAGAGCAGTTAATCCAACCTATTACGGTGAGGGTAAACTTCGTTCATAAGATTGTTTAATCAACAAACTATGCCATGATTCGGACATCTATGATGACCGAGATTGGGGAATAGGATTCGAGATTAACTATCAGATAATATGGGTATACATTTGAGAGAACTTTCAGTGTATGCTTTAATATATTCTGCAACCCACGTGACATTCTATTTGCCTGATTGTGGACACCTCCATGTTAGCCCGATAGAAGGATTGCAGTAATAGCTCACATTAACATACAAACTTATCCCCATTAGAACTCTCCATATTTAACAACTCCTAAACCACTTCGTAGTAGACAATCGCTTTAATTGCTGAACGTCTGAAGTAACCTCCACTTTTCAGTTTATTTAGAATAGAAAGTCCAAAACCAAAACCAACTCTGTTCTCCCTAGCTAAATACATAAAAGTTTATAAATCCCCTAGCTTCAATTTGCCGCGCTTTGAAGAACGATCATAGGTCATACTTGTTCTTTGCTAGCCCTTTGATTAGCATAATAGTGATCCTAGGCCCCAACCTTACAAATTTAAAACCCACTGTTGTCTCGCATCACCATTAGAAATTCCAACGACTGGTGTGCAGCACAACAAGTTTTGGCGCCGCTGTCGGGCAGCGTCAGCAACCGATTTTAGGAATTTAGAAACTTTAGTGTTTAGCGATCGTTTTGAGAGATCAATATCGATCAAAAGTTACCGATGCCAGCCGAACGGTTGGTTTTTAGGAATCGCTTCCTGTCGTTGCGGGCCTCCCGCTTGGTTGGATCAGTGAGTTTTAAAATTTGTTTTTGCTGGGCCTAAGTATACTAAAGCTATGGGTGAGTACAGCGATAGGTATGACCTAGGGTCGTTCTTCAAACTACAACGGGCATGGGATCTAGGACTTTAGTTATCTATGGGGATTTAGCTAGGGTTTAAAATAAGTTTTGGTTTGTTTTGGTTCTAACTAACTACTAATTATCTAAAATTAAATTAAAATAAAGTAAAGTGGAGGGGAGGTGGCAACGAGAACTTATAGGTGAAGAGAGTGTTTACTATGATAATTGCTCATGCTATTTAGGGGTAGTTAATGGGATAAAGCCTTAGTTAAGATGTCAACAATATTTCCTAATGAGCCATAACTCCTAGCCTATTATCTATCTAATGTAGAGTTATCCGTAATCAGATAAATAACATGTCACGTGGATAACAGTTATGGAATGTAAACTACACCGGAAGTTGTCCCAAATGTAGCAACCAATTTAACCAACAAACATCCTCGAGTCTTGTTCCCCAATCTCGGACATTTGAGATATCCAAATCATGGCAAGAATTGTTGAATAAACAAAAACATGAACAGGGGTTTCCTACCGGGACAAGTTGGGATGGTTTGGTCTAACGGATGATTAAATTGTTCATCATTATTTCATATAAATCATTTTTACTATTCTATGCATGTTAAACTGGTGTATGCAATTGATAAATATTCGAAAACCTAATCATGTAACTAATCAGCATAACATATACTAGCATGCAAACCCTAAGCAACAATCAAACAAGAACATGCAGAAAGGCAGCATAGCAGGGATCAATTATGTAGAGTGATGGGGTACATGATTAAGTCACAAGTGTCCCGAAAGTTCTCTCTAAGACACTTGTTAAATGACCTGAATCTAATCTATCTCTAATCCTACGCTCCGTGTCTCCCTCCGGTAATATTTCAACCAGGAGAACACCGGCCATGTCGAGTTCAACGATCATCAGACACAGAATAATTAGCAGCATACAACTAGCAATTGGCCAAGCCTAGAAGGATGTTACTAACCACAACATAAGTTGGATAGATAAACATTTGAGATTTAATTCATAGATTCAAATATAATTCAACAGCATATAGATAGAGTAACAGCATGATTTAAGTATAACTACCCTAGCATGGCAACTATCATAGCAAACACAGATTTGTCTAGCTAAGCATGGAAATAATCCTAGCAAGTAATTCTAAACAAGTATAGCAACAACACAACATTATTTAAAATAACAAGATAGAGATTATAATAGAACCTGACAAAGCGTTATTACAAATCGTGCGACACCGCAGTCTCGGAGCACCTCCGTTACAAGGAAGCTACTAATCTACTAGCTTAACTAACCTAATTAAATAACTAACTAATTTCTAGAGAGAGAGAGTAGTGAGAGAAAGTGTGTGTGTAGTGAAGTTGGTTGAGAAGTCTGTTGGATGATGAAATGAGGCTTGTATTTATAGAGATCGCACAGCCATATCCGTAGACCGTATCCAAACCTTCAAACGCACAACTGTATCACAAAGGCGAATAAAAATCAGATTTTTATCACCCAAACGCACGATACGGCTGAGCTGGACAGTATACGGCTGAACTGGACCGTATACGGCTGAGCATAGGGTGAATACGGCTGAACTGGGCCATATACGGCTGAGCACAGGCCGTATACGGTCTGTGCAGGCCGTATACGGTCGAGGCCCAGCCGTATACAGTCTGGACCAGCCATATACGAAGTTGAAAAAACATGCAAGGTTTAGGAGCCTGGTTCAGCCATATGCTGGTTCTTCGGTTCTTCGTTTCTTCATTTGGGCGTAACTTCTTTGTCGTTTATCCGTTTTGAGCGTTCTTTATATCCACGCGTTCGTATTTTCCTAACGAAGAAAATGACATAAGTTAGAGGTCATAATTCTTTGTGTAGCTCAAAAAGTGCTAGAACGAGTGATCGAGAATGCTTATGATCGTATTCGTTAGATTTATTGTGTTTTTCGACCATTTTAGTTGACTTTTGAAACATTGTCTATATTTTGGCCCATGTGACGAGTTTTAATGATAAATTATCTATTTTGATTAGTTTTGTCACATATTGGGCTAAAAAGGTGAGATTATTGCACGTAAAAACATGACTTTTTGCGTGTTATCAAATATCCCACACTTAGACATTTGCTTGTCCTCAAGCGAACTTACCCTTTTAGAATTCACCATAAAAGAAGTTTTTGATTTTGACCCACAATGAAGAATTCACACAGATTGGAAACAAGTATTTGTCTGTTAGATAAATAAGAGGTGTTCACATGAAGTATCTAAAGGTTTTCAAGATGATTCACTTAGGCAAACTTTCAATTCTCAAATTTGTGGAATATACACGACTGGGCGATCTCACTGGTGGTCACTCAATTCACTCAAAGTGTATCGGGGTTCCTATTATCCTAAGCCAAATGAAAAATCGCTCAAATACCAGTCGTGCAGCATTCGTCGTCATAGGCTTGCCCGAGGATCAAATCTTCATCACTTAGACAGGAACGGTACTGATTATCCCAGGACATTCAAATGAGTTGTAGTGTTTGGTGTGGGTTTAAAAGGGTATGGATAGATTGGGTGTATCTAGGTTTCTAAGGGTGTTTGCTTATCTTGGGACTTCCAAAAAAAACTCTATCTAGATATCCTTTTTGATGAAAACGGAAACGGATAACACTTTTGGGGGATAAGATAGCTATTTTGACTTCTATCTTTTGAAAACATACGGAATGATATTTCTTTTGAAGAGTCGAGTTTTTGAGAGAGTAGAAGCACTTAGCTTTATTTCAGCCATTTTCTTTTCCTTTTCTTTGCTTTTCTATTTCTATTTCTATTTTTGGGCTTAGATTTTTCTTGCCAAGAAATTTCTAAGGTATTTTCTTTTATTTCCCTTCTTGAGATCCCTCCTTATTTTCATTTTTCAATCCTTTGATGATTTTTGAGTTTACTTTGGTGCCAATTTTTCGCACCACATGACTCTCAATTTTTTCTGTATAGATCAATAAAACGCACACGAGAAGTTTTAGTAAACATTATTTGTGATTTTTGGAGTGAAAGCAAAAAGGAATACCTAAATATCTCTTTTTTTCAAAAATACTAAGATAAGTTTCTGGTGGGTAGGGGAATAAGGGGTTAAAAATTTGGGTGAAAAAAAGAAAAATAAGCTAAGGCTCAACAGGGTTTTTTAAGCGGATCATCAACACTAAAATTGAGTGTTGGAAGGGTTTTTGGCTTGAAAAGATATGTGAAAAGGGGTTTAAATCCTAAGGAATGTCAAGGTCCTCTAATCGTACCTATGTCACGTATGACACCTGTCAATGTGATCTCGAAATGTATACCTGGGGCAAGTTCTAATTCAGAAATGTGTGCACCGATCATACACAACAAACGAACAGTGAAGCATTTAAAACGAATGCTTATAAGGCTCAAATTCCTCACCGCAAAAATGGGTTATATGTATCCATTCGTGCGATGCCCCTCTTAGATCCTCATCTTAAATTGTTTAGAATCCGACATGATTTCGACCTTATATTTACCAACTTTTGACATACTTGTAAAAAAAATCCGTATTCATTCTTGAAAAACTTATTGGCCAACTGAATGAGTGGCAATTTCACTATCGAAGTAAAACTGTTTAGGTTTTACTGAATGAGTGACAATTTCACTGTCGAAGTTTTAACCAATTTTCTTTTATTGTGACTAAAAAAAGATTAAATTTTTTGAAAATTTTGGCAAAATAAGGGTTGAAAATTAATTTATATTGAGGACTAGCATGTTTCTAGATCAACTTAAACAGATATTTTGACAGATGAGAGATATACCACTATCCCACACTTAGAAATAAATATTGTCCCCAATATTTCTACACTAAGTAGGGAGAAAATCCCACACTTAGGGTTTTGGTTTAGGAAAAATGTGAATTTAAAAGTTATAAGCGAGGGGGATCCCACACTTAGAGATTTAAGTGGTCAATAGGCATATCGAAGTTATATTAAAGTAGGAAGAACGGGTTTAGGAGAGATACTTCCCTACGGACAGTGGGCACTGGATATAGGACCATATTCGTGTTGTTGGTGTAAATAGTTTGCTGAATTGTGAGGACCAGACTCTTTTCAAAGATCATCCAAATCCTACGAAGATAAGGTCTGCAATGTCATAATATACCATCATAATCATCAGTTCAACAACATAACAGGTCTAATGATAAATAAAGATAACTAAAGATAAAATAAGCTAAAAATCGTCTAGTAAATCATCCATGTCTGGATCAAATGCTGCAAGTGCGTCAGGATCTGGATCTGAAGTGAGTGATAAGGCAGTAGTGTGATCAGACACCATGGATGCATCAGCGGAATTCTGAAGTGGCTTAGAAGAAGCAACATCAGTGGGAGGAACAGTCTGTGGTGGGGCAGTTGGGAAGAAGGACCAAGGTGGGAGAGCTAGCCTGGGACCATGACCAAGCTGATACAGCTGGTCGACGAGTTTCGGCAGTCCCATCGCTTCTCTGATTTCGGACTGAGAGCCACGCTGAATCGAAAGCTCACTGAGCATCGCCCAAGTCACCATCGGATCTGAAGTGGTAACTCCAAAGTCAAAAAGTGGGGCAGATATAGGAGCAGTCTGAGCATGCTCATCAGTAGTGGTGGTCGTCTTCTTTTTTTTTCCTCTGCGGGTCCTCTTCTTCTGTTGTTTCTGAGTAGCTTGTCCTGAAGTCTCAGCTGAAGCATCCATCCTGAAACATAAAGATAAACAGGTAATGCTATAGTTTTAAAATGGTTATACAAATGCAAAATAATCAGATGACTTCAAGAAATGTTTGTTTAAATGTTAAAGCTTTGCGAGGTCATCTGTTCATTCGCATTTGTATACTATGAATAAAACTTATCTGATGTATATGTAGGATTGTGGCATTGTCAGATATTTGGGTTATCCTGCATCGTTAGTTTAGGGATGATAATAAACAAAATAAGATAAGCAATGGGGTGCCTCCCAAGAGCGCTTGTTTAGAGAGTCTCTAGCTTGACTTCTTGTACCTACTAGTTGGCTCAAGGTGGTTCAAAGATATAGACTTCCTCACCAGAGGGGAAATCTTTGATGTAGTGCTTTAAGCGATGGCCACTGACTTTAAAATTACCATCCGGGGCTTCTAGTTCGACTGCTCCGAAGGTAAAGACTTTTGATACAACAAATGGTCCGCTCCACCTTGATCTGAATTTGCCAGAGAATTTCTTGAAGCGCGAATTGAAGAGAAGAACTGTGTCTCCGGGCTTGAACTTAGAATATTTTAGTTTAGCATCATGAGTATTCTTTGTTCGTTCTTTGAAGTGCAGAGAGCTATCATATGCTTGGTCTCTTAATTCGGTTAGTTCATTCAGTTGCATTTTCCGATGTGATCCAATTGCGGAAGGGTCTAAATTACAATCTCTTAGCGCCCAGTGAGCTTTATACTCCAACTCTATCGGCAGATGACACGCTTTTCCGTAGACTAGTCTGTAGGGCGTGGTTCCTAGTGGCGATTTATATGCGGTTCTGAACGCCCACAGAGCATCGTCTAATTTTTCAGCCCATCTTTCCCTATGATTAACCATGGTTCGTTCTAAAATTCTCTTGAGCGCTCGATTCGTCACTTCGGCTTGCCCATTCGTCTGCGGGTGGTAAGCCGTAGAGGTCTTATGGGTGACACCATAATATTGTAATGTCCTCATAAACTGAGTATTACAGAAGTGCATGCCTCAATCACTAATGATCGCCTTTGGAGTACCGAAATGTGAGAAGAGCTGCTTTAAGAATTTCACTACTACTCGGGAATCATCTGTAGGAAATGCTTGAGTTTCGGCCCATCTGGAGACGTAGTCGACAGCAACCAGAATATACTCTTTCCCATATGATTTTGGGAATGGTCCCATAAAATCCAACCCCCATATATCAAAGATCTCGCAAGCTTGGATGTTAGTAAGTGGCATTTCACTTCTCGATGAAATACTTCCAAACCTTTGGCAAGCATCGCAGTGTTTCACCAAGTCATGAGCGTCTCTGAATATAGTAGGCCAGTAGAAACCAGAGTCATATAACTTTCTTGCAGTCATATTTGCTCCGTGATGTCCTCCAGTTGGTCCGTGATGACTTTGGTGAAGAATGTCCTTGCCTCCCTCTCGTCTGCGCATCTTCTGATGATTTGGTCCGGGCATACTTTGAATAAGTATGGATCGTCCCAATAGTAGTTCCTTACGTCTCTAAAGAATTTGCGCCTTCTAGAGGTGGGCATTCCTTTTGGCACAATTCCTCCAACCAGATAATTTGCGTAGTCTGCATACCAAGGGTTGTAAGTGAATTGAGATCCCTTTTGGTATCCTCCGATATTCATGAGTTGTTCTTCGGGCTACTGGTCTTGAATCTCTCTCTCATCAAGCTTCTCCATCGATGGATTTTCCAGTCGACTAAGATGATCTGCTGTGACATTCTCGGCTCCCTTTTTATCCTTGATTTCTATGTCAAATTCTTGGAGGAGGAGAATCCATCTAAGCAGTCTTGGCTTAGCGTCTTGCTTTTTAAAGAGATACTTCAAGGCTGAGTGATCGCAAGAAGCTCTTTCTCTGTTGTGGTGTAATTCTCTTGTGCATCAGTGAGTGTCTTACTGGCGTAGTAGATTGGCTGAAACTGCTTCTCCTTCCTTTGCCCTAAGACAGCTCCAACAACGAAGTCACTAGCATCGCACATGATTTCGAATGGAAGACTCCAATCGGGGGCGACCATGATCGGTGCATGTGTGAGCTGATCCTTAAAATGTTGAAAGCTTTAAGACAGTCATCTGAAAAGACAAACGGAGTATCCTTCTCGAGAAGGTGCGTCATAGGTCGAGAGATCTTAGAGAAATCCTTGATAAAGCGACGGTAGAATCCGGCATGACCTAGAAAACTGCGAATGGCTTTAATAGAAGTAGGTGGCGGAAGTTTGGCTATAGTCTCAACTTTGGCTTTGTCAACTTCGATTCCGGATTTTGATATTCGATGTCCTAAAACTATTCCTTCTTTCACCATAAAGTGGCACTTTTCCTAGTTTAAGACAAGATTTGATTCTTCGCATCGGGCTAGCATCCTTTCAAGGTTGGAAAGACAAGATGTGAAGGAATCACCGAAGACTGAGAAGTCATCCATGACTACCTCCATACACTGTTCAATCATGTCATGGAATATTGCCACCATACACCTTTGAAATATTGCAGGTGCATTGCATAAACCGAATGGCATGCGGCGGTAGGCAAATTTACCATATGGACATGTGAATGTCATCTTTTCCTGGTCCTTTGGATCGAGAGGAATTTGAAAATAGCTGGAGAAACCATCGAGGAAGCAGTAATATTCATTCCCTGATAATCTTTCCAACATCTGATCGATGAACGGCAGAGGGAAGTGATCTTTCCTGGTAGCTTCATTTAATTTCCGGTAGTCGATACACAACCTCCAGCCGGTGACGATTCGTGTAGGAATCAATTCATTATCTTCATTAGCGATAACCGTCATTCCTCCTTTCTTTGGGATAACCTGAACTGGGCTGACCCATGGGGAATCTGAGATAGGATAGATCAAACCAGCATCCAAGAGTTTGATAACCTCTTTCTTGACCACGTCTTGAATCTTCGGGTTTACCCTCCTCTATCTCTGTATGGACGGTTTGAAGTCGTTTTCCATGAGTATCTTGTGTGTGCAGTAATTTGGACTGATCCCTTGTATATCAGAAATCTTTCATGCAATCGCCTTCTTGTGTGACTTCAAGACCTGGATAAGTCTTGCTTTCTCTTTAGGTGAAAGACCTTTGGAAATTATGACGGGTAGATGTGAGGTTCCTTTGAGAAAAGCATATTCCAAGTGAGGGGGTAATTCCTTCAGCTCCAATTCTGGCAGTTCTTCGATAGAGGATTTCATTCGAGCGATCTCGTCTCTTTGTAACTCGTCATACTCCTTTTGGAACTCTGATTCTTCTGGAGATGAGTCGGCTATAGTGGCTGATGCTATTTCTACTAGTTCTGTCTCATTGGAAAGCGCATTCTTTTTTAACTCGTATTTGCAGGTAGATGATGAAGAGGTTGCATTATCCTCAGTGATGATGACATCATTGTTGTCGGTGAGTGCGAACTTTTGAAATTGAGCTTTAGAAGAAGTACTTATGGTGATTTTTGGATTTGATTTCTCACAACCTTCAGATAGTTGTGGCAAAGTACCGGAATCCATCTCCTCGAAAGATTTGAGAATCTCAGCTACAGACGGAGACGATTCGGGTATCGGAAAAAACTGATTTCTTCTTAAAAGTGGTAGGGATGCCTTCGCCTAAAGGAACAACAACAACAACAGAGTTGTTCGTGGGAGTGTAGTTAGGCAGTGCTAAAGGATTCTTCATTTCAGGTAAGGGAAATAGCAGCTCTCCGGAAGGTGCTGATTGGTCGGAGATAGCCGAGCAGTCCGATGTTGTTCGGGCAAAGTCTTCTTTTGGTGATGACAGTGCTGGAGAAAGGTTCGTTACTGCTGACTGCTAAAATCTCCTCCAGATGCGCATCATATATTTCCGGCATGGCATCCACAAGACCAAGATCTTCTCCCATAGGGTGCTTCATCAACTTATCGACATTAAAGGTGACTTCCTCCGCTCCGACCCTCAGTTTTAAAGATTTTTCATTTACATCTATCACAGCCTTGGCAGTGTTTAGGAAAGGTCTACCAAGGATGAGGGGAACGTGGGCATCTTCCTCAATATCCATAATGACAAAGTCAACCGGGAAGATAAATTTACCGACTCGGACCATTATATCTTCAGCAATTCCTCGGGGGAGTTTAACTGATCTATCAGCTAATTGGATTGTCATTTGAGTGGGTAGCAGTTCACCTAATCCTAGTTTCTTATAGAGAGAGTAAGGCATAAGATTGACACTAGCTCCTAGGTCAGCTAAGGCGATACTAACTTGGATGTTTTGAAGGAAACAGGGAATTGTGAAATGGCCAGTATCTCCTAGTTTGGGTGGAAGGCCATGTAACATGATTGCTGAGCATTCAGCATCTAAGGGTAAACTAACTATTTGTCTTAATTTTTCTTTATTTGAAATGAGTTCTTTGAAAAACTTAGCACAGCTAGGCATCTCTAGTAAAGCGTCTAATAGTCTAACGTTTAAGTGCAGGCTTTTAACCATTTCTAGATATTTCCCAAATTGTGCTTCCTGTTTCTCTTTCTTAAGCCTACCAGGGAAGGGTATCCTAGTTTGTGGAATGATTTCTGGGGCTTTTGTAAGTCCCTAGTTCTAGGATCGATAACTTCGTTATCTGTAGTATTAAGGTGCGGAATTCCTTAATACGGTGGTATCTTACTAATAACGATTTAGTTCGCGTTTAGGTTAACCAATTGCTTTACTTTATACGAATATACGTCAAAGTCTAGCCTTTAGTATTTGTTTCTCTGGAAATACTGAGTTCGCACAAATTGCAAAGATCCTGATCTCCAAAAGTTATATCCTAGTTTTTTCAAAGTTATGTTTTTCACGTATGAAAACACATATATATATTCTCATCTCAACTCGCAGCCACTGGGCCTGCGAGTTGACTCGACTCGCTACGCAGCCCAAGCCCATAATGAACTCGGCTCGTTTGTCTCTGTTGAGTTCTGCAAGTTCAGATCTCATCTCGCATCGCAAAGCCTTGCGACTTGAGATCTCGACTCGCAACAAACGTCTAAAACAAATAACTCGACTCGCAGCATATGTATATATATTGTTAAAATCTATATTCGTCTAACACTTTAACATAATAATATATTTAACGAATATTAATATCAAAACAATATCAATTTACAAATCTAAACCAATATATCAACATGATAACAATTACACTAGTCATATCGCAAAGCTAGATCTGTTGTCACAAACTATGTCTCAACAGACTCCCCCTTGACAATAGCTCTAGCGTCTTTATCTTCACATTATCTTTGATTTTAAGAGTAAATCTTACTACCTGCAAAAATCTTCATCTTCATACAAGTCTTAACCATCATTTGATAATCTCGTGCTAAGTCACCCCATGCTTCAGTACAAAAGATTCTGTTCTCATTTAACTTCAATAAATCTTTTCTTGACATGTTCATAAGATGACGATGGTCATAAACTCTGAAGATCTCTCTTTCACCACCTTCAACCTCATCATCAGCTTCAACCATTACAGCTTCTCCAGTTTCTGAATCCACATGCCAACTCTTCATATTTCCCAGAATATCTTGAGGCATTCTTCAGTGGAATCTGATGCACACATTTTACAGCTGGATAAATCTTCTTCCTTCTTCTTCTACCAGTTCTTTGACTTCTTTCTTCCAACTTAATTGTCTTTCCTTTCCTTGGCTTAATCTTTTCAAACTTATTAGCTCTAACCTCAGTCTTGATTATGTGTTCAACATATCTTCCAACAAAATCATCACTTGGGTTATTCAATGATAATCTAGCCAAATCTCGAATCTCAAATCTAGGCAAAGAACTAAAAACTGCAAGCTTTCTTTCAAAATATTGAACTCCATCAAATCTCTTAATAGCAAACAGTTTTAGATCAGCATCAAAATACCATCCTATAATCCCTCTTTTTGCTATACGCTTACCTGTAATATCAATTTCTGATATACCAAGCTTTTCTTTCTTTTTCTTTGGCAAAGGCTTGAATATAGGATTATCTTTATGCTTATCAAGAAGATCTTCTCCATCTGAATCAGTTGAGTCATCGATCTCTTCATCTACATCGACAACTGTTTGACCTTTATCATTTTCAATAATAACCTCTGTTCTAGATGGGCTCACATGGTGTTCATCAATATTTGCATCTAGATCTACACCAATGTCTTGCTCATTCTCAGTAACAGCAGTCCAATCCTCAGGTGGTTGAAATTCTCCCTCTTCAAGATCATAATCAATCTCTTCATCTATCTCATCCAAAATATCATTATCTGAATCTGATAGATCTAGCATTTCCATTCCTAGAGAAAACAATTTAAACACAAATAAATTAATAATTTAAATTCTCTTATTGATTTTCTTGAATCAATCTAAGAACTCCAATATTAAATCTTTTGTGTAATTGATATAAACACAAAATATATATAACTTATAAATCTTTTATTGATTATCCTAAATCAATCTAAGATTTCCTAAGTCTTATATCAAACACTTAACAAACATTAATTAAATTTAAACTCTAATGTACTGTGAAAAATCACCAAACATTTAAGTTTATAATTAATTAACTTATATAATTTCTAAGACTTAATTGAACTGTTATATCATAAAATCTTAACTTTCAATTATATCTTTAAACTTATATATC
This sequence comes from Pseudognaphalium luteoalbum, assembly GCA_963422505.1. Classification (NCBI taxonomy): domain Eukaryota; kingdom Viridiplantae; phylum Streptophyta; class Magnoliopsida; order Asterales; family Asteraceae; genus Pseudognaphalium; species Pseudognaphalium luteoalbum. The sequence goes on from OY730197.1 coordinate 47,802,462, forward strand.
ATTTGTCTAGTTAAAAATCATACAAATTTAACTTGTCAGTTATAAAAATTCTCAAGTCTAAAATGTCTAAGTTAAAATAAATTTTGACCGCTGAAATATATCAGAACACGCCGCTCGACTTCTTAATGAGTCGGAAGACTTTCGATCACTAATGTGACACCCCTCAAAATATTTATACGCGTAGTATTGCTTAATTCGTAATTAGTTATAATTACGCACAAAACATTCCGAACGAACCCGACAAAAGTACACGACCGTTGGTGAACAAAATATTAAATAATACGAAATTATTTAATAAACTCAAAAACTTATAAATATTATGCCGATAATATCTAACGAATCATTCGCATCATATAAAATAACTCAAACGCGATGAAAACGCGCGGAACGCGCCTGACAATCGAATGAGAACCCAAATATATAATATGAATTTAAAATATATCATTTCAAATAAAACTTTTACTTAAAATATCGTACTTTGAATCGATAACGAAAAAGGTCTGATTAAAACGTTACGCGATTTAACTTCCGTAAAATGAACGCGCAAATCGAGACAGATAAATTAACGGAACCTTTTTATAAATGTTTTCAAGTATTTAGAATAAAGATATCACATAAAAATATCGAAATTTAAATCGTTACTTAAACGTGCATATTAAACATTTAACGTCTAAATTAACGTCGAAACGATCGGGTAAACGACCACGGGACTTAACGTAACTTTGGGGAATTAAAATTTGACCAAATATTGTGTAGGACCCATGAGAAATCTGCTGATTTCTCATCACATGCCCACCCATGTGCCACCTCCACTCCCACCCTATCAAATTTCATGCAATTACACCTTTTACACTTACCCACACTCACTACTTCCAACCTCCTTTCATTTTCATCTTTCCTCTCCACATTTCTCACAAAAATCCTCTCAAAAATACTGAGAAAAATCATCCCTAAACATCATCAAAATCACCTTTCATCATCACCAATTTAGGAGGAAGATCAAGAACAAGCTCAAGAACACCATCTCCTTCATCATCTCTTCTTCATCTTCATCATTTCTTTGTATGGACCACTTGAACCCCTCACTTATTTAGTTAAATACTACTGATTTTAATGTTTATTAGCTCATCTAACTAGATTATGTCCAAGATATATGTTAAAATACGTTTTTGAAGTTTTTTTATAAAAGTGATGATTCTGTCTAGAATGTTACAGCTTACAAAATCGGCCATATCTTGAGTTCTAGGAAGAATTAGATAACGAATTTTTTTTTAGAAGTTGCGTATTGAAAAGATCTACAAAAAGTTCTTCTTTGGCTCTTTCCATAAAAGTACGGATTTTTATATATAACCAGATCTTTGAGCCTGGTCTGAAGGTTTTCGAAAACCGAGTTCGATTCTTAGCAAAATTAATTACCTATGTAAATAGACACTATAGTTGCTATAAAAGTTATATGTTAGTATAGAAACCATGGTGATCAGTTGGTAAAATTTGTGAGGCTTGATTTGGACCAGAAGTTAGTAAAAACTATGGCGAAACAAACCGATAAAAACCGAAAACATGACTAGGGACTGTTTTGGAACTATTGTAAAAATCGACACTTTTGGTGAACTCCGACATGAACCGACAATTTATTTGGTCTCTATAAACTGATATATGGGTTGGGTGAAAATTTCGGGTCAAACCGAGTAAGTTTGACCAAGTCAACAAAAGTGGCTCGATTTCTAAAAGCTTACTATTTTTGGGAAAATGGTAACAAAAATGGGTTTGGGTGACTTAGTTGGTAACTTTGACCAACTTTGATCAAGTTTGACCATATTTGACCAGTTTGACCAACTTTGACTAGGCTTGACCACCTTTGACCAGTTTGACCAACTTTGACCAACGGTTTAAGGTTTTTACAAACTAAATAATCTGTTTGCAACATATGATATGTACTAATAAATGGTATACAACAAAACAAACTTAATAATAATGTCTAAATGAATTAGTATTACAAACTTTCACCAACGGGTCGTACATGTTTTAATAAACGAACTTGAACAACTTATTTGGGCATAACTAGTTGATGAACGCTAACATGGATGGTCAACTACGACATCCACATACTTACACTTGTAATCTCATACGTTTAGGACGTTAGGGGATTATTGACTCGAAACATAATTGCATTAGAGACACTAGCATCCACAGGTGAGTTCACAGCCCCTACTTTTACTGTTTTCAATACTTTTCTCTAACAGGGGTGAAGGACATAGCTACTACTTTATTGTTTTGATACAAACGTACAACGATTACTATAAATGCTTTCATACTATTACTTGAACTGTTTACAAAATGACTTTTCACACTATTTTGGGAACATGACAACGAATCTTGGTACGGACCTAGGTTTACGAGAGGTAGTTGTGTGCACAAAAGTCCCAGTGTACGCAGCCTATAACCATTAGCTAGGTGACTCTAGCCACTAGATATACGGATAGTACTATCGAGTTGACAGCCCTCCCACTATTATAACTTGTTGGTCGCGCCAACCGCACGACGGCAGTCGTAACGAGGAGCGTATATTTAAAATGTTACTGTGGCAAAAATGTGAAACGTCGTGGATTGGTTATAGCACTAGGGGTCGTTACTATAACTCATAAGGTCTAGCTAACCTTTGAGGGATCACCGTCTATATCTCCCAACTATTATGAACATTTTTGAAAATAACATTTTCCTACGCTTGATTACATAGGAATGCGTTCCTACTAGTTATACAACTAAATTGTTTTCTTTCCAAACATATACAATTGGATGTGTTGACATCACTAAAACGAAGCGATACTTTTGGATGACGTTCCAACTAAAACGAAACATTATTTGACTTTTGAGTCAACGAACTTACAAACAAAAATTGGTTTTTCGGACCATACTTATAAACATAAAACCTGTGAATTCACTCAACATTTTGTTGACTTTTTGCTATGTCTTTCAGGAAACTAGCAGCACCAGTAAGACTGCACACATTCTGGATTAGGCAACCCATGAAGAATTAGGATGCCACGTTTTGGGACACTAAGAATTTCCTTTGTATTACTGATTTCCGTTAGTCATACTTGTGAAATCCTCTTTTGAAATATGTAATCTTAAACTATTTGGATCTTGCAAATACTATTCCTACGACTCTGACGAGTTGTAGCTTTTGTAACAAATGCTTACTTAAATGGCATCTTAATTTACTGTTCAGCAATAATCATATGCTTTGATATGCGTGATTGTCCTACGTTAACGTCGGCACCCCTACTTAAACAAATGCTTCCGCTGACCACGATTAACGAATTTGGGGGTGCGACAGATTGGTATCAGAGCCATTGGTTATAGCGAACTAGAAGTCTTTAAGTGACCTAGAGACCTTAGAGACCTAGACTATAGCCTTGGCTAGGACACTCATTGCATACATACACTTGCATACGTCTAACTCGCTATACGATAACTATCGTCACACCTATGTTAATCACGACACATCGGCACACGAGAACCCGCCGCACGACTCTATCGTACACTCAACCTATTTATTCACTATACGACATTTTTCAACTTTTGTGTAATAAATGTATGGTTGATTTTACCTTGTATTCCTTGAACTATACTACTTTCAATTCGTTCATTCCTGCTTCGACTTCGCGTGAACCTGATCGTATTGAACGGTTGATGAAAAGAAGTATGTATTTGGCATCATATAATGACGCCTGGCCAACGTGATTATATCATACTAAGTACATATGGGCGTTTGATAGTCGTAAGATACACGATGGGGATATCGCTAATTCTTCTTAATGCTCGATAACTGAAATGTGTGAAACTTCATTCTTCACGTTCCTTACGTTGGCATTGACTTCCGCATTTCATTCATCGTAGAACACAAACATGCCGCCAAAGCAAAGGACGACCAGAAATAGTCGACAAACAACTCCACCTCCTGTTGTAGAAACCACTGAACAAATAATTGAACGACGAGTCGCAGAAGCTATTGCCCAGTATGAGGCAAGTCGCAACCGCGATGATGGCAGCGGATCGGGGGTAAGAAACACAGGGAACGAAGAACCCGTGAATACCCAACGAGGGTGTTCATACAAAACATTCTTATCTTGCAAACCTAGTACCTTCAACGGAACCGAAGGAGCGATTGGCATTGTCCACTGGATCGAGAAGATGGAATCAGTGCTTGACATTAGCGACTGTGCACCCGAACGCATGGTAAAATATGCTACATGCACGCTAGCTGAGAAAGCATTGACCTGGTGGAATGCTCAAATACAAACACTCGGACGAACAACCGCCTACGCCATCTCTTGGGAAGATTTGAAAAGAATGATCATGGAGGAATTCTGTCCCCGCAGCGAATTGCAAAAGATCGAAACCGAACTTTGGGACATCAAAATGATCGGTGCCGACATCACCGGATATACAACGAGGTTCCAAGAGCTCGCACGCCTTGTACCCCACATGGTGACTCCTGAGTACAAACGTATTGAGCGTTACAACTGGGGATTAGCGCCACAAATCCGAAATCTTGTAATGTCCTCCAAACCAACTACTTTTAGGAGTGCGGTAGACTTGGCACAAAGTTTAACGGATGACGCAGTTAGGATGGGAACCCTGACAGTGAAAACTGTGTCGGGAAAGAGCGAACCGAACAGTACAAGTATTGGAAGTACTGGAAGTGAAAAACGGAAGTGGGACAATGAAGGAAATGACCGTCAGGGTCAACAGAACAAAAGGTATTCGGGAAACACCAGGGCTTACGCCGCCACCACCACTGAACCGAAACCATACCTTGGTAACAAACCAAAGTGTGACAAGTGCGGGAAGCACCATGACGGTGAATGTACCTTCTGCCAAAACTGCAAACGTTGGGGTCATGTAACCCAAAGCTATAAAGCAAACCCTCCCACCCGAACAAACCCTGAACGACAAAACACTGGGTGTTTCGAATGTGGTGACCCAAAGCACTACCGAAATCAGTGCCCACAACTCAACAACCCCAACCCCAACAACAATAATCAAAACAACAACCGCAATAACCAAAATGACAACACTCGCAATGTCAACACGCAACCAGGACGTGGACGCGCATACATCCTTAGGGCACCGGATGCACCTCAGGATCCCTACGCCAACATTGGTACATTTCTAGTTAACCAATACTACGTCTTAATATTACATGATCCGAACACATTTTTGAAACACATGCGTCTAACCCGCCGACACGATTTAAATCTCGGGACGAGATTTCTCTAACAGGGGGAGAATGTGACACCCCTCAAAATATTTATACGCGTAGTATTGCTTAATTCGTAATTAGTTATAATTACGCACAAAACATTCCGAACGAACCCGACAAAAGTACACGACCGTTGGTGAACAAAATATTAAATAATACGAAATTATTTAATAAACTCAAAAACTTATAAATATTATGCCGATAATATCTAACGAATCATTCGCATCATATAAAATAACTCAGACGCGATGAAAACGCGCGGAACGCGCCTGACAATCGAATGAGAACCCAAATATATATTATGAATTTAAAATATATCATTTCAAATAAAACTTTTACTTAAAATATCGTACTTTGAATCGATAACGAAAAAGGTCTGATTAAAACGTTACGCGATTTAACTTCCGTAAAATGAACGCGCAAATCGAGACAGATAAATTAACGGAACCTTTTTATAAATGTTTTCAAGTATTTAGAATAAAGATATCACATAAAAATATCGAAATTTAAATCGTTACTTAAACGTGCATATTAAACATTTAACGTCTAAATTAACGTCGAAACGATCGGGTAAACGACCACGGGACTTAACGTAACTTTGGGGAATTAAAATTTGACCAAATATTGTGTAGGACCCATGAGAAATCTGCTGATTTCTCATCACATGCCCACCCATGTGCCACCTCCACTCCCACCCTATCAAATTTCATGCAATTACACCTTTTACACTTACCCACACTCACTACTTCCAACCTCCTTTCATTTTCATCTTTCCTCTCCACATTTCTCACAAAAATCTTCTCAAAAATACTGAGAAAAATCATCCCTAAACATCATCAAAATCACCTTTCATCATCACCAATTTAGGAGGAAGATCAAGAACAAGCTCAAGAACACCATCTCCTTCATCATCTCTTCTTCATCTTCATCATTTCTTTGTATGGACCACTTGAACCCCTCACTTATTTAGTTAAATACTACTGATTTTAATGTTTATTAGCTCATCTAACTAGATTATGTCCAAGATATATGTTAAAATACGTTTTTGAAGTTTTTTTATAAAAGTGATGATTCTGTCTAGAATGTTACAGCTTACAAAATCGGCCATATCTTGAGTTCTAGGAAGAATTAGATAACGAATTTTTTTTTAGAAGTTGCGTATTGAAAAGATCTACAAAAAGTTATTCTTTGGCTCTTTCCATAAAAGTACGGATTTTTATATATAACCAGATCTTTGAGCCTGGTCTGAAGGTTTTCGAAAACCGAGTTCGATTCTTAGCAAAATTAATTACCTATGTAAATAGACACTATAGTTGCTATAAAAGTTATATGTTAGTATAGAAACCATGGTGATCAGTTGGTAAAATTTGTGAGGCTTGATTTGGACCAGAAGTTAGTAAAAACTATGGCGAAACAAACCGACAAAAACCGAAAACATGACTAGGGACTGTTTTGGAACTATTGTAAAAATCGACACTTTTGGTGAACTCCGACATGAACCGACAATTTATTTGGTCTCTATAAACTGATATATGGGTTGGGTGAAAATTTCGGGTCAAACCGAGTAAGTTTGACCAAGTCAACAAAAGTGGCTCGATTTCTAAAAGCTTACTATTTTTGGGAAAATGGTAACAAAAATGGGTTTGGGTGACTTAGTTGGTAACTTTGACCAACTTTGATCAAGTTTGACCATATTTGACCAGTTTGACCAACTTTGACTAGGCTTGACCACCTTTGACCAGTTTGACCAACTTTGACCAACGGTTTAAGGTTTTTACAAACTAAATAATCTGTTTGCAACATATGATATGTACTAATAAATGGTATACAACAAAACAAACTTAATAATAATGTCTAAATGAATTAGTATTACAAACTTTCACCAACGGGTCGTACATGTTTTAATAAACGAACTTGAACAACTTATTTGGGCATAACTAGTTGATGAACGCTAACATGGATGGTCAACTACGACATCCACAAACTTACACTTGTAATCTCATACGTTTAGGACGTTAGGGGATTATTGACTCGAAACATAATTGCATTAGAGACACTAGCATCCACAGGTGAGTTCACAGCCCCTACTTTTACTGTTTTCAATACTTTTCTCTAACAGGGGTGAAGGACATAGCTACTACTTTATTGTTTTGATACAAACGTACAACGATTACTATAAATGCTTTCATACTATTACTTGAACTGTTTACGAAATGACTTTTCACACTATTTTGGGAACATGACAACGAATCTTGGTACGGACCTAGGTTTACGAGAGGTAGTTGTGTGCACAAAAGTCCCAGTGTACGCAGCCTATAACCATTAGCTAGGTGACTCTAGCCACTAGATATACGGATAGTACTATCGAGTTGACAGCCCTCCCACTATTATAACTTGTTGGTCGCGCCAACCGCACGACGGCAGTCGTAACGAGGAGCGTATATTTAAAATGTTACTGTGGCAAAAACGTGAAACGTCGTGGATTGGTTATAGCACTAGGGGTTGTTACTATAACTCATAAGGTCTAGCTAACCTTTGAGGGATCACCGTCTATATCTCCCAACTATTATGAACATTTTTGAAAATAACATTTTCCTACGCTTGATTACATAGGAATGCGTTCCTACTAGTTATACAACTAAATTGTTTTCTTTCCAAACATATACAATTGGATGTGTTGACATCACTAAAACGAAGCGATACTTTTGGATGACGTTCCAACTAAAACGAAACATTATTTGACTTTTGAGTCAACGAACTTACAAACAAAAATTGGTTTTTCGGACCATACTTATAAACATAAAACCTGTGAATTCACTCAACATTTTGTTGACTTTTTGCTATGTCTTTCAGGAAACTAGCAGCACCAGTAAGACTGCACACATTCTGGATTAGGCAACCCATGAAGAATTAGGATGCCACGTTTTGGGACACTAAGAATTTCCTTTGTATTACTGATTTCCGTTAGTCATACTTGTGAAATCCTCTTTTGAAATATGTAATCTTAAACTATTTGGATCTTGCAAATACTATTCCTACGACTCTGACGAGTTGTAGCTTTTGTAACAAATGCTTACTTAAATGGCATCTTAATTTACTGTTCAGCAATAATCATATGCTCTGATATGCGTGATTGTCCTACGTTAACGTCGGCACCCCTACTTAAACAAATGCTTCCGCTGACCACGATTAACGAATTTGGGGGTGCGACAACTAATTTATTTAACCTTTTAGAATCAAATAACTAAAACAATTTCTAATATATTTAACTTGTAATAATAATAATCTCAAGTCGAATATATTACCAAAACTATTAAGTTACAAATATTCAGTTACAATTATAAATTACAATTATAATTCAACTAAATTCTAAATACAAATGACTACACAAGTCTAAACTGTCTTACCAGCTTCACTTGTTCCTGCAGCACTCGTACCAGCACCATCACCACTTGCACTTACACCAGCAGACTCCCCCTGAATAATAGTCTGCTGACCAGTCGTTGAAGGACCAGCCAGCTCACTATCCTTCTGAGCATTGGGATCATCGTCTTTGTCATCATCTCGTTTCTTTCTCAACTCATCTTCTTTGCAAGACTCTAGATATACCAATATCTCCCCCTGAGCTGACTGTCCTGAATTCACTCTCAACACTAACCGTTCTAAGTGTTCAAGCTTCAGTCGCTGGGCAGTAAAATCATCAAGAAAAGTATTATGAGTGTTTAGCAGAGTCAAATATGATGCACTCATATGAACCATCTGCTGAGCAAGAGAAAGATTCTCAGCTAACATCCCTGGAATCTTAGAAGTAAGTTTCTCTAACTCCTTAACTCTAGACTCTAAGGATGTAATCCTTTCAGTATCAGTCGTAGGAGTAACAGAAATAGTATGTGGTCCAGGTGGTGTCACTGAAGCAATGTATGAATCACGTGTAAGTGGTGGAATAGCTTGAGATAACGCTTCTTTAAGAAGAGTAGCTGCAAATCTACTAGCGTTATTGATCTCAGCCTGTTAAGTTAAACAAAATTAATTAAGTAATTGTTACAGATTAGTCTGTCTCAATCTCTAATTAATTATATAACACTTATAGAACTAAACTTATATCCCTTACCTCAATAGGTACAGATATCTGTTCAGTAAACACCGGTGTTACATTCTCCACCTGCGGTGTATCTCGAGCAACTGTCACAGAATTAACTGTCTCAGTTTGAACTCCTGATAAACAACAAGTTAAGATTATCTAACTTTTAAATATTACATACCATCCTGAATGGTCAAAGTCCTGGAACGCTTACGGCGTCGAGTAATACGAGGTGTATCCTCTTCCTCAGAACCTTCATCAATAAGACTGAAGTCAGGATCAACTTCCTTAGCCTTCCTCTTCTCCTTCAATGCTGGATCTGGAATCATCTGAGATCGATATCTAATATAACCAGCATCTGGAGGTGGAGAAGGAGTACTATCATCATCATCTGAAGCCGATTGACCATCACGGCCTCCAGATGGACCAACATCAGGATCCTAAATATTAAATATATTAAGCATTTATGATTAGCTAAAAGCTCTATCACACAAGTTCTATATATTTATGATTAATCTGATAAATACCTTAGAAGGTAAAACCTCAGATCCATCTAGCTGTCCCTGCTCACCCTCAGGTCGAGTGACCTCTGGGTCTGCAGTCTCAGCTCCCTGATCATAATGATATTTATATTTTATAATTAGAAATATTATCTAATTAAATAAATATCGATAACATGTGTATTATATATAATAATAATGTGATAATGATATAACAACTAAGTACCAATATTACTATATAATTATAAAATTACCTCAGGTGAAGCAACATAACTATCAATATCCAGTAGCAAGATATCAGTAGCATCATCATGCTCTACTAGCACCTCCTGTATCACCTGAGCATCAACATCTGGGTTCACCTGTTCCCCAGCATGTGCAGGTTGTTCCAACACATCCTCAATGAGCTCCTGTGGATCTTCAGAAGGAACCACACCAGCTCTCGGTTCTGGAACCGCAACCTCAACACCAACATCTAGCCAACCATTGTTCGGTGGCGTAACATAGGTAGGATCAACAAGAAAACCAAAAAGTTCTCTCTCCTCAGGTTTCACTACTCCTTCCTTTCTCACTGACTGCAAAAACATAGCATTGTATCCTCTGAGACCGATAGTATCTACATGTAGATATGGCCCAGGAATAACAAGCTCTGGCAAACAAGCGAGAATAATCAGCATGCAAAAACGTGGATAAACCAGAAAGCGTGATCTAACAGAACCCGAAATCTGTCTAACCAACTCTCCAAAAATATAATCACAAAAACTGTATGGTTTATTGTAAACCAGGTACAGTGCAGCTGATACAAGGGCAGGGCTCAATTCATCGAAGCCTCCCTTCTTTGGTGCAAAAACTGTGACAATCACATGCCACAAAAAACCTCCATTGTCCAATAACCAGAGGTTTTTGGAACTGACGTCCTCTCCGATCTCCTGTATACCCCATACGGTCTATAGCACCCTCAATAAAGTCACTAGGATACTCCGTCGGACCATCCTCCTAGTCTACTGTACCCAAGCGTAAAATCTGACGTAGATCGCCAACAGAGAAAACAACCGGTCGATTGTTGACCGTTGTGCGAATAACCGGTGGGTTTATCGTCTCATCAAACTGAATACCTTCCCAGAAGTCGTTCAGAATAGACTGAGAAATCTGTGGAGACGCTGTAAGTGCATATCTAATGCGTGAACGTGCAAAGAATGTAAGCACTTGAGCTACTCGATTAGCTCCACGTGCACCAAGATCTAGATCAACAAGGATATTGTGACCTTTATCGAACTGTCTCGCCATATCTATAAGAATACAAATGACAAAACACAAAGCACGTTAGTAAGTTATAAACTATAGTGTTTATGAATCAAAATGATCATCTAACACCTTAGTTCGTAACAAAATAAACACATATAACTTATAACTAAAACAGTACGTAAGTCCAATATGTATTTAACGTTAGGTACTTGTAAATTTAAAAATCGCAAGTCATTAACGTTTTAAGATATATATATATATATATATTATACCGCTAACTAAAAGTCAGAACACGCCACTCGATTACTCTTTGAATCGGTAGACTTTCGATATAATTATATATATTACTACATATGTTATCACGTATTAACATAAAATTCATACGTCGAAACATATAATAATAAGCTTTCAAAGTGACATATAACTTGTAAACACAAATAAATGTAGCTTATTATTATTATTTTATAAAAAAATTAAAATTGCATGTTACATTTTATTTTTACAAGTTATTGAACTCGCAAAAATCGAAAGTGAACTCGCACCTCAACTCGCAACCATGTCAACTCGCTAACCAAGTCATTCTGCAACTCGACTCGCAAGTCGATGCGCTAATCTACTCGGTCCGCAAGGTCAAAAAGTCAAAGAATCAATGTCAGCTCGCTAAATGTAATCTGCGAATTGAATTGAAACTCAACTCGCATGGTCAAATAGTCAAGATCAGAAACTCAACTCGCAAAGTCTGCGAGTCGAGTGTTCAACTCGCAGCATTAACTGATGTGGCGAGTTGAAACAAAAATCAATTAATCTATCTATTAAAAGTGATCTATCGATTTATTGACGTTCATTAAGATTCGTTTAACATTAATCTTCAAGATTCTTGTCAAATAACACCTTAATCTACGTTAATCGTTCAAATTTTGAAACAAAACCCTAGATTCATAAAAACTTCGATTTCGTGTAATTTAAACGGTGAAATCCGTTGATTTATACCTCAAAATGTTCGTAATTTGAAAGTAGATATAAGCTACGGATCAAAAACTCTTCCTTGTAACTAGGCAAATCGAAATCAAATGAAATACTCTGTTCGACTCGTTTCGCAATAACTGGATTCGCAGAGCTAAAGTGAACTCGCAAATCAAATGGGTTCGGTGGAAATTTTGACTCGTTTGACCACCCTTTTATACTATATACTCGATTCGCAGTGCGTCTCGATTCGCAAGTTGACTAGTCAAACTCACAAAATTAAATAAAATGCGAATTTAATACTAAGTATAAATTAAAAACCCCGTTATGTGAATAGTTATCTTTGTAACTATTTAGCCTAAACATTTAAAATAAAATGTTTTCGCATAATTTTTCCTCAACGATAATCTTCTTACATATATTAACCGACTAAACCCGTGATACAGTTAATCTTGTATAAAGAAAAATCTTCGAGCTAAAATTATTCACTTATATACCTGATGGTCTTAAGTATATATAAAAATATATATATAGGTTATATTAGAAAAATTAACCGCTGATATAAAATCAGGACACGCTGCTCGACTACACTGTGAGTCGGAAGACTTTCGATTAATATGCCACGTAGCCTATATAATATTTTTATATTTTCAACAGACATTTGTTCAACATTTAAAGTAAATATCCAGTATAATTCAATTCCAAAGGGTAATCATAAAACAAAAATAATAAGTAAAACTTTTATTTATTAATCTTAAGAAATAATTACAAAGGTTAAGAAAAATAAAACAACTAACATTCTAATAAATAAACTTAATAATAAACACTTAAAGTTTTAACTGCTTAGGGATCATATTAGAAAGAATAAGCTGTACATATTAAATTGTAATAAGCGTAAGATAATTGTTAGTATACATACCTCATGAAATTCATATAAGCACAATAAAATCACAATTTTAATCAGTAATAAACTTATATTTATAAAATTATATCTTATGTACCTTTATCCACATGATATAACACTTCATTGAAATATAACTTATGATTTCTTATTATTCACAAAAGTGAATGTTCGAATATCATAGACAGTTCAAGACAATTACCGGTATTATGATCCACATAAACAGATTACACACAGATTTCTAAGCTAAACTTTTATTGTTAATGTGCATAATATCTAGTATTTTCCACTATACAACGTACTGAAGAATTCAAGTACCACACATAACACTGTATCTTGTATTAAGAAGGTAGAGATTACTAAATGATGTTCTTTTAGAAGCATATAACATACACTTGACACGAGATACTGTGTATCTTTCATATGTAAGGTAGAGGTTACTAAATGATGCTCTTTAGAAACATATAACTCACCATTTGACATTATGATACTTTGTATCATTTCATTCATTTTTTATTTTAGATCACAGTGCACGACAGTACTATCATTCAACAATTAAGACATAAGTCATACGTTATATAACAAAGCACAAAAGATACAACACATGAAATTTATACTTCTTAACTGCTCGGAAATCATAGTATAAACTGCCTACCAATAAATCGTATGATGAAGCTGACTAGACTTAAGTTATTCTTATCACTTGTTAAGTAAAAGGACAAGTTATAATAAGTGGATATAGGTGTATAATAAGATAAATATAAGTGTAATCCTAGATAAAAATCGTTATTCTAATGCAACTTATAAGAATCTACTAACACATCATACTTAATACTTAATACTTAAGGTTATTATTCTTAGACTTATTCTCCTAATGTACTATCATTTCCCAAGTTTTTACAGCCAAAACTTAAAGCTTTTTCTAAAAGAACTTCGGTTGTTCTTTTAGTGAAGGCGATTCCCCGCAGGTAACAAGCAAATGAATGCCATACGCCCCCTTTTTTTTTTTTTTTTTTTTTTTTTTTAACATAGCACTGACTATTAACTATTACAAAAATACCCTTGGAAGACTAATCACTCTGGATTTCTCATTCCGTTAAGTTGAACCAACATCTCAAATCTAGCTCTGTCAAACGCCTTGGTGAATAAGTCTGCTAAGTTATCCAAAGATGGAACCTTAACTAACTTTATCAAATTCTTCTCAGCACAGTCTCTAATAAAATGATGTCGAATATCAATATGCTTAGTTTTACTATGCTTTACCGGATTGTTGGTGATTGACATTGTAGATTCGTTATCAATCATCATAGGAGTATTGGTTATATTTAACCTGTAATCCCGCAGTTGCTGTTGAATCCAAAGAACTTGAGAACAACAGCTGCCACCTGCAACATACTCAGCTTCACATCCTCCATAATCCGAATCAGTATATGCTACTAGATCTAAGTCTCCATCAATTGGATACCAAAGTCCCAGCTTCGGTTGCCCTTTGAGGTAACGAAAGATCCGTTTAACAGCCTGCATATGTGACTCTTTCGGATTAGCTTGATATCTTGCGCATAAACAAACAGCAAACATAATGTCAGGCCTAGAGGCAGTCAAATACATTAGTGATCCGATCATCGCTCTATAAAGAGTTGGATCCACATCGCTATCACTCGATGTATTTGGACCAAGGTTGTGATTAACTGGAATTGGAGTATGATAGACCTTACTTTCATCCATCTTAAAGCGTTCCAATAGCTCATATGTATATTTAGATTGATGAATAAAGAATCCATCCTTCTTTTGATCAACCTGTAATCCTAAGAAGAAATTTAATTCTCCCATTGCAGACATCTCAAACCTTTTTCTCATGACTTTCTCAAATTCTTGATACATCTTTTCATCCGAAGATCCAAAGATAATATCATCAACATATACTTGTACTAATAGAAAGTCATTCTTGTTCCATTTTACAAAAAGTGTACTATCAATTGATCCTCTTGTAAATCCATTCTCAAGTAGATAAGTTGATAGCGTTCCATACCATGCCCTAGGTGCCTGATGTAATCCATATATAGCCTTATTCAAACGATATACTCTATCTGGATGTTCAGAATCGGTAAACCCTGGCGGTTGTGAAACATACACCAATTCTTCAACTTTGCCATACAAAAAGGCACTCTTAACATCCAACTGATAAACTTTGATACCCTTAAAAGAGGCAAATGCTAAGAATACTCTAATTGCTTCTAGTCTAGCAACTGGTGCAAACACTTCATTGTAATCTATCCCCTCTTGTTGATTAAACCCTTGAACCACTAGACGAGCTTTATTGCGAGTAATGACTCCCCGGTCATCTCTCTTACACTTAAATACCCATCTAGTTTCAATTGGATATTCTCCCTTTGGAAGGTCAACCAACTCCCATACTTGTAATTTAGAGAACAGTTGCAGTTCTTCTTGCATAGCTTCAACCCACGAACTTTCTTTGAGAGCCATTTGCACATTTTTAGGCTCGACTTGTGAGATAAAGCATGAATATAGACATTGATTAGGAATCCCTGTCTCTTTCATAGCAGTATACAAGCTTTCTAAATCTTCAGAAGTACTAGCTTTAGATTGAGTCCTAGTCTGAACAGGAGTATTAATATCACCGATGATGTTTTCAACGGGATGATTCTTACTCATTCTTGTAACCGGTATAGGATCAACTATTAACTCATATCCTAAGTTAGTACCAATCTCTTCTAATGAAGGAATATCTTCTGAACTTGCTGAAGACAACCTTAAATGATTCAAAGAGGTAAGTATATCATCAAACGTTTTGAAGATCCTTTTCAGAATCTTCAGTTTCTTGATACTTATCCTTTGAAGGTTGTTGTGACCCACTTGAAGAAGCTTCATTTGAGTCATTTGGTGTCCTGATTCCAGATTTCGGAACACTCGATGTTGAAGAGGGACCATTGTCCGATTCTTCAGACAATAAGTGTTTAGAGATCTCTGAATCACTGACAAAGTCACTTATAGGAACTTTAAATGACTGAAAGAGATCTGAATAGTCAAATTGCCAATCTAATCCCTTATGTGCAGCAGGTACATAGCTCGTAACTTCAATGTTATAAACAATTTCCAGTCGTCCTGTGACTTTATTGAAAACTCTTTTATTTGGTGAGTTGGGCATATAACCTAGGAAAAATCCTTCGTCCGCCTTTTCACCAAATTTAGCTTGATTTCCTGTTTTCAATATTGAACATGGAACTCCAAAGGGTTCAAATCCCTTCAGATTAGGTTTCTTATTATTCAATAATTCATAACAAGTCTTGTTATGCCTTTTGACCGTAAGAACCCTATTTAGAACATGACATGCTGTATTCACTGCTTCTGCCCAAAAGAAGACCGGAAGCTTTGAATCTGCAAGCATAGTTCTAGCAGCTTCAATCAACATTCTGTTCTTCCTTTCAGCTACACCATTCTGTTGAGGTTCATATGGTGCACTGAATTGATGAATTATCCCTTTGCTTAAGCAATAGATATTCAACGTTGAATTTTTGAATTCCGTTCCGTTATCACTACGAATACGCTCAACTCTAGTTTTATAGACATTCTCTACTAGATCAAAGAACTCTATTAAAATTCCTGGAGTTTCATCTTTAGATCCCAAAAAGAATACCCATGAGAATCTAGCATAATCATCTGTGATAACTAAACAGTACCACTTGCCACCTAGACTTCTCTTGCTTATAGGGCCAAAGAGGTCCATGTGCAGCAGTTCAAATGGCGAGGAGATTGAGTTTTCAGTCTTAGACCTGTGTGGTTTCTTGTGCTGCTTTCCTTTGAGGCAAGGAACACACTTGTCTTCAGACTCGAAACGATTTTGTGGTACACCTAGAACTAACCCATTCTTGGTTATAAAATTCATTTTTTGAAAGTTCAGATGTGCCATTCTCCTATGCCATAACAGTGCATCTGCTTCTGAGGCCTTGGATAGTAAGCATGTCGACACTATTGAAGAATTAGAGACATCCATGTTTATAGCATAGATGTCCTTCTTCCTTGGTGCCCTCATCAGTATCCATTCTTCAGGAATTGTGAAGCCTGGCTTCAGGACTAAAGCCTCCTTTTCATTAAAATGAACTGGATGACCTTTATCGCAGACTTGGGAAACACTCACAAGGTTATGAGTTAGTTCTTCAACGTAATTCACATCCTCTAGAGTCAAAGTTCCATTTGAAACTTTTCCTTTTCCTGTAATTACTCCTCCTTTGTCTCCTGCAAAATTTACTTTTTGCTTGAAACCTTCTTTGAAGTCCTTCAGTAGACTTCGTTCACCTGTCATGTGCCTTGAGCATCCACTGTCTACATACCACCAACTGTCCTTGTTCACAGTCTGCTCCTACACATAACAAGTTGTACACAGTTAGTTATCAAGAGGGACCCAAGCCATTACGGTCTTGGTTTGTCCCTGATCATCTACAATCTGAACCTCCTTAAAGTGACCATAACTGTTCCCATCGGGAGTCTTGGTAACTTTCACAGGAGTTTGAGACTGTTGATGATTTGTAGTCTTAGACCTATGAGGAGAGTGAGTAGAAAACCTCCTAGGCACATACTTAGATCCCTGTGCACTCGAAGTAGAACCATTCTCAAATTGACTACGGTTTCTACTTGGGGTCCTAAACCTCGAAGGTGTCTTATCTCTTGGCTTATTAAAGGTATTTTCGTTTAGAGTATAAGTCCTTTTAGGTTTAGGTGGAGAGACACTATGATTACCATCTCTTTTCAGAATGTTTACAGGTTTGCTTCCTAATCCCGGTTTGGAGCCTAACCTGTCTACAATCGAACTAGAAGTGGTCGGTGTCTTTACAGTATTCACTAACTTATGTGTAGCTTCCAACTTCTTATTTGGGCAACAAGAAGATACGCGTCCTTTTTGGTGACACTTGAAGCACGACATCTGTTTTCGTGACTTACTAACTTTGGCAACCGCTATTGGAGTCTTAGGCACTAAAGGGTTAACAACATGCTCTTTATTAATCAATTCATCAATCTTAGTATCATGAATTACTCCACCCGGTACAAACTGTACTTTGGTGAAAGAAACTCTCTTACTATCATTAGATGAAGGATTCTTAATAAACTCCTTCTGTGCCTCTGACAGCTCAGGTTTAGCTACTGTTTTCTCAGAACTTACTTCAGTCATCTCAGTATCTTCTGGAAGCTTTGTGTAATTCGAATTGAAAGGAGGAGGTGTCTCATTGTAACCTAATCCTGACTTATCCTTTACACTTCGTTGAGCATCAAGCATCTTGTCCATCTCAGTGGTCCTATAATTTTCTATCTTTCTATTTTCCTCAACTAGCTTCAATTGACAGTCAGCTAACTCTTTCTCCTTATTAGCTATTTTCTGATTTAAGTCTTTTAGATTAATATAGAGACCATCTATGATGACACCTTTTTCATTAATGGTATCTCTATGAGCACTCCTATCAGAAGCATCAGACTTAATTTTATCTTTTAAATCCTGTTTATCATCACTTAACCTACGCACATCAATCTTGGCTAGTTCAAGTTCAGATCTAACAGCCTTACTAGATTCAGTCAATAAGCTAACTTGAGATGTCAGGTTTTTATTTGCTACATTTAAAATACGAACTTGTGATTGCAAATCTGTAACTAAATAACAGACATCAGCAAGAGTAAGAATATCAAGACATACCCTTTTCTTGTCTGTTTGGACTTCAGCCATGCGTGCTACAAAGTCTTCAGGAATCATGTTTTCAGTTGACTCCATATATAGAACATCTTCATCACTTGCTTTAGCTGCAACCTCTGGCACTTTTACCTCACCCTCTGCATCAGTAGGCATATAGGATGTAGATCCATCAATCTCAGCCATGAAAGCTTCCTCAGATTGAGCTTTCCATTCATACGATCCATCCAACTGTTTCACAACTAAGGCTTTGGAAGCGAGAGTACTTCCCGAACCTTGTTGTCCATTGCCAGCTTCTACCTTAGGTCTTTGGCATTCTCTAGCAAAGTGTCCATAACCCTGACAGTTAAAACACTTGATCTTGGTCTTATCAAACCCTGATCTATTGCCAACTACCTTTCTACCTGTTTTCTTCAAGAAATTCTTTACCCTTCTTGACAACATAGCAAGTTGGTCCTGAAGGTCTATTTCTTCTAGATAATCAGGGTCTATCTGATCGTAATCTTCGTCAAACATAATTCGATCATTGATTTTCCCTTGAAGGTAGTTTTCATAAGAAGCTACAAAAGAAGCAAGAACAGATAATTGCTATTCAGCAGATTTCACACTCATAGGCATCTTTTGATGCTCCTGAGGTGACTTCTCAGTTGGTTTGCCCTTTGCATCACTACCAGATGATGTAAGAAGACACAGATCATCGGTAATCATTTCACCTTTTCCTTCAGCATTACCAACAAATAAAGCAGTGGTCGAGCTCGAGGAAGCAGTAGAGATAGTAGATTTTCCATGATAAAGTCCCGGATGCTGAGCCTGATCAGAATCAGTATCTCTAGTTTTCTTGGTGAAATCATAACCTCTGAGCTTATCAATTTCCTGCTCTAAGGTCATGGTTGCATACCTCTCATCGTTGTCTTTGAGCATTATGCCATGCATTTCCCACTTAGACGGTAAACCCTCAATAAACTTGTCGGTTTTCTCAGTCTCTGTAGATATAATCTCATGATCATCTAGCTCACTCAGCAAATGGTAGTATCTTGTGGTATAAGCATCAAGATCTTCTCCTTTCATAGCTTTAAACACAGTAAACTGCTTTTTCAGGAGATTTTTCTTGCCTGCTTTAACTTGTGGACTTCCTTCACATCTCTTTTCAAGAGCTGTCCACAAAGATCTAGCAGTATGGAAGGATTTGAGTTGATGATTGAGCTCCTTAGGAAGACTCATCTTGATTGATGAATGAGCCTTGTTTTCAATCTCAAATTCCTTCTTTTGTGCTTCACTCATCTGTTGATAAGTGAGAACCACAATTGCATTTTCAACAGTCTGGGTAGGTGCCGTGTATCCATTCTTGATACACATCCAGATAGATAGATCATGGAATCTACAGTAAGATTCAAACCTATCCCTCCAGCTAAAATGTAACACCCCCAAATTTAATGATTCGCGGAAGCATACTTTGGGTGTTACTAATCAATAATCAAAGCACACAGATATATAGCAAACGACTCTATATGCGTCGTTTTAACAAAATATATTAATACTAAAAGGTTTACAACAGTTTTGAACTCATACATAGCTCGTGTTCGTAATATGAGAGATTTAAGTACATAATTAGTTATACAAAATCTAATAATGCAATGAAATCTCTGAAGTTTGCATGAAGACTCGAGCTAAGGTGCATCCTGATGGGCAGTCCAAATCTACTGCTGAGTACCTGTGATACATGCTAAAATGGGTCAGCTAACGCTGGTGAGCTCACAGGTTTGAGTATCAAATAATATTGTATGAACCGCAAGATTTAAGTATTGATTTGCAATCCAGCAAATAAAGTTACAGATAGTGTATACAACCATGAGCGCATAGTCTGAGCTTAACTCGAGGGTCGGGTCCCATATAGAGATTTCCGAGCGAGGTGCCTCCACGAGTGCCTAATCCACACTCGTCTTCCCAAATATTAGTACGTCCGTTTACCCGGTTAGTGCTTGCTAACCCGGACGAGGAGGGTCAATCCTATATGGTACCATATACTAATATTCACGCTACTTTCGTATTACCAGACTATACTGACGGAGGACTTTGGTTTGATTAGTTGAAAACAACTCATGTAGTATATTGAAATATGTACTCGCGTTCATGCGTTAAAAACAGAGCAATGTATCACACCCCTAGTAAAACAGTAAAAAGAGGGGCCATGAGACTCACCTGAGCCTGGAGAGTTTATCTTAATAAACTGAGATTAATTGGCCAAGAATCGAAGTCCAAAGACTTGTAACCTGAGGGTGTCCACGACACGCGATGGTTATAAACATGTGAAGGCATCTAATAAGACTACCTTGTAGTTGTTTGTCCAACTAGAATGTCCAAATTACCATGATTTGGTTGTTTGTTTAAGTATTGAAAATGTGTACGGCCCGTTGGTGATTGTTTGTAATAATAATCCCACGTTATTATTTTGATGATTTTGAAGTGTTATACCTAAAAGTAAGTTCCAATGTGTTTTAGAAGTTATATCGCATTCGTGTTTGATGTTATACAAGTTTAACACTTTGTGTGAAAGTTTAGATGTAACACCGTTACTCGTGAACCTAGGGTAAGGGCGAAGCCCGTTAATGACGGGGGTCCGGGGGCAGCGCCCCTGGTAGCGGGGTCCAAGGGGCAGAGCCCCTGGCTGGGGTCGAGCTTGGAAAATTTTTATTTCTACTATATTGCTTTGGTGAAAAACGCATCTGGACTCGAATTTGGGTGAAATGGGGCGTCAAATTTGGGTCTCAAAACTTAGTGTAAAATAGTTTGTATTTTCTGACTCATGCGACACTGGGCTAGTGTCGCTATGTGTGACGTTACTGTTTATGCGACATTAAGGTTTCTGCGACATTACGGATCTTGCGACACTACGACTTGTGTCGCACCATGCGACATTAGGAGTTTATGCGACACTATGACTAGTGTCGCATCATGCGACATTTACGGATTATGCGACATTAACACTTGTGTCGCACCATGCGACATTAGGAATTTATGCGACACTATAGCTAGTGTCGCACTATGCGACACTAAGGTGATTCATGTGACACTAGGCCTAGTGTCGCAGGTGGCCTGGAGCCTCTGCGACACTACGGGCTGTTGGCCGGAATTTTCGCCGAAAAGGTGTTTTCCGGCCACCGTTCGACCTGAAACTTTTACCCAACCCATATTTGGACATTTTAAGCTTAAAGAAACAACTACTTGCTAAAAACACTAAAAATCGAGGAGTTGCGGGTTTTGTCGGAAACTTACAAAGTGTCGAATGGAAATTCCGAAAAGATAGATTTGTAGATCGTTGCGAGATGAGTCTTTTTCTCCAAACGAGCGAGGTGATTTGAGGAGTTTTTGTGGTGTTATTTTGTGGTGGAAGATGGTGGTGGAAATGGTGGAATTTTGAAAGAAAAAGAGAAGAGGGAGAAAAGAGAAAGAGTAAAGTGAGGGTGGGGAGGTGATGACCTCACCCTTTGGCAGATTTTTGGGTGGGGGCCCACCCATGTGTGGGTCTCCACTTTTAGCTCCGTGTATTCGCGCTCCGTGCGGTGTTCGTTTCCCCGATCGTTAATCGTTAAATAATTATTTTAAGTGTTTAAAGTGCAAGTTTTTAAAGAAGACGAAAGTTAATTAAATAAATTTATTGGAGTATTTTATCAATTACTTAATAATTCAATTGGCCTCGTTTGTTTACGCGTTTAATATCTAAGTCGTGCCGACGCCTATAATACGATATGAAGTGAACTTGAAATATTATCACAATAATATTTTTGGTACGTTATTGTCAATAAATAATTTTTATATTATTCAATAAAATTGATCACCAACGTCCGTATTTTACTTGAACCGAAATACATTCGATTTATTTTGCGTACGATTTAAGCAAATCGCATTTTTGTATATATTCAACAATATATAATTTGATACATTAATTAGCCTAACACAGAACTAATTACATGTATTAACAAAGAATCAGGCACTAATTACTAGTCCTAATTTGGCGGGTGTTACATTCTCCCCCTGTTAGGAGAATTTCGTCCCGAAATTTAGCTCGTGGTCGTGTTTGATGTAGAGTCAGGGAATAGCTGAGGATACTTGAGTCGCATTTGGTCTTCCCGTTCCCAAGTGAATTCCGGACCACGCCGCGAATTCCACCTGACCTTAACGATAGGGATACGACTTTGTTTGAGTTGTTTGACCTCACGGTCCATGATTTCCGCAGGTTCCTCGACAAAATGAAGTTTGTTATCAATGCGAATTTCGTCGAGTGGGATGATAAGTGTCTCGTCAGACAGGCATTTCTTTAGGTTAGAAATGTGAAAGGTGGGGTGCACACTGCTGAGTTCGGCTGGCAGCTGCAATCGATATGCCACGGGGCCAATCCTCTCAAGGATCTCAAAGGGCCCAATGTACCTGGGGTTTAACTTCCCGCGTTTGCCGAATCGGATTACGCCTTTCCAAGGCGATACTTTAAGGAGTACTCGATCCCCAACTTGGAACTCGAGTGGTTTGCGTCTCACGTCAGCATAACTTTTCTGACGATCACGTGCGGCTTTAAGTCGGTTTTGGATCTCGACGATTTTCTCAGTGGTTTCGTGTATGAGTTCAGGACCAGTGAGTTGGCTGTCTCCCACTTCGGTCCAACAGATCAGTGATCGGCACTTACGACCGTACAGTGCCTCGAAGGGTGCAGCCTTAATGCTGGTATGATAACTGTTATTGTAGGAAAACTCGCACAATGGTAGGTGTCTTTCCCAGTTTGCACCGGAGTCAACTACGCAAGCTCGTAGCATGTCTTCCAGTGTCTGAATGGTTCGTTCACTTTGGCCATCGGTTTGAGGATGGTATGCGGTACTCATATCAAGTCGGGTACCTAATGATTTTTGGAGTGATTGCCAAAAGTGAGATGTGAAACGAGCGTCTCTGTCAGAGATAATCGAGGTTGGAACACCATGTCGAGAAACAATCTCTTTGATGTAGATTTGTGAGAGGCGTTCCATTTTATCGGTTTCCTTGATTGCTAGGAAATGAGCAGATTTGGTAAGTCGGTCAACGATCACCCAAATGGTATCGCAACCGCTTGATGACTTGGGTAGTTTGGTTATGAAATCCATGGCGATTTGTTCCCATTTCCATTCAGGAATGTTAGGTTGTTGAAGTAAACCAGAAGGTTTTTGATGTTCGGTTTTGACTTTTGAGCAAGTAAGGCACTTGCTGACATATGTGGCGATTTCGGCTTTCATGTTTGGCCACCAATAGAATTCTTTGATGCCGTAATACATTTTGTCGGATCCAGGGTGGATAGAATATTTAGACTTGTGAGCTTCATCCATCACCAAGTCTCGCAGGTTCCCAAAACTAGGCAACCAGATTCGATTTGAGAAGTACCTAAGACCATTAGGTTTGATTTCGAATTGCTTATCGATGCCTCGTAAGGCTTCGCTTTTGACATTTTCGGGTTTCAAAGCTTCGAGTTGAGCGGTATGAATCTGAATGGTGAGATCATTATGAATGGTCATACTGAGGGCTCGTACTCGAAGTGGTTTCGCCCGTTCCTTTCGACTAAGGGCATCGGCAACAACATTTGCCTTGCCTGGGTGGTATTTGATTTCGCAGTCATAATCGGTGAGCAACTCGACCCAACGACGTTGTCGCATATTAAGGTCTTTTTGGTCGAATATGTGCTGGAGACTTTTATGATCGGTGAATACGGTACTTCGGGTACCATAAAGGTAGTGTCTCTAGATTTTGAGGGCGAACACCACGGCCCCTAGCTCGAGGTCGTGAGTCGTGTAGTTCTTCTCATGAACTTTGAGTTGTCGGGAAGCGTAAGCAATGACCTTATCTCGTTGCATCAACACGCAACCGAGACCTTGGTGGGAAGCATCGCAGTATACCACGAAGTCGTCGATGCCTTCGGGTAAGGATAGAATAGGAGCACTGCAAAGCTTGAGTTTTAATAGTTGAAATGCTGACTCTTGTTTATCAGTCCAATCGAACTTCTTTTCCTTCTGAGTCAGTGTCGTGAGTGGTTGAGCTATTTTGGAGAAATTTTCGATGAAACGACGATAATACCCGGCCAATCCCAAAAATTGGCGTACTTCGGTTGGAGTAGTTGGCGCTTGCCAGTTTTTGATAGCCTCGATTTTCGATGGGTCGACGTGAATTCCTTGACTATTAACAACATGTCCGAGGAATTGAACGGATTGTATCCAGAACTCACACTTGGAGAATTTGGCATATAACTCCTCGTGCTTAAGTAGCTCTAGGATGGTTTTGAGGTGTTGTGCGTGTTCTCGTTCGTTGCGCGAATAGATGAGAATGTCATCGATAAAGACAATGACAAACTTGTCGAGGTAAGGTTTGCACACCCGATTCATAAGGTCCATGAATACAGCCGGTGCGTTTGTTAAACCGAAGGGCATCACCAGAAATTCATAATGCCCGTAACGAGTTCGGAAAGCAGTCTTCGGAATGTCGGGGTCGCGAACTCGAAGTTGATGATAACCTGACCGAAGATCGATCTTTGAATAAATACTCGACCCTTGTAGTTGGTCAAACAGGTCATCGATGCGAGGAAGTGGATACCGGTTCTTGACGGTCAACTTGTTCAACTCTCGGTAGTCGATACACATTCGGAAAGAACCGTCTTTCTTTTTCACGAATAAGACTGGAGCTCCCCATGGTGAAGAACTCGGTCTAATAAATCCTCTGTCCAGGAGTTCCTGTAACTGGGTGGACAACTCCTGAAGTTCGGATGGAGCTAGGCGGTATGGTGCTCGGGCTACCGGAGCGGCACCCGGCACGAGATCGATTGAGAACTCTACCTGTCTATGTGGAGGTAAGCCAGGTAGTTCTTCCGGAAAGACCTCGGGAAAGTCTCTAACGATTGGCACATCCTCAAGTCGCTTCTCCTCCGACTTTTTCTCCGTGATGTGCACGAGGATTGCTGGATAACCCTTTCTGAGAAATTTTTGGGTTTTCAAACAAGAAATGATGTTTAGTCTCGTCCCGCCGGTCTCCCCCTGTATGATCAAGGTTCTACCGACGGCGAGAGGGATGCGGATGATTTTATCGTAACAGATGATTTCGGCTCGATGTTTGGACAACCAGTCCATTCCAATGATGACGTCGAAACTCCCAATTTCAACAGGCATAAGGTCGATCGAAAAGGTTTCATCGGCTAGGTTTAAAGTGCAATTTGGTATCACACTAATGGTTTCTATGAGTTTACCGTTTGCTAGCTCTACAGTGTACTTAACATCTAAGGCAACAGGAGTGATGCCAAGTAAGGGGTAGAACTCATCAGAAATAAAGCTCCTATCGGCACCAGTATCAAATAGAACAAAAGCAGTTAAGTTGTTGAGGAGGAACATACCCGAGACCACATTCGGGTCCTGCCGGGTGTCCCCAGAGTGGAGTACGAACGCTCTACCTTTAGCGTTGTTATTGTTGTTGTTGTTGTTGTTGCTGTTGTTGCCCTTTTTTTTCAGGTTTGGGCAATCATTCTTGAAGTGCCCGGTGTTTCCACATCCGAAACATGTCTTGGGTGCCTTGGGGTTGTAGTTGGAGTTGTTGTTGTTGGTGGGGGATCTACAGTCCTTGGTGAGGTGTCCGTACCTCTTGCAGTTGGTGCAATAAGGACCACAAGGACCTTCATGGTGGCGGTTGCACTTGGAACAGTAGGGCTTGTTCCCGGTGTAACCACGCCTGGGTTCGGTGGTTGAGTTGTAGGCTTTGATGGTGTCGGGTTTCTTGTTTTGGTTGTTGCTGTGGTTGTCAGACCACTTCCTTTTGAGGTGGTTGGAGGAAGAAGTGGGTGGTTCTGAGTCCTCGTTCATGGCCATGAGTTCATGAGCCAATCGGATAGCACCATCAATGGTGGTCTGGTTTGAGGAGGCGACGTTCCCCCGGACAGGCTCCGGAAGACCACGGATGTACCTTCGGATTTTATCGGGTTCGGTGCTCAACATTGCTGGGCGAAGGATGGCAAGCTGTTGGAATCTGACGGTATATCCGTCAATGTTAGCTCCCTGCACCTTTAGGTGCCAGAACTCATCCTCTAGCTTTTGGAGTTGTTCGATGGGGCAATACTTAGCAGTAAGCATTGTCTTCAGTTCCTCCCAAGGGAGTAGGTAGGCGGTATCGATACCCACAGACTGGGCATATGAATTCCACCATGAGAGAGCACCATCTTTGAGGGTGCAGGTGGAGTACTTGACTCTGTCCTCTTCCGCACACTTGCTGATGTGGAAGACGGACTCCATTTTCTCGAACCATCTGATCAGTCCGATGGCTCCTTCAGTTCCCTTGAAGTTCAAGGGTTTGCAGCTCAGGAAGTCCTTGTATGAACAAGGTTTGGATTGAGGCCCGTTGGCAGCTGTGTCTTCGCTGCCCGAACTGGGTTGTCGGGTAGCCATAGCTTGAGCCACGCTTTGGGCTATGAGTTGGGCGATTTCAGTTTCGCTGAAGGTGAATCGCTTCGGTGGCATCTTGCTGAACAAGATCAAGAAAAGACAATGAGATTCTTGTGTGAAATTCTGATGTATCACATGTGTATATGATGGAACACACAATATAAAGTGATAATTATATTTCATTTAAATAACCAAGTCTGGTACATGACACGAGTTTTCAAAAGATTACATAATACGGGGAGTACAAAAGGTACCGGGAATTGTTACATCCGGTTAGAATAGTGAAAGTCCTACATAGGTAGATATAGATTACAAGATGACAGCCACACTAGTTCTAATGCAAATTGATCCTTTCCATTAGTGTGACGAGTCGATCAACGGTGGCTGCGAGTCTGCTGGTTTGTCGGGCATTGTCTTCTGCCAATGCTAGTCGTTGTACCAGCATTCTTGAGTATTCTTCAGCCTCTTGCAGGCGCTGCTCGCATTGTTCCAACCTGAGTCGCAAAAGTTCGACTTCTATTCCTGATTCGACCACTCGGTCGTGGAGTATGTTCATGTTGTTAACGGTGTTTTCGTGGTCCTCGGAGACTTGGTTGATACGCTCAAGCGCTGTGAGTCTCCAATTTTCATTGGTTTCTTGCAAAGCGACATCCATGGTACGAAGTCATTGCTCGTGACCGTCCAGCCTAGCGGCCAAGGCCCGCAAAGTGAAGTGGGTAGGATACGGGCCAGCTCGAGGCAACCTGGCGTTCCTCCTAGCTACCCTCGGGTTCTGCGACCCGGATTGAGGGCGTGACGAATTGGGTGGTGTGTTTGCCATTCTGAGACAAAGCGTTAAAAAGAGTGAGGCCTATCTATGTATATACATATATATTACATAATAGCCTAAGGTGTCTAACACATACATGTTTGGGTCCCGGTTTCTCTCATGGTCAGAGTCAACTAGTGTATCCTGTTCAGTCATGATTCCTTTCAGATTCCACATCATATTCTTTTAATTATAAATAGTTGATCAGGCTATGTTAAATTAAACCAATACCATGTAGTCATTGAACCTAATCATACTTAATAAGGAATACTGCCTAACGGTCATAGTCTAGGCCCACTAAATGCAACCTAGTTCACTATAACCTTAGGCTCTGATACCAATCTGTAACACCCCCAAATTTAATGATTCGCGGAAGCATACTTTGGGTGTTACTAATCAATAATCAAAGCACACAGATATATAGCAAACGACTCTATATGCGTCGTTTTAACAAAATATATTAATACTAAAAGGTTTACAACAGTTTTGAACTCATACATAGCTCGTGTTCGTAATATGAGAGATTTAAGTACATAATTAGTTATACAAAATCTAATAATGCAATGAAATCTCTGAAGTTTGCATGAAGACTCGAGCTAAGGTGCATCCTGATGGGCAGTCCAAATCTACTGCTGAGTACCTGTGATACATGCTAAAATGGGTCAGCTAACGCTGGTGAGCTCACAGGTTTGAGTATCAAATAATATTGTATGAACCGCAAGATTTAAGTATTGATTTGCAATCCAGCAAATAAAGTTACAGATAGTGTATACAACTATGAGCGCATAGTCTGAGCTTAACTCGAGGGTCGGGTCCCATATAGAGATTTCCGAGCGAGGTGCCTCCACGAGTGCCTAATCCACACTCGTCTTCCCAAATATTAGTACGTCCGTTTACCCGGTTAGTGCTTGCTAACCCGGACGAGGAGGGTCAATCCTATATGGTACCATATACTAATATTCACGCTACTTTCGTATTACCAGACTATACTGACGGAGGACTTTGGTTTGATTAGTTGAAAACAACTCATGTAGTATATTGAAATATGTACTCGCGTTCATGCGTTAAAAACAGAGCAATGTATCACACCCCTAGTAAAACAGTAAAAAGAGGGGCCATGAGACTCACCTGAGCCTGGAGAGTTTATCTTAATAAACTGAGATTAATTGGCCAAGAATCGAAGTCCAAAGACTTGTAACCTGAGGGTGTCCACGACACGCGATGGTTATAAACATGTGAAGGCATCTAATAAGACTACCTTGTAGTTGTTTGTCCAACTAGAATGTCCAAATTACCATGATTTGGTTGTTTGTTTAAGTATTGAAAATGTGTACGGCCCGTTGGTGATTGTTTGTAATAATAATCCCACGTTATTATTTTGATGATTTTGAAGTGTTATACCTAAAAGTAAGTTCCAATGTGTTTTAGAAGTTATATCGCATTCGTGTTTGATGTTATACAAGTTTAACACTTTGTGTGAAAGTTTAGATGTAACACCGTTACTCGTGAACCTAGGGTAAGGGCGAAGCCCGTTAATGACGGGGGTCCGGGGGCAGCGCCCCTGGTAGCGGGGTCCAAGGGGCAGAGCCCCTGGCTGGGGTCGAGCTTGGAAAATTTTTATTTCTACTATATTGCTTTGGTGAAAAACGCATCTGGACTCGAATTTGGGTGAAATGGGGCGTCAAATTTGGGTCTCAAAACTTAGTGTAAAATAGTTTGTATTTTCTGACTCATGCGACACTGGGCTAGTGTCGCTATGTGTGACGTTACTGTTTATGCGACATTAAGGTTTCTGCGACATTACGGATCTTGCGACACTACGACTTGTGTCGCACCATGCGACATTAGGAGTTTATGCGACACTATGACTAGTGTCGCATCATGCGACATTTACGGATTATGCGACATTAACACTTGTGTCGCACCATGCGACATTAGGAATTTATGCGACACTATAGCTAGTGTCGCACTATGCGACACTAAGGTGATTCATGCGACACTAGGCCTAGTGTCGCAGGTGGCCTGGAGCCTCTGCGACACTACGGGCTGTTGGCCGGAATTTTCGCCGAAAAGGTGTTTTCCGGCCACCGTTCGACCTGAAACTTTTACCCAACCCATATTTGGACATTTTAAGCTTAAAGAAACAACTACTTGCTAAAAACACTAAAAATCGAGGAGTTGCGGGTTTTGTCGGAAACTTACAAAGTGTCGAATGGAAATTCCGAAAAGATAGATTTGTAGATCGTTGCGAGATGAGTCTTTTTCTCCAAACGAGCGAGGTGATTTGAGGAGTTTTTGTGGTGTTATTTTGTGGTGGAAGATGGTGGAATTTTGAAAGAAAAAGAGAAGAGGGAGAAAAGAGAAAGAGTAAAGTGAGGGTGGGGAGGTGATGACCTCACCCTTTGGCAGATTTTTGGGTGGGGGCCCACCCATGTGTGGGTCTCCACTTTTAGCTCCGTGTATTCGCGCTCCGTGCGGTGTTCGTTTCCCCGATCGTTAATCGTTAAATAATTATTTTAAGTGTTTAAAGTGCAAGTTTTTAAAGAAGACGAAAGTTAATTAAATAAATTTATTGGAGTATTTTATCAATTACTTAATAATTCAATTGGCCTCGTTTGTTTACGCGTTTAATATCTAAGTCGTGCCGACGCCTATAATACGATATGAAGTGAACTTGAAATATTATCACAATAATATTTTTGGTACGTTATTGTCAATAAATAATTTTTATATTATTCAATAAAATTGATCACCAACGTCCGTATTTTACTTGAACCGAAATACATTCGATTTATTTTGCGTACGATTTAAGCAAATCGCATTTTTGTATATATTCAACAATATATAATTTGATACATTAATTAGCCTAACACAGAACTAATTACATGTATTAACAAAGAATCAGGCACTAATTACTAGTCCTAATTTGGCGGGTGTTACATAAAATAATCCTCAACTCTCAACAATTTAGGTGGGACATTAGATTTGCCAATCTCGTGTTCCATCTCAATCATTTTGCTAAGGTCTGACATCGTGAAATTTAAAGTTAAAATGTATTTGCAAGTTTAGACAAAGTAAAAAAAATATCGACTCGCAAAACTCAGTTCAACTCGCAATCTCAGCTCGACTCGCAAAATCTCGGTTCGCAAGTCTCAGTTCGGATCGCAGTGATGTCAACTCGCAAGTGATCTCGGTTCGCAAGAGATCTCGGTTCGCAGAATATATCAACTCGCAAAGAGGTTCGACTCGCAGAATGTCGACTCGCAAGGATGTCGACTCGCAAGTTCAACTCGGTTCGCAAACTTATTCTGAAACCCTAATCTCGACTCGCAAAACGGCTGAAAATTGCGAAAACAGAAATTTTTGGTATTTTTACGATTAAAACTGGAAATTTCGATCGTAAACAAACCCTAAATCGTCCAGAGAGTGATTTTGATCGTTTTTACACACTAATGCACGTCAAAACAATCCTAAATCACACGCGATTAACCCGAAAACTCCAAACGACACTCGTTATCTAGCCCGAAAGCTCTCATACCAATTGTAAGTCCCTAGTTCTTGGATCGATAACTTCGTTATTTGTAGTATTAAGGTGCGGAATTCCTTAATACGGTGTTATCTTACTAATAACGATTTAGTTCGCATTTAGGTTAACCAATTGCTTTACTTTATACGAATATACGTCAAAGTCTAGCCTTTAGTATTTGTTTCTCTGGAAATACTGAGTTCGCACAAATTGCAAAGATCCTGATCTCCAAAAGTTATATCCCAGTTTTTTCAAAGTTATGTTTTTCACGTATGAAAACACATATATATATTCTCATCTCAACTCGCAGCCACTGGGCCTGCGAGTTGACTCGACTCGCTACGCAGCCCAAGCCCATAATGAACTCGGCTCGTTTGTCTCTGTTGAGTTCTGCGAGTTCAGATCTCATCTCGCATCGCAAAGCCTTGCGACTTGAGATCTCGACTCGCAACAAACGTCTAAAACAAATAACTCGACTCGCAGCATATGTATATATATTGTTAAAATCTATATTCGTCTAACACTTTATCATAATAATATATTTAACGAATATTAATATCAAAACAATATCAATTTACAAATCTAAACCAATATATCAACATGATAAAAATTACACTAGTCATATCGCAAAGCTAGATCTGTTGTCACAAACTATGTTTCAACAACTTTAGGGGATACTGGATCTAGTGCAGTGACAGGGGTGTCACTAGGCACTGGATCAGTGATCGGTTCAGAGATAGGAAGTTGATTTGAAGAATTATCTGA
Organism: Pseudognaphalium luteoalbum; assembly: GCA_963422505.1. NCBI lineage: Eukaryota > Viridiplantae > Streptophyta > Magnoliopsida > Asterales > Asteraceae > Pseudognaphalium > Pseudognaphalium luteoalbum. Next base: position 47,834,641 of record OY730197.1, read on the forward strand.
GGACTTCTCATTTCTGGTTTCTTTACGTCCTCTAGTGATGACCATGATTCCTCCTTGGTTCTCAACTTTTAAAAACAGTTGTTTAAGACTAACTTCAAGGTTTTTGATCAAATCTTCTGATATTTTAAGTAAAGCATCAATTTTAATTTGAAAATCTATTACGTGTTTGTTTATGTTCATTTGATCAACTATGAAATTAGTCAAAGTTTCATTATAGTGTTGTTGAGAATTTACGGGGGAATCTGACATATTAGAGGATAAAGTTGCAGAAACTGAGTAGGTGGGTTATTGGTTGGCCGCTGAATGAAAGGTTTAGAATGAAAGTTCGATTCAGGGTTTTTAACAAGAATTTCTTCCGTACCTTTATAAGGCTGAGGTGTAGAAGATTGAAGATCCTTGAAGGCACTGGAGAGATTGTCCACTTGAGCTTTTAGAGCTTCAAAGGATAGGCTTGAAGTACTAGTTACTTCCTTAGCCGGTTCGTCAAACTCCCAGTCATGTTGATGCATTGCTATCATCTCAACTAGCCCCCAGGCTTCTTCAGAAGTGTGTGACATGAATTTTCCTTGAGAAGCAACATCGAGGGTTGACTTGTGCTGACTAGGTTCATCTTACCCATTTGATGATTCGGACATCTGTTAAGCATCTTCTTAAATCATTCCCATGCTAGATATAATGATTCATTGGTTTCTTGTCGGAAACTGACGATGTCATCCTTGAGCTTGGTTTGATTGGAAGGAGCGAAAAACTTAGCCATAAACTTAGTAGCCAACTCTTCCCAAGTATGAATCGAATTGGGTTCGAGTTCATCAAACCAGGTTCGAGCACGTGAAGATAAAGTATAGGAAAATAGATATAGTCGGGAGACTTCTCTTGAAATCCCTGGTTGCTCACAGGAATCAGAAAGATTGATAAATCTATCCAAATGTGAATTTGGATCATCGAGCGGAAAACCGTGAAATTGGCAGAAGGTTTTGAGTAACTTGAAAATGCTAAGCTTAATTTCGAAGTTTTCGTCGGGCAGCACGATAGGTCCTCCTCTTCCTTCCAGTAGTGGTGCACAGGTTGAGGCGAGAGTAATACGATTCGTCATAGATGAAGTTCGGGTTTGGTAGAAATAAGAGTTTTGGAAAGGAAAGAACAGAAAAGGAACTTTCGGATGATATTGATCTTCCGAAAGGATCGCTAAATAACTTAGACAACTAAATTCCTAAATCGGTCATTGTAGCCCCCGGCAGCGGCGCCAAAAACTTTTGATGCCAGCTGAACGGTCGGTTTTTAGGATCGCTTCCTGTCGTTGCGGGCCTCCCGCTTGGCTGGATCAGTGGGTTTTAAAATTTATTTTTGCTGGGCCTAAGTATACTAAAGCTATGGGTGAGTACAGCGATAGGTATGACCTAGGGTCGTTCTTCAAACTACAACGGGCATGGGATCTTGGACTTTAGTTATCTATGGGGATTTAGCTAGGGTTTAAAAGAGGTTTTGGTTTGTTTTGGTTTTAACTAACTACTAATTATCTAAAATTAAATTAAAACAAAGTAAAGTGGAGGGGAGGTGGCAACGAGAACTTATAGGTGAAGTGAGTGTTTACTATGATAATTACTCATGCTATTTAGGGGTAGTTAATGGGATAAAGCCTTAGTTAAGATGACAACAATATTTCCTAATGAGCCATAACTCCTAGCCTATCATCTATCTAACGTAGAGTTGTCCGCAATCAGATAAATAACATGTCACGTGGATAACAGTTATGGAATGTAAACTACACCGGAAGTTGTCCCAAATGTAGCAACCAATTTAACCAACAACCATCCTCGAGTCTTGTTCCCCAATCTCGGACATTTGAGATATCCGAATCATCGCATGAATTGTTGAATAAACAAAAACATGAACAGGGGTTTCCTACCGGGACAAGTTGGGATGGTCTGGTCTAACGGCTGATTAAATTGTTCATCATTATTTCATATAAATCATTTTAACTATTCTATGCATGTTAAACTGGTGTATGCAATTGATAAATATTTGAAAACCTAATCATGTAACTAATCAGCATAACAGATACTAGCATGCAAACCCTAAGCAACAATCAAACAAGAACATGCAGAAAGGCAGCATAGTAGGGATCAATTATGCAGAGTGACGGGGTACATGGTTAAGTCACAAGTGTCCCGAAAGTTCTCTCTAAGACACTTGTTAAATGACCTGAATCTAATCTATCTCTAATCCTACGCTCCGTGTCTCCCTCCGGTAATATTTCAACCAGGAGAACACCGGCCATGTCGAGTTCAACGATCATCAGACACAGAATACTTAGCAGCATACAACTAGCAATTGACCAAGCCTAGAAGGATGTTACTAACCACATCATAAGTTTGATAGATAAACATTTGAGATTCAATTCATAGATTCAAATATAATTCAACAGCATATAGACAGAGTAACATCATGATTTAAGTATAACTACCCTAGCATGGCAACTATCATAGCAAACACAGATTTGTCTAGCTAAGCATGGCAATAATCCTAGCAAGTAATTCTAAACAAGTATAGCAACAGCACAACATTATTTAAAATAACAAGATAAAGATTATAATAGAACCTCACAAAGCGTTATTACAAATCGTGCGACACCGCAGTCTCGGAGCACCTCCGTTACAAGTAAGCTACTAATCTACTAGCTTAACTAACCAAATTAACTAACTAACTAATTTCTAGAGAGAGAGTAACGAGAGAAAGTGTGTGTGTAGTGAAGTTGGTTGAGAAGTCTGTTGGATGATGAAATGAGGCTTGTATTTATAGAGATCGCACAATCGTATCCGTAGACCATATCCAAACCTTCAAAGGCACAACCGTATCGCAAAGGCGAATAAAAATCAGATTTTTATCACCCAAACGCACGATACGGCTGAGCTGGACCGTATACGGCTGAACTGGACCGTATATGGCTGAGCATAGGGTGAATACGGCTAAACTGGGCCGTATACGGCTGAGCACAGGCCGTATATGGTCTGTGCAGGCCGTATATGGTCCAGGCCCAGCCGTATACGGTCTGGACCAGCTGTATATGGCCTGGTTCAGCCGTATGCTGCTTCTTCGGTTCTTCGTTTCTTTGTTCGGGCGTAACTTCTTCGCCATTTATCCGTTTTGAGCGTTCTTTATATCCACACGTTCGTATTTTCCTAACGAAGAAAATGACATAAGTTAGAGGTCATAACTCTTTGTGTAGCTCAAAAAGTGCTAGAATGAGTGAACGAGAATGCTTATGATCGTATTCGTTAGATTTATCGTGTTTTTCGACCATTTTAGTTGACTTTTGAAACATTGTCTATATTTTGGCCCATGTGACGAGTTTTAATGATAAAGTATCTATTTTGATTAGTTTCGTCACATATTGGGCTAAAAAGGTGAGATTATTGTACGTAAAAACATGACTTTTTGCGTGTTATCAAATATCCCACACTTAGACATTTGCTTATCCTCAAGCAAACTTACCCTCTTAGAATTCACCATAAAAGAAGTTTTTGATTTCGACCCACAATGAAGAATTCACACAGATTGGAAACAAGTATTTGTCTGTTAGATAAATAAGAGGTGTTCACATGAAGTATCTAAAGGTTTTCAAGATGATTCACTTAGACAAACTTTCAATTCTCAAATTTGTGGAATATACACGACTGGGCGATCTCACTGGTGGTCACTCAATTCACTCAAAGTGTATCGGGGTTCCTATTATCCTACATCTTGTGAAAATGTGTCAACATCTGACCCATCCAAAACTCCAGATAATGTACCTCACTTGAGAATACCTTATCCTGGTAGACTAAAGAAGGAAAAGCAAGAAGCCCAATTCGGTAAATATCTGGATATATTTAAAAGCCTGCACTTAAATGTTAGATTATTAGATGCTTTAGTAGAAATGCCCTCGTGTGTCAAATTCTTTAAAGAACTCCTTTCAATCAAAGAAAAACTTAGGCAAATAGTTAGTTTACCCTTGAATGCTGAAAGTTCTTTAATTGTAAAACATGGTCTCCCACCTAAATTAGGCCTTATTTTCTCCAAGGAATTCAAATTAGTAACGCCTTAGCAGACCTAGGTGCTAGTATTAATCTTATGCCTTATTCCCTTTATAAGAAATTAGGACTAGATGACCTATTATCTACTCGTATGACCATCCAATTAGCTGATAGATCAGTTAAACTCCCTCGAGGAATTGCTGAAGATGTCATGGTCAAAGTTGATAAGTTCGTTTTTCCGGTAGACTTTATTGTCATGGACATAGAGGAAGACACCCATATCCCGCTCATCCTAGGCAGACCATTCCTAAATACTGCCAAGGCCGTTATTGACGTTAACAAAAAATCTTTAAATCTAAGAGTTGGGAAAGAGGAGGTCACCTTTAATGTCGATCGATTAATGAAGCAACCTCTGGAAGAGGACTTTGGTTTGTGTGATACCATGTAGGATATTTTTGATGAACATCTCCACGAAGTACTAGCACTATCTAGCCAGGATTCGATACCCAACACCATAATCACCGTTCAGAAACTATATAACGAGGACCCTGGGCTGCAATCCGCAATCACTTCACCAACAACATCCGACGAACTACTATTTCCCCTATTTGAAAAAAGTATCCTCTCACCGATGGCAATACAATCGCTGTTCCATTAGGATGCAGTACACCGATACCTTGGCTAAAAAGAGATAAACCCATATTCAACGTACCAAACCCATTCCTTCATCTAAAGAAATCCTAGATTCATTCAAGGGAATGAGTGTTGAACCACCGTCATTTGAGCCACAATTAACCAACAACCCCGAACCACTACCATTTCCAAACCCCGAAATCACCATAAACCAATCCTCATCTGCTCAATTTCAAGAATTCCAATTCACCGATGACGGAGAGATCATCCTCACTAGAAATAATGAAGTTTCCTCATCATCAGTCAACAAATACGAGCTAAAGATGAAAGAATTCTTTAAATAAAACCGAGTGGGTTGAAATAGCATCAATCTCCACATCTGAACCCGAGATAGATGATACGCCATTCCAAGCTGAATATGAGATACTGAATAGAGACGAGATAGCTAGAATGAAGCCGTCTGTTGAAGAACCACCAAACCTCGAATTAAAAGAATTACCACCCCACCTTGAGTACGTTTACCTCCATGGAACATCACAACTCCCAGTGATAATATAAAAAGAGTTAAAACCCGAGGAGAAAGCTCAACTCATCGATGTTCTGAAATCGCACAAAAAGGCAATCGCATGGAAAATTTTTGATATACAAGGAATCAGTCCCAACTATTGCACACACAAGATACTCATGGAAAATGATTTCAAACCATCTGTACAAAGGCAGAGAAGGGTAAATCCTAAGATTCAGGACGTGGTTAAGCAAGAGGTTATCAAACTCTTGGATGCTGGAACGATTTACCCAATATGAGACTCACCTTGGGTTAGCCCTGTTCAAGTAATCCCGAAGAAGGGAGGAATGACAGTCATTACAAACGAAGAAAATGAACTTATACCAACACGGACAGTTACCGATTGGAGGGTTTGCATCGATTACCGAAAGTTAAATGAAACAACTCGTAAGGATCACTTCCCGCTTCCATTCATTGACCAAATGCTCGAAAGGCTATCAGGAAACGAATTCTACTGTTTCCTTGATGGTTTCTCCGGGTATTTCCAAATCCCGCTCGATCCGAAGGACCAGGAGAAGACAACGTGCACATGCCCATACGGAACATTTTCATACCGACGAATTCCGTTTGGATTATGCAACGCACCTGCGACATTTCAGAGATGCATGGTTGCAATTTTCCACGACATGATTGAACAATGCATGGAGGTCTTTATGGACAATTTTTCGGTCTTTGGAGTCTCTTTCGCATCATGTCTATCCAACCTCGATAGAATGCTCGCCAAGTGTGAAGAATCAAATCTCGTCTTGAATTGGGAAAAATGCCACTTTACAGTGAAGGAAGGAATAGTTTTAGGACATCGAATATCAAGGTCAGGAATCGAAGTAGACAAAGCAAAAGTCGAAACCATTGCCAAACTACCATCACCAACCAACGTTAAGGCCATTCGAAGCTTTCTAGGACACGCTGGGTACCGCCATTTTATCAAAGATTTCTCCAAGATATCGCGACCCATCACCCACCTGCGGGGAAAAGACATCAAGTTCATATTTGATGAGAACTGCATGAAAGCTTTTAATTACCTGAAAAAGGAGCTAACTAATGCACCAATCATGGTCGCTCCAGATTGTAGTCTACCATTTGAGATCATGTGCGACGCAGGTGGAGCAGATCTAGGGTAAATGAAGGACAATCACTTTCGACCAATCTACTACGCCAGCAAAACACTCACAGATGCTCAAGAAAACTACACAACCACCGAGAAGGAGCTGCTAGCCGTAGTGTTTGCCTTTGACAAATTTAGATCCTACCTGATACTGTCCAAGACGATAGTATACACAGACCACTCAGCTATAAAATACCTCTTCAAAAAGCAAGACGCAAAGCACATATTGTTACGATGGATTATACTCCTACAAGAATTCAACATCGAAATAAAAGATAAGAAAGGAGCAGAAAATGTCACCGCAGATCATTTAAGTCGACTCAAAAATCCATCAATGGAACAACTTGCAGAAAGAGATATTAAAGATCCATTTCCAGAGGATCAGCGAATGAGTTTAGGAGAACAATTGCAAGGTTTGCAATTCACTGACGATCCTTGGTTTGCAGACATTGCCAATTTCATAGTTGGAGGGATCACAAGAAAGGGGATGATATGATCGCGAAGACAAAAATTCTTTCGCAACGTCAAACACTATTTTTGGGATGATCCATATTTGTTCAAAGTCTGTCCCGACCAAATTGTGAGAGGATGTGTCGATGGGAAAGAAGACGAACATATACTCCACCAAAGCCATCACGGACCTACCGGAGGACATCACGCAGCCAATTTGAAAGCAAAGAAAGTTTACGACTCAGGATTCTATTGGCCTACTATTTTCAGAGATGCACAAGACTTGGTGAAACGCTGCGATATTTGCCAAAGGTTTGGAAATATCACAATGCGTAACAAAATGCCGTTAACGAATATCCATGCATGTGAAATATTTGACATATGGGGATTAGATTTCATGGGACCCTTTCCAAAATCATACTGAAAAGAATACATTCTAGTAGCTGTCGACTACGTATCCAGATGGGCCGAAGCTCAAGCCTTTCCAACAAATGACTCAAGGGTCGTAACCAAGTTCTTAAAGCATCTATTCTGCCAGTTTGGAACCCCTAAGGCGATCATCAGTGATCAAGGCAAGCACTTTTGCAATGCGCAGTTTATGAAACTATTGCAACAATACGGTGTTACCCACAAGACGTCTACGACCTACCACCCACAGACAAATGGGCAAGCAGTAATTACAAGTTGGGTACTAAAAAGGATCTTGGAATGAACAGTTGGTCAGCACAAGGAGAGATGGGTAGATAAGCTAGACGATGCTTTATGGGCATTCCGAACAGCTTATAAAACGCCATTTGGAACAACCCCTATAGGCTCGTTTATGGAAAAGCATGTCATCTACCGATTGAACTCGAATACAAAGCTTCCTGGGAGCTGTAGAACTGCAGCTTAGATCTGACGATAACGGGAACGTATCGGAAAATGCAACTGAACGTGCTAGCAGAGTTAAGAGATAAAGCTTATGAAAGCTTCTATAAATTCAAAGAAAAAACCAAGTTGCTCTACGATTCAAAGCTTCACCCTACACGCTTCAATCCAGGTGATAAAGTTCTACTCTTTAACTCATGATTTAAGAAGTTTTCTGGTAATTTCAAAACAGGGTGGAGCGTTCCATTCATAATCTCTAAATTATTTCCTTATGGTGCCATCGAACTCGTGGCCCCAGACGGGAATTTTAAAGTAAATGGTCACCGTTTAAAAAACTACATAGAAGACTCTCACAACCGAGGAAGTCTATAACTATGAACCACCCTAATAGAATAGTAGGTATGAATGAGTCAAGCTACGAGACTCGATAAACAAAGTGCTCTTGGGAGGCATCCCAAGCCTATCTTATCTTTTCCGCATTAATTTTTCTTTTGGTTTTGATTTAATCCATTCTTATGCAGTACCTCGCCTTATAAAAGGATGATGATTATGTTTCAACCATTAATCTTTTATATTTTGCAGGATGAGTTCGCAGATAGCTAGAGCACGAGCCCCCAGTCAGAGAAGCTCACGTTCCATGTATCACTTCTGGAGTTCATCACCAGGTAGTAGAATGAGGACCCTTAGGGGATCACAGTCACCACTCCCTCAATTGGATGAGACCTTGGCAGACTTGGTGGAGGTGAACATTCAGGAGACATTCTTTTTACGTTCCCTTCATACCAGGTTACCTTCATCTCGCCGATCAGAGAGCCATAAAATGATTCTCTTAGGCATGCTTTCAATTCTCGCGATCTTGGAATATACATGACTAGGCGATCTCACAAGGTGGTCACTCAATTCACTCAAAAGTGTTTCGGGTTACCTATCAATCTAATCAAACGAAATCGCTCATAAGCCAGTCATGCAACATCCATCATCATAGGCTTGCTCGAGAATCATATCTCCACCACTTAGGTGAGGACGGTGCTAGCTATCCCAGGCCATTCAGAGTGGGTTGTAATGGTAGGTGATGGTTACGGGGTATGAATAAGTGGGAATTGTTGTAAAGGGTTTTGCTTATCTTAGGACTTCTAAACTTTTGAAAAACATTATTTAAACAAACTTTTTAATGAAAACGGAAACGGATAACAACACGGGAAGAAGATAGCTATTTTGACTTCTATCTTTTGAAAATACACGAGGGAATTTATGTCTTTTATAAGAGCGGGAATTTTTCGAGAGATTCGAAGCACTTAGCTTTATTCTATTTTCTTTTCTTTTTCTTTTGCTTCTATTTTTGGACTTTTCTAGGGATTTTTTTTTTTGTTGCTTTCTTTTTCCCTTTTTGAAATCCTTTTCTTTCTTTCATCTTTTTCATCCTTCTGATGACTTTGCATTTACTTGGTGTCAATTTTTCACACCGTAAACTCTCAACTTTTGATTTTTATCAAGGGAACGCACGCGAGAGATTTTGAGTAAACACCAGTATTTGTGATTTGGAGTGACAGCAAAAAGGATATTTAAATGACATTTTCCACAAGTTTAAAATTTCTAAGATAAGTTTTGGTGGGTGTGGAATAAATGGTTTAAGATTTAAAGGGTTTTGAAAGAAATGAACAGGCTAAGGCTCAACAGGGTTATCTAAGCGGATCATCAACACTAAAGATGAGTGTTGGAAGGGTTTTGGGCTTGAAGAGATATGATGAAAAAGGGGGTTAAATCCTAAGGAATGTCAAGGTCATTTAACTGCACCTATACCGCGTACGGTACTCTACCAATGTGGTCTCGAAGTGCATACCAAGAGCAAGTTCTAATTCCGGATGCATGCATTGGCACACTTAAACAAACGAATAGTGAAGCATTAAAGATGAATGCTTATATTGGCTCAAGATACCTCACTGCAAGTTTTTGGGTTTGTTTGTGCCTAGCCATGCGATGCCCCTCTTAGATTATCATTTTAGACCTAAGAAATTCCCATCTTATTTACTCTTAATTTCCAAAATACCCTACTCATATATGAAAATGCTCCTTCTTAAGACATTTTAACTCAAAAAAATTTGAACTTTTTTAGCAAAAGTGAGTTTTTATGAAAATTAAGCCAACTGAATGAGTGGAATCTCCACTGTCGAAGTTAAGCTTATGATTTTGAGAAACATTTTCTGAGTTTGCTTTTGGAAATAAGAATCTAACAAGCAGACCTAAGGTATTCTATACGCTATCCCACACTTAGAGGAACATTGTCCCTAATGTTCTCTTGAGTTGGGATTTGAGAAAAATCCCACACTTAGAGTTTGAACAAATCGGAAAATGTTACTCAAGTGTTTCTTTTGGGCTGGAATCCCACACTTAGTGATAAGCTTGGGATATGGCATAGATTGCTTTAATGAGAATTTAAAGCTAACAATCATATCAAAAACGAGAGTGAGAACGACAGAACTCCCATATCAATGCGAAGGTGGAAGGATGGAATTCTGGAAGACGCGCTGAAGAGGAGATCTTGACAGGAATTCTTCTGTAGCGGTGGCTCCATGAAGATCTTTCGGCATTAGTGTGCGCAGCTTACAAATAACAGCTTTGTCCTCCATCTTTACACTTCTTTCACTCTCTTGTGAAGATATCTCGTAAGTGTGAACACGTTGGGTATATTTTTACCGACTTCTTATTATAGCTTTTTACCGAAAGTGCCTAAATCCAGAATGCGAAAAGATGTTTTAATTCAAAACGAGTTTTAAGTCATGTGTTTTTAAACGAGTTCGAGCATAATGCGTGAAAGTAGCACGCAAGTACCTCAAATGCTCGAAACACATGTCTTGTTAAAATTTAATTCCTATTTTCCTGGATTAGGTGGTAAAAGATGAAGTGGTGTTTTGAAAGCATTTTGATACCCAAGTGTGAAAGATAGTCAGAGATATATCACTTCTTGGAATTTAAAAACTAATACTAATACTAAGGATACTTATTGCACGGGTTGCCTCCCGAGAAGCGCTTCTATTTAGAGTCGAGGGCTCGACTTTTCCTCTTGGATCAGCCAGAAGAGGAATTCCCAGGACTTGGGATGTGGAATGGAAGTGTCTTGGGGTTTGGTGGGTAGAATCTCATAAAATGTCGTGCGACGACTTCTGTGATGTTTGGGATTCTCGCCACATGAAGAGGATAGGTATGGAAATGCTCCTCAGCAGTCCTTTGCAAGTATAAAAGATCCATTATAGCATCTTGGACTGCCTTGGAGATTGGTCCATTAGTGTCCACAAGGGTGGCTCCATCGTGCTCAAGCGTCTCACGCACCGGTCGATCTGTCCGCAGGGTGTCCATAAATCCGAAGAAGCGTAGGTGGATTTCCTCATGAGTGGCATTGCTGATGTCCCTCCCTAGTTTTTCAATGGATCCTAATATGCCTTGGATTAGCTGTTTCTGATGGTCGGTATACGTGAGCTCTGGTTTCAGGAAGATGTTAATCATCCTGTTGTAAACCTCACGTAACCCATTGTGGAATAGCTGTCTGGGCTGCTCCCATAGGATACAACCAAAAATGTCCTTAAGTCGTTCAGAGACGAAATCTGCAACGTTGACCGTCAAACCTTCTGGAACAGAAGAAGGGATGGCACGTGCTCTCTCGTCTGAACTGACGTGTTCTAACTTTTCGACGATTATCTGGGCGTGATGCTCGATAGTGCAGCTGATGAAAAACCTGTGTGGTGAGGACTCGTCAATGTGATCATTATCGGCCAAAGAATCTAGAAGTCCCTTGAGATCCGCCATTAGCTGAACATCTACTTCATTTTCAGGGTTCCCAGTAGCATAATCCATGTTGTGTCTGAAATTTTGGAGAAACTTCATCTGTTGGCGTGAATATGGAAATGCAGACCTGATAAATGCTTGATACACCTGGCCATACGTGGTCTTTTGTGTTTCATAGAATTCCTCTTCATCGGGGAAAGGCTCATCATTGTCTGATGATTCTCCTGCGAGGTCGTTGGCGAAGGCGTTGATGCGACTAACTAGATGTTGCGGACTCAGGTAGGAGTTGGCTTGATAAACCTCATATTCAGTCTCAATGTCCTCAATAATATCCCTTTGACGTTGCGTGTATTCAATAGTAGAATCTCGTATAATCGCAATCATAGTTCGAAAATCCTCCCCGTGTTCTTCAATAGCACTAAGCATTTCTTCTGGTTCAGACACGATCGGGATTTCAGTATCTCTAATAGTAGGAGGAGGGATAATGACTGGAGGGGGAATGATTGGAGTGAGGTGAAGGCGAATGGAGCGGGTATCGATCGGAACATCAATGAAAACGATATCGTCCTCGTCACTCCCGATTGCTGAAGTGTCTGGAAACTCAACAGCGTTGGTGAGTGGTTGAGACTCGTCGGTGATCTGTGATACTGGCTGGGAAGAGTCCATCTCGATATTCCTCTCGTCCTGGGAATCAGAATCATCGCTTGATCTAGATGTACCTCCAAGCTCAAAATGTGATCGAGGCTCGGATGAGTCAAAGGGTGGAATCCTTCGAGGAGGTATATGTGGCTTAGTAGAGACTCATCATCCAGGGAGTGGTCAATCGAAGGTTCCTCTGAGTCGCTCTCCAGCAGAGGGATGAAGTTCAAAGCATAGTCTATCTGCATGATCTCTGCGATCGGAGGGTGTGTCTCAGGAATGTGTGGCGGTGTAGCTTCCACTGGCTCTTCTTCTTCTTCTTCTTCTTCTTCTATCTCCTCTTCTTCTTCCTCAGTTTCCTCTTCTATATCTTCTTCCTCAGTGTCAGAAGTAATCGTGATGGGCTCGTCAGACATAGGGGTGTCTGGTTCAGAGTCATCATCCGTGGTAACTCTTCCTGTCGAAATCGCACATATCTCCGCATGCTCTGTGACAGACTGATCAGCTTGATCGATCTTGAAGGTGATAGTCTCTCCATGAGATCTAAGACTGATAGTCTGAGAGTAAACATCTATGATAGTGCATGCGGTGTTCAAGAACGGTCTACCTAAGATGATAGGGATTTGGACATCTTCCTGAATGTCCATCACTACAAAGTCTGTGGGAAATAGGAGCTTATCAACTTGAATCATGATGTTCTCAGCTATTCCCTTAGGGTATCTAATGGATTGGTCGGCTAGCTGGACACTCATTTTGGTCGGTTTAAGGGGTCCTAATTCCAATCTAGTGTAAAGCGAATAGGGCATCAGGTTGATACTGGCTCCTAGGTCGGCTAGAGAGTGTATCATGCCCGAGTGATAGATCGAACAGGGAAGGGTAAAGCATCTAGTATCTCCTAATTTCTCAGGGATAGAGTTCTTTATAAGAGCTGAACATTCCGCGTTCAGTGGGATATTTGGTACTTCGGGTACCTTATCCTTGGTCGACAAGAGTTTTAGGATGTATTTTGAACTAGAAGGGGTTCAGGACACGGTGTCCATGAACTTTCCATCGAGACGGAAGTCGTTAACCTTATAGGCTTTCTTAAGACGGCCGGGAAACAGGATGCGCACTTCCCTTTGTGGTGTAGGGACAGACGGGGACTCAACTGTCAGCGGGACAGGAGTATCTTTCTTCACCGGAGAAGGAGTGGGAGGTTGGCTCGGTGCCACCTTCTTGTCTATAGTACTCATCTGTTTGGCCTCTTCTACGTGTGGGTTCTGTACCGTGTTACTAGGGAGATTACCCTGGGGCCTAGAGTCAAGACGTTGGGCTAGCTGTCCTATCTGGGTCTCAAGATTTTTGAGAACGGCCAGTTGGTTCCTAAAGAATAGGTCGGTTTGGTCCTGCCTAGCGCTAGTCTTTTGGTTAATTTGGTGCTGGCCTTGGATGAACTTAGTGAGGGTATCATCCGTACTAGTAATGGGCACTATGGTCTTAGAGGGTTCGGTCGATTGATTTGCGTTGGGTGCAGTCAATGATAGTGGTTGGTTATAGGTGAGTTGGGGTAAGACGGGTACCTAGGTTGGTAGTTGGGCTGAAAGGGTGGTTGGTTCCTAGGTGGGTATTGGGTGCCTCTAGTCCTAGGCGGAGAGGTTCGAGCGAAGCCAGGTGGATTTTGTTGGCGAGCTGGAAATTGAGCATAGTAAACCGTTCCGTCAGCAGGATCCTCGTACTCAACCTGATAACTTTCTGTTGGGAGGTTGGCACAGTTCTGGAATGCATGAATTTGATGGGTGTGCTGGGATGGTTTCTTCATTTTGCCGATCTGTTTCGTCAGCTGCTCGATCTTCTCTGTCAGAGACTTGATAGCTTCGGTCTGGAATGGATTGGGTGCAGCAATTGGTGCTGATGATAAGGAATTCTCACTAGAGTTCCAGTCGTGATGGTGCATCGTCATATTCTCGATCAAGTTCCAAGCTTCCTCATCGGTGAGTTGCATGAAATTGCCCTAAGCAGCGGCGTCAAGGGTAGTGCGATTGTTCGGAGCAAGACCGTTGTAAAATGTGCACAGCTGACTGGTTTTCTCTATAAGGTGGTTAGGGCATTTGTTCAACAGACTCTTGTATCTCTCCCATGTTGTGTAGATAGATTCATCATGAGCTTGGTGGAAGTTCATTATGTCATTCTTGTACTTGGTTTGCTTAGCCGGAGGAAAGTACTTAGTAAGGAATTTTGTAGTCATATCCATCCAGGAGGTGATAGAGCCGGTCTCTAATCCCTCAAACCAAGTCAAAGCGTGGTGAGTAAGCGAATAGGGGAATAGGTATAGATGGACTATATCCTGATCAACCCCGTTCTGCTTGTACGAGTTGGTAGTCTGAATGAATCGGTTGATGTGGGCATTAGGATCGTCATGGGGTAAACCATGGAATTGGCAGAATTCCTTGATAAGCTGAACGATATGATGTTTAAGCTCGAAGGATGCGCCGTCGATGACCGGATAGCTGATGGGTCCACCTCGACCTTCAATTGATGGTTTGGTGCTGTCGGCAAGTGTGACACGTGCAGCCATCGATTGTCGGTTGTGGATGCGTTTCTCCTTGCGGATCGTTTGGATGATCTTCTCAGGATCGGGTACGAAAGTGAGAGATTCGAATCCGGATGATCGGGTCAAATATCGTTGTGTGTTGTGGGAAGGAATTTTCTAATGGAACAAGGAAAAAGGAAAAACCTAAACTAAATTACGGGATACTAGAAAGAAAAATTCATCTGGAACGTCTTCAGATCTTACGGCTGACTCCCTGGCAACGGCGCCAAAAACTTGATGCGCCACCAACGGTCGATCAGGTTTTACCATGTCGTCGGACCGTCCGTCAGCGGCGGCACCAGTGGGTTTTAAAATTTATATTTGCGGGGCCTGAGTATACCTAGTTACTATTGGTGTATAGCAATAAGGATAACCTAGGGTCATTCTCTGAATCAGTGTATTGTGGATCGTGGACGAAACAGGCGTATTTATCAATCTAGCGGGTTTTAAAAGATTTGATTGGGGTTTTGTTTTATACTTAGGCAGAAAATTTAAAATAAAGCTGAATAAAAGAAATGTAAATAGCAGATAATCAAGAAAGGGTGTTTGCTATGATTTCGGTAGCCTTATTGATTGGAATGAAAACATGTTCTAAAGGTTTGTATCTTATTTATTTCAGTTATTTGTGGAGTAAGCACTAGCCCCCTACTGATAGAGTTCTCAATCAGTATGTCACTGGGCGACTAGGCTATCCTGATTCTGATCGGAGTAGTTTATCCATCCCACAACACTAACCGGTGAAGGTATAGTGACCCTTATCTGGGATGAAACCCTGGGTGCATGAATAAGGTGACAAACCAACTCGATGTCCGACCTTTCTTAACCCCACAATAATATCTAATCTAAATAAAATATTTAAGACCAAATTTATAGAGTGTGCTTGATTGCTTTCTATCGATGGTTTTGTGAGTCTGGGTGTTGAGTCATGACTCGTGATTCACATAGACCGATAACAACGACTCTTTCCATGATTACTGCACTGTATTCCACCGGAGGTGTTTCCATTGCTGAACCAAGGACCTAGTCGGTACCAGCTCTGCTGATCACAGAGTTGCCATTATTCCACAAGGCTTAGTAACTGCGGCTTTTCCTCGGCTTCCATGTGTTAACTACACCGGAGGTGTTGTCGATGCTATACCGAGTAATCAGCCGACTTACGCTACCTTACATTGCTTCATAAAAGCTAACCCAGACTACGTAACTAAGTTTGTATTTAAGCATAATATTATCCATCTATGATATAAACCAGCCCTTACTTTTAAGTCCCAATAAATCCCTAACTTGTCAACAGTGTAATATTCACGTTCAGTTAGAAAACCATATTTCCACGGGCACAGTGTATTTTGCGTTCAAGGTAGAAAGCAGTATTTCCACGGCTCCAGTGTACTTAGTGTTCAGTTGAAAACCATATTTCCATAGCCACAGAGTACTTTGCGTTCGAATTAGAAAACAGTATTTCCTTGATGACGATGTACTTAGCGTTCATTTAGAAAGCAATGTGTACACGATTAACAAATCAGACCATGTTCATATTTGACACAGATAACTAAGTACCTTTGATGGGGTTCGTGACGTCCCATCATTAAGGCTGTAATCACGTTTACTGGTTGAAAGGCGATTAGTTTAATAGGTTTAAAATCATAGATAGAAAGTAAATCAAAGAACTATAACATCATTCCAACCAATTTATGACTAACTACATCATAGCAAACACGCAATATCACTACTCGCTAATCATGGCAATCAATCATAAATCTAGAATGACAACAATAATAACAATCATCATAATGAAATAGATAAAGGATAGATATAACTGTAATAAGAGCGTAGCTGAATACAACTTGAACGTTACACGAGCAGAAATCCTAGTATGCGCCAAGCGATATTACAAGATTGCCCCCCCTACTAACTAGCCGCTAATCTACTACTAATTATAACATAATCTAGAGAGAGAGTAGTGAGAGAAAGTAGTGAGAGAAAGTGTGTGTGTAGTGTTGTTGGTTGGTGTGTGTTGTGTTGTTGGTGAAATGAGGCTTGTATTTATATAGATCGCACAACCGTATCCGTAGACTGTATCCAAACCTTCAAACGCACAACCGTATCGCAAAGGCGAATAAAAATCAGATTTTTATCACCCAAACGCACAATACTGCTGAGCTGGACTGTATACGGCTGAACAGGACCGTATACGGTTGAGCATAGGGTGAATACGGCTGAACTGGGCCATATACTGCTGAACTGGGCCGTATACGGCTGAGCACAGGCCGTATATGGTCTGCACAGGCTGTATACGGTCTGTGACCAGCCGTATACGGTCTGGTTCAGCCGTATCCTGGCCCTTCGGTTCTTCGTTTCTTCGTTCGGGCGTATCTTCTTCGTCGTTTATCCGTTTTGAGCGTTCTTTATATCCACGCGTTCGTATTTTCCTAACGAAGAAAATGACATAAGTTAGAGGTCATAATTCCTTGTGTAGCTCAAAAAGTGCTAAAATACGTGAACAGAAGATTCAATGATCGTTTGTGCTATGTTTTACTCATTTTTAGGTTGTTTTTGTCGATTCTTGAAACATCGTCTATATTTTAGCCCTTATGATGAAATGTGATGTTTAAGTTCATATTTTAAGTGTTTTCATTAATAATTGAGCCAAAATGATGAGATAATAGCACACAAAAACATGACTTTTTGCGTGTCATCACAGACCTTCCAAGCGCTGGCTGGTGCGTATGACCACCGGTTGAGAGTCTGTGCAAAGCAAATTCAAAATTTTCGCTTTATTAAATATTAAACTATATAAAAAGCATATACATATAATTAACATATAAACAATTTTATACAAAACAATTTTTTTTATAAGTTTTAATTTTTTTAAAAAAAATTTAATAATTTTTTTTTTATAGTTTCCAACGTAATCGAATAAGCAACCGTTCCCTAGTAGAACAATAGTCCAACCGGTTAAGTATTCCCCGGCAGCGGCGCCAAAAACTTGATGTGTGTGAAAGCGTCTAGTTTTATTATTTATAAAGTACAAGATTTAACAATCACTACTATCACACAACCAGGCAAGAATACCCGATCGGATTAGTATAGCTATGGTAAGTCCAGGTCGAAAATAGGAACACATGAACGATGTTATTTAATTAAATAGGAATTATTAATAAAGTAGTAAAATAGGAGTTATGTTTTAGTTCCGTACGAACGTTCAAGATGAACTAATTAACTAAACCAAACAACATAAAACAAGATAAGAGGAACAGATAAACAATTGGAGATAAACATGTAATTGCTTAGAGTCTTCACACTCAGATTCATATTATCCGGTTCATGTGTTTTGATTGTCTGATTGTGATTTCTTTTATATTAACTTAGTTACTAACCAAAGAATCCAAGTTAAATATATATTAGCCAACGTTCCAGGTCCAACTAATATCTACAACCTAGGGTCCCACATTAAACATCGATCCGACATCGCAAGAATGTTGCTCTATTGCGTGCTTTTCCCTAGATTATGCATTAAGTATTCACAACTTGTTACGATTAATCCTTGCGGTATGACTCAACAATACCTACTAATAATCTCTTATTAACTTACTCATTTTAGATTAATTAATTACTATGCTCTTAACCTATCAAAATTAATATATTTAGCAATAATTATAAACCTAAGTCTATAATCATCAATAATCAACAATGTCAAAGGAACTCAATCTCGACAACACTATTGACCACGTTAAGTAGCGATTAGTTATCACCAATAAACAAGGATTCACGGATAACATAACAATCTTCAATCAGATAACTTATTCAAAACACAATTATAACCATCAAATAATTATAATCCAAGGTTATTCAAATAAATAATATACATAAAGTCTAATTCATCATTCAATTATACAAAATCAGTTTTATGATCTGAATTGAAATCGGAGAAAGATATGCAAACCGAATCATAAACCGTTCGAAGTAGAATTGATAGGAATCAATCCTAGCCTTTTACGCCTCCGAATCATCATCAAAATGCTCCCAAAATGGGGTAGAACCCCCCTCTGGTCGGCTGCCTCTTTTTAGTTTTTGGTATGAAAAGTTAGGGTTTGAAATAAGAAAAATCGGATTTAAAACCCTCTGGCCGACATAGGATCGCGCCGCGACTTTGTAGGATCGCGTTGCTATCTTCATTCTATCCAAGTGATCTGAATTTTTTTTATATTGTAGCCCTATCTGTTAGCTAAATTCTCCAACTTGAATCACCCCAATCGAAGTTCGTATGAGGAAGTTATGGGCAAAATACTAACGTATAGCCGAAAACTCAGCTTTTACACTTTTCTTCATTTTCAGCTCATCTTTCATTTTCTTTCCGATTCAAGCTTCATATACACCTATTACAATCTAATCTTTCTTATCTTCTCTCTCTTATCTTCTTTTCTTCACGATTAGCTCATTTTCTGTTTCTTTTCAATCCAAGCTCCGATTAACTCCTAATTGCAAATATGAACGAAATGAGTATCTTATTCACATAAAATGCATTATAAATCTATCAAACACGGGGTAACTTAGTACTATAATATGTTACATTTTGGCGTTTATCACCGGCCGTCCCCTCCTTTTTCTGTCCTTGCGCGTACTTGTCTGATGCATGTGCTATGATATCGCGTAAAAAGTCACGTTTTTACTACCGATGTCTCTCTCATTCTGGAACAATACTTGGCAAATAAACTCAAATAATGCACAAATCAATGATATTATGCCAATAAGGTCAAAATAGAGTTGCACGAGAAAAATCAAGCAAAATGGACGAAAAACGAAGATTCCACACACGTTTGAAGATTCAAGACATCGAGACAAGATTTAAAGGAAAAATACCCATCACTGAGATTTCTCTTATCCAAGATATTCATTTTCAAAATATGAATCTAACAGAAGAAGAATCAACAAAAACAGATGAAGAATGAAGATTCTACGTACGCCGGAAGATTTAAATGATTCGAACGAGACATCCAAAGATCAGAGACATATTTTTGGGATTTCTTTTCATAAAAGTCTTCATTTTTGAAAAATGAATCCAACGCAAAAATAATCAACGCAAACAGACGCATAACGAAGAAGATACGCGCAATTTAAGAAACGGAGTGAAAGACGACGAACCAGGGCGGGGCAGGGGCAGCCGCCGCCGGCCACACCCCACAGCCGCCGCCGGCCACACCTCCACCATCGCCGGTTGCCTGGCCCCTGTCCCCCGTGCACTTTTTCGTCCTCGCCTGTACTCGTAGGGTACAAGTGCTAGGCCTTTTCCGCGACTCTAGGGTACACGTGCTAGACCTTTACACGCTTTAGGGTACATGTGCTAGCAACTTTCCCACCTTTTGCTAACATGTGCTCCAAGTTGCTAAAATGCACCCATTTCCCCCTATAAATAGGAGGCTTCATGGCTCATTTGAAGACACACCATTCTTAGAACAATATACTTCTCTTAAGATATTGCTTCTACTTTCTTTCTATTTTCTTACTAAAAATTAGTTTTAGGCTAGTTTAGGAGCTTGTTTAGAATAGAAGGAAAGTACAGAACGCATTGTAATCTTCGTATGTAAGCTTGGAATTATGTCAATTAATTCCAGTTTATTCTCTCTCTCATTTAATCCTGGTTCTTCTATCCTTATCTATCTTAATTTAATACATTTATATTGATTATGCTAGATTTAGTAATTGTCATGATTAGAGAGTAGTATACTTGTTGTGTTTGCTGGCGATGTAGTTAGTTAATTATGGGATGATTTATAATTAAATATTAAAGATCAGTAGTATTGCTTTGATCATCTTATTGCATGTTCTTGTTTGATTGTTGCCTTAGGATCATCATAGTAGTAAAATATAAACGGTCCTAATTATCGTAAAGTAATATGACGGCCCCTATTCGACTGTTACTCGATATAGTACTGGAAACACTTCAAGGTGGAGTACAAATGTATGGAAGTCGAGGAACGACCGAAGCTAGTCATACTACGAAACGGTACAATATTACGAAGTAATATGACGGCCCCTATTCGACTATTATTCGATATAGTACTGGAAACACTTCAAGGTGGAGTACACATGTATGGAAGTCGAGTAACCACCGAAGGTAGTTATATTTCGAACTAATATATCAAATTAGAAACCTAGTTTAATTAACATTTCTAAATAGACTTTTAAACTTCAAATTAATCTAATCTCCTTTCCACCAATAAACGTGATTACAACACCTTTTTAACGACGTCTAATTGAAAGGTAGTCAGTCATCTGTGTCAATATAATTTGTCAAAGGTATGAAACTATGGGACCGCAAGGCTACATGGGGGATTATCATAGGACATGACATGGCCAAGGTTTGAAGCAGCGGAACCACTTTAAGTGAGGAACGCTGTGGATAATTAGGGGATTTATTGGGTAGTCTTAAGCAAGGGTTGGTTTAAAGTCATAAATGAACTTTTTAAATATACGAATCTGTTAGGATGACGAGGAATTGTTATATAATTCAGTGTTGTCTAGTACCTTTAGATTTTGTTCCCATTCATATGCAAGTATTACTAAACCATAATTAAGATTTTGCTTATTATTATAAATACTTTGTAATGTTACCATAACGTAGCTCCCGGTGTGACATGCTAATGGAACTTTAATTAGTAGGGAATCTAGTATTTACATCACAAGTATCCAAGAGTAACAATTAACAAATATCTTTTAAGATAGTTTCTCCAAATATCATCCCATAACTTAATTAACGAAGTCTCAGCAAACACTATCTTTATCTTATCTGCTTTATCATTTATTTTAATTTCGCTTTTATTTATCTATTTACTTGCCTACGCTAGTTAATAGAAAAACCAAAAATCCCCCACTATTTTATAAACCTTTCACTATTTTGAAAGCCCTCATCTGCCACGCCTTAGTTTCAATTCAGTCCGTTTGAAGATCGACTCTAGGTCATACCTACCACTTGCTCACCCTTAGGATTAGCATTGTTAGGGAAAACTTAGGCCCCACAATTACAAAATTAAAACACCTACTGATGCCCGTCATCAGTAGCCGGTGCAATGACAAGGGTAAAATCCTTACCGACCGCTGATGACGCATCATACTAGCACTTTCCGCAACTTTAAGGTACACATGATACCACTTTCCGCGCCTTCAAGGTACATGTGCTACCACTTTCCGGGAAAGGACCACCCCCCAAGAACATGCTAACTTGCACCTTGGATGGCTAACATGCAACGGATTTCAAGTATAAATAGAGGCATCAAGGCTTCATTTCAACACACACCTTCCATACATCTCTTTAGACTAATAATACTCTCTAATTATTAGTTCTACTTTCTCCTTCTATTTTCTTATTCCATATTAGTATTAGGCTAATTTAGGAAACTTGTTTAGAATAGAATGAAAGCAAGGAACGTGTTGTAATCTATGGTATACGCTTGGAGTTACACTTATTAATTCAAGTCTATTCTCTCTCGCATTTAATCATGGTTCTTTCTATCCTTATCTATCTTAATTAATAACGTTTATATTAATTATGCTAGATTTAGTTATTGTCACGATTAGAGAGTAGTATACCTATTCATTAGTATTAATTATGCTAGATTTAATTAGTAATATACCTATTAATTATGCTAGATTTAATTATGCAAGGAACGTGATGATTGATAATTAATTTTAAAAGTAATATGATGGGCCCTATTCGACTGTTCTTCGGTATAGTACTTAAAACACTTCAAGGTGGAGTACAAATGTATGGAAGCCGAAGAACGACCGAAGGTAGTCATATTATGAAACGGTAAAATATTACGAAGTGATATGATGGCCCATATTCGACTGTTATGCAGTATAGCGTTGGAAACACTTTAGGTGTAGTACAAACATGTGGAAGCTGTGTAACGACCGAAGGTAGTTATATTACGAACTAATATTATAAAATGAGAAATCTAGTTTAATTAATTTTTCTAAATAGACTTTTAAACTTCAAATTAATCTATCGTCTTTCCACCAATAAACGTGATTACAACACCTTTTTAACGACGTCCAATGAAAAGGTAGTCAGTCATCTGTGTCAATATAATTTGTCAAAGTTATGAAACTATGGAACCGCAAGGCTACATGGGGGATTATCGTAGGACAATACATGGCCAATGTTTGAAGCGGTGGAACCACTCAAAGTGAGGAACGTTGTGAATAATTAGGGGATTTATTGGGTAGTCTTAAGCAAGGGCTGGTTTAAAGTCATAAATGAACTTTTTAAATATACGAATCTGTTATGATGACGAGGAATCGTTATATGATTCGGTTATGTCTAGTACCTTAAGATTTTGTTCCCGTTCATATGAAAGTATTATTTAACCATAATTAAGATTTTTCTTATTATTCTATTTACTTCGTAATGTTACCATAACCTAGCTCCCGGTGTGACATGCTAATGGAATTTTAATTTGTATGGAATCTAGTGTTTACATACAAGTATTCAAGAATGATAATTAAGTAATATCTTTCAAAACAGTTTCTCCAAATATTATCCCATAACTTAATTAATGAAGTCTCAGCAAACACTATCTTTATCTTATCTTCTTTATCTTTTATTTTTATTTCGCTTTTATTTATTTACTTGCCTAAGTTAGTTAATAGAAAAACCAAAACCCCCGATGATTTGACGTAAAAAGTCACGTTTTTGTGCACCTTTTCAAGCCCATTTTGGTTTAAATCTTTTAATAAACATCAAATAATTAATGTTTTATGCTAAAAATGTAAAATGAACCAAAACTTAGACTTCCTTTCGAAAAATCACTTAAAATGATCAAATAACGAACAAATCAGAGCTAAAACGATCCACTTGCATTTCTGACGTATAGTTAAGCTAAACTGGCCTAATTTGTGTCACATTGATCTTCAGGAAAATACAAAACCGTGGGTGCAAGAATTGTTCGAATCTGACAAGTAACGAAGAAGTTAGAGCCAACCGAAGATCACAAGAACTACGACCAGTGCACAAGACTTACGATCCAGCACATAAGAACAAGACCCAGGGTACACCACCCCCATAGGAGCCGTATACCACCCCTAGAGGGCCGTATACGCCCCCTTTAGGGCCGTATACCCCCTCTAAGGGGTGGTATACTCCCCTTTTTGGTGCCGGATACGCCCTATTTGCTACCGAATACGCCCTATTTGGTGTTGAATACGCCCCTTTTGGTGTCGAATTTCAGAGCTCGAGGGTGTATTTCAGTGTTAAAATGGGAGCAAGGGTGTTATGATATATACACATATGATTAGGCTATTATGTGATATAGGGATATATACATACATAGGCCTCGAATACATCCTACTTTCCAGGCTATTATATATTGAAGATATACGAATAGGCCTTATACGAGGATACTCTCGTTACTACCTACACCCCTATAGCTGAAAAATATAGCTACTCTAGCGTCCTTTGATAGAGAGATCGGGACTTTGTTTTCACCTACTACCACTTACCTAATTATACGCCTCTAACATCTTGCAACACACTCCACTATACCGTTAGGTACACTAGGAAACTTGTAAGGTTTTCACAAACCAAACCCTATTTTGCTCATACTGTTTGTAACCTCGATTTCATCTGAACAAACCCCGAATATCGATTTACAAATTCTTGATATCATTTGTAAACCCATATCCTGAAAACATTTGAAAACTCTCAGCCTACACCCAACCCTGTTGTCTACCGAATCATGATTTTCACTTATGTTGTCGTATATTACCACGTAAGTATATATACATATGTGATATGTCATGATTTGGTACAGACAACTTACATATTCTCTCTTCGCATTTGCAAGAATCATGCCATCGAGACGAACATACACTCAAGCTGAAGTTGACCAACTGGTTGCCGATGCATTAATTTCTGGGCAACGACGATCTGAAAGTTCTGAAACACCACCAAATCCTACTCCTGTTAAACCCTGCACCTATAAGGATTTCCTTTGCTGCCACCCTCTGAACTTCAAAGGCACTGAAGGTGCTATTGGCTTATTGTGATGGCTGGAAAAGACTGAGTCAGTCTTTCGCATTTGTAACTGCCCTGAGGACTACAAGGTCAATTTTTCCACCTACACTTTTATGGATGATGCTCTGACATGGTGGAACACTTATGCTGACTCCGTGAGCCAAGACATTGCTTTGAAAACTCCTTGGGACGAACTGAAGAAAATGCTCAAAGATGAGTATTTTCCTAGGGATGAGATCCAGCAACTTGAGGCTGAATTCTGGCAACTTACTACTCAAGGCAATGACATTGCCAGCTACACCTCTAGGTTTAACCAACTAGCACACCTGTGTCCATCTATGGTTGGTGAGGAATCCAAGCGTATTGAACGCTATATCTGGGGACTCCCTCCACAAATCCAAGGGATGGCTACTTCATCCAACTCTCCTACATTTCATGGTACGGTGCGCATGGCACATAAATTGATGGCATAGATTGTTCACCAAGGAACATCTGTTGTCAAAAGTACTGGAAATCACCCTGGTGATAACAAAAGAAAACCTGAGGGAAATCTCAACATCTAAACCCAACCTGCCAAAAAGCCTACGACTGCCAGAGCCTATGATACTGACTCTGATGACAAGATAGGGTATAAAGGAAGTAAGCCCTATTGCGCTAAGTGCAGTCTCCATCACGATGGTTCGTGCCCTTGCACCAAATGCAAGCGGTTCGGGCATGTAGCCAAGGATTGCAAGACAGGCATGACTAGTACTAACATCACTGCGCCCAAAACCTGCTATGAGTGCAACGGTACTGGCCACTTTAAGAGGGACTGCACAAAGCTGAAGGGTAAGAACATCAACCCTGCTCGAGGAAGAGCCTATGTACTCAAAACTAGGGAGGATGACCAGGACCCGAGACTCATTGACTTGCTCAACACGGGTATGATCATGCACTAATAAACCGACTGCCTTTATACTATTTACTTTGACAGATCTTACTTACTGCTTGATATCTTCTATGTTTTCCCTAGATTCTAAGTACACGATAGGATTAGGGAAAAATGACAATTTAGTTTCTATATGAGACGAGGTTTAGCTAACAAATGTATAGGAATAACATATCCTACACTGTTTTATACCGGAAGACATACCGGTAAATTTTGTACACTGGGTAACTTCCCACATAAAACTAATTTATGCTAAACCACTTAGTTTCTATAGGAGACTGATAGAGTCTGATTCATGCTACGATGCTACTATCCGTTACAAACTGTATGAGCATAATGGAAGTTACTACCTTACTTTAGGCTACTAGTACAAAGTGTAGCTACACCTTAGTGACAGACTGACCGACTGAACTTGCTTCTACAGACGAAATATTTAAATGTGTTGAAACACACTTCCTCTATTCCCTTAGTTGTCAGTAGGGTACTAATCTAACAAGGGGAGGAAGGCAACACTAGATAGGTGATATACCACTCACAGTAAACTCACAGACTTTCTTAAATAATTCACAGACTATTACGCTGACACACAGACAATTACTAGGCACAAATTTCGGGACGAAATTCTCCTAACAAGGGGAGAATGTGACACCCGGTCAAAAAAAGGGGATAAATTAGCTCCTAAGTTAAACCTTAATCATTCGTACTTGGTACGTACTAAAACGGAAGTATTCGAATAATATATATATATATAACGTTAGATGATTATTTAATAATCATTATAAATCAATCTGAAAGAACGCAAAAAAAAAAATCAAATATGGACATTGGTGACAAACTTTATAAATAATGTGGAATTATCCAAACAAAGCATTATTTACTTAAATATATTACAAAAATATATCACACGTTATACGTTTTGTGTAAAACGTAACAGTAAGCGACGAAAACGCACGAAACGCGCCCGACGAACGAAATAAATCAAAGTTATATTTTTATAACTCATTATTAAGTATTTTGATCAAATACTC
The DNA here is from genome assembly GCA_963422505.1 of Pseudognaphalium luteoalbum. Taxonomy (NCBI): domain Eukaryota; kingdom Viridiplantae; phylum Streptophyta; class Magnoliopsida; order Asterales; family Asteraceae; genus Pseudognaphalium; species Pseudognaphalium luteoalbum. The sequence goes on from OY730197.1 coordinate 47,861,227, forward strand.
CAAGTAAAAATATAGCGATTACACGCGTACAGTTAAAACGTTTAAAAACGTTACACAACTTAAACAAACGTCTAAACCGCAACCGACTAACGACCGATGACCGAAATATATTTTAATAATATCGTGAGTAAAACTTTTATTTAAAATATCGTGTTTTAAATCGTTAACAAAACGTATTAAATAAAACGTTATACGGTTAATTAAAATGTAAAACAATCGGATAAACAAGCACCCTGTACTACGTAACTTTGGAGGAACAAAAATTAACCAAAACTCAGCCATGTGGGGCCTGTGGGCCGGCCTAGACACAACCCACAAAATGTGGATCTTGTTTGTTAAATAATACAAGACCAAACCACCACCACCTCAATCATTCACCATCTTTCATCTCTCTCTCTATCTCTCTCTCCATTGTCACTCTCTCTCTCTAAATTCAGTCCAAAAACACATTAAATCACTCCCTTAAATCACCTTGGATCATCAAGTCGATTGAAGCAAAGACGATCACGAGAACGAGAGCTACGTTTCCATCTTTTCGGATTCTCCATACGATCATTGTAAGACTCCGACACTTTCGTAAAGTACTTGTATTATGTTTATATAGATGATATATTGTTCAAAAAACTTGAATATGTCCAAATCCAAAGCCAAAACACGTTTTTCATAAAACATTTAAAAGGGGCAGATTCTGCCTTCGAAAAGTCAGCTTACAAAACTGGCCATAACTTGAGTTTTAGGATGAGTTAGACAACGAATTTTTTTTAATAGTTGCGTATTAAAAAGAGCTACAACTTTCGTGTTTTACACTTTTTCCAGATCTGTACGTATTTGTTTGTATAAACTGATCTTTGAGACTGGAACTAGTCAATAACGAATTACAAGGGCAATAATAACGAGTTATCAAAGGCAGTAATAACGAGATTATAACTAGCAGTAATAACGGGATTATAACTAGCAATAATAACGAGATTATAACTAGCAATAATAACGAGTAATCAAGGGCAGTAATAACGAGTATTCAAGGGCTGTAATAACGGGTTATCAAGGGCAGTAATAACGAGTTATCAAGAGCAATAATAACGAGTTATCAAGGGCAGTAATAACGAGATTATAACTAGCAGTAATAACGAGATTATAACTAGCAATAATAACGAGATTATAACTAGCAGTAATAACGAGCGACGCAACCTCTGTGTCACAACTATAACTAGCAGTTATAACTAACTGTGACACAAGCCCTATGTCGAACCTCACGTAACCTCTAACACTTATATGATATGACTTTTAAACACTTGAAACATACTTTATAAGTATCACGTAACAACATAATAATAACTACACTTTGAAATTATTATTACAAAAACTCAGCAACGGGCCGTACACTTTTATAAAATACAAATTTAGTCGATTTCAAAAACATACAATCGGAAAATATCGGACATTTAATAGTTGAGTGGACACATATCGGGAATGATCTAAATAATACATTCACTCATATGTATAACCTTATATGCTTAGGGCATTGAAAGGTTTTGGGGTTGTTCATTCCTTATCGGATAATCATTGCTCGGTGACTCAGGTGAGTCTCACGGCCCCTTTTTACTTTCTTTACTTTAGGGGAGATGCATTGCTTGTTTTACTTGTATACATATATGTACGTATGGTTTTACCGACTTGTAAATTTACTACTTGATAGACATACTACTTTACAAAATTACTGACTACTACTATACTACTTTACAGACTTTACTGATTTGCTACTCTACGAACTTACTGTCTTATCGACTTCTATACTTACTGTTTAACCAACTTATATACTTACTGCATGGCTGACTTACAAGTTACCATGTTACAAACTATACAGACCTACAGACTTACTGAATTGCATGAGTTACGTCTTAATCCAATGAAGTCCTCTGAATCATAGTTGTTAGTTATGGGATAAGCGCGAGTTTTAGTATATGGATCCATATGGGACTGACAATCCCCGCCTGGGGTGGTAGCGCCACCACGAACCGTACTTGTATAAACAGGTTTTTTCTACTCGTTTTGTATGAGTGTTTTTGGATTAGCACTCACGGGGGCAAATTAGTGACTTGTTAAGCTTCGACTATGATGGCTCATGGCAGACCTTACTTACCTAATTACCTTGGCGTAATTGATACTTACTTACTAAATTACCGTTGTGTAATTGATACTTACTTACTAAATTACCGTTGTGTAATTGATACTTACTTACTGAATTACCATGGTGTAATTGTTACTGCTTACATAATTACAATTGGTGTAATTGTTTCTACTTATTGAACTGTGTTGGATTTTCTATTACTATATACTACAAACCTGTGAGATTCACCAACCTTTTGGTAGACGCGTTTTAGTGATGCATTCTTAGGTACTCAGCCACAGTAGGATGGCCCAGCAGGATCTACTTATATGCTAAGCTAGTACGAGTCGCATGCATACACCCTTATGAAGATTTTACTCACATTATCTTTTGTACTGTGATTATGTATTTAAAATCTTCAGATTCATTTTGCGAACTCACTAATGATTTATACTTACGACTTAAAACCTTGTACTACTTTTGTAATGTAATGTATTTTCAAAAATGTCTCATTTAGAGTTGTTTGCTTAATCTTTGTGGTTGATATTTGATTAGTCACGCCCAAAAACAATCGCTTCCGCAAAGCATGAAATTGGGGGTGTGACAGATACCGCCTCTCAAGGTAGTTTCATAGACTGCACTGAAAATGAAGCTTGGAGGCTTATTGAGAAAACGACCATACACAACCATGTCTGGAACAGTGAAAATCACTCCTCAATAGTGAATCCACCAACTAAACTCAAAAATGAAGCTATCAAAACTCTCGCTCAGCAAGTGGCAGACCTAACCAAGGAGATTAAGGAATTGAAAAGTCAACAACAACAAGTCTGTCAAATTCAAACCTGCCTTAATTGTGCTAATCTGAACCACTCAGCCCAAATTCCTCAGTCTCATCTAACTCCGCCCAATACTAACCCTTCCTTTAACCCACCTAGGAATAGCCCACCAACTTACCAACCCGAACTGTCTGAACCCTCTTCCTCACAAACCTCTAGTTTTGATGACACCCTGATAAAAGTCATTCAAGGAATCTCGGCTAGACAAGACCAAGCTTATCTCATCTTAAGAGATCAACTGACTTTGTTAAATGCTTTTGAATCCCAATTAGGACAAATAGCACAACGTATTAGCGCTAAACCTCAGAATAGACCAACTAGTTGCCATAAGGAGGCTTCTCATATTCAAGACTCTCATGTAGCACATAGCCCACCTACGATTTTTCTCCGGTAAAGGAACCACCTATTGTCCCATCAACAATAGATTTAGAATCTACATCAAAGAGGGAAATTCCATTTTCGGCTCGTCTTAAACAACGACCCGACAAGCTTAAGTCTTTTAAACTTTATAGGAAATTCCTAGATACCGTACCTGAAGTTCATTCTAAAAAGTACTTCTGAAAACTTCTTACAACCAAGAATAAGGTACCCGAAGTACCCAATGTCCCGCTGAACAAAGAATGTTCAACTATCTTAAAAAATTCCATTCCAGAAAAACTCAGAGACACCGGACGTTTTACTTTCCTTTGTTCTATCTACAATTCAAGCATCATCTGTTCTCTTGCCGATTTAGGAGCTAGTGTTAATCTTATGCCATACTCGCTTTTCAAGAGGCTTGAGATAGAAAATCTTCGACCTACCAAAATGACCATACAGCTTGCTGACCACTCGGTCAAATACCCAAAGGGAATAGCTGAAAATGTTTTAGTTAGGATTGACAAATTTCTTTACCCAGCAGATTTTGTAGTAATGGATATGCAGGAAGACGTACACATCCCAATCATACTAGGAAGACCTTTCATGAATACGGCCAAGGCAATCATCAACGTCTTCGTGCAAACCATCAGCTTGCATTCCCAAGGAGAAACCATCACTTTCCATATCGACAATCCTAACGCTAGAGACCAAGCCGATATGTACATGATCTCCATGAACAAGACCATGGAGGACAAAGAAACTGCAAGGTCAACAAGTGAAAGTAAATCTAGTAAGGAAATGGCAATCACGCCATATTTTCTCATTGACCTCCGATGAATAGGACAAAAGATGAAAAATGCATCAGCAAACAAACCAACGATGAAAGAAATAATCGGAAAGAGAAAGATAGAAGAAGAAAACAGAAGAAGCAGACCGCCAACTAATCTATTTACCCCTGAAGAAATGGCGGGAAGTAACCATGACCATCCTACGAGAAGAGAAACACTGGAGGAATATTCTAAACGCACAAGATACCAACCGCAAACCATCATAGATCACAAAGTGTTCAGAGAATTGATCCAAAGATTTGACAAAGTAGTAGGAGGAATAAGCGGCGTAGTCAACATTCTTGCTCTTTCCCCTGTTGAACTGCAATTCTGTCAACAACTGAAACGGACTTACGCTAGGATCTACAATGCCCTTAAAAGATCTAACATCCCATTCACCTCAACGTAATGGGAGATGTTAGTATCCATTAGAGCGCATATGAAAGAGACTATTGGACATCCGAGTAGTCGTGTCGAAATCTAGATGATGAATGACCTCATATCATTACTCGACTTGCTAAGTAGAGAAGATCACCTCAGTTCCAAAGAAAGCGGATCTATGGTTATCAACTCCACTATTGGAAAAAAAAAATTGAGTTATTGATTGAAGAACTTAGTGATCTCGTTTGAGAGGAATCAAGGCGTGAACGACCCTTTAGGATTGCACATGAATCACCACTTGATATCGCTACTTCTGTTATGATCCATCTAAGGGATATTCAACAACGGAAAAGTAACTCCAGAACGAAGTTCATATTCTACTCAGGATGCAAGGAGATACTTCATCAGCTTACTCTAGTTTTCTCAGAATCCGACTTTCCATTCAACAACCATCAGCACCGAAAAATAGAGGACCTGTGCACGTCCATCAGAAGATTCAATGGAGACCCCAAGACCAAGAATTATGAAGACATAAAACTACAATTCTTGGCGTTTGTATTTTCTCTCTGGAAAAACATACCGTCAAAAGACCGACCCTAGTGGGACTGTCACTAAAGCAGTCAATTACATCACCTTCAGACTTCACGGCCTTGCAAGGACAACTTTAGAGCATCTTTTGAATTATAAGGAAACATCGAGAGATAGTCTACTTGAATTGATTACGATAATAGTCAATCATTTCATAAGGTTCTATCCACCTCGATATACTTTTCCGTAACCTAGGGCCCATAACATTAACACAGTGGATCCCATGGATGCATCAATCTCCATCTAGCTAGGAGAAAAGAAATCGAGATCTCGACTATAAAAGAGCGCTTCTCGGGAGGCAACCCGTGTTTTACATTTCCACAATTTTACATTCCAAGAAGTGATAATGTCTCCGACTATCTTTCACACTTGGATATACAAAGAAGTTTTAAGAATTGTCCGATGCATCAAGTTTTCAGCGTCAAAAATAAGAAAGTATATTCAACGTGTTCACACCTACGAGACCAATCAAAATAAGACTTGATCAAGAGTGAACCCAGCAAGATGAAGTTCGGCAAACGCATGCCATGGAACACTGCAACTACTGGGGAGTACTTCTATACCAATCTCTTTCTTTCATCATAAATATACCATATCTACTATGCTTATCACTAAGTGTGGGATTCAAACCCAACACACATTGCTAAAAGAATACGTCTTAGATGTTTCAAATCCTAAGTGTGGGATCTTTACCCCAGTCATAACTTAGAATAATATCGAGGACGATGTTCCTTTAAGTGTGGGATAGCAGTAGTTACACTACTGTTAAATGGATAGTGGAATATGCTTGATTCTAAAATTGCTGCTCTTCAGACCCTCCTTCTCCAAAAAGTAACTCGAAAATTTAAAAAAAAATTAAAATTGAGTTAAAAATATGTCGAAAATGAAAATTTTAAACAAAGAATGATTTACTTTGGGGAAGAAGGATAAATAAAATATGAATTCCTTTGAAAATTAGTTTAGTAATCCCATAAAGAGAATCGCATGACTAGGCACACAACAAACCAACATTCAATTTGTGAGGTATCTTGAGCCATATAATGCATTCACTTTTAATTCTTCACTTATTCGATTCTTGAATGTGCCGATGTATGCGTTTAGAATCAGAACTTGCTCCTGTTATGCATTTCAAACCCGAACTTGTGAGTAAAAAGGAGATCGAATCACATCATTCTTAAACCCGCCCGTACACCCAAAAAGAAATACGTTATCCCTACCCTCTCAAAAGCATCCCTCAAACTTCATAGAAAGTTCCAAAGATGAAAGAAGAGAAGCTACAAGGATACGACGTCGGAAAAAAATTTCAAAGATATTCGAAGAAAAGAAAGTAAAATGGAGGACTCTTTCTGTAACACCCCCGAATTATATGTTTAGCGGAAGCAAGCTTTGGGGTGCTACTAATCAAATATCAACAGCACAAGGATAAACCAAACGACATCGATATGCAACGTTTTAAAAATAGTTACAATTCATAGATACAGAGTTTGAAAACATAGCGTTTTCGGTTACAAAATGTAGTTCCCTAGAGTCCACGCGTGTAGCGGGAGATTCTATTACATAATTCTAATGAACAAAATATAATGCTAAGAATCTCCGTCATATGCAATGTAGAAATCATGCGACTCTAGCTAGTGTCCAGGGGTAATCCTACTCCGTCTGTGTACCTGAGATACAAAGCTAAAAAGGACAACCAAAAAGGTTGGTGAATCTTACAGGTTTAGTAATAAGTAATTATTATGAACCACAGTATGTACCAGTATTGCTATCAGTAGAATAAGTAAATCAGTAAATCATCACAAGTGCCATGAGCTCACAAGTTGAAGCTTAACAGTGTAGTGTGAATGGTACAGTTAAGTACAACATCACGTACCCCCGTGAGTGCTATCCGAACACTCATATGTAACAAGTATCAAACGCCCGTTTCTACGGAAGAGTTCATGGTAGCGCTACTACCCCGGGCGGGGATTGTCAGTCCCGAATGGATCCATCCTACTAATACTCGCGCTTAAGTCTATAATTAACAACTTATGATAGGAGGTTTTCAGTGGATAAACAATAACTCATGCGTTGTATATAAAAGCAATGAAATCAGTTTAGTACATCGTGTTCATACATAAAACAGTTGCTAAGTATCTCACCCCAAAGTATAAAAATAGTAAAATGGGGTTGTAAGACTCACCTGAGCCTAGCGAGTAGGCGAAATCAAGTAAGTAAAGCGGTCGTAAGTCCGTGTATCGGTTCTCAGAACCCCGCAACCTTCTGAAGTCCGGAACGCACATGGTTGTAATTACATAAGTAAATAAGTTGGTGTCCTGAAAGGTCACCCATGCTACTTGTCCACTCAACTAGAAAACGTCCAAGTGTTTGTTTGTAATCAATTAGGGCCCGTTGGTGACGGGGTGTAATAATAATTTACGTATTATCATTGTGTTGGATTTTGTTATGTTGGTTCTTTGAAAATGCATCTATAAGTCTGTCATTCATATTGCATCGTGAGGGTGTTGTCCGAATGCGAGTTCGGACAACACTTTCATTGTTTTATTCCTACTACATTGTTTATTAAAGGTCGCATCTGTAATTTAAAAAAAGGGAAACTTTTACCTAGTCTGGATGCGGACTAAAAAGTGTTACGAACTGAGTTCGCGGTGCGAACTGAGTTCGGCTCGCATGGCAGTAGGCTGCGAACTGAATTCGGTTCGCAGCGTAAGTTTCGGTTCTCAAAACTCGACTCACAGGTCGGTTCGCAGGTCAAATCGCAGTTCAATTCGTAGGTCAGTTCGGTTCGCAGGTCAATTTGCAAAATTCTCAGCTCGCAAGTTGAGTTCGATTCGCTAAAACTCGACTCGCAGATACGGGTTGCGAACTGAATTGGATCTCAGTTCGCAGATTGAGCTGTTCGTGAATTTTTGTATGGGTTTTGATTTTTAAAGCATTTTTCATGGAATTTTGGACATAAACTTGTTGTGTGAATATTCTAGCATGTAAATCACAGCTTTACAAGTAATTTAAAAGGGCTTTCAAGTATTCTTACCAAGAAATCGAAAATGGAAGAGATGGGGGAGATGAAGATGAAGTTCTTGATACTCCTTGCTTCCTTGTGATGATGATGGTCGATTTAATGGTGGTGGTGTTGTTGATTTCCTCTGTTTTTAGAGAGAGAGAGGTACGAAAATGGGTAGAGAGAGAGAGATGAGAGGATTTTTGGTGGAAGTTGTGTGTGAAATGAGGTGAGTGAAGGAGGAGAAAGGAAAAAAAGGGAAAAGAGGTCTCGGGTCGGTTCGCGGGTTAGAGCCGACCCACTTGCGGGTTTAGGCTCGTGGATTCGTTTCTTAAATTTGCGTTACGTTCGTTAGTCGTCTAAAGGTCGTTTCGCGTTATGTGTTAAAGGATTATCCGAATATTTTTAACTGAAGTATTTTATCCAAATACTTAATAATGGGTTATAAAAATATGATTTGATTTATTTTCCTTTGTTGGGCGTGTTTCGTGTGCTTTCGTTGCATTTAGAGCGTTTTAGAAAAATACGGGATAGGTGTAATGTATGTTCTCAATATATTAATGCAAATAATGTTTGTTTGAATAATTCCACATTATTTAAAAGGTTTTGTCACCAACGTCCAAGTTAACTCGTGTCGGACTCATTCCGGTTAAATTGCACTATTTAAACCAAATCGCGTACGGATATATATATATATATATATATATATATATCATTATATACACAAATTGGGTCTGTAATTAGTACTAACCACAGATAGTTACACGTAATTAGGCATAATTAATCATCCCTATTAGGCAGGTGTTACACTTTCCAAAAATCGTAAGAAAAGGGCGTCAATCCTCCCAAAAATTACAGCTTTCCTCTTAACCAAAAAGAAATCCATAAAAAACCAACACAACCCCCCTCTCATATCTTCAACACTCCACTCCAAAAACCTCACATCACCCCTCCAAGAATGATTGTGGCTAGATTGAATTCGCTCTCACCTAAAAGGTAACGATTTGATTCTCGATCAAGCCTATGACGATAAACGATACATGATTGGCATTTTAAGTGATTGATAATACTAGAATAGGAAACCCTAAACACTTTGAGTGATTGGAGTGACCACCTTGAGAGGATCGCCTAGTCATGTATCCAAGATCAAAGATCAAAAGCATGCTCCCAAAGATTATAACCCTACCTTTTCAAAAGCATAAATATTTTAGTATTTCCAAAATCCCCACAGTAAACAGTTCCACCTTAAAATATTTCATTATCTACTTATCTTTAACCATGCTTGAAATTCGAGTTTTCTTGAGGACAAGCAAAGTTCTAAGTGTGGGATACTTGATATCGTGTAAAAAGTCACGTTTTTACTACCGATATCTCTCTCATTCTGAAACAATACAAGGCATTTAGACTCAAATAATACACAAATCAATAAAACTTTATCAAGAAGGTCAAAATAGAGTTGCACGAGAAAATCAAGCAAAACGAACAAAAAACGAAGATTTTACGCACGATTGAAGATTCAAGGCATCCGAGACAAGACTTGAGACAAAGTACCCATCACTGAGATTTCTCTTATCCAAGATCTTCAATTTCAAACTACGAATCTAACAGAAGAAGAATCAGCAAAAATGGACGAAGAATGAAGATTCTGCATGCGCTGAAAGATTCAAACAATTCGTAGAAGACATCTAAAGATCAAAGACACATCACAGGGATTTCTTTTCGTCAAAGCCTTCGCTTTTGAAAAACGAATCCAACGCAAAAAGAATCGACAAAAATGGACGCATATCGAAGAAGATACGCACGAAACAAGAAACGGTCAAAAGACGGCGAACCGGGGCGGGCGGCCGCCAGCAGCCGCCGGCTGGCAACCAGCCGCCGCCGGCTGGCAGCCTGGTGCCGCCGGCTAGCTGCCAGCCATCCCCTCCTCCTTTTTCTATCCTTGCGCGTACTTGTCTGGTACATGTGATAGCACTTTCCGTAACTTTAGGGTACACGTGCTACCACTTTCCGTGCCTTTAAGGTACATGTGCTACCACATTCCGGAAAAGGAACACCCCCCAAAAACATGCTAACTTGCACCTTGGATAGCTAACATGCATCGAATTTCAAGTATAAATAGAGGCATCAAGGCTTCATTTCAACACACACCTTCCATACATCTCTTTAGACTAATAATACTCTCTAATTATTAGTTCTACTTTCTCCTTCTATTTTCTTATTCCAAATTAGTATTAGGCTAGTTTAGAAAACTTTTTTATAACAGAACGAAAGCAAGGAACATGTTGTAATCTTTTATATACTCTTGGAGTTACGCTTATTAATTCAAGTCTATTCTCTCTCGCATTTAATCCTGGTTCTTTCTATCCTTATCTATTTTAATTAATTACGTTTATATTAATTATGCGAGATTTTGTTATTGCCATGATTAGAGAGTAGCATACCTGTTGTGTTTGCTTGCGATGTAGTTAGTTAATTATGGGATGATTGATAATTAATTTTAAAAGTAATATGACGGCACCTATTCGACTGTTTTTCGGTATAGTACTGGAAACACATCAAGGTGGAGTACAAATGTATGGAAGCCGAAGAGCGGCCGAAGGTTGTCATATTATGAAACGGTAAAATATTACAAAGTGATATGATGGCCCATATTTGACTGTTATGCAGTATAGTGTTGGAAACACATTAGGTGTAGTACAAACACGTGAAAGCTGTGTAACGACCGAAGGTAGTTATATTACGAACTAATATTATAAAATGAGAAATCTAGTTTAATTAACCTTTCTAAATAGACTTTTAAACTTCAAATTAATCTATCATCTTTCCACCAATAAACGTGATTACAACACCTTTTTAACGACGTCCAATTAAAAGGTAGTCAGTCATCTGTGTCAATATAATTTGTCAAAGATATGAAACTATGGAACCGCAAGGCTACATGGGGGATTATCATAGGACAAGACATGACCAAGGTTTGAAGCGGTGGAACCACTTAAAGTGAGGAACGCTGTAAATAATTAGGGGATTTATTGGGTAGTCTTAAGCAAATGTGGCTTAAAGTCATAAATGAACTTTTTAAATATACGAATCTGTTAGGATGACGAGGAATCGTTATATTATTCGGTTATGTCTAGTACCCTAAGATTTTGTTCCCGTTCATATGAAAGTATTATTAAACCATAATTAAGATTTTGCTTATTATTTTATTTACTTCGTAATGTTACCATAACCTAGCTCCCGGTGTGAGATGCTAATGGAATTTTAATTAGTAGGGAATCTAGTGTTTACATACAAGTATTCAAGAATGATAATTAACTAATATCTTTAAAAACAGTTTCTCCAAATATCATCCCATAACTTGATTAACGAAGTCTCAACAGACTCTATCTTTATCTTATCTGCTTTATCTTTTATTTTTATTTCGCTTTTATTTATTTACTTGCCTAAGTTAGTTAATAGAAAAACCAAAACTCTCCCACTATTTTATAAACCCTTCACTAGTTTGAAGCCCTCATCTGCCACGCCTTAGTTTCAATTCAGTCGGTTTGAAGAACGACTCTAGGTCATACCTACCACTTGCTCACCCTTAGGATTAGCATTGTTAGGGAAAACTTAAGCCCCGCAAATACAAATTTAAAACACCCACTGATCACCGTCGTCAGTAGCCGGCAACGACAAGGGTAAAATCCTTACCGACCGCTGGTGACGCATCATTGGTAAAGGGCAAAACCGTGCCAAATGCTCAAAAAACCGTGCCAAATACCATTTGGCACAACTTTGGCACACTTTTGACTCTGTCCTAAATACGATGGTGCCAAATACATTTGGATCAGATTATAACCGTACCAGATTTGTTTTTGGCATGGGATTTGGTACGGCTTGACATATTTGTGCCATTTGACTAGTATTTGGCACAGTTGTGTGATAGACGTGCCGAGTGTACATTTACCACCATTTTTATCCCCTTGCCAAATGCATTTGGCACGACTTTGTTTCTCGTCCAAAATCCACGGTGTTTGTTCCCTTGCCATAAGCATTTGACACACGTTTGGCAACGACCTCATTACGCTTTTATCAACCATTTTAAACTTACATTCGTAGTTACTTTGCTATATGAACATGAAGATTAAACTGTGACAAGACTAAATCACCCGAATCAATTTCATATACTTTCCGGAGAATAATTACATCAATATTTATCATGTTATAAACTATCCAAAATTCACTTACAACATCAAAATAAACATATATTTCTACAATGTCTGAATTCACTATGACAAAAAATATAACTAGGTTCTTCATCCTCCTGTCGTTTAAAAAATGCTCCAGCAACATCTTTATCACCTAAACATGGATATGACAAGATACCTTATTAATAGCTAAAAAAAAGGGTATCAAAATGCAATAAGAGTTCATGTCAAGTGTTTCCTTGAATAAAAAATGCAATAAGAGTTCATGTCAAGTGTTTCCTTGAATGAAAATCTACTCATTATACATGTTACAAATTAGAAGATAGGTTAATAGATTCCTCAAAAGTATTTGCTTCCATGTGAAGACATATGTATGAAATATATATTACATTGCCCGTGAGCCCGTAACAGTTTAATTACTTGTAGCTCCTGCCAAGTGTGTACAAACTTGTGTTCTGTAAAGAAACAAAAGAGAAACACAAAACATAAAGGCCAAAGGAAAAACAAATTCACAATCAAATTTGAAATTTCTACTAAGAGTATGCACTTTATCAAGTAATATTAACTGGTTAACACTGACACAGGTAAAAGTGGTTGGACAGATTTTTAAGCACCATTAATTATATGCTATAATTAACATTGATTAAATTTTATATATATAGCTAAAAAAATCTGTCACGCCATGGTTCTTCAAAAGAAATTGCCCATCCAATTGATGGCTTCTGATGGTGTATGCCTACTAGCTAATACACTAATGTACAAAACAAACTTTTACATGAAAACCCTTCAACATGATAGATGATGCCATGATGGTTAGGACTAAGGAGTTCCAAATTTCCACTTCTCTTTAATGTTTATACACATAACAACACGATTGATCCTATGAAAGTACGTAAGCTAGGAGCTCTGTTATTTCTTTTAATTATGGTGATACCTTCTCAACGAGATGGAGGTTGCATAAATGAAGACTATAGTTAACACACACTATGCCCGAATTTGTAAATTTTCAAAGAACGGGATGAACAGTTGTCAGATACCTATACAAACAACATGAATCTGCAAGAAATATGAAAAAGTAAAATAGATTTCTTGTATCCTAAATCTGCATCAAGCTAAACTGAGCGCACAAACACTAACGTAGTATGACAATTTGATACTTTAACCTATTAACTTTAAATTATAAAATATGAAATCAATTGCTTCAAATGGCCATTTATTAGAAACACAATATAATCATACCTTGACACATAGAAAAGAATTACATGAACATAATCCAGACATGATCAACAGACGATGGAGATCTGTAAACTTCAATGAGATTTAAGATGCATACAAATCATCAGTCATAGTTGACACCCAAATTATTAAGATGGAAATTTAAAAGATACAGAAAATTAACTTTGAAACTCACCTCAAATCAAATATATTGATTTTTCATTCTGATTTGGTCTCCAATACGCTGATTTTTATGATAATAATAACCCTAGTTTATAAATAATACACTCTTCGATTGGATAATATTTTTTAATCTCAGCAAACAAACTCCTTCTTAGAATCCTCTAATCGAAAGGAACGATCACAAGAATAAATTTAAAGGCTTACCTGATTACATACAAGAATGCGATTTGATTAAATCGTACAAGTTTCAAATCGAATGTAATTCGATTCAGTCAATACGGACATTGGTGAACAATTTTATTAAATAATATGACATTATTTAATAACTCTATTTTATCAAAAATATTATTTAGATAATATTTCAACTCAAATTCGTATCGTACAAACAATATTTACGCCATTAAAATAATAAACGCGCGAACAATCGAAATAAGAATAAGTGATATTTTATAACTCAAGTAAAAGTAATTGATGAAATACTTCAACAAAAACATTAATAAATATTCGTATTTTAAAATAATTATTTAAACGATTAAACAATCGGGGAAACGAACACCGCACGGAACACAAATACAGAGGATGAAAAATTGGTGAAGCCCACACCCGTGGACCCCACCAAAAAATCTGCCAAAAAGGGGTGAGGTCACCACCTCCCCACCCCATTTCTTCTCCATCTTTATCTCTCTTACTCTTTTCTCTCTCTCTTTTCTCTCTAACACTTCCACCACACCACAATCTTAAAATTACCAAAAGCACCACCAAACCCACTCAAATCACTTTGCTCGTTTGGTGAAAAAGATTCACCACATCACGATCTACGTTTCTACCTTTTCAGAATTCTCCGGCGTTAAGTTTGTAAGTTTCCGACAAATCTCAAAACCCTTCGATTTCATATGTTTTCACTTGTTTGTTGTTTCTCCATGCTTAAAATGTCCATACATGGGTTGGGTAAAAGTTTCAGACCAAACGGAAATCGAAAAACACGTTTTCAGCTTAAAACCCGGCAAACAGTCCGTTATGTCGCAGAGGCTCCAGACCACCTGCGACACAAGCTCTGATGTCGCAAAATCATGTCCTATGTCGCATATAGCGACACAAGCCTCTAAGTCGCACCACATCACGGATGTCGCATATAGCGACATAAATGTCTATGTCGCAATACTTTCGGATGTTGCATATAGCGACACAAAACACTATTTCGCATAACTCATTCCCGTCGCACATAGCGACACAATACCTTATGTCGCATTGAATTGCGGATGTCGCACATAGCGACACAAAGACCTATGTCGCAGTCCTGCCCTGCGACACATTAACCTATGTCGCACTTGGTGTCGCATCCAGTGTCGCACCCAGTGTCGCACAAATTAGAACCTTGAAAATATGGATTTTTACTAAGTGTCAAACTTATGTAACTTTAAACACTTATATGATACAACTTTTTAAATACATCGGGATACGTTTTTGAACATGAACACTTTGAAATCATAATAATAATAATGAGATTTATTATTACAACAATTCACCAACGGGCCGTACACTTTTCAAAACATAATCCAATCAACCAAGTCGTAGTAACTTGGACAAGTTAAACAACCAAATTGTAGTAATTTGGACATTCTAGTTGGACGAACAACTACAAAGGTAGTCTTTCGAGATACCTACTCATGTTTATAACCATCGCGTGTCTTGGAGACCCCCAGGTTACAAGTCTTCGGACATCAATTCATAGCTAATCAATTCAAGTTTATTTCGATAAACACTCAAGGCTCAGGTGAGTCTCATAGCCCCTATATTACGGTTTTCATCAGCGGTGTGATTACATTGCTCGTTTTGTTTTACAATATGAACGCAAGTACAATACAAATCAAATACTACATGAGTTGTTTTCAACTAATCAATTAAAGCCCTCCACAAGCATAGTTTGGTAATACATCTATAGCGTAAATGTTAGTATATGATATCATATAGGATTGACAATCCTCGTCCAGGTTAGCACGCACTAACTGGTCAAACAGGCGTATTAGCATTTGAGAAGATGAGTGTAGATTAGGCACTCGTAGGAGGCACCTCCGTTGGGTTTCCTTAATTGGACCTGACATTCAAGTTAAGCTCAGACTATGTGCTCATGGCTGTATAACTTTTATTTTGCTTAATTGCATTTTAAATTCAATTAAATCTTGTGGTTCATACAAATATGTGTTGACATACAACCTGTGAGCTCACCAGCGTTTTGCTGACCCATTTTCGCATGTATCACAGGAAATCAGCAGTAGGTTGGACTGCCCAATCAGGATGCATTAGCTCGAGTCTTCATTCAATCAATCAGAGATTTAATTGTTGTTGGTACATTTAGTGTGTCAGTTAGTTGGTCTATTGAGTTGTAAGTGTCATTTATTAATTGTAATAGAAAAGTCATTTCTGGGTTAGCGACACTTAGTTTAGTTTAGGCGAGACTTGCCTTAGTGACGCATAGCGACACTTAGGTAAGTGACGCATGAAGGCGGCCGCATGCGTCAGTAGCCAAGTGACGCATGTCTGCCATTTTGTGTTAGTATTTAAGCAAACCTACGGGTTTCTGGCTAGTGTTGACGAAACCCTAGCACCATTTGTCGACTAAACTCACTTGTAATCAGTTCGAATACATTAGTTAAGCTAATAAACTTGTTTTACTTGTTTAATCAATCGTTTCGGTTTGAGTTTATTAGTGTTTCGTGTGATTGTTTGATTCAGCCTTACAATCATTGTCAACTATCACTTAGATCCGAGGCTTTAGTACGAGAGGCTCACTACTCACCTAATCAAGCATGGTTTTGTTCGAGGGAATATCGATAGTACTCTGTCCATCCATAAAGAACAGACTGGGGATCAAGAAGATATGTTGCTTGTGCAGGTTTATGTGGATGATATTATCTTTGGCTCTAGAAATGAGGCAATGTGCAAGCACTTTGAGGAGATCATGAAGTCTAAGTTTGAGATGAGTGCGATGGGGGAGCTCAAATTCTTTTTAGGTGTACAAGTTGAGCAGTCTGCAAAAGGTATTTATATTCATTAGTCAAAATATGTCAAAGACATGTTGACTAGATATGACCTGCTCAATTGTAAAACCTATGGGACTCTTATCGAACTTAATCACAAGCTTAGACTTGCCGAGGATGAGGAAGATTGCAAGGAAAAGGACTATCGCTCAATGATAGGCTCTTTGATGTATTTGACTGCCTCTCAACCGGATATTGTGTTCGCGGTATCCGTCTGCTCACGCTTTCAAGCCAAACCCAAGGTGTCGCACATGAAGGCGGTAAAGCGAATTTTTGGTTATCTCAAACATAGACCCAATCTTGGTCTATGGTATTCAAACAAGAAATCATTCGCTCTTACTGCCTATTCGGATTCTGATCATGGTGGCTGCAGCATAGACAAGAAATCTACCACTGGTGGATGCCAATTCCTTGGATCTCGCTTGGTGTCGTGGCAGTGCAAGAAACAGACTATAGTTTCTCTTTCAACTGCAGAAGCTGAGTACGTTGCTGCTGCGAGTTGCTGCTCTCAGGTTCTATGGATTCAGCATCAACTGCGTGATTACGGGTTACTTCTTTCTATGACTCCTATTCACATAGATAACACTGTTGCTATATCTATCACACGCAATCCCGTACAACAC
Organism: Pseudognaphalium luteoalbum; assembly: GCA_963422505.1. NCBI lineage: Eukaryota > Viridiplantae > Streptophyta > Magnoliopsida > Asterales > Asteraceae > Pseudognaphalium > Pseudognaphalium luteoalbum. Next base: position 47,878,570 of record OY730197.1, read on the forward strand.
TCTAAGACTAAACACATTGAACTTAGGTTCCACTTTATACGGGATTGCTATGAAAAACACCTGATAGACCTTGTCCACATAGACACCCTAAAGCAGAATGCAGACCTTTTCACAAAAGCTTTTTCGCGTACTCGATTTGATGAACTAATCAACATGAGTGGTTTAAGGTTCTTTGTGGCCAAAAAGTAATTTGTAACTTGGAATGTAACTTACTTTCTTTTATGTGTGTTAAAAAAAAAAGTTGTAACAGCCACTCTTTATACTTTTTAGTATTAAAGAAATGCACGGTTGCTACATTTTTAAAATAGACGTTGAAGTGTCTGTAAACAACTTGGGATATGATAGTACATCGGGTGACATGCACAAAATGGAATTTTAAGATTTATCTTGGATGTGTCAATAGATTTATCTGACATGTTGAAAACATTTTTCATAAACATTGTCTTCATCATACGATATATTAGTAGGCATGTTATGCAAAACTCTTTGAGATCTCTTAAGAAGCCTAATAAATAATTGTTTACTTCAAGTGGTATAACATCATTAGATGTATGACAAAAGTCTTAATATCTTACTTATGCTAGACATGTTTTCATGAAAGAAGTTTATTTGATATCATTTGGGGGTATATATTGACAGTTTCCTCTGTTATACGTAAGTATAGACCTGGTCTCTGTTAATATATACTTAAAAATTAAGCAAACACAAGTCAAAGTACTTTCAATGTCTTTAAAATTAAGATACCTAACAAGGTCACCAAAATGGTTTGACCAAGTCTGGTTTTGCTTAAACCTGAATCAGGCTATGTCGCTCTGTTGTACGTAAGTACAGACCTGTCACCGCGGACTTGATTCTTAAAATTGATTTTCTTATATTCTTTCTGTAAATGGAAGTATGGTCTATGTTTTAAGTTAAAATGTATATCTATGGTGAGGACCACAGCGAAATGTACATATGAATAATAATAAAATTAGCTCCTAGATGTGAGTGTAACATGTTTAAAGTGGACAAATATACTGATAATCGTTTTGAAATAATTTTTATAAGAAGTGTTTTTAGCATGTCAAGTAAATTTAAAGTGGACAAATATACTGATGATCGAAATAACACTTACTGTTCCTAATAAATGCATGTTATTCCGATATGATCCCTAACCAGATTAAATCAACTTCGTCACCAAAAAGAATGTGTTACTTTTGTATTTGTAAATTTTCATTAATTTTTGTGTTACTATATTTTATCTAAGTTAGTTTTAATTTTTGATTATAACCAAGTAACAGTTACCTTAAAATTTGAGTACCAAAATCACAACACAAAGATCGATAAAATCTCAAACTTTTCACTAAAAGTGACCTGATGCGTCACTTCATGAGTGACACTACCAGTGACGCACATGACACTGTGTCACTTTCATTAGTGACGCTTTAAGTGTCGGGGTTAGCTACGCTACAAGTGTCGGGTTGAGTGACGCATATTAGGGTTTTGGTATAAATACCCTTTCAAATGACACTCAACCCTACCACTTTCAACATTCAATTAGCGTCACTACCTCTGACATACCGTCACTTCCCTTGTCTCTGCGTCACTTCTACTGTGTGAGTTTTTTTATTTGTTCGTGGATTTTCAAGCTTTGGTTGTGCATTCGGCCGTGATATTCTTGTTCCCCTCACTCATACGCATCTATTGGTACTACTTTTAACCCTTATCTTTACGTATTCATGCTTTATTCTTAATTTAGGGTTATGGGTGTTAGGGTTTTACGAAATCACACGAATTAAGCCTTTATTTGTTAATATTTGGTGTTAAAACTTGGTATGTTTTGCTCGTTTAGTATACACGCACCTTTTGGTCAACACGTTTTTCAAAAACCCCAATTTTTGTTCGATGTGATTTCTGGGGATGAACAGTGACACAATGATCTTCATCGTTGCATCACTTCATGCGTCACTTCCTTTAACTGACGCTATTTGGTAATTTAGAATCCATACCGTCACTTCTTCAGTGACGCCCCTTACTGCGTCACTTCTTGAGTGACTCCCTAAGTGATGCACATGCCTGTATCATTGCTTAGCCCGTCACTCGTCTGAGTGACGCCCATCTATGCGTCACTTCCTTAAGTGGCTCCCTTAGTGACGCCCTTGTCTATACCGACACTTGTACCGTCACTTCCTAAGTGACTTACTAGGTTACCGTCACTATGCTAAATGACGCATAATTTTGACCTGACACTTCTTAAGTGTCGTATCTAATGATGCATGATTTGGCCACGTCACTTACACCAGTGACGCCTGATAGCGTCACTTACCCTAAGTGACGCTATACTTGATTTCTGATTTTGAAAATTGTTTCCTGCGACACTTCCTAAGTGACGGTAGTGTTCATGCGTCACTTCCCAAGTGACGCCCAAAACAGAATTTTGTTTAATATTTTCTACGTATTTGTGCTAATTCTATAACAATGTTTCTGGTTATCTTTGTTTCGTATTTTAGCTTACAGATGGCTGCTTTACAAAACTATTATCATCGCACCAAAACCCGTCACAACATTATTGCATTCCTGGAGTCAACGCATGCGAACTCAGTTCCGTTCAGACCAATGATTGAGTTCTTACGACGATCGAGGATTTACTATGCTATCACTGCATCCACTCCGGTCTACATAAATCAGATCGAAGAGTTCTATGATCATGCGTTTATTCGAACTCAGGGTGATGTACCGAGAATTGTCTCTACAATGTTTGGCGAGGAGATTGAGATCACCGAGAATTCTATTCGTCATGTTCTCCAATTCAACGATACCCATACAATGCCGACTACGTTTGAGACAACCTTTATCTACGGTGGTCTTCAGCGAATGGGTTATCCGGCAAATCAGCTTTCTAATTTCAGAAAACAATATCTATGCCGGGTTTGGAGATATCTATGCCACATCGTGATTGTCTGCTTATCTCCTAGGAAAGGAGGATATGATGTTGCGAGTCATTTGACTCTATCTTTGATGTTGGCACAGGTCTACAAAAAGCCGTACAACTTTAGCGGATATATCTTTGGAAATATGGTTGAGAACATCCGCGCCGGGAAAGATAAGTGGCTGCAGTATCCGCGGTTTGTGCAGCTACTATTGAACGATTTGAATCTAGACATCACTCCCGATCAGCGTTCATTATTAGTTCCGACGCCCATGCTTCTACGCGTCTTCAACGACTGCAAATTAGCGCCAAAGGGTGAACAGATTTTGGCAGATGGTGAACTTTTTGGGCACATAGTAAATGAAAACTATGTTGCACCACCGAACGACGGTTTTGAGGACGTCGTGATACCTCCGATGAATGAGGATGACTTGGTTGATACGGAGGTCGCTCAGGATTTGGACGACATCGATCAGGTTGAGAATGTTGATGCTGATGATGATGGTGGTGGTGGTGGTGGTGAGCCCACACCACCCGATTCTGAGGGTGATGTGCCCCCACCAACTGCTTTAGATGGTATTCAGATCGCAAATCCCAGACGCTTTAAGCATATCTTGCGACGGATCTCTACGGAAAGGGTTCACGTACCGAGGAACCCTGGAAAGCGACCAGTTGGGTCTTCTCCATCCTATTCAGATTTACCTCTGAGGAGACGCCAAAGAACGGGAATAGTTATTCAAGAATCTGGTCAGCGAACCCCTCAACAACAACCACCACAGCAACAACTCCCGTCTATTCAACAGCTTTTGAGGCAAATGGAGCAATTGACCAAATGTTTTGATGATCAGACCACGATTATTGCAGCTCAGGCTACTCAGATCAAGGATTTGGAGCTTAAGGCTGCACAGGTTGATGAATTGAAGCTACAGGTGTCTGATCTTGGGTCTAGATTGCTAGAGTTGGAGTCTGTTACTGTTGTTTCAGGGGAGGAAGGTCAGCGTACCTTGGAAACAAATGTAACGCCTCCCCCAGAACCTGAAAATGTAAATCTTGATTCGACAATCAATGAAAATGTTTGTTTGGATTATTTCTCTGTTGATGACATTCCGGGCCAGCCGAGACCTATAGCTGTTGACTATTCGTTTGTTGATCTATCATATATTCAAAGGATGGTCAATGACACTGGTTTGGAGACTGAACAAGGGTATGTATTTAATATGGATGATGATGTGTCGGTTGACGATGAACATTTGGGTTCAGATGAGCATTACGATGATGCACCTGTTATTGAGACAGATTCGAGTGATGATGAGGGGCCTGCTAAAACTTCTCATGGAGAATCTAGTTCAACTCATGCAGCGCCTGCTCAGGAATCTGCATCAGTACCGCCAACTCAAGAGGCATCTGAAAGTGAAACTACTGAAGAAAGAACTTAAAAACATAAGCAATGGTGGCCTCAAGGTAGATCTGCAAAACCAGTATCAGTGATTTGCAAAACTTACAAGGTTCGTGGAGATTACACAGGTTTGATCAAGAGTTGGAAGGTTCATCAAAGGATGTTTATGATTAAGAGAATGGATGGTATTCAGTATTCCAAACTGAGATTCAGTCAGTTGAGTACGTTGCCAAAGGGGAAGATCAACAGGTTAGCTCAGTTAAACTTGATTAATCCTGTCAATAATGATTATGCAAATTACATTCAGAGGACATTGCATCAAGAGGTTAATACTAAAAGATACAATAAGTTGAAGCTGACGTTGGGAACAAAGTATACTTACAAGAAGAAGCTGGATCCTACGACAGGTCGCCCTATGGTTAAAGTTCATTATCCACCGGCTGACTGTCTGACCGAAATACCTCTGGAGCAGGTTCCTTATGATTTTCTACGAAGATTTGTTTATTGGGAACTTGATCCACATACTGGTGAAGCGGTGATAGTATTTGTTCCTGATTCAGAGCCGCAACTAGAATTTGGGGGTATTTGGAATTTGAAAAAGATTGCGTTTCGAGTTTTTGATCCTATGAGATTGATAAATCTTCATGAAAAAGATTTGAGAAAACTCTTCGATAATAGGATTCGGGTTAATGAAAATAACGAATTCAACAAGAAGCTTGCAAGTCAATTTCAGAAGGTTGTTGAAGTTTGTGTTACCTATGGAATACACGCAGATGGGAAGTTTCCTGCGGGTTGGGTTTGATCAAAGATTTCTTGAAGATTTTTGAAGACCAAGCTGCTGACAAGGGGGAGTTTGTTGGTACATTTAGTGTGTCAGTCAGTTGGTCTATTGAGTTGTAAGTGTCGTTTATTAATTGTAATAGAAAAGTCAATCTGGGTTAGCGACACTTAGTTTAGTTTAGGCGACACTTGCCTTAGTGACGCATAGCGACACTTAGGTAAGTGATGCATGAAGGCGGCCACATGCGTCACTAGCCAAGTGACGCATGTCCGTCGTTTTGTGTTAGTATTTAAGCAAACCTACGGGTTTCTGGCTATGGTTGACGAAACCCTAACACCATTTGTCGACTAAACTCACTTGTAATCAAATCTAATACATTAGTTAAGCTAATAAACTCGTTTTACTTGTTTAATCAATCATTTCGGTTTGAGTTTATTAGTGTTTTGTGTGATTGTTTGATTCCGCCTTATAATCATTGTCAACTATCACTTAGATCCGAGGCTAAGGGAACTCACAATTGCATTATTATATTTTGTACAAAGTAATTATGTAATGTAAATCTCTCAATTTCAAGGAACTGAGCTAATGTAAACAATATTTTTGATGTAAACTTTGGTTTTATCATTACAATGTAAAACGACGCATTTAGTGGTCGTTCATTATATCTTTGTGCTTGTGATTATTGATTAGTCGCTCCTCGACTCGATTCGATTCCGCAACCTGAATTTGGGGGTGCGACAGATTGGTATAGTGAACTAGGTTGCATTTAGTGGGACTAGACTATGACTGTTAGGCAGTATTCCTTATTAAGTATGATTAGGTTCAGTGACTACATTGTATTGGTTTATTTAACATACCCTGATCAACTATGTATAATTAAAAGGATATGATATGAGATCTAAAAGGATTCATGACTGAACAGGATACACTAGTTGACTCTGATCTCGAGAGAACCGGGACTCAAACATGTCTGTGTTAGACACTTTAGGCTATTATGTGATATATATATATATATATATATATATATATACATAGATAGGCCTCGCTCTCGCTCAATATCTTAGGCTATATTATATATGTATTATATGGATATAGGCCTCATTCTTTCTAATGCTTTGTCTCAAAATGGCAAACACACCCCCCAATTCATCACACTCTCATCTGTATGGATCGTGAGACCCAAGGGTAGCTAAGAGGAACACCAGGTTGCCTCGAGCTGACCCATACCCCACTCACTTCACCTTGTCAGACATAGCCACTAGGCTACATCGTCACGAGCAACGACTTAATACTATGGATATCGAACTCCAAGAAACCAACAAAAACTGGAGACTCACATCACTCGAACGTATCAATCAAGTCTCTGAAGATCACGAAAATACTGTCAGCACATGGACACCCTCGACAACCATCTAGGTGAAATCTCCGTCCTACAATCAAGGCTGAATCAGTGCGAGACACGTCTAAGGGAAACCGAAGATGCCCTCTGAATGGTTAGCAGAGGTACATCTCACCGCACTACTACCGTAACTCAATCTACGTCAGGATTAGCTTAGGCTAAATCTGTACTTTATCATGCTTTCGTAGGACCTATGTAATTCGACCGGATGTAACAATTCCTGACACCTTTTGTTAAAAATCTAATCTTGTAACTTTTGGGACACGTAACTCGAAATTGTCTGTAATAGTTGAACATCGTAATATCAATCGACAATTTCTCTCGACTATCTTACATTGTTAATTTTCACTTTGTGATGTTGTATATTACCGCTTTAATATATGCACATCTATCGAATTATCATTCTGGTACAACTTCTCATGTGCCTCTTGTTTCTCTCTTGAAGAATCATGCCGCCAAAGAAGAAAAGTTACAGTGATACCGAATATGCTGCTGTCATATCTCGAGCAGTGGCTGATGCTTTGGCTGCTCGGGATTCACCTCGAAACTCTCGAAGTAATGACGAAACCCCAGTCAATACCCATGTTATTAAAACTTTCTCTTACAAGGATTTTCATAGCTGCAAACCGCTCTACTTCAAAGGCATGGAAGGTGCTATTGGTCTATTAAGGAGGATTGAATGTATGCAATCCGTCTTCAACCTATGCAACTGTACAGAGGATAACAAAGTCAAGTTTACTGCCTATACCTTTCAGGAAGGTGCACTTACATGGTGGAACACCCACGCAAACTCTGTGGGCATCGAGATAGCAAACCAGCTTCCTTGGGCTGAACTGAAGAAAAAGCTTAGGGAAAAATACTGCCCCAAAGAAAAACTGCACCGTCTGGAGGAAGAATTCTGGCACTTGACAGTGCAGGGAACTGACATTGCTGGGTATACCACCAAATTCCAACAATTTGTTTTATTATGCCCGGGTTTGGTTGATCCAGAGGAGAAATGCATCAAGAGATACATCCGCGGCCTCCCGGAGAATATCCAGGGGAACGTCGCCTCATCTAAGCCAACCACCGTTGAAAGTGCAATCCGGCTGGCACATGAACTCATGGAAATGGTTGTCAGCCGTGAAACATCTAACAAATCCTCCTCCAACAACAACAAACGCAAATCATCCGAACCCCACAACAACCAAAACAAGAAAACAAACACCATCTAAGTTTACAACACAAATTCTGAACCCAAGCGTGGATACACTGGGGACAGGCCATACTGCTCCAAGTGTAATTACCATCATGATGGTCCATGCAATACCCCTTGCAACAACTGCAGGAGGTACGGGCATCCGACCAAAGATTGCCGAGCCCCCAAATCCAACAACAACACCTCTCACAACAATGCCAAACAACCCAAAGTCTGCTTTGGGTGTTGGGAAGCGGGACACTTCAGAAATGAATGTCCTAAAAACAAGAACAACAACAACCACGCAAGGGGAAGAGTGTTCGTACTCAACTCCGGAGATTCCCGTCAGGACCCGAATGTGGTCACGGGTATGTTCCTCCTCAACAACTTATCTGCTTCCATTCTGTTTGATACTGGTGCCGATAGAAGCTTTATTTCTGATGAGCTTTGTCCCCAACTTGATATCGCACCTATTGCTTTAGATGTTAAGTACACCGTAGAACTTGCAAATGGTAAACTCATAGAAACCGATAGTGTGATACCTAATTGCACCTTAAACCTAGCCGACAAGACCTTCTCAATCGACCTTATGCCTGTTGAAATTGGAAGTTTCGATGTCACCATTGGTATGGACTGGTTGTCCAAACACCGCGCCGAAATCGTTTGTTACGATAAAATCGTTCGTATTCCTCTTGTCGTCGGTAGATCCTTGGTCATATAGGGGGAGAACGGTGGGACGAGACTCAACATCATATCCTGTTTGAAAGCCCGGAAATTTCTGAGAAAGGGTTATCCGTCAATCCTCGCACACATCATGGAGAAAAAGTCAGAGGAGAAGCGACTTGAGGAGGTGCCCATCGTTCGAGACTTTCCAGAAGTCTTTCCCGAAGAACTACCTGGTCTACCACCACCAAGACAGGTTGAGTTCTCAATCGACCTCGTGCCAGGTGTAGCACCTGTGGCCCGAGCACCATACTGGTTAGCCCCATCCGAACTTCAGGAGTTGTCCAACCAATTACAGGAGCTCCTGGAAAGAGGATTCATTAGGCCGAGTTCTTCACCTTGGGGAGCTCCGGTCCTATTTTTCAAAAAGAAAGATGGTTCTTTCCGAATGTGTATCGACTACCGAGAGTTGAACAAGTTAACTGTCAAGAACCGGTACCCACATCCTCGTATTGATGAGCTGTTTGACCAATTTCAAGGGTCGAGTTTTTATTCAAAGATCGATCTCCGGTCAGGTTATCACCAACTACGTGTTCGCGACTCCGATATTCCAAAAACTGCTTTCAGAACCCGGTATGGGCATTACGAATTTCAGGTGATGTCATTCGGTCTAACCAACGCACCAGCCATATTCATGGATCTTATGAACCGGGTGTGGAAGCCATATCTCGACAAGTTTGTCATTGTCGTCATTGATTACATTCTCATTTACTCGCACAACGAACAGGAACATGCGCAACACCTTAGAACCATCCTAGAACTACTTAAGCACGAGGAGCTTTACGCCAAATTCTCTAAGTGTGAGTTATGGTTTCAAACCATTCAATTCATTGGACATGTCATCGATAGTCAAGGAATCCATGTTGATCCATCAAAAATCGAGGCTATCAAAGATTGACAATCGCCAACCACTCCGACCGAGGTACGTCAGTTCTTGGGATTGGCGGGGTATTATTGTCGGTTCATCAAAAATTTATCGAAAATAGCTCAACCACTCACGACACTGACTCAGAAAGATAAAAAGTTCGACTGGACTGATAAACAAGAGTCGGCATTCCAACTCCTGAAACAGAAGCTCTGCAGTGCTCCTATTCTATCATTACCTGAAGGCACCGATGACTTCGTGGTATACTGCGATGCTTCTCATCAAGGTCTCGGTTGCGTGCTGATGCAACGAGACAAAGTCATTGCTTACGCTTCACGACAGCTCAAAATTCATGAAAAGAACTACACCACTCACGATCTCGAGCTTGGGTCTGTCATCTTCGCCCTTAAGATCTGGAGACATCACCTCTATGGCACTAAGTGCACAATCTTTACCGACCACAAAAGTCTCCAACACATATTCGATCAGAAGGACCTCAATATGAGGCAACGTCAATGGGTCGAGTTGCTTACCGATTACGATTGCGAGATCAAATACCATCCGGGTAAGGCAAATGTTGTTGCCGATGCTCTTAGTCGAAAGGAAAGATCGAAACCACTTCGAGTCCGAACCCTCAATATGACCATCACAATGGTCTAAACATTCAAATTCTCGATGCTCAACTCGAAGCTCTGAAACCCGACAACGTCAAAAACGAAGCCTTGCGAGGAATGGATAAACAATTCGAAATCAAAACTAACGGAGTTAGGTACCTCTCTAACCGAATCTGGTTACCCAGTTTTGGAGATCTGTGAGACTTGGTGATTAATGAAGCTCACAAGGCCAAAATTCTATTCACCCGGGATCCGATAAAATGTACCACGGCATCAAGGAATTATATTGGTGGCCGAATATGAAAGCTAATATCGCCACATACATCAGCAAGTGTCTTACTTGCTCAAAAGTCAAAGCTGAGTATCAGAAACCTTCTGGTTTACTCCTACAACCCGAGATTCCTGAATGGAAATGGGAGCAAATCGCCATGGATTTCATAACCAAACTACCCAAGTCATCGAGCGGTTGCGATACCATTTGGGTGATCGTCGATCGTCTCACAAAATCTGTCCATTTCCTTTCGATCAAGGAAACCGATAAAATGGAACGCCTTACCCGAATCTGTAACACCCTCGAATTTCGGGTTGCAGAAGCGGTCGGGTCGGGTGTTACCAAATCAAATATCACAAGCACAAAGGTAAATAATGAACGACTCTAAATGAGACGTTTGAAAATAGTTATACATTTCCATAATAAAAGTGTATACAAGTTGCGAGTTCGTAAAATAATTTCAATACATAATTTGTAATACAAAAGTTATGCAGAGAAATCCAGTTGTTTGAAAACATGCGACTCGAGCTAGCAAGGCTTGTAGCAATCCTAATCCTGTTGGGCACCTGAGAACACATGCTAAAACGAGTCAGCTATAAAGCTGGTGAGTTCATAGGGTTGTTAGTTGAAACATAAAGTATAAAACCTTATAAGTTTTGAAAAGTAGTTCAAAATCCACGATTTTGATATATAATGTATTGAAGTTGTAACACCAATGTGTATACATCCTGCAAGGTATCTCATACCTAAGTGACCGTGATGTGTACCTAAGTACATAAACATTTGAGGCATTCCGTGACTGGATACCTATCAGGTATTAAGTAAACCTATCAATGTGAGGCAATACATGCCTAAGGACTATCAGGTAATTGTATGACCACGTCATATGATGTTGTGTAATAATTGGTGTGCCACTTGGCATAGCGTGTTGCATCCAGCAACATAATTGTAGTGCCATGGACTATGATTGAGTATTTAGTCAAATACTGAGTTGATGGCCTCACACGAAAGTTTTCCGATCCATTAATTGTACGGATCACGAGCATAAGCTCATCCATCCGTATATGTGTGTGGATCACGAGCATAAGCTCGCCCATCCATCGAGTGTACCGGTTTACCTCGATATCGTACTTGTGCCCACTGCAATACCGTGGTATCATTTTGTGCCAACTTTATCGTGGCATCGTTTTGTGCCCATATGGCATCGACCGGATTGCTCGCAAGCAATGTATGTATTGAGCCGGCAGTACTATGACATGCCCAACTTGAGTAAATCAGAGTCAGTAGTACTACGACATGCCTGACTAATGTAATCGTGTTTGTATAAGTGTATGTATATCAATATACATAAGTAAGTTGTGTGTGGCACTAAGTGCTCGAGGTAGTGTATATATATATATATATATATGTATCAAGTTAACAAACACATCTAATAGGGTATCATGTACGTATGATAGTGATTTATTGTATCTAAATATGTATATACAATACATAGATATTAGTTATATCGCAATAAGTCTAGGTATGACTAATCATCACCTAGTTGTTTTGTATTAGTATAAGGAATCTATACTAACGTATGTTACTAACGTGTACTCCTAGCCTAAGCCTAGAAAGTATATTGAGGTCCGTGATTAATGTTTGTTTAAGTACAATTCCATTCTAAAGATCCTGGAGTGTATTGACAGTCTCAGTTCCTAAAAGGAAAACTAATCCTGTAAAAATCTAGATGTTGTCCAATGTGGGTAGAACTAACTAGTTCTAATGTATTCCATGATATTGTCCCTCAACAATATGACCAAAGTATAATTATAACCTAACTAGGTTAAGTAGTGGTTATGTTCAATAGCATTATGATGGGTGTAATTTCTAAGTATTACACATTTGTATTACATAACAGTAATATGATTAAGTGTGAATTATAAAGGTTTATTATTATAATTCAAAAACAGTAATTGAGCATGCGTCTCACCCCAAAAACAGTAAAACAGTTGAAAGAGTGGGGCTATGAACTCACCTGTGAGTTGTCAGCGATCCTGAGATACGCGTGTCGTCCGGATGGTAACCTCCTAGTGTTCTAAACACGTGAGGTTATATAAGTAAGAGACAAATCAATTTGTCTAAGCGAGTTGTGCAAATATTCGTTCATCACTCAGGTTTGAAAACTGTGTACAGGGGTCCGGGGGCAGCGCCCCTAGTAGCGGGGTCCAAGGGATGGCAACCCCTGGCGAGGTCCAAGGGGCAGAGCCCCTGGTTGGGGTCGAGCTACCAAGTCAGCTTGGAAATTTTTTATTTCTACTATATTGCTTTAGTGAAAACGCTCCGAAAATTCATTTCGGAGTAATATTAGGCGGTAAAATTTGAGTTTCGACACTTAGTGAAAAATGTGTATTTTCTGTTTTAGGAGACACTAGGCAAGTGTCGCTATAGGCGACACTAGAGAGGGTAGCGTCACTTTCTAGGGCGTCTCTAAGGGGCGTCACTTAAGGCGACACTCAAAGGCGTCACTATTTACGTCACTAAATGCGACACTTCCATGCGGCACTAAGATGCGTCACTACTCTGCGACACTTACATGCGTCACTTAGGCAAGTGACGCTGCGCTGCTGGTCTGTGGGCGACACTTCCGTCTGTTCGACGGGTTTTCACCTAAAAATGCAATCTAACCCATTTTTAGGCCGAATCTTGTTGTTATAATGTTAATACATGATATATTAAGTTTTTAACAAGAAATAGCAAAGAAAAGTGTGTAATTCCTTACAATTTGAAGATCGAGGGTTTGAGGATGATGATGGTGATCTTGAAGATGAAGATGGAGATGATGATGGTGGCGATTCGCTGCTGTTCTTGTTGATCTTCTTGTTGTTGATGCCGAAAATGATGATGATGAATGGGTGAAGATGATGATTATTTGTTGTTGTTGTTGATGAAGAAGAGAGAAAAAATATGGGAAGGGAGAAGAAGAAAATGAGGTGGAAATGGGGAGGGGATTTAGGTTTTGTCAAAACTCAAATCCCCAAATTTTGGGGACTGTGGTCTCCAACCACAATACAAAATGCCCGTGTTTTTGTACCCAATCGCAAAATGAATTATATTTTTAAATTTCAAAAATTCATTTATATATTTTCGAAATATTTTTGAGTTGAAACATTTTATAAAAATAAAATGTTTATGTTAAAATTTTATAACTTGTTTTCGCGCGGTTTTAGCTTAGTGAAACACATTTTTAAATGAAACGAAATGTGTTTAAATGTTTTCCGAATAAATAAATATCATTTGCGTTATATATATATATCTACATATATATAAAATTTTGAATTCTTTGGTTCTAGGTGTGTACAAAGTACGAATGTTTAAAGTTTAAATTTGGGCGTGAAAATTGACTTTTTGACCAGCTGTTACAGAATCTACATCAAAGAAATTGTTTCTCGACACGGTGTTCCAATTTCGATTATCTCAGATAGGGATAGTCGTTTCACATCTCACTTTTGGCAATCGCTTCAGCGATCATTGGGTACCCGTCTTGATATGAGTATCGCATACCACTCTCAAACCGACGGCCAAAGTGAACGAACGATTCAAACACTGGAAGACATGCTACGAGCTTGCGTAGTTGACTTCGGTGTAAACTGGGAAAAACATCTACCGTTGTGTGAGTTTTCGTACAACAACAGTTATCATTCCAGCATTAAGGCTGCACCTTTCGAGGCACTCTACGGTCGTTAGTGTCGCTCATCGATTTGTTGGACCGAAGTGGGAGACAGTTAACTCACTGGTCCTGAGATCATTCACTAAGCTACTGAAAAGATCTTCGAGATCCAAAATAAACTCAAAGCCGCACGTGATCGTCAGAAAAGTTATGCTGACGTGAGATGCAAACCACTGGAGTTCCAGGTTGGGGATCGAGTGCTACTCAAAGTTTCACCTTGAAAAGGTGTAATTCGATTTGGTAAACGAGGAAAACTGAACCCTAGATACATTGGACCTTTTGAGATCCTCGAGAGGATAGGTCCAGTGGCGTATCGATTGCAGCTGCCATCCGAGCTCAGCAGCGTTCACCCCACTTTTCACATTTCAAATTTGAAGAAATGTTTGTTTGATGAGACACTCATTATCCCACTCGACGAAATTCGTATTGACAACAAGCTTCACTTTGTTGAAGAACCTGTCGAAGTCATCGACTGTGAGGTCAAACAACTCAAACAAAGTCATATTCCCATCGTCAAAGTCAGGTGGAATTCGCGGCATGGGCCGGAATTCACTTGGGAACGGGAAGACCAAATGCGACTCAAGTACCCTCAGTTATTTGCTGACGCTACTTCAAACACGACTTCAAGTTAATTTCGGGACGATATTCTCCTAACAGGGGGAGAATGTGACACTCGCCAGATTAGGACTAGTAATTAGTACCTAATCAATTGTTAATACATGTAATTAGTTATGTGTTAGGCTAATTGATGTATTGAAATATATATATTGATGAATATCTACAAGAATGCAATTTGATTAAATCGTACAAGTTTCAAATCGAATGCAATTCGATTCAATTAATACGGACGTTGGTGAACAATTTTATTAAATAATATGAAATTATTTAATAACTCTATTTTATCCAAAATATAATTTAGATAATATTTCAACTCAAATTTGTATCGTACAAACAATACTTACGCGATTAAAATAATAAACGCGCGAATAATCGAAATAAGAATAAGTGATATTTTATAACTCAAGTAAAAGTAATTGATGAAATACTTCAACAAAAACATTAATAAATATTCGTATTTTAAAATAATTATTTAAACGATTAAACGATCGGGGAAACGAACACCACACGGAACACAAATACAGAGGATGAAAAATTGGTGAAGCCCACACCCGTGGACCTCACCAAAAAATCTGCCAAAAAGGGGTGAGGTCACCACCTCCCCACCCCATTTCTTCTCCATCTTTATCTCTCTTACTCTTCTCTCTCTCTCTTTTCTCTCTAACACTTCCACCACACCACCATCTTAAAATCACCAAAATCACCACCAAACCCACTCAAATCAATTTGCTCGTTTGGAGAAAAAGATTCACCACATCGCGATCTACGTTTCTACCTTTTCGGAATTCTCCGGCGTTAAGTTTGTAAGTTTCTGACAAATCTCGAAACCCTTCGATTTCATATGTTTTCTTTTGTTTCTTGTTTCTCCATGCTTAAAATGGGTTGGGTAAAAGTTTCAGACCAAACGGAAACCGGAAAACACGTTTTCGGCTCAAAATCTAGCCAACAGTCCGTTATGTCGCAGAGGCTCCAGGCCACCTGCGACACAAGCTCTGATGTCGCAAAATCATGTCCTATGTCGCATATAGCGACACAAGCCTCTATGTCGCACCACATCACGGATGTCGCATATAGCGACATAAATGTCTATGTCGCAATACTTTCAGATGTCGCATATAGCGACACAAAACACTATGTCGCATAATTCATTCCCGTCGCACATAGCGACACAATACCTTATGTCTCATTGAATTGCGGATGTCGCACATAGCAACACAAAGACCTATGTCACAGTCCTGCCCTGTGACACATTAACCTATGTCGCACTTGGTGTCGCATCCAGTGTCGCACCAAGTGTCGCACAAATCAGAACCTTGAAAATATGGATTTTTACTAAGTGTCAAACTTATGTAACTTTAAACACTTATACGATACGACTTTTTAAACACATCGGGATACGTTTTTGAACATGAACACTTTGAAATCATAATAATAATAATGAGATTTATTATTACAACATTTCACCAACGGGCCGCACACTTTTCAAAACATAATCCAATCAACCAAGTCGTAGTAACTTGGACAAGTTAAACAACCAAATCGTAGTAATTTGGATATTCTAGTTGGACGAACAACTACAAAGGTAGTCTTTCAAGATACCTACTCATGTTTATAACCATCGCGTGTCTTGGACACCCCCAGGTTACAAGTCTTCGGACATCAATTCACAGCTAATCAATTCAAGTTTATTTCGATAAACACTCAAGGCTCAGGTGAGTCTCATAGCCCCTATTTTACGGTTTTCATCAGCGGTGTGATTACATTGCTCGTTTTGTTTTACAATATGAACGCAAGTACAATATAAATCAAATACTACATGAGTTGTTTTCAACTAATCAATTAAAGCCCTCCACAAGCATAGTTTGGTAATACATCTATAGCGTAAATGTTAGTATATGATATCATATAGGATTGACAATCCTCGTCCGGGTTAGCATGGACTAAATGGTCAAATGGACGTATTAGCATTCGGGAAGATGAGTATAGATTAGGCACTCGTAGGAGGCACCTCCGTTGGGTTTCCTTAATTGGACCTGACATTCAACTTAACCTCAGACTATGTGTTCATGGCTGTATAACTTTTATTTTTCTTAATTGAATTTTAAATTCAATTAAATCTTGCGGTTCATACAAATATGTGTTGACATACAAACCTGTGAGCTCACCAGCATTTCGCTGACCCATTTTAGCTTGTATCACAGGTACTCAGCAGTAGGTTGGACTACCCAATCAGGAATCATTAGCTCGAGTCTACATTCAAACAAATCAGAGATTTAACTGCATTATTATATTTTGTATAGATTAGTTATGTAATGTAAATCTCTCAATTTCAAGTAACTGAGCTAATGTAAATAGTATTTTGATGTAAACTTTGGTTTTTATCAATACAATGTAAAACGACACATTTAGTGGTCATTCATTATATCTTATGTGCTGTGTATATTAATTAGTTGTGCCCCGAACCGATTCGTTTCCGCAACCTGAATTTGGGGGTGAGACAGATTGTTTTAGTGAACTAGGTTGCATTTAGTGGGCCTAGACTATGACCGTTAGGCTGTATTCCTTATTAAGTATGATTAGGTTCAGTGACTACATTGTATTGGTTTATTTAACATAGCCTGATCAACTATGTATAATTAAAAGAATATGATGTGAGATCTGAAAGGATTCATGATTAAACGGGATACACTAGTTGACTCTGACCTCGAGAGAACCGGAACTCAAACATGTCTGTGTTAGACACTTTAGGCTATTATGATATATATATATATATATATATATATATATATATATATACATAGATAGGCCTCGCTCTTGCTCAATATCTTAGGCTATATTATATATGTATTATATGGATATAGGCCTCATTCTTTTTAACACTTTGCCTCAGAATGACAAACACACCACCCAATTTGTCACGCTCTCATTCATATGGATCGTGAGACCCAAGGGTAGCTAGGAGGAACACCAGGTTGCCTCGAGTTGACCCATACCCCACTCACTTCACCTTGTCGGACTTAGCCACTAGGCTACACTGTCACGAGCAATGACTTAATACTATGGATATCGAACTCCAAGAAACCAATAAAAACTGGAGACTCACATCACTCGAACGTATCAATCAAGTCTCCGAAGATCACGAAAATACTGTCAGCACATGGACACCCTCGACAACCATCTAGGTGAAATCTCCGTCCTACAATCAAGGCTGAATCAGTGCGAGACACGTCTAAGGGAAACCGAAGACGCCCTCCGAATGGTTAGCAGAGGTACATCTCACCGCACTACTACCGCAACTCAATCTACGTCAGGATTAGCTTAGGCTAAATCTGTACTTTATCATGCTTTCGTAGGACCTATGTAATTCGACCGGATGTAACAATTCCCGACACCTTTTGTTAAAAATCTAATCCTGTAACTTTTGGGACACGTAACTTGATGTGTGCTAAGTATAGGCAATTATAATCACAAGTTTTAAATTAAGGAATACTAAATAATACTATCACACAATTTAGGAAAGTATTAACCTGTTCGTATAATATAGCTTATTAAGTAAGTCCAAGTTCGAACACAGGGAACGTGATTCTAATCTATAACTAATTATCTATTTATTCCTAATTACAATTAATATACAATAATAATATACATTAATATACAAGATAAGGGGGACGTTTTAGTTCCGATCGAACATATTTATAATCGATACAGATTCTAATAGATAAGTAAAAGGTTCAACTTAAGTATACTCAATTGGATAGAAGATTATAATTATTCAAACTATTATTGATTAAACTTATTATATTAACTTATGTCTATTTGCTTTGTTGGCTATTATTATTGGTGAATTACTAATGGAGAAAATCACAAAGGTTAAGATAATTTTCATATAGCAATACAGTCAAAGGTTAATAAAAGTATTACTATTTATTAAGATCTATCAGAAGTTTATTAATACAATTCCTGATTTGGTTGAATTACAATGTTACTTAACATTAATAAATGATATTCTTCGTCTATCACAAAGGTTAAGATCAAGACATAAACATAATCACTTAATTTATAAAACCCAAAAGATTAATAAAGTTATAATATAAATCAGTTAATCATGTTAAGATTCATTATTAATATAATATAACACAGACAATTCTTGCATAATAAATGTTCAATAATATAGTTCCAACATAAACATATAATTCATATAATAAATTCAATCAATCAATCATTTAAATATTTATAACGAAAACCTAATTAACAAGTAATTCAAATAAACAATATCCATAAATAACCCAAAAGATTAATAAAGTTACAAGGATAAAGAAACCGAACCAATTGTCGAACCAGCTTTTCCTATGGTTAAAAAACTTCAAACCCTAAAACCCTAATATTCGTGTTTTTATTCTAAGAATCGTATATCCTTAAACCTAAACTAATCCTATATTTATAGTTTTACAAACTGCCAGTCCAACCGCCGGTTGGATCTCCCAACCGCCGGTTGGGTTAACTTGAGTCCTACTCCAAATCTTCGTCTGGAAATGCCTTAGATTAAATATATTCAACCGCCGGCTGGGTGTTTCAACCGCCGGTTGAGCTTGATTTCCATAATCTTCCAACTACGGGTTGAGCTTCTCTTTTGGTCTTTCTTCTTTCTCATACGGATTTTAATCTTCATTTTGGCCCAATTCTTCACCATTATTATTTTGGTCTTCAATTCTTTAAGGTTTTAAGTTCATTTTCTTCAATTACTTCATTTTCTTCAGTTTCAAGCTTGTTCTCGTTCCTTTTTCTTCAATCTTTAATTAAAATACATTTCTGCAAATATTAACAAAATAAGTATCTAAAATCATATAAATGCATTAAAATGTATATAAATATAGGGATAAATAGTATAAAATATAGTATCTAATTGATGCTTATCAAATATCCCCACACTTAAGTTCTGTTTGTCCTCAAGTAGAATACTGAATAAAATTTAAAATAAGCATCAAACTAATATTTAAGAATCAGAATACCAATACTAAAAACCTGTTTTATAAATTGAAATTTAAACAATTTAATTAACATGGATAACTATAATGTATAAATAAAAATTATTATTATTTGGGTAACATACAGCTCATGAATGATTACTAATATATTTATCCCACTTTAAACAATCTATATTTATATTTCTGAATATACTCTTTATTGTTAGCATGTATATTATTTATGATTTCCATATATGATATACTCTTAAACTTAACCATGCAATTTACTCTTATATTCCAAATAAATATATGAAATCCATTTTTAAGAATCAAGACATTGGTGACAGGTCTGCATTTTCATGCAACAAAGTGACATAACTTGATTCAGGTAAAGCAGTTTTTTATTGAATCAAACCAGCGGTGACAGGTCTGTACAGCCGTACAACAGAGCGACGTAGTTTGATTTTTATTTATTTATATTTATATTTTGAAAGAATTTGTTATTTCTTTTGCTTTATTTTAAGAATACTAATTAGAGACCAGGTCTGTACTTCCGTACAACAGAGGAAACAATTAGTAAACCCCCAAATGTCTTCATGTAAATATAAAGATATATAAAATTATCGCATGATAAATCTAAGAATTAAGACTTTTATGTCATACATCATATCATATAACTATATATCACTCCTTATTAAGTTGCTTACGTTATATATACAAAACAGTTAATCCACATTAAAGTCTAAACTCTTAAATACAAAACAAAACTTTTAACAAAAGTATTCTAACTAATAAATACTTAGTTATTCACTTAAAATTTTTAAATTTTAATAAAATTTAAAAACAATAGAAACTTAAATAATTAATTAAAGAAATTCTTTTTCTTACGAACCCTATCTCCACACTTAAATTATACAATGCCCTCATTGTATAAAAATTGTTAAACAAAAGTGAGTAAGGGAAAGAAAATTAGAACAGAAAAACTCCCCTGACTGAAATTATAAATTTCATCATCGGCTAAGAAAAATCTGCTTGATTGATTCCTCAATTTCTTGAAAAATAATATACAACAACCACACTTTCATAGTTAATCACGATTGCATTTAGCATATGCAATAAGCCTTTAAACCCCTCGGTATCCCGAGTGGACGAGTTATAGTCTCGTGAGGGTTTCCAGTGAACACACCCATAAAGTTCATTCCTGAAAATAAAATCATAAAAGAAAAATGTAACATATAAAAATAAACACGGGTTGTCTCCCGAGAAGCACTTTTGTTTAAGTGTCATTAAGTTTAACATTATTACGTATTTAATTATTCCAGAGGTACATTTGAAATATGCTCAACAACATTATGTTCAAAATATTTCTTCAAGCGATGTCCATTGACCTTAAAAATACATCCATTGAATGCTACTAGATCTACACTTCCATTTGTATGAATGTGGTGAATAACATATGGCCCACTCCATCTTGATCTTAATTTACCTGGAAATAAACGAATACGCGAATTATATAAAAGCACACGTTCTCCGGCAACAAATTCTTTATCTCCCCGAAGTCTTGCATCATGCCATTTCTTCGTCCTTTTTTTATAAAACCTTGATTTCTCATAAGCATTCCACTGAAGCTCATCTAATTTATGTAACTGTAAAAAGCGATGCTTACCGACTTCATCGGTATCCATGTTGCATGTTTTCAGTGCCCAATATGCTTTGTGTTCTATGTCCACTGGTAAATGACAAGCTTTTCCATAAATTAATCTATACGGAGTACAACCTGTAGGAGTTTTAAATGTTGTCCTATATGCCCAAAGTGCATCGTCTAATTTTTCTGACCATTCTTTTTCTATTGGAACCAACGGAACGTTCCAAAATACGTTTTAATGCACGATTGGTATTTTCAACTTGTCCACTAGTTCGTGGATGATAAGGCATAGCGAATCGATGGCTAACTCCCTATCTTTTTAATACTTTCTCCAGTTGAATATGACAAAAATGAGTACCCCGATCACTAATCAATGCCTTGGGAGTTCCAAATCTTGCGAATAATTGTTTAAGAAATTTCACCACAACTCTAGCATCATTCGTAGGTAATGCTCTTGCCTCAGCCCACTTGGAAACATAATCCATAGCCACTAATATGTACTTATTACCGTGACTCATAGGAAAAGGTCCCATGAAATCAATACCCCAGACATCAAAAATTTCACAAACCTGTATACCCTTTTGTGGCATCTCATCTCGTTTAGAAATCTTCCCAGCTCTTTGGCATGAATCACAATTCTTAACGAATGCATATGTATCCTTAAAAATCGTCGGCCAATAGAATCCTGCGTCAAATATTTTCTTTGCAGTGTAACTTGGTCCATTATGACCGCCAACTGGTCCTTCATGACAATGCTTTATAATTTGTTGAGCCTCTTTACCATGTACACATCTTCTAATTATGCCATCTGCACAGTATCTGAAAAGAAATGGATCTTCCCAAAAATAATATTTTAAATCAGAAAAGAATTTCTTCTTCTTCTGATAATCCATCCTAGGTAGAGCCTTAGTAACCAAATAATTTGCATAATTTGCAAACCAAGGTATCTCTCTTATCTCTTGTACAGTCATCAGTTTCTCGTCCGGAAATGTATCTTGAATTTCCTCTTCATCTAATGCTTCTAACTCTGGATTTTCTAACCTTGACAAATGATCAGCTGCGACATTTTCAGCTCCTCTCTTATCTGTTATTTTAATATCAAGTTCCTGCAATAAAAGAATCCATCACAATAAACGAGGGCGCGCATCCTGCTTATTGAACAAATACTTCAAAGCAGAATGGTCAGTATAAACCACAGTTTTAGTTAAGACAAGATAAGAACGAAATTTATCAAAAGCAAAAACCACTGCCAGAAGTTCCTTTTCCGTAGTTGTGTAATTTTCCTGAGCATCTGTTAATGTCTTACTGGCATAATAGATTGGCTTGAACTTTTTATCAATTTTCTGGCCTAAGACAGCTCCAACCGCATAATCACTAGCATCTCACATTAGTTCAAAAGGTAGATTCCAGTTTGGACCAGTCATAACTGGAGCAGATACTAACTTTTATTTAATACATCAAACGATTGTTTGCAATTGTCTGTAAATTCGAACTTTGCATCTTTTTCCAATAATTGATTCAACGGTCTTGCAATCTTCGAAAAATCTTTTATAAATCTTTGATAAAATCCAGCATGTCCTAGAAAACTTCTTATTCCTTTAACATTTGTAGGATAAGGTAATTTTGAAATGGCTTCAATTTTCGCTTGATCTACCTTGATTCCTATTTTTGATATCTTATGACCTAAAACAATCCCTTGTCTAACCATAAAGTGACATTTTTCCCAGTTAAGAACTATATTTGCACCCTCACATCTTTGCAACATCTTATGTAAATTTTCTAGACAAGAATCAAATGAATCACCAAATACCGAGAAATCGTCCATAAATACTTCCATGAAATCTTCTACCATATCATGAAATATTGCGATGATGCAACGCTGAAAAGTAGCTGGTGCATTACACAAACCAAACGGCATTCTTCTGTAAGCAAAAGTACCAAATGGACAAGTAAATGTTGTTTTATCTTGATCTTCGGCGGCAATTGGTATATGAAAATATCATGAAAATCCATCCAGAAAACAATAGAACTCCTTTCCTGCTAACCTTTCTATCATTTGATCAATAAATGGTAATGGAAAATGATCTTTTCTGGTAGCATTATTTAATTTCCGATAATCAATGCAAACTCTCCATCCCATTACTGTCCTTGTTGGTATCAATTCGTTCTTTTCATTTGGTACAACCGTCATTCCGCCTTTCTTTGGTACAACATGTACTGGATTTACCCATGGACTATCTGAAATAGGATAAATTAATCCTGAATCCAGCAATTTAATGATTTCTTTCCTGACAACGTCTTTAACATTCGGATTCAATCTTCTTAATGGTTGTACGACTGGTTTGAAATCTGTTTCCATTAAGATTTTATGAGTGCTATATGTAGGATTGATTCCCTTGATATCCGTGATTTTCCATGTTATGGCCTGTTTATGCTTTTTAAGAACCTGAACTAAATGTTCCTTATCTGTTGTCGATAGTTTAGAAGATATTATAACTGGCAAATCTGATGTGCCTTGTAAATAAGCATATTCTAAATGCGATGGTAGCTCTTTAAGTTCTAACTGTGGTGGCTCTTCGATGGATGTCTTGATTTCAAAGATTTCTTCTTTAAAACAAGGAATATTGTTGACAGAATATGGTATCACTTCTTTATTAAGAACTTCAACAACTGGCTGTATTGATTCCTCTGCAGGATGTTGTTGAATAACCACGGTTGATTCTTCCAAATATTCATCTTCCTCTAATAGCTTATCAAATTCTGCCAAATCTTTTGCAGTGTCAAAATCTTCAGTCCATTCCTTCAGAATTCCTGTATCTGCGTGATCTTTTTCTAAAAAATCTTGAAAAGAAGAGTTATCGATATACTCATAAGCATTTAAGTGATAACAAGTGTCATCCACATAATCAGGAAATTTCATGTTAACATCAAACACAATTGTATCATTTCCCAATCTCATGGTTATCTTTCTATTGAAAACGTCTATTAGGGCATGTGTAGTTGCTAAAAATGATCTTCCTAATATAATAGGGACTTTAGGATCTTCGACCATATCTAAGATTACGAAATCACATGGAAAAACAAATTTATCAACTTTAATAAAAACATTTTCAATTATTTCCCTAGGATATTGCACAGATCGGTCAGCTAATTCAATACACATACGAATAGGTTTTGGTTCTCCTAATCCTAATTGCATATAAAGAGTATATGGCATTAGTGAAATACTAGCACCTAAATTTTCTAATGCATTTTCAATAGTCATTTCACCAATTTTGCAAGGTATAGTAATACTCCCTGGATCTTTGACTTTTGGAGGTAATTTGTTCTGCATTATTGCTGAGCATCTTGCATTCATCGTCACCTTCGTCACATTATCCAGTTTACTTTTGTTTGTCAGCAGCTCCTTAAGATATTTTGCATATTTCGGCATCTGGGCTATAGCTTCTACAAAAGGAATGTTGATATGAAGTTGTTTAAGATTATCCAGAAATTTGTGGTATTGTTCATCTTCTCTGTCCTTCCTCAAAGCAGCTGGATATGGAGGTGGGGGTGTATAGTCTTTGATGACTTCATTAACTTTATTTTCTCCAATGCCCTTATCAATTGTTTCTTTTTCAACCTGCTTAGATTCAACAATTTTATTAGTTATAATAGGAGAGTCAACATTCTTACCACTTCTGGTAATTACTGCTTTAGCTTGTTCCTTTGGATTTGTTTCAGTAAATCCTGGCAATGTTCCTGGAAATCTCTCCTGTAATGTTTTAGCAATCTGGTGAACTGATCCTTCAATTTGCTTGATTGATGCTTTACTATTACGCATTCTTGAATCATGTTCATCCATTCTTGTATTACTAGCTTCCATCATTTTCTGCAAAATACTTTCTAACGAGTTGATCCTGTCAGTATTGGACCGATTTTGTCCCGTTTTGACATAGAAACCTGGTGCTCCTTGTTGATACTGTTGGCTTGGTTGATTAATTCTTCTATAATTAGAAACTTGATGATAATTTGGATTTCCTTGAAAATCCCCATACATAACCTCTTCATTACTCACTTTGCTGTCATTATTAGGACATTCTTCCTTTAGATGACTTCCTCCACATATTTCACAGCCAATCCTGATTGCATGAACTTGTTCATTTACTTTCTTAATATCTCTTCCCATACTTTACAATTTTGCAGTGATAGCTGCTAGACCATCACTGTCTTCAGATATTCTCTTCCTTCCAGATGAACTATCATCCCATAACTGAGAATGCTTTGCTAATTCTTCAATTCCGGCTCTTGCTACCGCTGGAGTTTTCTTAGGTACTGGGCCTTGTGCATCCAACTGTTGACATGTTGCTCTATCAACTCCTTTATAAAATACCGTTATTTCTTGTTGTACATTCAAATCATGTTGTGGACATTTATGTAACATCTCCTTATATCTTTCCCAAGCTTGATATAGAGATTCTTCGGGTTTCTGCTTAAAGTTCCTAATCTCATCAATCATCTTCGAAGTCTTGGAAGGTGTACAATACATTTTTAGAAATTTTGTACGAAGATCTTCCCAAGTAGTAATAGATCCTGCTGGTTCATTATTAATCCATCTCTTAGCTCCATCCTTTAGTGTTAGAGGAGATACTCGTAACATGACCTGATCTCTTGAAACTTTAGGAATATTAAACATATCTGCAATCTCCAAAATTTTCTCAACATGCTCGTTTGCATCTTCTTTATCTTCTCCTCGGAAAGGATTTTCTCTTAGTTCCTTAAGAAATTGTCCTTTTAACTCAAATTCTATTTCTCTAGCTATGGCAGGCCTAACCACTCCCGGTCTCGGATCTCCACGAATTTGAATCGTGTAATTCTCAAGCGTCATGTTAGCTATGTCTGCCATGTTTAATGGTAGTTCCTGATCTGGTTCAGAATCACTTGGATATACTATAGGTTGTCTAGAAGGTACTTTATCTTCGCCTAGCTTTGAATCGGAGTAATACCCGTATTCAGCCGTTTTGACTAAACTGCTATTAAATATTAAATCGTCTTCTTCAGATGAAATTACGTGCTCTGGTGAATTATGTGACGTGTATGATAATCGTATTCTAGAGTGAAATTCTCGTTCGGGTTCGTCAAATGGACTAAGCGGATCCGGATGAAGTGTCCGGGTCATACATCTATCTGCTACAAGAACAAAATTCAGTAGTACTTTAAATTCAAAACTAAATGTTAGTAATATGTCAGAAATATTCAAGTTGGTATATATGAATCCCGATAATTAATAATAAAACACATTCAAAATTAAATAATCGAAAAAGAATACCAAACCCAAATTTCCTATTTGTTAGTAATGCAAGTGTTGGGATTTGAGCAGAATTGATTAAGTGTTGAAGACTTGCCACTATTAGTTTTGTTGACTGCCACTGTTAGAAGAATTGAAGAACTAGCCACTGCTAGTATTAAAGGCTGCTACTGTTGGTAATATGTAGTTGGTTTTTGTATAAAGACAACCACTGTTAGTTATAATGTGTATTAGCCACTGTTGATGTAAATTTATAAGTAGGTTGAGGTTGTTAGAGTTATTTATGGGATAGATTCGAATATCATAATAACTAGAGATTGTGTAGGACTCTATGCATTATAAATAGAGATCCTTAGACCTAGATTAGGTTAAGATAATTTTACGCAGCTTCAAGGTTTTCTGTAACCCTAATACTTAAGTGTATTCGTCTTATATCATTAATAAGATTGAAGCTTTTGATAATTAATTGTGTATTACATATTGTTATTATTCTTGATCTTCTTAATATTATTGAGTGTGATTCCGCAACTTCTCAATAATAATTCAAGGCTTAGTGAATTGTTTATTAGAGTTTATGGGTTTAACAAGTGGTATCAAAGCATTGGTCAAGCTTTGAATACAGGAAGATCTAGGATTACTGTTTGATTGATTTTCAAAATTTTTTATTGAATCAAAGGCAGCAGAAGGTAATGAAGGAATCCAGGTTACTAAGATTCCCATGCTTAGGCTTGACGAGTTTGATCTATGGAAGAACAGGATCAGACAGTACATGGTTCTCACATATTATCAGATGTGGGAAGTTGTTGTTAATGGTCCTCCAGATGTGGAAAGTTTTTGAGGTCATTGGGTGTAACACCCGACATTTCTACAAACATATTTTATAATATATTCACAATAGAAAGCGCAAGCCCTAAAACATTTGAACCACATTTACAAACCAACTTATCATACTTACATATATATATATATATATATATATATATATATATCAAAAGACATCTTGTGAATATTAAATTACATTACATGTTACCAAAACGGGTGTTACTAAAACTTTTCCAAACATAACAATCCAAAAGATCATAGATTGCGCCAACATAGTCAAACACCCCAATACTTCATCTACAACCCGAACTACATCAAAAGCTAACCAAAATCTACAAAAGATTCAACAACGAGGGGATTAGCTCACGCTAAGTGAATGGAACTGCAACCGACAGTTCAACCCACAAGCAACAAGTCTTACAACTAATAAACTATAACAAGTAAACACATAAGCACGTATCGTCAAGAGGATCGGCGGTTACTGTATGCTATTCTCAGTAACCATGATCACTGTATGCCATTCTCAGTGATCTACCGATAGCCTGATTACTACCTTCACAGAATTGGTTAGTTCTCAACTACATGTATCAAAGTAACCAAGACAGCTACACGGTAGTAACCAGACCCAACCAACCAACGTTGACCTCTGAATCAACCACATAGTCAACCAATCAAACAACCAACAATCAACAACCAACAGAAATCAGCAACTACAAATCAACTATCAATAACACAATATAACCAAACAACAATAACATAACTTAATATTTAACCAAAACTATCCCGATTTACTCATTGTAACCGAACCCGTTACAACTGAGTTGAACCGAGGATTTAATTAACCACTCACCGATATTTCTGGCCTCCACTCAGTGGTCTAATATTACTGAGTCTTCTGTAAATCTGAGAACACAACCCAAAACATAAATTAGAAACTCATTTATAAATGATCATAACTTTACTTATAAATATTGTATCCAACCTATAAATACTATGTATTAATGATACCACAAATCATAACAAGTACACAAGTTCACAAGTTATCATAATCACCAAAATCATACTGACAAACGCGATCCTGACTAGAGGAGCTGGATCGCGTTCCCCTTTGAAAAACATTCTGATAACAAAATACACTGAGCAACGCGATCCGGGAACTAAGGCTGGATCGCGTTCCAAAGAACAAAACGTATAAAGATAGAATAACACATAGCAACGCGATCCGGACTAGGGTTCTGGATCGCGTTCCCACATTTTATAGCAGAGGTTCAGACCTGCAACAAGTTCAGCTCGAACCAAAAATCAATTTCGCCAAAATGCAGATGTAATACTCGATTTTAACATGTAAATGACCTCTACCTATATGTATAAACATATAACAATAACAAACAATATCATCTAACACCTAAACTCATACCGGCATCATGCAACTACCCAATTTAAATCAAAACCCTATTTATTCAACTAAAACTTGAAGAACACAATCAAATAACATGATTATAATCATTATATAACCTGAATTATCATCAAAAGGCTATCATTCAACATCAACTACACATATTTCATAAACCCTAACACCTAAAATTATGATATGTGTATAAATTATGAAAAACACTTACAACTTTGAAACAAACTCAAAAGATGATGATGATGATAAACTATAATGGATTCAAACACAATTTCTTTTGATTTCTTGATAATTGTTAGAGAGAATTTCTTAGAACAAAATGAAGAACAAGAAGATAGAGAAAGAGTTAGGTAAAAATGTCAGCTTAATCCCCACCGCCCTAAATTTTTTTAATCTGTGTTTATCTTATCCCCTCTAATTCTATTGTCTGGAACCCAAAAATACCCGCGATACAAAATAATTTATTTTACTGTCAACTCTTTTTATTTAAAACAAGTATTATTTTATTAATCACAATAAAACCTGAGACTCTTTTACTTGTTTATTTTCAAATAAACCAAATAAACTATTTTCCCTTTATTAAAATAATCGTTTATTTCCAGGCCCAGAAACCGGATGTTACAAATCTTCCCCCCTTAGAGGATTTCGTCCCCGAAATCCAATTATACCCAAATAAACTAATCATACTTAAATCTCCTATTGTTATACAACTCTAATCACATTACTATACTGATATAACAAAGTAATTATAAATATACCTGTCGTGTCGTCGTCCAAACCAAGCATTTCTCCCACAGTCATCTGAAATGCTCTACCAGTCGCCGGTGGAATATTCTTCCTTTTCTGCCCAACTGACGCCGTTGAACCCGAACCAGAACTCCCAGCTAAACCAGAATCTTGCCTTACCTTTTCCGGACATTGCCCTGACCGATGTCCTTCCTTTTTACAATTCCAGCACACAAACCGAGGAAAAGTGCAATCTCTAATACCATGCCCCAACGATCCACATTTAATACACCTTGCTGTCTGAGAAGTACATGGGCCCAAATGTCTCGACTTACAACTTGCACACCATGGATTACTACTTATTGAATTTTCACTAAACTCTACCCTCCGGTTATGTCCTTTGTTCCCCGAAGAACCACTTTTGGATTGATGCAAAGCCTTATCCTTAATCAACTTTTCTCCTGCCCGTAAATCACTATCCACCGACCTAGCTAAAGTAAAAGCTTGTGTCAAAGTATTGGCCAACCTCACAGACGTCCGATAATCTGGGGGTAATGTTTTAACAAAATGAGTAATCCTTGTCCTCTCGTCCGGAACCCATTGCTGAACAAAACGTAATTTCTCTGTAAATTGATTAATAAGCTCATCCATAGTCATTTGCTCAGTTAACTGCAAATCCAAAAACTCCTGCCTAATCCTAATCACATCGAACTCCGAACAGAATTGTTTACAAATCTCATTATGAAAATCTTCCCAACGGATACTCGATCTCTGCTCCAGTGTCAAATGTGCAGTTATAGAATCCCACCAATTCATGGCCTGACCTTTCAATAATTGCACTGCATATCCAACCTTTAATTCCTCCTCACACCGACACACTTCAAACTTTCACTCCGTACACCTTAACCAATTCAAAGTCACTGTAGGATCATTGCCTCCTTCAAATTCTTTTGGACCACTAGCCTTGAATGTCTTAAATGAACACAACTTTTTCTGTTGTTGAGACAATGGAAACTGATAACCAATGTCTCTCTGCTGAACCATCCTAGCTTGTTGTTCCATATATAACTGTTCTATCTTCCTTAACCTTAACACC
Organism: Pseudognaphalium luteoalbum; assembly: GCA_963422505.1. NCBI lineage: Eukaryota > Viridiplantae > Streptophyta > Magnoliopsida > Asterales > Asteraceae > Pseudognaphalium > Pseudognaphalium luteoalbum. The sequence continues at coordinate 47,908,979 of OY730197.1, forward strand.
TCATCAGAGAACTGTAATTGATAATCATCCTGATTTGCATTAGAAGTACCAGTTTGCCCATGATTACCATCATGAGTTTCTGAAAGTGGAACATCATTTCTAGAAACATTGTTGATCGGGTTCTCGTTATCCGTCATTTCTGTACTCAAACAACAAAACTCACAACTTGTTAATCGTTAGTACTTACTATACTAGCCAATCAACCCCCTTATAAAAAGCTAATCCCACTTACCGGAGTGTTTGACTTACACCAACTAGATTTGGGATTGAACATTTACAAATGCCCAATTCACCCAAACCTATGCTCTGATACCAAATTGTAACACCCGACATTTCTACAAACATATTTTATAATATATTCACAATAGGAAGCGCAAGCCCCAAAACATTTGAACCACATTTACAAACCAACCTATCATACTTACATATATATATATATATATATATATATATATATATATATATATATATATATATCAAAAGACATCTTGTGAATATTAAATTACATTACATGTTACCAAAACGGGTGTTACTAAAACTTTTCCAAACATAACAATCCAAAAGATCAGAGATTGCGCCAGCATAGTCAAACACCCCAATACTTCATCTACAACCCGAACTACATCAAAAGCTAACCAAAATCTGCAAAAGATTCAACAACGAGGGGATTAGCTCACGCTAAGTGAATGGAACTGTAACCGACAGTTCAACCCACAAGCAACAAGTCTTACAACTAATAAACTATAACAAGTAAACACATAAGCACGTATCGTCAAGAGGATCGGCGGTTACTGTATGCTATTTTCAGTAACCACGATCAATGTATGCCATTCTCAGTGATCTACCGATAGCCTGATTACTACCTTCACAGAATGGTTAGTTCTCAACTACATGTATCAAAGTAACCAAGACAGCTACACAGTAGTAACCAGACCCAACCAACCAACGTTGATCTATGAATCAACCACATAGTCAACCAATCAAACAACCAACAATCAACAACCAACAGAAATCAGCAACTACAAATCAACTATCAATAACACAATATAACCAACAACAATAACATAACTTAATATTTAACCAAAACTATCCCGATTTACTCGTTGTAACTGAACCCGTTACAACTGAGTTGAACCGAGGATTACAGTAACCACTCACCGATATTTCTAGCCTCCACTCAGTGGTCTAATATTACTGAGTCTTCTGTAAATCTGAGAACACAACCCGAAACATAAATTAGAAACTCATTTATAAATGATCATAACTTTACTTATAAATATTGTATCCAACCTATAAATACTATGTATTAATGATACCACAAATTATAACAAGTACACAAGTTCACAAGTTATCATAATCACCAAAATCATACTGACAAACGCGATTCTGACTAGAGGAGCTGGATCGCGTTACCCTTTTAAAAACATTCTGATAACCAAATACACTGAGCAACGCGATCCGGGAACTAAGGCTGGATCGCGTTCCAAAGAACAAAACGTATAAAGATAGAATAACACATAGCAACGCGATCCGGACTAGGGTTCTGGATCGCGTTCCCACGTTTTATAGCAGAGGTTCAGACCTGCAACAAGTTCAGCTCGAACCAAAAATCAATTTCGCCAAAATGCAGATGTAATACTCGATTTTAACATGTAAATGACCTCTACCAACATGTATAAACATATAACAACAACAAACAATATCATCTAACACCTAAACTCATACCGGCATCATGCAACTACCCAATTTAAATCAAAACCCTATTTATTCAACTAAAACTTGAAGAACACAATCAAATAACATGATTATAATCATTATATAACCTGAATTATCATCAAAAGGCTATCATTCAACATCAACTACACATATTTCATAAACTCTAACACCTAAAATTATGATATGTGTATAAATTATGAAAAACACTTACAACTTTGAAACAAACTCAAAAGATGATGATGATGATAAACTATAATGGATTCAAACACAATTTTTTTTGATTTCTTGATAATTGTTAGAGAGAATTTCTTAGAACAAAATGAAGAACAAGAAGATAGAGAAAGAGTTAGGTAAAAATGTCAGCTTAATCCCCACCGCCCTAAATTTTTTTATCTGTGTTTATCTTATCCCCTCTAATTCTATTGTCTGAAACCCGAAAATACCCGCGATACAAAATAATTTATTTTACTGTCAACTCTTTTTATTAAAACAATTATTATTTTATTAATCACAATAAAACCTGAGACTCTTTTACTTGTTTATTTTCAAATAAACCAAATAAACTATTTTCCCTTTATTAAAATAATCGTTTATTTCCAGGACCAGAAACCGGATGTTACATTGGGTGAGGAATGGACAATCTACACAGTTGGGTTGAGACAAAGTGCAGATTTGGAGTCAAAAGAGCTTGAAGATATCTATAATGATCTCAGGAACTTTGAAACTGAAGTGGAAAGCAAGAAGCAGGGTTCTGGAAACAACAACAATAATGCTGCTTTCATGTCTATGGATGGAACTAAAGCAGAGCCAAGTCACAAAGGCTCTACTTATGTTTCAGGAAGATATGGATCATCATCAAACTGCTCGAATGATCAGATCTTGGAATCTTTCTTTGCTAGTAACGTGAACTCTTCACTTAGTAACGAAGACTTAGAACAATTTGATGGAGATGATCTTGAAGAGATGGATATTAAATTGCAAATTGCTTTAATCACTCAGAGGGCAAAACGATTTATGCAGAGAAATAGGAGGAACAACTTTGCATATAAAAGGAATGATGCTAGTTGGTTTGATAAGAGTAAGATTGAATGCTTCAACTATCATAAGATGGGACACTTTGCAAGGGAATGCAGAAGTCCAAAGAATGAACAGAATAGCATTGGTAATGTACAAAGAACTGGAAGCAATGTGGCTCAAACAAAGAATGTACCAATCCAGAGTGCTTCATCAAATGCTTTTGTTTCTGTGGATGGATGTGGATGGGACTGGAGTGATCAAGAAGAGCATGAAGTAAAGAATCAGTGCTTCATGGCCATTGCTGAGTCTGACAAGAAGTCAGAAATTCCTTATGAGGTACAAAACAAATTATGTTCTGTTGTTTGTAAACAAACTGTTAAACATTATAGGGATCATAATCAGAAAGTGTGTGATGAACTAAAACAATGGGAGATCAAAAGTAAACACACCATAGCAGCAATTGAAAATCTTGAAAAACAGATAAATGCATATGAAGTCAATGAAACACAGTTTAAATATGACATTGCATATGCTAGGTGGGAAAGAGACACTTTTAAAGATAAGGTAGATTTGTTAACTAAGAGTGTTAAAAATTCCAAAAGAATGTTTACACCAAGTATGGCTACCACTGCTAGAATAATTAACACAAGCCTAAGGGTTACCACTGTTAGGCCAATTCCCACTGTTAAGTCTGAAATTAGTTGGATTTGGAAACCAAAGAACACGGTTACATCCAAAGTTTCCAAATCTAACATTGCATCAAAATCAATTGTCTTCCAGAGAGTTGATTTTAATGATGCACATGGGAAACCCAAGACCAAATTGGTTTGGGTTCCCAAGAGAAACTAATTCTCTTTTTGATGTTTGTGCAGGGCAAGCCAAAGAGCTTATGGCATGTTGATAGTGGCTGCTCAAGGCACATGACTGGAGACAAAGGAAAGCTAAAGGATTTCAAATCATTTGATGGAGGATATGTAGCATTTGGAAGTAATCCTAAAGGTGGGAAGATTACAGGAAAAGGAACAGTGCAAAGTGATAAGATAAGTTTTCATGAAGTGTACTTTGTGGAACAGTTGAGGTACAATTTGCTAAGTGTGAGTCAAATCACAGATAAAAAGAATCCAATCTATTTTACTGACACTGAATGCCTTATCTTGTCCAAGGAATTTAAGATACCAGAAAACATGATTTTAATGAGAATTCCAAGGAAAGGTAATGTATATAAGTGTGACTTAGCAAACATATCACCTCAATCTGATTTAAACTGTCTTATTTCAAAAGCAAGTCTGGATGAATCTGAATTGTGGCATAGAAGGATGTGTCACATGAATTATAAAACCATTAATAAACTTGTCAAAAACAAGCTTGTTAGAGGTTTGCCTGAAAAGGTATATTCATGTGATGATCATTGTGTTTCTTGCCTAAAGGGAAAGCAACACAAAACTTCTTTTAAGTCCAAAACTGTGAATACCAACTGCACACCCTTACACTTATTGCATATGGACTTATTTGGACCACCAATATAAGTAGTATGGGGAAAAGGTCTTACTGCCTTGTCATTATTGATGATTACACTAGATTTACATGGGTTTTCTTTCTTAGAACAAAAGAAGAGACAGGTGAAATACTTAGATCATTTATAACTAAGATGGAAAATCAATTGGATAAAAAGGTTAAAATCATCAGGAGTGATAATAGAATACAGTTTAAGAATCATGAGATGGATAAATTCTGTGAAGTTAAAGGTATTACGAGAGAGTTTAGTGCACCTAGAACTCCTCAATAAAATGGAGTAGCAGAGAGAAGGAATATGACACTAATTGAGGCTGCTAGAACTATGTTATCTGATGCAAAATTGCCTATGTCCTTCTGGGCAGAGGCAGCCAGCACAGCTTGCTCTGTTCAGAATAGTGTACTCATTGTTAAGCCTCATAACAAAACACCTTATGAACTGCTATTTAAGAACAAACCATTGGTTAGTTTCTTAAAATCTTTTGGATGTCCTTGTACCATTTTAAATACCAAAGATCACTTAGGAAAGTTTGAAAGCAAGGTAGATGAGGGTATTTTTGTTTGTTATTCCATTCAAAGTAAGGCTTATAGGGTATTCAATCAAAGGACCAGGGTGATAGAAGAATCAATGAACATCACTTTTAATGAAAATATCACTAATCCAAATGGAAAAGGTCCAAAGTCTTTGTTTGATATTGATGCACTTAATTCTGCTTTTAGATATACAACTGTAGACTCTAGTGCAGGTACAGGTGCAGGTACAAATGCAGGAACAAGTGATGAATGTGGTACATCTGAATCAGGAATGTCATCTGGAAAGAAGAAAGATTCAATGGAATACATTTTATTTCCAATATGGTCTCTTGATCAGTCAAAGTCAACACAGAGATTAGAATCAGATGAACCATCCATTAAGCTTGTTGAATCTGACAGACAAAGCATGGAAGACAGTGAAGAAGAAAGTGAGATAAGTCCAACACAACAACTTGATAAGGAGAAGGAGAAGATAGATTATCTGAATTATATGAGTTCTACTCCTTTGTCGAAAAGGATCTCAAGAGAGGCATCAACTGAAAGGTCTGGACAAGATGGAAATTATACCAATTTGGAAACTGAGATACCTGAAACACCTACATCCAAATACACTGTTCATAGAGATCACCCTCTTGAACAAGTAATTGGAGATGTTGGTTCTACTGTGCAAACTAGACAGCAGACCAAGGTTAATGAAGAGGAACTCCATACTTCTTTATATGTATGTTTCTTATCTCAAACTGAGCCAAAGAAGGCAGTGGAAGCTCTTAAAGATCCCAGTTGGATTGAAGCAATGCAGGAGGAATTGCTACAGTTTAAGATACAGAATGTGTGGACCTTAGTTGATCTACCAACGGGAAAAAGAGCTATTGGCACAAAATGGATTTTTAAGAACAAGAAGGATGAACGGGGTATTGTAATCAAGAATAAGGCAAGGCTGGTGGCACAGGGGTATACACAGGAAGAAGGTATTGATTATGATGATGTGTTTGCTCCTGTTGCAAGAATAGAAGCAATCAGATTATTCTTGGCATATGCTTCTTATCATGGATTTAAAGTCTATCAAATGGATGTCAAGAGTGCCTTTCTGTATGGGCCAATTGATGATGAAGTTTATGTTTGTCAACCACCTGGATTTGAAGACCCCAAGTATCCAGATAGAGTATGCAGATTGGATAAGGCTCTATATGGCTTGCATCAAGCACCTAGAGCCTGGTATGAAACTCTATCTGTTTACTTATTGGATAATGATTTTAAAAGAGGTACCATTGACAAAGCACTGTTCACCAAGAAGGTTCACAATGATATCTTGTTGGTACAAGTGTATGTTGATGATATCATTTTTGGTTCTACTAATGATATATTGTGCAAGGAGTTTGAGAAGTTAATGCATCAGAAGTTCAAGATGAGTTCTATGGGGGAACTTACTTTCTTTTTGGGACTTCAAGTCAAGCAGAGGACTGATGGCATTTTCATCAATCAAAGCAAGTATGTTAAAGACATTCTGGACAGATTTGGTTACACAGATGCTAAAGTAGCTAGCACACCAATGGAGACACACAAGGCATTACATGCAGATCTTGAGGGCGAGGATGTAGATGTGCATCTTTACAGATCTATAGTTGGCTCCCTCATGTATCTCACCTCATCTAGACCAGACATTATGTTTGCTGTGTGTCTGTGTGCTAGATATCAAGCAAATCCCAAGCAATCACATTTGTATGCAGTAAAAAGGATCTTTAGATATTTAAAGGGTCAACCACAATTGGGCCTTTGGTATCCCAAGAGTTCTTCTTTTGAGCTTATGGCGTTCACATATAGTGATTATGGTGGTGAGAATCTGGATAGGAAGTCTACATCAGGGAGTTGTCAATTTCTAGGAGAAAGATTGGTGTCATGGCAATGCAAGAAGCAGACCACTGTATCAACTTCAACAGCAGAAGCAGAGTATGTTGCTGCATCAAGTTGCTGTGCACAAGTGCTTTGGATTCAGAATCAAATGCTGGATTATGGTCTGACTTTTCTAAATACTCCTATTTATATTGATAATAACTCTGCAATTAGTATCATTAACAATCCTGTTAAGCATTCTAAGACCAAACTTATTGAAATTCGATATCATTTCATAAGAGATTGCAATGAAAAGAGATTGATCCAAATCTTTAAAATTCATACTGATAATCAATATGCAGATCTTTTCACAAAGGCTTTCGATGTGGGAAGGTTTACATTTTTGGTCACCAGTATTGGAATGATCAATCTAACTTAAACTATGTTTGGTATTAGAATAGATACTAACAGTGGTACTTTATAAAGAACAGTGCTTTATGTTCCAAGTGTTTACCACTGCTAGCCTTCAGTTGCTTTCAGTTGGTACCACTGTTAGAACATTCTAGCCACTGCTCCTTATAAAGTTGTCACTGCTTGTAAACTTGTGTATATTACTACTAGTCTTTGTTTTCTAGCTAACCACTGTGCAGGTTCCTAGCTACTGTCAGAAGACATTGCTACTGCTGGAACTAACATTTTATTTTATTTGTTTTGTTTTATTTAGTTTTGATTAAAAAAAATATTTCTGCTTATAAAGCTAAGTGCTTGGCACTGCTAGTACTAAGCTTTGGTTACCTTGGTCGGTTGCCACTGCTAGTGCTACTAGGTGTTGTTAGCTTTTTAAGTACTTTCTTCGAGTGTTTGAAAAATTGAACGTTTGCCACTGTTAAGGTATTTTATCATACCTTTCTACTGTTAGTTATGTTGGGCAATGCCACTGCTAGTTATTTTTCTAGGGCTTGACTCTGTTCTTATGACTAACAGTATATAAACTTTACACACTTCAATTTTTCATTACACTTTCTTATTTTCACACATAACCACTGCGATTAAACTCCAACTCAAACACTAACTTCTACTACAATCAATTTACCAGTAATGGCTTCTTCTTCAACTGATCTTACATTAAGTGTTTATGAAGAACACAATATGATCGCCTTTCTGATGAAACCCTCATCGGCGTAAACTTTCACATAAATTGTGGATTTTCTTCGTTCGAGTTATATTTTTCATGCGTTTACCGTATCTCCAAGGGTTTCAAGGGGTCATTTGAATGAATTCTAGAAGAATGCCAGATTAAAAGTGATTGAGGGAAACAATCAAGTGGTGTCCACGGTTCAAGGAACCAAGGTGGTGATATCAGAGGATTCTCTTCGACAAGTACTTCTTCTTGATGATGCTACAGGTATATCCTCTATTGATGACAAAGATTTGTATGCTAATCTTAGATTAATGGGGTATGAGGGTGATTACACACGCTTTACCTTTTTTAAATCACTCTTTAGACCTCAATGGAAATTTTTAATACATACACTTCTCCACTGTTTGTCATCAAAATGAACTGCTTTCAATGAATTTGGCACCCAAATAGCCTATGCACTTGTGTGTTTGGCTAAGGGTCAAAAATTTAATTTTTCAAAATACATACTTGAAGGCATGATAAGAAATATTACAAAAGGGAAAAAGGATATGTTTATTATGTATCCTAGATTTGTGCAACTTGTTTTAAACAAACAAATTTCTGGTTTAGTTGCACAAGAACTTATTATTGGTGTTAGTACTCTTTCTGCTAGAACATTTACAGAAATGAGTAAGAATACCAATAAGAAGTTTTCTGGGAAGGAACAACATTGTTTTCTACAATGCTTCCTGCTCCTTCCACCACAGATGTAGTACCACCAACTACATCTGAACCAATTGATGACAGGCCAGTAGTACCAACTGAGTCTGAACCACACCAATCGGGGGTACAAAAAGGAAACAAAGGAACAAACAACCTACCCACTTACAACCCAAGAAAAAGAAACGAAAACAGGCAAGTGAGGTTCCTGCTGCTCACTTGTCTCAGCCATCAATTTCACCACAGCAAGTGACCCCACAGGAGATGGGTGGTCATTCTGGAAGGGCTGCCACTACTCCTACTAGTCCACTGACAGAGGAGGGCAGTGGTAACATCAATAAGACCCAACCAGAGGCAACTTCTAATGTTGAACCTATGGGTAATGAAGCAGGTGAAGGTCCTAGTACCAAGACAAAGGGGACTTCTGTTGATCATGCTAGGCATGAGGCAGAAGATGATTTTGTCAATGATTCATCTAGGAGATCACACTCTAATGATGAGGAGGCTAGTAATTACATTGAATTGACGAATGTACAATTAACAATGGCTGTGGATAAAATTTAGGAGAGATTGATGAAGGAGAAGAAGGTGAATAAAGCTCAAGATGTTAAGCTGGTAGAGCAGGCTGCTAAGATTGTTGAGCAGGAAAAACAAATTAATGATCTCAAAGAAAGGCTTGCTGTGTTAGAAGCTTTATTGGTAAAGGGCACTTTCAACAAGGGGGAGAAGAATGAAGAGGAAATGTTCAATGATGATGTTTTTATGTATGATAATGAAAATGAGGTTGTGGGTGAAACAGATGCTATGTCTAATGCTAACACTGAAGTATTTGAAGATGATATGCAGACTGAGATTGTTGAAAGTGTTATGCAAAAGACTGTGGAGAAGGTTGATGGTGAAACAGAGGTGATTATTGATGTAGAAGATGGTGAAGAAGTGGTACAACTAGTTGATGATTTGGTGAGTATGGAAACTGAACAGATGGAAGGTGATGGTGATGATGCAGAGGCAGAGGGGGAGTCAAAGCCAAAATCAGATCCTAAACTTACATATGGCAGGAAGAAATCAGTACCATTGTTCAGTATAAAAGCTAAAAAGATGGAAGAGATTAGAAAAGCCAAGTCAAGTAGTCCCACTGCTAAAGTGGATACCACTGCTACTACTGTTACCACTGCTACCATAACTCAACAACCCACTGCTACAACTACTACAAATCCACCAACCACTGCTAGAACATCAACCACTGCTAGAACTCCAGAAGTACCTTTTGTCATTAGAGAATCAACTAGAGTGGACAAACCTGAGTCTAAGCTTCCAAAGATTGATCCAAAAGATAAAGGCAAGGGTAAATTGGTAGAAAAGCCAAAATCAAAGGTCAAATTGGTACAAAGGAGCATTGAGCATGATCATGAATATGCATTGAGGTTGCAAGCAGAATTGGATGAGCAGGAGAGGGTAAGAACAGTAAAGAGAACACCTGAGGTATAGAGGTCAGTGCCTACATCTGAAGTTGATGAAGTGGATGTTATACTTGAAAATGGTCAGATTGTGAAGATGACCAAAGAAACTAGTAGAGTGTATGCTGAAATGAAAGAAAAGGGTTTGAATGATGATACTGTGTATAAAGCTTATGAAGAAAAGAAAAAGGGTAACCCTTTGCAGGTGGCTTTGAAGAAGAAAATTGAAAGAGAGAAGAAAGAGAAATTGGAAAAATAAGTTGCTAGAAAAAGAGCAAAGAAACCAACAAGGGTTGAATTGAAAAATGATCTGGTGTGTAAGCTAAGAGGAGATAGGATTCCTACAGGACAATTAAGGAAAATCTCACAGGAACAATTGCAACAGATGTATGATTTTAATCCTTTTGTCAATCCTGAAGCAAAGAAAAGGTTAGAAAAGAAAAGGAAAGATGATGCAAAAATTCAGAGAAGATTACAGGAAAGATATGATCTGATTGATGAAGAGCTTGAGAAGGAAAAAGAATGAGATTGAAGGTTGAAGGAGTTAGAAGATCTTTTGCTAAATTACAGGAGATGGAAGATAATGTGTGTGATTTGGATAGGGATGAGGAGATATTAGAAAAGATGATTATAATTAAGCCTGACAGATCAGAAAATATCAATTTGGATGGTGAAGAATACTCAGAAATTATCAAGTGGGAAGCAGTGTTAATAGCGACTGAAAAGATTGCTTATGAAATTAGGATTGAAAGGAAAAATGGTGTTGTCAGTTTTCATAAGTCAATGCAAGATATTCTTAAAAGAGTAAACAGGTTTGATGTATATGATATGTATAAGATTGGCTTAGAAAAGGATGTGAAAAATATTAAAGCTAGTCTTGAAAGGCATGTTTGGGAATGGATACAGATGATGTTTGAGCCTGAGGTCTTGGAGATTTGTTTTTATGTGCTGAAGCAGTAGGTAATTGGAGACATTTTGTTAGGGCAGGTGTACAGTTTATAGCTCTCAGAAATGGAAGATTTATCTATATGCTGGATGAAAGAGACTAATTTTTTAGTATAGCATTGTTGAAGCAGTTAATTGCAAAGAAATTGCAAGTTGTTGTGAAGAATTCCAAGATGAAAGATATAGTCTACAGAATTATGAATCAGTACAATAAGAGAGATAAATAGAAATTCAAAAGGTTCCAAATCTCCTACAAAAGAATGAAGCTGAATGCAGAAACTTAATGCAATGCAAGATTGATCAAGTTTAGGGGGACATTGTTGGGATTTGAGCAGAATTGATTAAGTGTTGAAGACTTGCCACTGTTAGTTTTGTTGACTGCCACTGTTAAAAGAATTGAAGAACTAGCCACTGCTAGTTTTAAAGGCTGCCACTGTTGGTAATATGTAGTTAGTTTTTGTATAAAGACAACCACTGTTAGTTATAATGTGTATTAGCCACTGTTGATGTAAATTTATAAGTCGGTTGAGGTTGTTAGAGTTATTTATGGGATAGATTCGAATACCATAATAACTAGAGATTGTGTAGGACTCTATGCATTATAAATAGAGATCCTTAGACCTAGATTAGGTTAAGATAGTTTTACGCAGCTTCAAGGTTTTCTGTAACCCTAATACTTAAGTGTATTCGTGTTATATCATTAATAAGATTGAAGCTTTTGATAATTAATTGTGTATTACATATTGTTATTATTCTTGATCTTCTTAATATTATTGAGTGTGATTCCACAACTTCTCAATAATAATTGAAGGCTTAGTGAATTGTTTATTAGAGTTTCTGGGTTTAACAGCAAGTTAGTTATTTATACAATAATCAAAGTTAAAATTAATTTGTTGGATTATACAAAACTAGTCAATAGATCTCGGTAGCTCCATTGATAGTACACAAAAGCGGAGAAACAGGTCAGCGCGAGGCTTATTAAAAACCTATTTCTTTCGAGAAGCACCTTACCTCTTATATGATAAATCAATGAGGTAGGGCTGAACTCTCCTTATACCTTTGTTTTTGTCAGTATTCTCAATGGGTGAGCCGATATTTCGTATTGATAATGTATTTGAAATTAAAATTTTACAGGGACAACAATTAGTTATTATTTAGAAATACGTCGTTCCTCGGCAGCGGCGCCAAAAACTTTGATGTGTGCTAAGTATAGGCAATTATATCACAAGTTTTAAATTTAGGAATACTAAATAATACTATCACACAATTCAGGCAAGTATTAACCTGTTCGTATAATATAGCTTATTAAGTAAGTCCAAGTTCGAACACAGGGAACGTGATTCTAATCTATAACTAATTATCTATTTATTCCTAATTACAATTAATATAAAATAATAATATACATTAATATACAATAATATACAAGATAAGGGGGACGTTTTAGTTCCAATCGAACATATTTATAATTGATACAGATTCTAATAGATAAGTCTAAGGTTCAACTTAAGTATACTCAATTGGATAGAAGATTATAATTATTCAAACTATTATTGATTAAACTTATTATATCAACTTATGTCTATTTGCTTTGTTGACGATTATTATTGGTGAATTACTAATGTAGAAAATCACAAAGGTTAAGATAATTTTCATATAGCAATACAGTCAAAGGTTAAGAAAAGTATTACTATTTATTAAGATCTATCAGCAGTTTATTAATATAATTCCTAATTTGGTTGAATTACAATGTTACTTAACATTAATAAATGATATTCTTCGTCTATCGTAAAGGTTAAGATCAAGACATAAACATAATCACTTAATTTATAAAACCCAAAAGATTAATAAAGTTATGATATAAATCAGTTAATCATGTCAAGAATCATTATTAATATAATATAACACAGACAATTCTTGCATAATAAACGTTCAATAATATAGTTCCAACATAAACATATAATTCATATAATAAATTCAATCAATCATTCATTTAAATATTTATAACGAAAACCTAATTAACAAGTAATTCTAATAAACTATATCCACAAATAACCCAAAAGATTAATAAAGTTACAAGGATAAAGAAACCAAACCAATTGTCGAACCAGCTTTTCCTAGGGTTAAAAACGTTCAAACCCTAGCTCCTTAGCCTCCAAAATCGCACTTAAACTCGACCTAAAACCCTAATATTCATGTTTTTATTTTAAGAATCGAATATCCTTAAACCTAAACTAAGCCTCTATTTATAGTTTTACAAACCGCCAGTCCAACCGCAGGTTGGATCTCCCAACTGCCGGTTGGGTTAACTTGAGTCCTACTCCAAATCTTCGTCTAGAACCGCCTTAGATTAAATATATTCAGCCACCGGCTGGGTGTTTCAACCGCCGGTTGAGCTTGATTTCCAGAATCTTCCAACTACGGGTTGGGCTTCTCTTTTGGTCTTTCTTCTTTCTCATACGGATTTTAATCTTCATTTTGGCCCAATTCTTCACTATTATTATTTTGGTCTTCAATTCTTTAAGGTTTTAAGTTTCTTTTCTTCAATTACTTCATTTTCTTCAGTTTCAAGCTTGTTGTCGTTCTTTTTTCTTCAATCTTTAATTAAAATACATTTTTGCAAATATTAACAAAATAAGTATCTAAAATCATAAAAATGCATTAAAATGTATATAAATATAGGGATAAATAGTATAAAATATAGTACCTAATTGATGCTTATCATAACTCGAAATTGTCTGTAATCGTTTAACATCGTAATATCAATCGACAATTTCTCTCGACTATCTTACATTGTTAATTTTCAGTTTGTGATGTTGTATATTACCGCTTTAATATATGCACATCTATCGAATTATCATTCTAGTACAACTTCTCATGTGCCTCTTGTTTCTCTCTTGAAGAATCATGGCGCCAAAGAAGAAAAGTTACAGTGATGTCGAACTTGCTGTTGTCGTATCTCGAGCAGTGGCCGATGCTTTGGCTGCTCGGGATTCACCTCGAAACTGTTGAAGTAATGACGAAACCCCATTCAATACCCATCTTATCAAACCTTGCTCTTACAAGGATTTTCTTAGTTGCAAACCGCTTTACTTCAAATGCACGGAAGGTGCTATTGGTCTAATCAGGTGGATTGAACGTATGGAATCTTCTTTCTCATACGGATTTTAATCTTCATTTTGGCCCAATTCTTCACTATTATTATTTTGGTCTTCAATTCTTTAAGGTTTTAAGTTTCTTTTCTTCAATTACTTCATTTTCTTCAGTTTCAAGCTTGTTGTCGTTCTTTTTTCTTCAATCTTTAATTAAAATACATTTTTGCAAATATTAACAAAATAAGTATCTAAAATCATAAAAATGCATTAAAATGTATATAAATATAGGGATAAATAGTATAAAATATAGTACCTAATTGATGCTTATCATAACTCGAAATTGTCTGTAATCGTTTAACATCGTAATATCAATCGACAATTTCTCTCGACTATCTTACATTGTTAATTTTCAGTTTGTGATGTTGTATATTACCGCTTTAATATATGCACATCTATCGAATTATCATTCTAGTACAACTTCTCATGTGCCTCTTGTTTCTCTCTTGAAGAATCATGGCGCCAAAGAAGAAAAGTTACAGTGATGTCGAACTTGCTGTTGTCGTATCTCGAGCAGTGGCCGATGCTTTGGCTGCTCGGGATTCACCTCGAAACTGTTGAAGTAATGACGAAACCCCATTCAATACCCATCTTATCAAACCTTGCTCTTACAAGGATTTTCTTAGTTGCAAACCGCTTTACTTCAAATGCACGGAAGGTGCTATTGGTCTAATCAGGTGGATTGAACGTATGGAATCTTCTTTCTCATACGGATTTTAATCTTCATTTTGGCCCAATTCTTCACTATTATTATTTTGGTCTTCAATTCTTTAAGGTTTTAAGTTTCTTTTCTTCAATTACTTCATTTTCTTCAGTTTCAAGCTTGTTGTCGTTCTTTTTTCTTCAATCTTTAATTAAAATACATTTTTGCAAATATTAACAAAATAAGTATCTAAAATCATAAAAATGCATTAAAATGTATATAAATATAGGGATAAATAGTATAAAATATAGTACCTAATTGATGCTTATCATAACTCGAAATTGTCTGTAATCGTTTAACATCGTAATATCAATCGACAATTTCTCTCGACTATCTTACATTGTTAATTTTCAGTTTGTGATGTTGTATATTACCGCTTTAATATATGCACATCTATCGAATTATCATTCTAGTACAACTTCTCATGTGCCTCTTGTTTCTCTCTTGAAGAATCATGGCGCCAAAGAAGAAAAGTTACAGTGATGTCGAACTTGCTGTTGTCGTATCTCGAGCAGTGGCCGATGCTTTGGCTGCTCGGGATTCACCTCGAAACTGTTGAAGTAATGACGAAACCCCATTCAATACCCATCTTATCAAACCTTGCTCTTACAAGGATTTTCTTAGTTGCAAACCGCTTTACTTCAAATGCACGGAAGGTGCTATTGGTCTAATCAGGTGGATTGAACGTATGGAATCTTCTTTCTCATACGGATTTTAATCTTCATTTTGGCCCAATTCTTCACTATTATTATTTTGGTCTTCAATTCTTTAAGGTTTTAAGTTTCTTTTCTTCAATTACTTCATTTTCTTCAGTTTCAAGCTTGTTGTCGTTCTTTTTTCTTCAATCTTTAATTAAAATACATTTTTGCAAATATTAACAAAATAAGTATCTAAAATCATAAAAATGCATTAAAATGTATATAAATATAGGGATAAATAGTATAAAATATAGTACCTAATTGATGCTTATCATAACTCGAAATTGTCTGTAATCGTTTAACATCGTAATATCAATCGACAATTTCTCTCGACTATCTTACATTGTTAATTTTCAGTTTGTGATGTTGTATATTACCGCTTTAATATATGCACATCTATCGAATTATCATTCTAGTACAACTTCTCATGTGCCTCTTGTTTCTCTCTTGAAGAATCATGGCGCCAAAGAAGAAAAGTTACAGTGATGTCGAACTTGCTGTTGTCGTATCTCGAGCAGTGGCCGATGCTTTGGCTGCTCGGGATTCACCTCGAAACTGTTGAAGTAATGACGAAACCCCATTCAATACCCATCTTATCAAACCTTGCTCTTACAAGGATTTTCTTAGTTGCAAACCGCTTTACTTCAAATGCACGGAAGGTGCTATTGGTCTAATCAGGTGGATTGAACGTATGGAATCTTCTTTCTCATACGGATTTTAATCTTCATTTTGGCCCAATTCTTCACTATTATTATTTTGGTCTTCAATTCTTTAAGGTTTTAAGTTTCTTTTCTTCAATTACTTCATTTTCTTCAGTTTCAAGCTTGTTGTCGTTCTTTTTTCTTCAATCTTTAATTAAAATACATTTTTGCAAATATTAACAAAATAAGTATCTAAAATCATAAAAATGCATTAAAATGTATATAAATATAGGGATAAATAGTATAAAATATAGTACCTAATTGATGCTTATCATAACTCGAAATTGTCTGTAATCGTTTAACATCGTAATATCAATCGACAATTTCTCTCGACTATCTTACATTGTTAATTTTCAGTTTGTGATGTTGTATATTACCGCTTTAATATATGCACATCTATCGAATTATCATTCTAGTACAACTTCTCATGTGCCTCTTGTTTCTCTCTTGAAGAATCATGGCGCCAAAGAAGAAAAGTTACAGTGATGTCGAACTTGCTGTTGTCGTATCTCGAGCAGTGGCCGATGCTTTGGCTGCTCGGGATTCACCTCGAAACTGTTGAAGTAATGACGAAACCCCATTCAATACCCATCTTATCAAACCTTGCTCTTACAAGGATTTTCTTAGTTGCAAACCGCTTTACTTCAAATGCACGGAAGGTGCTATTGGTCTAATCAGGTGGATTGAACGTATGGAATCTTCTTTCTCATACGGATTTTAATCTTCATTTTGGCCCAATTCTTCACTATTATTATTTTGGTCTTCAATTCTTTAAGGTTTTAAGTTTCTTTTCTTCAATTACTTCATTTTCTTCAGTTTCAAGCTTGTTGTCGTTCTTTTTTCTTCAATCTTTAATTAAAATACATTTTTGCAAATATTAACAAAATAAGTATCTAAAATCATAAAAATGCATTAAAATGTATATAAATATAGGGATAAATAGTATAAAATATAGTACCTAATTGATGCTTATCATAACTCGAAATTGTCTGTAATCGTTTAACATCGTAATATCAATCGACAATTTCTCTCGACTATCTTACATTGTTAATTTTCAGTTTGTGATGTTGTATATTACCGCTTTAATATATGCACATCTATCGAATTATCATTCTAGTACAACTTCTCATGTGCCTCTTGTTTCTCTCTTGAAGAATCATGGCGCCAAAGAAGAAAAGTTACAGTGATGTCGAACTTGCTGTTGTCGTATCTCGAGCAGTGGCCGATGCTTTGGCTGCTCGGGATTCACCTCGAAACTGTTGAAGTAATGACGAAACCCCATTCAATACCCATCTTATCAAACCTTGCTCTTACAAGGATTTTCTTAGTTGCAAACCGCTTTACTTCAAATGCACGGAAGGTGCTATTGGTCTAATCAGGTGGATTGAACGTATGGAATCTTCTTTCTCATACGGATTTTAATCTTCATTTTGGCCCAATTCTTCACTATTATTATTTTGGTCTTCAATTCTTTAAGGTTTTAAGTTTCTTTTCTTCAATTACTTCATTTTCTTCAGTTTCAAGCTTGTTGTCGTTCTTTTTTCTTCAATCTTTAATTAAAATACATTTTTGCAAATATTAACAAAATAAGTATCTAAAATCATAAAAATGCATTAAAATGTATATAAATATAGGGATAAATAGTATAAAATATAGTACCTAATTGATGCTTATCATAACTCGAAATTGTCTGTAATCGTTTAACATCGTAATATCAATCGACAATTTCTCTCGACTATCTTACATTGTTAATTTTCAGTTTGTGATGTTGTATATTACCGCTTTAATATATGCACATCTATCGAATTATCATTCTAGTACAACTTCTCATGTGCCTCTTGTTTCTCTCTTGAAGAATCATGGCGCCAAAGAAGAAAAGTTACAGTGATGTCGAACTTGCTGTTGTCGTATCTCGAGCAGTGGCCGATGCTTTGGCTGCTCGGGATTCACCTCGAAACTGTTGAAGTAATGACGAAACCCCATTCAATACCCATCTTATCAAACCTTGCTCTTACAAGGATTTTCTTAGTTGCAAACCGCTTTACTTCAAATGCACGGAAGGTGCTATTGGTCTAATCAGGTGGATTGAACGTATGGAATCTTCTTTCTCATACGGATTTTAATCTTCATTTTGGCCCAATTCTTCACTATTATTATTTTGGTCTTCAATTCTTTAAGGTTTTAAGTTTCTTTTCTTCAATTACTTCATTTTCTTCAGTTTCAAGCTTGTTGTCGTTCTTTTTTCTTCAATCTTTAATTAAAATACATTTTTGCAAATATTAACAAAATAAGTATCTAAAATCATAAAAATGCATTAAAATGTATATAAATATAGGGATAAATAGTATAAAATATAGTACCTAATTGATGCTTATCATAACTCGAAATTGTCTGTAATCGTTTAACATCGTAATATCAATCGACAATTTCTCTCGACTATCTTACATTGTTAATTTTCAGTTTGTGATGTTGTATATTACCGCTTTAATATATGCACATCTATCGAATTATCATTCTAGTACAACTTCTCATGTGCCTCTTGTTTCTCTCTTGAAGAATCATGGCGCCAAAGAAGAAAAGTTACAGTGATGTCGAACTTGCTGTTGTCGTATCTCGAGCAGTGGCCGATGCTTTGGCTGCTCGGGATTCACCTCGAAACTGTTGAAGTAATGACGAAACCCCATTCAATACCCATCTTATCAAACCTTGCTCTTACAAGGATTTTCTTAGTTGCAAACCGCTTTACTTCAAATGCACGGAAGGTGCTATTGGTCTAATCAGGTGGATTGAACGTATGGAATCTGTCTTCAACCTATGCAACTGTACAGAGGATAACAAAGTCAAGTTTGATGCCTACACCTTTCAGGAAGGTGCACTTACATGGTGGAACACCCACGCAAACTCTGTGGGCATCGAGATAGCAAACCAGCTTCCTTGGGCTGAACTGAAGAAAAAACTTAGGGAAAAATACTACCCCGAAGAAGAACTGCACCGTCTGGAGGAAGAATTCTGGCACTTGACGGTGCAGGGAACTGACATTGCCCATTGATTATGCCCAGGTTTGGTTGATCCAGAGGAGAAATGCATCAAGAGATACATCCGCGGCATCCCGGAGAATATCCAGGGGAACGTCGCCTCATCTAAGCCAACCACCGTTGAAAGTGCAATCCGGCTGACACATGAACTCATGGAAATGGTTATTAGCCGTGAAACATCTAACACATCCTCCTCCAACAACAACAAACGCAAATCATCTGAACCCCACAATAACCAAAACAAGAAAACAAACACCATCCAAGTTTACAACACAAATTCTGAACCCAAGCGTGGATACACTGGGGACAGGCCATATTGCTCCAAGTGTAACTACCATCATGATGGTCCATGCAATACCCCTTGCAACAACTGCAGGAGGTACGGGCATCCGACCAAAGATTGCCGAGCCCCCAAATCCAACAACAACACCTCTCACAACAATGCCAGACAACCCAAAGTCTGCTTTGGGTGTGGGGAAGCGGGACACTTCACAAATGAATGTCCTAAAAACAAGAACAACAACAACAACGCAAGGGGAAGAGCGTTCGTACTCAACTCCGGAGATGCCCATCAGGACCCGAATGTGGTCACGGGTATGTTCCTCCTCAACAACTTATCTGCTTCCATTCTGTTTGATACTAGTGCTGATAAAAGCTTTATTTCTGATGAGTTTTGTCCCCGACTTGATATCGCACCTATTGCTTTAGATGTAAGTACACCGTAGAACTTGCAAATAGTAAACTCATAGAAACCGATAGTGTGATACCTAATTGCACCTTAAACCTAGCCGACGAGACCTTCTCAATCGACCTTATGCCTCCGAAATCGTTTGTTACGATAAAATCGTTCGTATTCTTCTCACCGTTGGTAAAACCTTTGTCATACAGGGGGAGACCGGTGGGACGAGACTCAACATCATATCCTGTTTGAAAGCCCGGAAATTTTTGAGAAAGGGTTATTCGGCAATCCTCGCACACATCACGGAGAAAAAGTCAGAGGAGAA
The DNA here is from genome assembly GCA_963422505.1 of Pseudognaphalium luteoalbum. Taxonomy (NCBI): domain Eukaryota; kingdom Viridiplantae; phylum Streptophyta; class Magnoliopsida; order Asterales; family Asteraceae; genus Pseudognaphalium; species Pseudognaphalium luteoalbum. The sequence goes on from OY730197.1 coordinate 47,929,120, forward strand.
GCGACTTGAGGAGGTGCCCATCGTTCGAGACTTTCCAGAAGTCTTTCCCGAAGAACTACCTGGTCTATCACCACCAAGACAGGTTGAGTTCTCAATCGACCTCGTGCCAGGTGTCGCACCTGTGGCCCGAGCACCATACCCCTTAGCCCCATCCGAACTTCAGGAGTTGTCCAACCAATTACAGGAGCTCCTGGAAAGAGGATTCATTAGGCCGAGTTCTTCACCTTGGGGAGCTCCGGTCCTATTTGTCAAAAAGAAAGACGGTTCTTCCGAATGTGTATCGACTACCGAGAGTTGAACAAGTTAACTGTCAAGAACCGGTACACACATCCTCATATTGATGACCTGTTTGACCAATTACAAGGGTTGAGTTTTTATTCAAAGATCGATCTCCAGTCAGGTTATCACCAACTACGTATTCGCGACTCCGATATTCCGAAAACTGCTTTCAGAACCCGGTATAGGCATTACGAATTTCAGGTGATGCCATTGTTGAGACATAGTTTGTGACAACAGATCTAGCTTGAAATAGGACTGGTGTAATTGTTATCATGTTTGTACATTGGTTTAGATTTGTAAATAAATGTTTGTTTTGTTATTAATATTCGTTAAATATAGTAGTATGTTAAAGTGTTAGACGAATATTGAATATGAAATGAATATACAAACTGTGCGAGTTGAGATCTCAAGTCGCAAGCATGGTGAGACGAGATGAGATCTGAGCTCGCATACTAAAATGAAGCGAGTCGAGTTCATTATTGGGCTTTGTCTGCGTAGCGAGTCGAGTCAACTCACAGGCCCAGTGGCTGCGAGTTGAAATGAAATATATATATGCCATTCCGAATTGATAACCTGCGAATTCAATATCCAGAGAAAAACAAAACCTAACGGCTAGGCTTTGACGTTTATTTGTTTAAAGCTAAGTATTAGATTACTAAAATGCGAACTTATTCGTTGTTAGTAAGATAACACCGTATTAAGGAATTCCGCACCTTAATACTACAGATAACGAAGTTATCGATCCTAGAACTAGGGACTTACAATTGGTATCAGAGGTTTCGGGCTAAATACGAGCAAGTTCGAGGTTTTTCGGGTTAATCGCGTGTGATTTAGGGTTGTTTTGACGTGCATTAGTGTGTAAAAACAATCAAAATCATTCTCTGACGTTTTTAGGATAGTTTACAGTCGAAATCTACTAATTTTAACGTAAAAATTACCTAAAACTTTTGTTTTCGGGGTTTTCAGCCGTTTCGTGAACTGAGATTAGGGTTTCAGCATTGTCTGCGAACCGAGTTGAACTTGCGAACCGAACCGAGTGTTGCGAGTCGAACAAAGCTGCGAACCGAGATCTCTTGCGAACCGAAATCACTTGCGAACTGACATCACTCCGATCCGAACTGAGACTTGTGAACCGAGTTGTGCGAGTCGAGCTGAGATTGCGAGTTGAATTGAGTTTCTGCGAGTCGAGTTTTCTTTTTCTGAATTCGCAAATACAGTTTAACTTTTAAACTTCACGATGTCTGACCTTAGCAAAATGATTCAGATGGAACACGAGGTTGGCAAATCTAATGTTCCACCTAAATTGTTAAGAGTTGAGGATTATTATAGCTGGAGAGATAGATATGAGTCTTACTGTAGATTTCATGATCTATCTATCTGGATGTATATCAAGAATGGATACGCGGCACCTACACAAACTGTTGAGAATGCTATTGTGGTTCTCACTTATCAACGGATGAGTGAAGCACAAAAGAAGGAATTTGAGATTGAGAACAAGGCTCATTCTTCAATTAAGATGAGTCTTCCTAAGGAACTCAATCATCAACTGAAGTCCTTCCAAACTGCTAGAACTTTGTGGATAGCTCTTGAGAAGAGGTGTGAAGGTAGTCCACAAGTTAAAGCAGGCAAGAAGAATCTCCTAATAAAGTAGTTTACTGTGTTCAAATCTTTGAAAGGAGAAGATCTTGATGCCTATACCACAAGGTACTACCATTTGTTGAGTGAGCTAGACAACCATGAGATAGTAACTACTGTGTAACACCCTCAAATTTCGGGTTGCGGAAGCGGTCGAGTCGGGTGTTACTAAATCAAATATCACAAGCACAAAGGTAAATATTGAACGACTCTAAATGAGACGTTTGAAAATAATTATACATTTCCCAAAATAAAAGTGTATACAAGTTGCGAGTTTGCCAAAATAATTTCAATACATAATTTGTAATACAAAAGTTATGCTAGGAAATCCAATTGTGAAAATATGCGACTCGAGCTAGCATAATCTTGTAGCAATCTTAATCCTGCTGGGCACCTAAGAACACATGCTAAAATGAGTCAGCTATAAAGCTGGTGAGTTCATAGGATTTATCATTGAAACATAAAGTATATATCTTGTATGTTTTGAAAGATGGTTTCAAAATCCACGATTTTGATTTGTTTTGTTATCTTGTTGTAATACCAGTGTATATACATCTAACGGGGTATTTCATACCCAATTAGTGGTGACGTGTACCTAAGTACATAGAGAGGGTGGCATACTATGCCTAGATACTCATCAGGTATAATTGAGTCTACAGTCGTGAGGCAATACATGCCTAAGTATGAATCGTGTGATTGTATGACAGCGTCATATGTTAACGAATAATGGTGTTACTTATGTTGTATAAAAACATGAGGATGCCCCCGTGGCATAATATGTGACGTCCAACAAATATTAAATTGTAGTCCCACAGACTATGATCGAGTAACTAGTGTATTGCATCCAGCAATAGTTAATAGTTGACCCGCAGATCTATGATTGAAATGTTTAGTGTGTCCGTTTGTCCAGTTAGTGTAAACTAACCCGGACATGATTGAGCTAACGATCTCGCGTGGAAACTCCATCGACCCGTTAACTTGTTGCGAATCACGAGCATAAGCTCACCCATACGTGAATGAGTGTGGATCACAAGCATAAGCTCGCCCATCCATCGAGTGTATCGCTTTACCGCGATATCGTACTTGTGTCCACTTCTCACCGTGGCATCGTTCTGTGCCCACTTTACCGTGGCATCGTTTGGTGCGCACTTCTCACCGTGGCATCGTTTTGTGCCTATCTGGTATCGACCGAATTGCTCGAAAGCAAAGTTTGTAATTGAGCCGGCAGTACTACGACATGCTTGAGCTAACGATCATGATTGAGCTAACGATCTCGCGTGGAAACTCCATCGACCCATTAACTTGTTGCGAATCACGAGCATAAGCTCACCCATACGTGAATGAGTGTGGATCACAAGCATAAGCTCGCCCATCCATCGAGTGTATCGCTTTACCGCGATATCGTACTTGTGTCCACTTCTCACCGTGGCATCGTTCTGTGCCCACTTTACCGTGGCATCGTTTGGTGCGCACTTCTCACCGTGGCATCGTTTTGTGCCTATCTGGTATCGACCGAATTGCTCGAAAGCAAAGTTTGTAATTGAGCCGGCAGTACTACGACATGCCCGACTTGAGTAGTTGAGAGCCGACAGTACTACGACATGTCCGACTAGTATGATCGTGTTTGTCAGAGTTTATGTATATTTATATACGTAAGTAAATTGTATGTAGCACCAAGTGCTCGATATTGAGTACGAATATGTGTATACATATATATATATATATATATATATATATATATAAGTCAAATCAGACAAACACATGTAACCATGAGTCATGCAACGCATGAGAGTAATGTATTGTATCTAAATATGTATATACAATACTTAAATATTATGTGCTTTGCAATATGCCTAGGTATGACTAATCATCACCTAGTTATTCTGTATTAGTGTAACGAATCTATACTAGCATATGATACCATCGTATACTCCTAGTCTCATCCTAGCATGTATATGGAAATCTTGGGTTGTTTTTTACTTGAGTTCAATTCCCATTCCGACATCCTGAACGTATGTGTAGTCTTAGTTCCTAAAAGAAAACTAATCCTGTATTGGTAGAACTAACCAGTTCTATTGTAGTTAATAAGGTTGTCCCGTGACAATAAGGTCAATGTATAATAGTGAATTAACCAAGTCAGGTGATGGTGATTGTTAGACAACAATCTAATGGTGTACAATGGTAACCTAACTAGGTTAAACAGTGATATTGTTCCACAACAATATATTGGGTGTAATTCCTAAGTATTACACATTCGTATTTCCAAACAGTGATATAGAAACGTATGAATTATAAAAGTTTAGCATTATAATTCGAAAACAGAAATGGAGCATGCGTCTCACCCCGAAAATAGTAAAACAGTTGAAAGAGTGAGGCTATGAAACTCACTTGAGGAGTTAGCGATCCTACGATACGCGCGTCGTCCGATGGGTAACCTCCTAGTGTCCTAAACACGTGAGGTTATATGAGTACGAGATAAATTAGTTTGTCTAAGCGAGTAGCGTCAATATTCGTTCGTCGCCCAGGGTTGAAAACTGTGTACGGGGGTCCGGGGGCAGCGCCCCTGGTAGCGGAGTCCAAGGGGTGGCAACCCCTGGCGGGGTCCAAGGGGCAGAGCCCCTGGCTGGGGTCGAGCTGGAAAATTTCATTTGCTTTAGTGAAAACGCTCCGAATTTTCATTTCGGAGTAATATAATGGCGGTAAAATTTGAGTTTCCACACTTAGTGAAAAATGTGTATTTTCTGTTTTAGGCGACACTAGGCAAGTGTCGCTATAGGCGACACTTAAGATTGGCATCACTTGGGAAGTGACGCTACGGGCGTCACTAAGGGCGTCACTGGGGAAGTGACGCTACGGGCGTCACTAAGGGCGACACTCAAAGGCGTCACTAGGGTGTGTCACTAACATGCGACACTTACATGCGTCACTTAGGCAAGTGATGCTACACTGCAGGTCTGTGGGCGACACTTGCAACTGTTCGACGGGTTTTCACCCAAAAATGCAATCTAACCTATTTTTAGGTCGGATCTTGTTGGTATAATGTTAATACATGATATATTAAGTGTTTTTAACAAGAAATAACAAAGAGAAGCGTGAAATTCCTTACGATTTGAAGATCGAGAGTTTGAGGATGATGATGGTGTTCTTGAAGATGGAGAAGATGAAGATGATGGTGATGGATGCTTGTTGTTGCTCTTGTTGATGATGATTCCGAAAATGATGTTGATGATGATGATGTTGTTGTTGATTATTGTTGGTTGAGGATGAAAGAAAGAAAAGAGAGAGATAGAGGTATAGATGTGTGTGTTTTATGTATAATGAAAACAAAGAGGGGAATTGGTGGGGGTTTGGGGTTTGGCCGACCAAGAGAAGAGGGGAGGGGGTTTTCCTCCACTTCGTCTCCAATTCGCAGTATAAAATACCCGTATTTTCATACCTGATTTTTATACAAATTTAATATGTTAAATTCATAATTTTGTTCAAACTATTTCGTAAATATTTTAAATGAAAATATTTCACTTGAATTACAAAAATGTAATTTGGTCTCAGCTCGTTTCAATTGTGATTATTAAATAATCATTGGCTATTATATAAAAATATATAAAATTTTCGATCACTTGGTTGTAATTGCATATAATAATACAATTATTTAAAGTTTAAATTTGACGCGAAAATTTAACTTTTGACCGGGTGTTACATATTGAGACTGAGAAAACTGATAAGTTCATTGAGGGTTTACCGTCTAAGTGGGAAATGCATGGAGTAATGCTTAAAGACAATGATGAGAGGTATGCAACTATGACCTTAGAGCAGGCTATTGATAAGCTCAGAGGTTATGATTTCACCAAGAAGACTAGAGATGTTGATTCTGATTAGGCTCAGGATCCGAGACTATAACATGGAAAATCTGCTATCTCTACTGATTCCTCAAGCTCGACCACTGCTTTGTTTGCTGGTAATGCTGATGGAAAGGGTGAAATGATTACTGATGATTTGTGTCTTGTTACATCATCTGGTAGTGAAGCAAAGGGAAAACCAACTAAGAAGTCATCTCAGGAGCATCAAAAGATGCCTATGAGTGTGAAATCTGCTGAACAACAATTATCTGTTCTTGCTTCCTTTGTAGCTTCGTATGAAAACTACATTCAGGGTAAAATCAATGATCCAATTATGTTTGACGAAGATTACGATCATATAGACCCTAATTATCTTGAAGAAATAGAACTTCAGGATCAACTTGCTATGTTGTCAAGAAGAGTAAAGAATTTCTTGAAGAAAACTGGTAGAAAGGTAGTTGGCAATCGATCAAGGTTTGATAAAACCAAGATCAAGTGTTTTAACTGTCAGGGTTATGGACACTTTGCTCGAGAATGCCAAAGACCTAAGGTAGAAGCTGGCAATGGGAAACAAGGTTCGGGAAGTACTCTTGCTTCCAAAGCCTTGGTTGTGAAACAGTTGGATGGCTCTTATGAATGGAAAGCTCAGTCTGAGGAAGCCTTCATGGCTGAGATTGATGAGTCTACATCTTATATGCCTACTGATGCAGAGTGTGATGTTAAGGTGCCGGAGGTTGAAGTGAAAGAAAGTGATGAAGATGTGCTATATATGGATTCAATTGAAAATATGAATCCTGAAGATTTTGTAGTACGCATGGCTGAAGTTCAAACAGACAAGAAAAGGGTATGTATTGATATTCTTACTCTTGCTGATGTCTGTTATGTAGTTACTTATTTACAATCACAGGTTAGTATGTTAACTGAATCAAACAAAAATCTGTCTTCTCAAGTTAACTTGATTGATGAATCTAATAAGACTATTAGATCTTTACTTGAACTAGCTAAGATGGATGTGCGTAGGTTAAGTGACGATAAACAGGACTTAAAAGATAAAATTAAGTCTGATGCTTCTGATAGGATTGCACTTAGAGATACCATTAATGAAAAAGCTGTTATCATAGATGGTCTCTATATAAATCTAAAAGACTTAAATCAGAAAATTGCTAATAAGGAGAAAGAGTTAGCTGATTGTAAATTGAAGTTAGTTGAGCAAAATCGAAAGATTTAAAATTACAGAACCACTGAGATGGATAAGATGATTAATGCTCAACGAAGTGTAAAAGATAAGTCAGGATTAGGTTACAATGAGACATCTCCTCCTTTCAATTCAAATTACACTAGGCTTCTAGAAGACACTGAGATGAGTGAAGCATGTTCTGTAGAACCAGTAACTAAACTTGAACAGTTTGAGGCACAGAAGAATGTTATTAAGAATTCTTCATCTGATGATAGTAAGAAAATTCCTCACACTAAAGTACAGTTTGTACCGGGTGGAGTAATTAATGATACTAAGACTGATGAAGTAATTATTAAAGAACAAGTTAGTGATCCTTTAATGCCTAGACGCCAACTGCGAATGCAAAAGTTGGTAAGTCACGGAAACAGATGTCCTGCTTCAAATGTCACCAAAAAGGACATGTGGCTTCTTGTTGTCCAAATAAGAAGTTGGAAGCATTACATAAGTTAGTGAATACTGAAAAGACACCGACCACTTCTAGTTCAATTATAGACAGGTTAGGCTCCAAACCGGGATTAGGCAGCAAACCTGTAAGCATTCTGAAGAGAGATGGTAATCATAGTGTCTCTCCACCTAAACTTAAAAGGCCTTATACTCTGAACGAAAATACTTTCAATAAGCCAAGAGATAAGACACCTTCGAGGTTTAGAACCCCCAGTAGAAACCATAGTCAGTTTGAAAATGGTTCTACTTCAAGTACACAAGAAACTAAGTATGATCCTAGGAGGTTTTCTACTCACTCTCCTCATAGGCCTAAGACTACAGATCATCAACAATCTCAAACTCCTGTGAAAGTTACCAAGACTCCCGATGGGAATAGTTATGGTTACTTTAAGGAGGTTCAGATTGTAGATGATCAGGGACAAACCAAGACCGTAATGGCTAGGGTCCCTCTTGAAAACTAACTGTGTACAACTTGTTATGTGTAGAAGCAGACTATGAACAAGGACAGCTGGTGGTAAGTAGACAGTGGATGCTCAAGACACATGAGGAGAACGAAGTCTACTGAAGGACTTCAAAGAAGGTCTCAAGCAAAAAGTAAATTTTGCAGGAGATAAAGGAGGAGTACTTACTGGGAAAGGAAAAGTTTCAAATGGAACTTTGACTCTAGAGGATGTGAATTATGTTGAAGAACTAACTCATAACCTAGTGAGCGTTTCCCAAGTCTGTGATAAAGGTCATCCAGTTCATTTTAATGAAAAGGAAGCTTTAGTTCTGAAGCCAGGCTTCACAATTTCTGAAGAATGGATATTGATGAGGGCACCAAGGAACAAGGATATCTATGCTATCAACATGAGTGTTCCTAACTCTTCAATGGTGTCTACATGTTTATTATCCAAGGCTTCAGAAGCAGACGCACTTTTATGGCACAGGAGAATGGCACATCTGAACTTTCGAAAAATGAACTATATAACTAAGAATGGATTAGTTCTAGGTGTACCACGGAAACGTTTCGAGTATGAAGACAAGTGTGTTCCTTGCCTAAAAGGAAAGCAGCACAAGAAACCACACAGGTCTAAGACTGAAAACTCAATCTCCTTGCCATTTGAATTGCTACACATAGACCTCTTTGGCCTTATAAGCAAGAGAAGTCTAGGTGGCAAGTGGTACTGTTTAGTTAACACAAACGATTACTCTAGATTTTCATGGGTATTATTTTTGGGATCTAAGGATGAAACTCCTAGCATCTTGATGGAGTTCTTAGATCTAGTAGAGAATGTCTATAAAATGAGAGTAAAGCGTATTCGTAGTGATAACAGAATGGAATTCAAGAACTCAACGTTAAATATCTATTGCTTAAGCAAAGGGATACAACATCAATTCAGTGCACCATATGAACCTCAACAGAACGGTGTTGCTGAAAGGAAAAATCGAACGTTGATTGAAGCTGCTAGAACAATGCTTGCAGATTCAAAGCTTCCAGTCATATTTTGGGCAGAAGCGGTGAATACAGCATGTCATGTTCTAAATAGGGTTCTTACGGTCAAAAAACATAACAAGACTTGTTACGAATTAATGAATAATAAGAAACCTAATCTGAAGGGATTTGAACCCTTTGAAGTTGCATGTACGATATTGAAAACAGAAAATCAAGCTAAATTTGGCGAAAAGGCTGACGAAGGATTTTTCCGAGGTTATGTGCCCAATTCGCCTAATAAAAGAGTTTTCATTTATAACATTGAGGTTACGAGCTATGTACCTACTGTACATAAGGGATTAGATTGACAATTTGACTATTCAGATCTCTTTCAGTCATTTAAAGTTCCTATAAGTGACTTTGTCAGTGATTCAGAGATCTCTGAGCACTTATTGTATGAAGATTCAGACAATGGTCCCTCTTCAACATCGAGTGTTCTGAAATCTGGAATCAGGACAACGGATGACTCAAATGAAGCTTCTTCAAGTGGGTCACAACAACCTTCAAAGGATGAGTATCAAGAAACAAAAGATTCCGAGGATGATCTTCGAACAAAGTTTGATGATATACTTACTCCTTTGAAACACTTAAGGTTATCTTTAGCTCGTTCAGAAGATATGCCTTCATTAGAAGAGATTGGTACTAACTTAGGAGATGAGTTAATAGTTGACCCTATACCGGTTACAAGAACGAGTAAGAATCATCCCGTTGAAAACATCATCGGTGATATTAATACTCCTGTTCAAACTAGGACTCAATCTAAAGCTAGTACATCTGAAAATTTAGAAAGCTTGTATACTGCTATGAAAGAGACAGGGATTCCTAATCAATGTCTATATTCATGCTTTATCTCACAAGTTGAGCCTAAAAATGTGCAAATGGCTCTAAAAGAAAGCTCGTGGGTCGAAGCTATGCAAGAAGAACTATTACATTTTTCAAAACTACAAGTATGGGAGTTGGTTGACCTTCCAAATGGAGAATATCCAATTGGAATTAGATGGGTATTTAAGTGTAAGAGAGATGACCGGGGAGTCATTACTCGCAATAAAGCCCGTCTAGTGGTTCAAGGGTTTAATCAACAAGAAGGAATAGATTACAACGAAGTATTTGCACCAGTTGCTAGGCTAGAAGCAATTAGAGTATTCTTAGCATTTGCATCTTTTAAAGGTATAAAAGTTTATCAGTTGGATGTTAAGAGTGCCTTTTTGTATGGAAAAGTTGAAGAATTGGTGTATGTTTCACAACCACCAGGGTTTACTGATTCTGACTATCCAGATAGAGTATATCGCTTGAATAAGGCTCTATATGGATTGCATCAAGCTCCTAGGGCATGGTATGGAACACTATCAACGTATCTACTTAAGAATGGATTTACAAGAGGATCAATTGATAGTACACTTTTTGTAAAGTGGAACAAGAATGACTTTCTACTTGTACAAGTGTATGTTGATAACATTATCTTTGAATCTTCTGATGATAAGATGTGTCAAGAATTTGAGAAAGTCATGAGAAAAAGGTTTGAGATGTCAGCAATGGGAGAGTTAAACTTCTTCTTAGGATTGCAAGTTGATCAAAAGAAGGATGGATTCTTTATTCATCAATCTAAATATACATATGAGCTATTGGAACGCTTTAAGATGGATGAAAGTAAGGTCTACAATACTCCAATTCCAGTCAATCATAACCTTGGACCAAATACATCAAGTGATAGCGATGTGGATCCAACTCTTTATAGAGCCATGATCGGATCGCTAATGTATCTAACTGCCTCTAGGCCTGACATTATGTTTTCTATTTGTATATGTGCAAGATATGAGGCAAATCCGAAAGAGTCACATATGCAAGCTGTGAAACGGATCTTTCGTTACCTCAAAGGGAAACCGAAGCTGGGACTTTGGTATCCGACTGATGGAGACTTAGATCTCATAGCTTATACTGATTCGGATTATGGAGGATGCAATCGGAATAGGAAATCTACAACCAGAGGATGTCAATTCTTAGGAGGTAGATTAAGAAGCAAAGCTCGGTAGCCATTTCTACATGTGAAGCTGAGTATGTTGCAGCTGGCAGTTGTTGTTCTCAAGTTCTTTGGATCCAACAGCAACTGCGGGATTATGGGTTAAACATAACTAATACTCCTATGATGATTGATAATGAGTCAACAATGTCGATCACCAACAATCCGGTGAAGCACAGTAAAACTAAGCACATTGATATTCGACATCATTTTATTAGAGACTGTGCTGAGAAGAATTTGATAAAGTTAGTTAAGGTTCCATCTTTCTATAACTTAGCAGACTTATACACTAAGGCGTTCGACAGAGCAAGATTTGAGACGTTGGTTCAACTAAACGGAATGAGAAATCCAGAGTGATTAGTCTTCCAAGGGTATTTTTGTAATAGTTAGTAGTACGTTTTACGCTTTTATAAAAAAAAGGGGGGGGGGGGGGCCATGTGACATTCATTTGCTTGTTACCCGAGGGGAATTGCCTCCAATAAAAGAACAACAGTAGTTCTTTTAGAAAAATGCTTAAGTTTTTATCTGCAAAAATTATGGGAGATGATAGTACATTAGGAGAATAAGCTTAATAATAATAAGCTTAAGTCCTAAGTATGTTGTGTTAATAGGTTCAATTAAAGTTACATTAGAACTACAGCAGTTCTATCAGGTATGTATTTATATTTATTTGATTATACACCTATATCCACAAGTTATAATATGCATGTTTTAAATGACTAGACAGCTTCATTATATGATGTACTGGTAGGCAGATTATATAAACATCTCTAAGCCTTTAAGAAATCTTAATATACTTGATTGTTATTTAGTGTTTCTATTATATGGTGTATGACATAAGTCTTAATTGTTGACTGATAGCATTCACATACACTGTAATTATAAAGTTGTAATATGACAAATAGTAACAAGATGGGTAATAACTTAATTACTGGAGACTTTGTTGTACTAAGTACAGACCTGAAGCCTTTATTTAAATTGATATTCTCAAATGTATTTTGAATCATGCTAAAAGGGATCCTCTATTGTACTAAGTACAGACCTGGAAAACATAGCATTTTCAAAGTATGTTTGATATTTGTCTAAATTCTAAATTCAAGTGTTGGTTCGATAAATCTCTACCTTGAATCTAAAGAACTCAGTGTTATATGTGTTGCTTGAATTCTTCAGTATGTCATATATTAGAACAAACGCGGTAATATTCATACTCACAATAATGGTGTTGCTTAGATATGTAAGTATATTTTGTTTATGTGGATCATAATATTGGTAATCATCTTAAACTGTCTATAAGAAAATATTCACTTTACGTGAATAAATATGTTTTTATTATTTATGCTATGTGGATAAAGGTACTTAAGATAAAATTTATAAATATAAATGAATAGATGATAAAAATTAGCTGTAATTTTGTTGCAATTTATTTGAATTTCATGAGGTATGTATATTAACAATCTACTTAGCCTTTTAATAAATTTAAATAGTTTGTTCTTTCTAATATGATCCCTAAGCAGATAAACTCTTATCCAGTTGAGTTATGTACTTTAGTTTATGTTTAAGTGATTAATAAAATGGTACCTGATACCACTGTTTGTTTATTTAATTGTTTTATTTTATCTTTCTTTTTATCTTAATGTTTAAAGTTTTTGTTTTGATATGTGTTTACCCTTTGGAATTAAATTATACTGGATATTTATTATATGTTGAACAAACGTAATATGACAAATGAAAATTAATATATAGGTTAAGTGGAGTGTTAATCGAAAGTCTTCCGACTCACATGTAGTCAAGCAGCGTGTCCTAATTTTAGATCAGCGGTTAACTTCTTTATAACTTATATATATATATATATATATATATATATATATATATATATATTAGATTTGTCTATATAATCAAGACCATAAGGTATATAAGTAAATAATTTTTAGCTCAAGATTTTCTTTATACAAGATTAACTGTATCACGGGTTTAGTCGGTTAATATATGTAAGAGGATTTTCATTGAGGAAAAATTATGCGAAAACATTTTCTTTAAAATGTTTAGGCTACATAGTTACAGAGTTAACTATATAAGTGTAAATGGGTTTTAATTTATACTTAGAATTCAATTCGCATTTTTATTTAAAACTTGCGAGTTTGACAAGTCAACTTTGCGAATCGAGATATACTTTGCGAATCGAGTAAAATGTATATAAGGGTGGTCAAACGAGTCAAATAAACCACCGAACCCACAATTCATTTGCGAGTTCACTTCATTCCTGCGAATCGACTAGTGGCGAAACTAGACGAAAATAGTGTTTCGTTTGATTTCGATATATCAACTACAAGGAACGAGTTTTTGAATCCGTAAATTTTATACATCTTTTGATTGCAATCATTTTAAGGTATAAACCAATGGATTTCATCGGGTATTTAACTCGAAACCGAAGTTTTAATAAAACTAGGGTTTCGGTTTAAACTTTCAATGATTTACGTAGATTTGTTGTGTTCATGAACACGAATCACTAGGGTTTATGTTAAACGCATCATATTGACCGTAAATTAATCGATAGATTGCATTACATTTGATGCATTAATCGATTTTAGTCTCAACCCGCAGCGGCAGTTCATGCTGCGAGTTGAGTTCCAGATTCAACTCGCAAATCTACTTTAGCGAGTTAAGATTATGATTTGTTGACTTGTTGACCATGCGAGTCGACTATGTTCGTTGACTTATCGACTTGCGGACCGAGTTGATTAGTGAATCGACTTGCGAGTCGAGATGCGGATTGACTTGGTTAGCGAGTTGACATGGCTGAGAAACGAGTTACGAGTTGAGGTTCATTTATGTGAATCGAAAATTTATTAGTAAGTCGTGACTTAAAATTTTGATTTAATAAGTTTTAATAATCATTAAACTTTCGACTTCAAAATTTAATATATGTTTCGATGTAGGAATTTTATATTGAAATGTAATAACCTATACTATATTGATATATACGACTTGAGATAATAATGTAACAAGTTATATATATAATTTAGAACTTAGATGTTTGATGAATATTTTTATTCATAATACATTATTGTTTAAAATTTATTGTATGCTGGTAACGTGTATTAATTGTTTTTGTCATTTGTGTTTTTATAGATATAGCGAGACAATTTGATAAAGGTCACAACATTCTTGTTGATCTTGATCTTTCGGCACGCGGAGCAAATAAAGTTGCCCAAGTGCTGACATTCTTTGCACGTTCACGCATTAGGTATGCGATTACAGAGTCTCCTCAGATCTCTCAAAAGATACTGAATGATTTTTGGACAGATATTCAGTATGATCAGACCGTCAACCCACCAGTGATATGCACAACGGTCAATCAGAGACCGGTTGTCTTTTCTGCATCTGATCTTTGTCAGATTTTACGACTGGGGACAGTAGACCAAGAAGATGGTCCGACTGAGTACCCTAGTGATTTTGTTGAGGGTGCGTTAGGCCGTATGGGGTATACGGGTGAGAGAAGAGGACGTCAATTCCTCAAGGCTCTAGTTATTGGGCAATGGAGATTCTTGTGGCATGTTATCATCACATTTTTTGGACCAAAGAAGGGTGGTTTTGACGAGTTAAGCCCTGCTCTTATATCGGCCGTACTGTCACTGGTTTACAACAAACCATACAGTTTCCGTGATTATATTTTTGGAGAGCTGGTACGCCAGATATCGGGAACTGTTAGATCGAGATTATTGATCTACCCGAGGTTCTGCATGCTGATCATCCGTTCTCGGATTGCTGATCTTGTTATCCCTGAGCCGCATTTACGCGTCGATACAATAGCGCTCAGAGAATACAACGCGATGTTTCAGCAGACTATTCGTCGGGAAGAATATGTCAAGCCTGAAATTCGAGATCTTTTTGGCTATATTCTTGATCCTGCTTATGTGACACCACCGAACAATGGTTGGCTAGACGTTGATACTGTTGCTGCTGTTCCAGACCCGATAGCTGATGTGGATCAACCTGAAGATCCACAAGAGCTTCTAGAGGATGTTTTGGAATAGGTGAACCCAGAGGTCACTGCACAGCTGGTGCAAGAGGTGCTAGGGCAAAATGATGATGCCAATGATCCTCTTCTTCAAGCGATTGATCAGTTATTGATGTTGCACCTGCACAGGTATAATTAATATTATATAATAATATAGATACTTAGTTGATAGATCTTATTTTTTAATCATAAAAGTTTTAATATTATATATAATGATATAGATATTTAGTTAATTAGGTACTACATCTGATTATAAAATATAAATATCATTATGCACAGGAAGCTGAGACTGCAGACTCGGAATTCACTCGACCTGAGGGTGTGTAGGGACAGCTTGATAGATCTGAGGGTTTTACCTTCTAAGGTAATATATCAGATAATCTTAAACATATAAAGAACTTGGATGATAGAGCTTCTAGCTAATCATAAATGTTTAATATAATTAATATTTAGGATTCTGATGTTGGTCCATCTGGAGGCCGTGATGGTTAATCAGCTTCAGATAATGATGATGATAGTACTCCTTCTCCACCTCCAGATGCTGGTTATATTAGATATCAATCTAGGATGATTCCAGATCCAGCATTGAAGGAAAAGAGAAAGGCTAAGGAAGTCGACCCAGACTTCAGCTTGATGAAGGTCCTGAGGAAGAGGATACACCTCTTATTTCTCAACGTCGTAAGCGTTCCAGGACTTTGACCATTCAGGATGGTATGTTTTATTTAGAGTTATATTATCTTAACTTGTTGTTTGTCAGGAGTTAAACTGAGACAGTTCATTCTGTGACAGTTTCTCAAGATACATCACAGGTAGAGACGATGATACCGGTGGTTACTTAATCAGTATCTGTACCATCTGAGGTATGAGATAAACGTTTAGTACTACAAGTGTTATATATTTAATTAGAGATTAAGACAGAGTTATCTGTAACAATTACTTCTTTAATTGTATCTAACTTTACAGGCTGAGAAAATGCTAGAGTCAGTGGAACCAGAAGTGGTCTCCAGGACTATTGAGAAGGGAGTTGCTGAACTAGTGCGTGATGCATAGTTTCCAACTAACAAAGCTAGTAGATTTGCAGCTAGTCTTCTCATGAAAGCTTTATCTCAAGCTATTCCACAACTTACACCTGAGTCTCATATTTCTTCACTCACACCACCTGGACCATCTACTATCTCTGTTACTCCTACGACTGATACTGAAAGGATTACATCCTTAGAGTCTAGGGTTAAGGAGTTAGAGAAGCTTACTTTACAAATTCCAGAGTTGGTAGCTCAAAATCTTTTAGTGTGTCAGTCAGTTGGTCTATCGAGTTGTAAGACACTGCTGCAGACTCCACACTTTACTACAAGATGTTGGTACATTTAGTGTGTCAGTCAGTTGGTCTATCGAGTTGTAAGTGTTGTGAGTTAAGTTTAATAGAAATATAGATTTTGTACTTAGCGACACTTAGTTTGAGGCGACACTTGCCTTAGTGACGCATAGCGACACTTAGGTAAGTGACGCATGAAGGCGGCCACATGCGTCACTAGTCGAGCGACGCATATCTGCCGATTTGTGTTATTATTTAAGCAAACCTATGGGTTTCTGGCTAAGGTTGACCAAACTCTAGTACCATTTGTTGACTAAAATCACTTGTAAACAATTCCAATACGTTCGTTAAGCTAATAAACACGTTTTACTTGATTAATCAATCGCTTCAGTTTGAGTTTATTATTGTTTCGTGTGATTGTTTGATTCCGCCTTACAATCATTGTCAACCATCACTTAGATCCGAGGCAATGGGAACTCACAACTGGTATCCGAGCCACTCGATGGTTCGGTTGACGTTTTGAAGACGTTTTTGGATTGATTTCGGTTTGGTTCTTATAAAAAACCAAGAATAATCAAGGATTTTGGATTAATTAGGTGCTTTTCAGATGATTTTCATCATTATTTACAGGTTTTGTTCGATAGGGTTTGAAGAATTTTCGTTAGGATTACGAAAATTCGATTTTTAGGGTTTTTAGGACTTCACAGCCATTTTTGCGTCACTTGACAGTGACACTTCGTGCAACACTCCGTAAGTTCCATTTAGGGTTTTACCGACATTCTGGTGCGTCACATTGTGCGTCACTTAGAGCGTCATTTGTGATTGATACGACACTTACCTCTAGTGTCGTCTGCTTTACTCTACTGACACTCACGTGTGTCACTTCAGCACGTCACTTGTTTGTCAAGCGTCACTTCCACTAGTGATGCCTGTTTGATTTATTGCGTCACTCAAGTACAATACTTGGGTGCGTCACTTGCTTAATTGAGCGACACTTGCTTCTAGTGTCATCAGTCACTTTATACGTCACTCGATAGCAACACTTATTGAGTGACGCCTTTGGTACTAATAAGTTTTCTAGTTCTTGTTTTTGAGCTATTTTTCAGGATATCCTTTAATGGCTGCTGTTGCCGATAAAGAAGATATTAGGGGAATCAGAGATATGATCAAACAAAATCATGATGTTGGTTCTAACAATAAACCTCATTTGTTTACTGCTGATATGGATTATGCATATTGGCGTGACCGATTTGAACAATACGTAGATTTCCATTGTCCAGAGCTCTGGGGTCCACTCAGAGAAAGATATGAAGCTCCAGTAGCTGAGGGAGATTATCGTGGTATCCCTCCATCCAAGACATATAAAGCTATGTCTCCTGAAGAGAAAAAGGAGTATGACATTGAGAGAAAGGCTCATTCGGCTATCTGTATGTGCCTCACTAAAGATGTCTTACGACTTTTCAAAACTCATGACATCACATACGATCTTTGGAAAGCTATTGAAACAAGATGTGGAGGAAATCAGAAGTATAAGGAGGCTAAACTAGAACTAATCAAGAAACATTATGATCTGTTTGATATTCTTCCTAATGAAACGGCATCTGGATTATTCACAAGATACTCACAGTTAGTTAGTGAGTTAACCGAGGGAGGTTACAATTTCCCTCAGATTGAGGTGAATAAAAAGCTGTTGGATGTTCTGCCTAGTACTTGGGATGTAAAAGTACAATTTCTAAAGGAGAGCCAAGAGTTAGCAAGAATGAATCTGGATGAGTTAATTGGCATTCTTCAAGCTCATGCAATGGAGTTGAAGAAAAAGGAGTGTAAATCGGGTGGTTTTGTTCAAGACCCGACATTATATGGAGGAAAGGTAAACACCGGGAAGACTTATGGTGGAATGGCCTTCATTTCTGATATGAGTTTTCCATTGCAGTCTACTGGTGCTCATCATCCAGTCTATGCTTCTGGACCTTCACAAGGTTCACAACAGCAAGTTGCGATTTCCCCTGCTATTGAAGAACAGGCTGCTATCTATACAGCTTTTCTTAGCTCTTACAAGGATCTGGTTTCACAACCAAATTCTACACTAGAACTTGCTAAAGAAGATTATGCTCAATTGGATGCCGATGATCTTGAGCAAATGGATTTAAACTGGAATATTGCCATGATCTCAAGAAGAGTTCAAAAATTCTTGCAACGGACTGGACGCAAGAGTTTGGAAGGAAACGGCAAAACCAGTTTTGGTTTTGACAAGAGCAAGGTCCGTTGCTATAATTGTCAGAATTTGGGACATTTTGCTAGAGAATGTGAGAAACCCAAAGTTCCTCCATCGGGTTTTACAAAGCCTGATGCTCCTAAAGCTCCAGAGAAGGAAGAAGTAAAGCAAGTGACAGCTGATGCATTAGTTGTCTTTGAGCCTACAAACACGGACTGGAGCATGTTTGCTAACAAGTATCAACAGTGTCTTATGGCTCACATTACTAATGAGGTACGCAATGAACCAGAAGAGCCTTTGAATTGTATTTCATGCATTAAGTTAACTGAATCTTTAAAGTGCTTTCAAGAAGAAAACGTAGAATTAAGGAAAAAGGTTGCAAAACTTAATGAGTCCAATAAGTACTTAAAAGCTAATGAACAACTGTATGATAAGAAAATTGAGGCTTATAAACAAGACACTCAAAAGTACAAATCCAAGGTCTTTAGTCAACAGGATGCTATTAACAGCTATCTTGCTGAAATAGAACTGTTAAGAAAGGAACTCTCTGATTTAAAAGTTGAGTATGATAACTATAAAAACAAGATTCTAGGTTCCTCTTCCTCTACGGTTGCCTTCAATGAAATCCTTAATAAGCAGAGGACAGATAACAAAACTAAGGCAGGACTAGACTATTCTGAAGTCCCACCTCCCACTGAATATTGCCCTATGCTTGTTAAGGAAGGCACTGAAGAGATTCCTGTTGACAATGCATTGTTATATGGTATCAAGTCAAAGGTGAATAAGCAAAACAAACAGGCAAAGAAGAAAACCAAGCGGCCAGAGTATCCTTCGCCTAAGTTTGTTAAGTCTGAGACTGTATCTCCAGTTAGTGTTGAGGAGATAGTTGAGATTGAGGATATTACCGATGAGGAGTATCCTAAGGTTGAAAAGGTTGAGGTCAAAACAGAAAAGGTGTTTTTGACGACTGAAAATGTCCTTAAAGTACAAAATGATAAGGGCAAGAAAAAGGTTTTAAATGAGAAAACTCAAACTTTACAGACACCTATAAAGATTTTGAAAAATAACTTAAATGTGAACATTGAAAGAGTTTTATGTAAAAAATCTTCACCTTCAACCAATCAACCGAGGCAAGCACCTTCTCAAACTTGCACACACGGTGCTTGTTCTAAAACTGCCTCACCTTCCACTCCGGTAAATCCTCAACCTCAACCAATTGTTGAGAATCGTTCCTGTTTCTACTGCAAGAAACAGGGACATTTAATTCGTGATTATCCCAAGCTTTCTCATCAGCTCTATGGGAGAGATATGCCTAGAACTTCTATTTATAGAAATTCATTTTCACCACCTAGGCGTTATTCCAAATCTCCCAAGCCTGTTGAAAAGCAAAGTAATGTTGGGCAAAAACCTTTGCCAAAACAAAAACCCGACATTGCTCCAAACCAACTTCCGAACAATCTAAAGTTTGGAAACGAAAGGAGTCTGCTAGTGACTCTTCCGTCATCAACAATAACACATTAGATGAAAATTCTGATTTGTTGAAAAATAAAGTTCTGTCCGATGTGATTATTGTTGATGACCTTGGTAGACCTAAGTCTGTAAAGGCTTGGGTCACCATTTCTCACTAATCTCCTTACTTTTATGTGTTGCAGCAATCAGAAAATGTTAAAGATAGTGAATGGTTCATGGATAGTGGTTGCTCGCGACACATGACTGGCGATGTGTCTCTTTTGACGGATGTTAAACCACACGCCGGAGGACATGTTGCCTTTGCTGGAGATACCAGAGGAACGATTACTAGAAAGGGAACGCTAACTAATGGGAAAGTTAGCTTTGAGAATGTGAACTATGTGGCTCAACTCACTCATAACTTGCTGAGTGTTTCACAAGTCTGTGATAAGGATTATACCACTGCTTTCACAAAGACAGAATGTGTGATCTTGAAGCCGGGTTTTGTTATCCCTGAAGAATGGGTGCTTATGCGGGCGCCACGGAGAAACGATACCTACGTGATGAACATGGGAACTGTGGAGACTACAGATGAATACACTTGTCTCCTGTCAAAGGCTTCGGAAAAGAAATCACTGCTTTGGCATCGACGGATGGGACATATTCATTTTCGCAAAATGAATTTCCTCATAAATAATGATTTGGTAAACGGAGTTCCAAAACAGTCCTTTGCTCTAAAAGATGACTGTATTGCATGTCACAAAAGGAAACTCCACAAAAAGTCCCATAAGTCTAAGGTAGTGAATTATATTGCTGCACCACTGGAGCTCTTACATATGGATCTTTTTGGTCCTATTTCCACTAAGAGCATTGGTGGCCGATCTTACTGCTTAGTAGTCATCGATGACTACTTAAGATTTTCGTGGGTATACTTTCTTGCTGCGAAGAGTGAAATAGCAGATATCTTGGTGTACCTGTTGGATAAGTTGGCAAATCTGTGCAACTTAAAGGTGAAGAGACTGCGAAGTGACAATGGAACTGAATTCAAGAATTCAATTCTCGAGTTATATTGTGCCACAAAAGGCATTGATCATCAGTTCAGTGCTCTAAGAACTCCTCAACAGAATGGAGTTGCAGAACATAAGAATAGGACTATTATCGAGACAGCTCGGACTATGCTGGCTGATTCTAAGCTACCTATCATATTTTGGGCTGAGGCAGTCAGTACTGCTTGTTATGTTCTGAATCGAGTGCTCATGGTTAAGAAACAGAACAAGACCTGTTATGAACTTTTCAATAACCGTAAGCCAACTCTGCAGTTTCTAGAGCCGTTTGGGTGTCCGTGTCTGATTATGATCCCAAAAGAAAAAGTCTCAAAGTTTGGAGCTAAAGTTGTTGAAGGGATTTTTCTTGGTTATTCTGTTAATTCTCCAAACTAAAGAGTCTACATTAAATCAACACACCAGGTGGAGGAGCATTTTGAGGTAAAATGCTTGCGTTACACGGATCCTCCTCAAGGAACGGGTCCGGATTGGTTGTTTAATTATAAGGATGTGTTTAACTCTTTCGACATACCCGAAGAAGATGATAAAGAGGAGGAGTTGGTTACCCTACTTCATGGCATCAGTCTATGTCAAGACACATCTACCTCAAAACCTACATCAACACCTACTACAACACCCACACCATCACCTACAACACCCACACCATCGCTTACCACACCTTCTCCTATTACCCCACATTCGAATGCTCCTTCGACTTCAGGAACGATTAAGCAGAAGATCTTCCTGATGATCCCAATATGCCTCCTTTAGAGGAAGCCGAAGAAGAAGAAACTGTCTTCACCAACTTTAACGCTCATGATGAAGAAGATGCGGAACCACAACAACCTGTGTAACCTGGAAGTTCTACTACTCCTGAGACTACAACTGTTCCTGCCACTGAAGGGGATATGAACAATTTGGAGTTAGTACTTGCACCGGATGTAATCCCAGTGACACGTGTACACAGGGATCACCCCATCGATAATATTATTGGTGATCCTAATGCTGCGGTTCACACAAGACAACAAGTGAAGCAAAATCCAAATCAAGAAATGTTGAATCTGGTTGCTCGGATAAATTCTTGTCATTTATCCCAAATTGAACCCAAGAAGGTTGATGAGGCCTTAAAAGATCCATCCTGGGTCGAGGCCATGCAAGAAGAATTACAGCAGTTCAACAAGCTACACGTTTGGGATATAGTTCCGTTACCCAAAGGTGATCACTTAACTGGCACTCGATGGGTATTTCGAAATAAGATGGACGATCGGGGTATAGTGATTCGTAATAAAGCTCGATTGGTTGTTCAAGGTTTTAGTCAAATCGAGGGTTTAGACTATGATGAAGTCTTTGCTCCTATGTCAAGACTTGATTCTATTCGTATCTTCCTTGCATTCGCTTCTTTCAAGGAGTTTCGTGTTAACCAACTCGATGTTAAAAGTGCCTTCCTGTATGGACAAGTGGATACGGATTTGTATGTTAAATAGCCTCCAGGTTTTGAAGACCCTAAGCATCCAGAATACATTTGCAAATTGAACAAGGCATTATATGGTCTTCATCAAGCTCCGAGGCTTTGGTACGAGAGGCTCACTACTCACCTAATCAATCATGGTTTTGTTCAACGGAATATTGACAGTACTCTGTTCATCCGTAAAGAACAGACTGGGGAGTGAGAAGATATGTTACTTGTGCAGGTTTATGTAGACGATATTATCTTTGGCTCTACAAATGAGGCAATGTGCAAGCACTTTGAGGAGATCATGAAGTCTGAGTTTGATGAGTGCGATGAGGGAGCTCAAATACTTTTTAGGTGTACAAGTTGAGCAGTCTGCAAAAGGTATTTATATTCATCAGTCAAAATATGTCAAAGACATGTTGACTAGATATGACCTGCTCAATTGTAAAACCTATGGGACTCCTATCGGACTTAATCACAACTTTAGACTTGCTGAGGATGAGGAAGATTGCAAGGAAAAGGACTATCGCTCAATGATAGGTTCTTTGATGTATTTGTGTAACACCCCCAAATTTATTGTTTAGCGGAAGCAGGATTTGGGTGTTACTAATCAATAATCAAAGCACAGAGATTAATAGTAAACGACCACTACATGCGTCGTTTTACATTGATATTGATAAAATAAAAGTTTACATCAAAATATTGTTTACATTAGCTCAGTTTAAAATTGAGAGATTTAAGTACATAATTAATCTATACAAAATATAATAATGCAGCTAAAATCTCTGATTGTTTGCATGCTGACTCGAGCTAATAGATCTTGATTGAGCAGTCCAACCTACTGCTGGTCACCTGTGATACATGCTAAAATAGGTCAGCGAAACGCTGGTGAGCTCACAGGTTTGTATGTCAACACATATTTGTATGAACCGCAAGATTTTATAATTGAATTTAAAATGCAATTAAGCAAAATAAAAGTTATACAGCCATGAGCACATAGTCTGAGCTTAACTTGAGTGTCAGGTCCAATTAAGGAAACCCAACTGAGTTGCCTCCTACGAGTGCCTAATCTACACTCGTCTTCCCAAATGCTAATACGTCCGTTTGACCAGTTAGTGCGTGCTAACCCGGACGAGGATTGTCAATCCTATATGATATCATATACTAACATTCACGCTACAGATGTATTACCAGACTATGCTATGGAGGGCTTTATTGATTAGTTGAAAACAACTCATGTAGTATTTGATTGAATTGTACTTGCGTTCTACTTGTAAAACAAAACGAGCAATAATATCACACCCCTTAATGAAAAAAGTAAAATAGGGGCCATGAGACTCACCTGAGCCTTGAGTGTTTATTAAAATAAACTTGAATTGATTAGCTGTGAATTGATGTCCGAAGACTTGTAACCTGTCGGGCGTTCAAAACGCACAACGTTATATGAGTGAGTAGATGTCTCAACAGACCATCTATGTTTGTTGTCCAACAATTAGTTATGTCCAAATGTTTGATTGTTCAACTTTGTTCATCAAAACGTGTACAACCCGTTGGTGAAAGTTTGTAATAATAATTCTTTAAGACATTATTATTAAGTTTGTGTCATCATATATATAGTTACAGTATGTATCATGTGTGTTTATAAGTTGTTATCCATGTTCAATACTTGGTGAAAACAAGTCCCATAAATTCTGTTTTTTTAGCGACACTAGTAGCGTCACTAGTGTCAGTGTTGCAAGTCATGCGACACTAGAGTAAGTGTCGTAGTGTATGTGAGTGTTGCAGGTCATGCGACACTAAGGTCAATATCACAGTGAGTTTATGCGACACTAGGGTCAGTGTCGCATTAAGGTTAATGTCGTAGTGAGGTTATGCGACATTAGGGTCAGTGTCACACAAAAGTCAGTGTCGCAGTAAGGTTATGCGACATTAGGGTCAGTGTCGCAGGTTCAATCAAATTTTTAATAAATAGCGACACTATGGTAGTGTCGCAGGTAATGTCGCAGGTAGTGTCGCAGGCCATGCGACACTAGCGTCTGGTCAAATTTCCATTTTAGCCCAAGTGTATCCAAGTGTCGGTTTTTCATTCGGGAAACTTTCCAAAATTAATTTTTGGTCCAAGTTACTAACTAGGTCAACCAAACCCATTTTTGTTACCACTTTCCAAATATAGTAAGTTTTTCGAAAACTAGCCACTTTTGTTGACTTGGTCAAACTTACTCGGTTTGACCCGAAACTTTCACCCAACCCAAAT
The DNA here is from genome assembly GCA_963422505.1 of Pseudognaphalium luteoalbum. NCBI lineage: Eukaryota > Viridiplantae > Streptophyta > Magnoliopsida > Asterales > Asteraceae > Pseudognaphalium > Pseudognaphalium luteoalbum. The sequence continues at coordinate 47,953,786 of OY730197.1, forward strand.
ATCAGTTTATAGAGTCTAAATAAATTGTCGGTTTGTGTCGGTTTGTGTCCTAGTTCACCAAGAGTGTCGATTCTTATAAAAGTTCCAAATATTTAAAATTTCACATTTTCGACCTTTTGTCGGTTTATTCACCAAGTGATATTACCAATTTCTAGTCCAAGTCAAGTCTCACAATTTTTATCAACTGATCTTCTATGTGTGTAGTGTCTAACTTATGTTTTCCAAGAGTTTTAAGCCCATGATCATAGAGAAACAATTTAATTTGTCATGCATAGTCCAGTTTCTGATTTTAATCAGGTCAGTCTCAAAAATTGATAAATAGAGAAAATTACGTTCGGATATGGTAAAAACGTAAAACATGAAAGCTGTAGATGTTTTTAATACGCAAAATTTAAAAAAAAATGAATCTTCTAACTCTTCCTAGAACTCAAGTTATGACATTTTTAGTAATCTGTGTTTTTCTGGACAGATTGTGTATTCTTTGTGAAAAATTCATAAAAACTTATTTTAAGTTTATATTTGGACATAATCTTGTTAGATGAGCTTTATAACATGTAAATAAACAATATAAAAGTAAGAAAGAGTTTCCTTACAAAGATTTTGATGGAAATGAGATGAGGAGAAAGAGTAGTTGTTGTTGAGCTTGTGTTCTTTGTAAAATAGTGACTTTGATGGTGGTGGTGCTATGGTGGTTTATGGTGGACTTGTGGTGGTTTGAGGGTGGAGAAAAGGGCTGATTTTTCTGGAACTTGAGAGAGAATAGAGAGTGTAGAGAGAATAGGGAATGAAAGAGTGAGTGGGTGAAGTATGTGCATGTAGATTGAGTGGAAAACATAAGTAAGTGGTTTGCATGAAATGTTAGAGGAGAATAAGAGAGGTGGTGGCACATGGGGTGCATGGGGGATGAGGGGGCCGGCCTAGGGGGCCCACTCAGGGGTATTTTGGTCATTTTCTCATTTAATCGATTTGTGCTTCGTGCGGTGTTCGTTTTCTCGTTCGGTTTGGTGTTTAAACGTTTATTACGCATTTTTAGGTAACGATTTAAATTTCAATACTTTCACTTGAAGTGTTCTTTCTAAATACTTGTAAAAACATTTATATAGATGATTCGTTAATTTAGGAATCTCGATTTGCTCGTTCGTTGTACGAATTTTAAATCACGTAACCGTTGTTTGTACGATACGAATTAATTACAAAGTATTATTATTAAGATAATATTTTGGGAAAGATATTGTCATTAAATAATGTTATATTATTTAATAAAATTGTTTCACCAACGTTCGTATTTAATTGAACCGAAATACATTCGATTTGAAACTTGTACGATTTAATCGAATCGCATAATTGTATATATTCAATAATATATATATCGGTACATTAATTAGCCTAACACAGAACTAATTACATATATTAATAATTGTTTAGGCACTAATTACTAGCCCTAATTCGACGGGTGTCACATTCTCCCCCTGTTAGGAGAATTTCGTCCCGAAATTTTGTTTGAAGTTGTGTTTGAAGTAGCGTCAACAAATAACTGAGGGTACTTGAGTCGCATCTGGTCCTCCCGTTCCCAGGTGAATTCCGGCCCACGTCGTGAATTCCACCTGACTTTGACAATGGGAATACGACTTTGTTTGAGTTGTTTGACCTCACGGTCCATGATTTCGGCAGGTTCTTCAACGAAATGAAGCTTGTCGTCAACTCGAATTTCATCGAATGGAATGATAAGTGTCTCATCAGACAGACACTTCTTTAAATTTGAAATGTGAAAAGTGGGATGCACACTGCTGAGCTCGGATGGCAGTTGCAATCGATATGCCACTGGACCTACCCTCTCGAGGATCTCGAATGGTCCAATGTATCTGGGATTTAATTTCCCGCGTTTACCGAATCGGATAACACCTTTCCAAGGTGAAATTTTGAGTAGCACTCGATCCCCAACCTGGAACTCGAGTGGTTTGCGTCTCACGTCAGCATAACTTTTCTGACGGTCCCGTGCGGCTTTGAGTTTGTTTTGGATCTCGAAGATCTTTTCAGTTGTTTCGTGAATGACCTCAGGACCAGTGAGTTGACTGTCTCCCACTTCGGTCCAACAGATAGGTGACCGGCACTTACGACCGTACAGTGCCTCGAAAGGTGCAGCCTTAATGCTGGTGTGATAGCTGTTGTTGTACGAAAACTCGCACAATGGTAGATGTTTTTCCCAATTTACACCGAAATCAACTACGCAGGCTCGTAGCATATCTTCCAGTGTTTGAATGGTCCGTTCACTTTGGTCGTCGGTTTGAGGATGGTATGCGGTACTCATATCAAGACGGGTACCCAATGATTTTTGAAGTGATTGCCAAAAGTGAGATGTGAAGCGAATATCCCTATCGGAGATAATTGAGATTGGAACACCGTGTCGAGAAACAACCTCTTTGATGTAGATTTGTGTGAGGCGTTCCATTTTGTCGGTTTCCTTGATTGCCAGAAAATGGGCAGATTTTGTGAGACGATCGACGATCACCCAAATGGTATCGCAACCGCTCGATGACTTTGGTAGTTTGGTTATGAAATCCATGGCAATTTGTTCCCATTTCCATTCAGGAATGCTGGGTTGTTGGAGTAAACCAGAAGGTTTTTGGTATTCAGCTTTGACTTTCGAGCAAGTAAGACACTTGCTGACGTATGTAGCGATTTCAGCTTTCATATTCGGCCACCAATAAAATTCCTTGATGCCGTGATACATTTTGTCGGATCCAGGATGGATAGAATATTTGGACTTGTGAGCTTCATCCATCACCAAGTCTCGTAGGTTTCCAAAACTGGGTAACCAGATTCGGTTTGAGAAATACCTAATCCCGTTAGGCTTGATTTCAAATTGTTTGTCCATGCCTCGCAAGGCTTCATTTTTGATATTATCAGGTTTCAGAGCTTCGAGTTGAGTAGTGAGAATCTGAATGTTTAGATCATTGTGAATAGTCATGCTGAGGGCTCGGACTCGAAGTGGTTTCGTTCGTTCTTTTCGACTGAGGGCATCGGCAACAACATTTGCCTTACCCGGATGGTATTTGATCTCACAATCGTAGTCGGTAAGCAACTCGACCCACCGGCGTTGTCTCATGTTGAGATCCTTCTGATCGAATATATGTTGGAGACTTTTGTGGTCGGTAAAGATTGTGCACTTAGTGCCATAGAGGTAATGTCTCCATATTTTAAGGGCAAAGACGACAGCTCCTAGCTCGAGATCGTGGGTGATGTAGTTCTTTTCATGAATTTTGAGCTGTCGTGAAGCATAGGCAATAACTTTGTCTCGTTGCATCAGCACGCAACCGAGACCTTGATGAGAAGCATCGCAGTATACCACGAAGTCATCGGTGCCTTCGGGTAAGGATAGAATCGGAGCACTGCAAAGCTTTTGTTTCAGAAGTTGAAATGCTGACTCTTGTTTACTAGTCCAATCGAACTTTTTGTCTTTCTGAGTCAGGGTTGTGAGTGGTTGAGCTATTTTCGAAAATTTTTCAATGAATCGCCCATAATACCCGGCAAGACCCAGGAATTGACGTACTTCAGTTGGAGATGTTGGTGCTTGCCAGCACTTGATGGCTTCGATTTTTGATGGATCGACATGGATTCCTTGACTATTAACAACATGTCCAAGGAATTGAACGGATTGTATCCAGAACTCACACTTGGAGAATTTGGCATATAGCTCCTCGTGTCTGAGTAGTTCTAGGACGGTTTTGAGGTGTTGCGCGTGTTCTTGTTCATTTCGTGAGTATATGAGAATGTCGTCAATGAAGACAATGACAAACTTGTCGAGATATGGCTTGCACACCCGATTCATTAGATCCATGAATACAGCCGGTGCGTTGGTTAGGCCGAATGGCATTACTTGAAATTCATAATGCCCGTAACGAGTTCGGAAAGCAGTTTTCGGGATATCGGTGTCACGAACTCAAAGTTGATGATAACCTGACCGAAGATCGATCTTTGAATAAATACTTGACCCTTGTAGTTGGTCAAACAGGTCGTCGATGCGAGGGAGTGGATATCGGTTCTTGACGGTCAATTTGTTCAACTCCCGGTAGTCGATGCACATTCGGAAGGAACCGTCTTTCTTTTTCACGAATAAGACCGGAGCTCCCCAAGGTGAAGAACTCGGTCGAATGAACCCTCTATCCAGGAGTTCCTGTAACTGGGTGGACAGCTCCTGAAGTTCGGATGGGGCTAATCGGTATGGTGCTCGGGCCATAGGCGCAGCACCTGGCACAAGGTCGATTGAGAATTCAACTTGTCTGGATGGTGGTAGACCAGGTAGTTCTTCGGGAAAGACTTCTGAAAAGTCTCGAACGATGGGCACATCCTCAAGTCGCTTCTCCTCCGACTTTTTCTCCATGATGTGTGCAAGGATTGCTGGATAACCTTTTCTCAGGAATTTACGAGTTTTCAAGCAAGATATGATGTTTAGTTTCGTCCCATCGGTCTCCCCCTGTATGACCAAGGTTCTACCGACGACGAGAGGAATACGAACGAGTTTATCATAACAAATGATTTCAGCGCGATGTTTGGACAACCAGTCCATACCAATGATGACATCGAAACTTCCAATTTCAACAGGCATAAGATCGATTGAAAAGATTTTGTTGGCTAGGTTTAAAGTGCAATTAGGTATCACACTATCAGTTTCTATGAGTTTACCATTTGCAAGTTCTACGGTGTACTTAACATCTAGAGTAATAGGTGCAATATCAAGTAGAGGGCAGAACTCATCAGAAATAAAGCTTCTATCGGCACCAGTATCAAACAGAATAGAAGCAGATAAGTTGTTGAGGAGGAACATACCCGTGACCACATTCGGGTCCTGACGGGCATCCCCGGAGTTGAGTACGAACGCTCTTCCCCTTGCGTTGTTGTTGTTGTTGTTTCCCTTGTTCTTGTTTTTAGGACATTCGTTCTTGAAGTGTCCTATTTCTCCACACCCAAAGCAGGATTTGGGTTGGTTGGAATTGTTGCGAGAGGTGTTGTTGTTGGATTTGGGGGCTCGGCAATCTCAGGTCAAGTGCCCGTACCTCCTGCAGTTGTTGCAGGGAGTACTGCATGGACCGTCGTGGTGGTAGTTGCACTTGGAACAATATGGCTTGTCCCCGGTGTAAACACGTTTGGGTTCAGAATTGGTGTTGTAAACTTGGATGGTGTTGGATTTCTTGTTTTGGTTGTTGTGGTGTTCAAAAGGTTTGCGTTTGTTGTTGTTGGAGGAGGATGTATTGGATTTCTCACGGCTGACAACCATTGCCATGAGTTCATGTGCTAGCCGGATAGCACTTTCAGTAGTGGTTGGCTTGGATGAAGCGACGTTCCCTTGGATATTTTCCGGGAGGCCGCGGATGTATCTTTTGATGCTCTTTTCCTCCGGATCAACCAAACCCGGGCATAACAGTGCAAATTGTTGGAATTTGGTGGTATATCCAGCAATGTCAGTTCCCTGCACAGTCAGGTGCCAGAACTCTTCTTCCAACCGATGTAGTTCTTCTTCAGGGCAGTATTTTTCCCTTAGCTTTTTCTTCAATTCAGCCCAGGGGAGTTGGTTTGCTATTTCGATGCCTACAGAGTTTGCGTGGGTGTTCCACCACGTAAGCGCACCTTCTTGAAAGGTGTAGGCAGCAAACTTGACTTTGTTATCCTCCGTACAGTTACAGAGGTTGAAGACGGATTCCATACGTTCAATCCATCTAATTAGACCAATGGCACCTTCCGTGCCCTTGAAGTAAAGTGGTTTGCAGCTGAGAAAATCCTTGTAGGAACAAGGCTTGATGACAGGAGTATTGACTGGGGTTTCTTCATTGTTTCGTGAGTTTCGGGGTGAATCCCGAGCAGCCAAAGCATCGGCCACAGCTCGAGATACGACAGCAGCAAGTTCGGCATCACTGTAACTTTTCTTCTTTGGCGGCATGATTCTTCAAGAAAGAACAAGAGGTACATGAGAAGTTGTACCGGAATGATAATTCAATAGATGTATATATTTAAGCGGTAATATACAACATCACACAGTGAAAAATTTACAATGTACGATAGTCGAGAGAAATTGTCGATTGATATTACGATGTTAAATGATTACAGACAATTCCGAATCATAAGTTTCAAAAGTTACAGACTTAGAAGTTTTACAAAAGTTCCGGGAATTATTACTTCCGGTCGAATTACATAGGTCCTATGAAAGCATAATAAAGTACAGGTTCAGCCTAAGCTAATCCTGACGTAGATTGAGTTGTGGCAGTAGTGTGGTGAGACGGTCCACAGATTCTGCAAGTCTGCTAACCATGCGGAGGGCATCCTCGGTTTCCCTTAGACGTGTCTCGCACTGGTTCAGCCTTGATTGTAGGACAGAAATTTCATTTCGGTTGCCAATCACTTGGTTGTGGACAACCTCCATGGTTTCGACGGTTTCACCCAGACGATTGTCAAGGGTGTTCACGTGGTTGATTGTATGTTCGTGATCCTCGGAGACTTGATTGATGCGTTCAAGTGATGTGAGTCTCCAGTTTTCGTTGGTTTCTTGGAGTTCGATATCCATAGTATCAAGTCGTTGTTCGTGTCGGTGTAGTCTAGTGGCTAAATCTGACAAAGTGAAGTGAATGGGGTATGGGTCAGCTCGAGGCAACCTGGTGTTCCTCCTAGCTACCCTTGGATTACGCGATCCATACGGATGAGAGCGTGATGAATTGATGGATGCTCTTGATGCCACTTGACTTGCTTCTTCCTTCGTTAACATCAAAAGGGAGTGTATTAAAGAGAGTGAAATTGGGTGTGTTTGCCATTCTGAGACAAAGCGTTAGAAAAAGTGAGGCCTATATTCATATAATACATATATAATATAGCCTAAGATATTGAGCGTGAGAGAGGTCTATCTATGTATATATATATCACATAATAGCCTAAAGTGTCTAACACAGACATATTTGAGTCCCGGTTCTCTAGAGGTCAGAGTCAACTAATGTATCCTGTTCAGTCATGACTCCTTTTAGATCTCACATCATATTCTTTTAATTGTACATAGTTGATCAGGCTATGTTAAATTAAACCAATACAATGCAGTCACTGAACCTAATCATACTTAATAAGGAATACTGCATAACGGTCATAGTCTAGGCCCACTAAATGCAACCTAGTTCACTATAACCTTAGGCTCTGATACCAATCTGTAACACCCCCAAATTTATTGTTTAGCGGAAGCAGGATTTGGGTGTTACTAATCAATAATCAAAGCACAGAGATTAATAGTAAACGGCCACTACATGCGTCGTTTTACATTGATATTGATAAAATAAAAGTTTACATCAAAATACTGTTTACATTAGCTCAGTTTAAAATTGAGAGATTTAAGTACATAATTAATCTATACAAAATATAATAATGCAGCTAAAATCTCTGATTGTTTGCATGCTGACTCGAGCTAATAGATCTTGATTGAGCAGTCCAACCTACTGCTGGTCACCTGTGATACATGCTAAAATAGGTCAGCGAAACGCTGGTGAGCTCACAGGTTTGTATGTCAACACATATTTGTATGAACCGCAAGATTTTATAATTGAATTTAAAATGCAATTAAGCAAAATAAAAGTTATACAGCCATGAGCACATAGTCTGAGCTTAACTTGAGTGTCAGGTCCAATTAAGGAAACCCAACTGAGTTGCCTCCTACGAGTGCCTAATCTACACTCGTCTTCCCAAATGCTAATACGTCCGTTTGACCAGTTAGTGCGTGCTAACCCGGACGAGGATTGTCAATCCTATATGATATCATATACTAACATTCACGCTACAGATGTATTACCAGACTATGCTATGGAGGGCTTTATTGATTAGTTGAAAACAACTCATGTAGTATTTGATTGAATTGTACTTGCGTTCTACTTGTAAAACAAAACGAGCAATAATATCACACCCCTTAATGAAAAAAGTAAAATAGGGGCCATGAGACTCACCTGAGCCTTGAGTGTTTATTAAAATAAACTTGAATTGATTAGCTGTGAATTGATGTCCGAAGACTTGTAACCTGTCGGGCGTTCAAAACGCACAACGTTATATGAGTGAGTAGATGTCTCAACAGACCATCTATGTTTGTTGTCCAACAATTAGTTATGTCCAAATGTTTGATTGTTCAACTTTGTTCATCAAAACGTGTACAACCCGTTGGTGAAAGTTTGTAATAATAATTCTTTAAGACATTATTATTAAGTTTGTGTCATCATATATATAGTTACAGTATGTATCATGTGTGTTTATAAGTTGTTATCCATGTTCAATACTTGGTGAAAACAAGTCCCATAAATTCTGTTTTTTTAGCGACACTAGTAGCGTCACTAGTGTCAGTGTTGCAAGTCATGCGACACTAGAGTAAGTGTCGTAGTGTATGTGAGTGTTGCAGGTCATGCGACACTAAGGTCAATATCACAGTGAGTTTATGCGACACTAGGGTCAGTGTCGCATTAAGGTTAATGTCGTAGTGAGGTTATGCGACATTAGGGTCAGTGTCACACAAAAGTCAGTGTCGCAGTAAGGTTATGCGACATTAGGGTCAGTGTCGCAGGTTCAATCAAATTTTTAATAAATAGCGACACTATGGTAGTGTCGCAGGTAATGTCGCAGGTAGTGTCGCAGGCCATGCGACACTAGCGTCTGGTCAAATTTCCATTTTAGCCCAAGTGTATCCAAGTGTCGGTTTTTCATTCGGGAAACTTTCCAAAATTAGTTTTTGGTCCAAGTTACTAACTAGGTCAACCAAACCCATTTTTGTTACCACTTTCCAAATATAGTAAGTTTTTCGAAAACTAGCCACTTTTGTTGACTTGGTCAAACTTACTCGGTTTGACCCGAAACTTTCACCCAACCCAAATATCAGTTTATAGAGTCTAAATAAATTGTCGGTTTGTGTCGGTTTGTGTCCTAGTTCACCAAGAGTGTCGATTCTTATAAAAGTTCCAAATATTTAAAATTTCACATTTTCGACCTTTTGTCGGTTTATTCACCAAGTGATATTACCAATTTCTAGTCCAAGTCAAGTCTCACAATTTTTATCAACTGATCTTCTATGTGTGTAGTGTCTAACTTATGTTTTCCAAGAGTTTTAAGCCCATGATCATAGAGAAACAATTTAATTTGTCATGCATAGTCCAGTTTCTGATTTTAATCAGGTCAGTCCCAAAAATTGATAAATAGAGAAAATTACGTTCGGATCTGGTAAAAACGTAAAACATGAAAGTTGTAGATGTTTTTAATACGCAAAATCTAAAAAAAAATGAATCTTCTAACTCTTCTTAGAACTCAAGTTATGACATTTTTAGTAATCTGTGTTTTTCTGGACAGATTGTGTATTCTTTGTGAAAAATTCATAAAAACGTATTTTAAGTTTATATTTGGACATAATCTTGTTAGATGAGCTTTATAACATGTAAATAAACAATATAAAAGTAAGAAAGAGTTTTCTTACAAATATTTTGATGGAAATGAGATGAGGAGAAAGAGTAGTTGTTGTTGAGCTTGTGTTCTTTGTAAAATAGTGACTTTGATGGTGGTGGTGCTATGGTGGTTTATGGTGGACTTGTGGTGGTTTGAGGGTGGAGAAAAGGGCTGATTTTTCTGGAACTTGAGAGAGAATAGAGAGTGTAGAGAGAATAGGGAATGAAAGAGTGAGTGGGTGAAGTATGTGCATGTAGATTGAGTGGAAAACATAAGTAAGTGGTTTGCATGAAATGTTAGAGGAGAATAAGAGAGGTGGTGGCACATGGGGTGCATGGGGGATGAGGGGGCCGGCCTAGGGGGCCCACTCAGGGGTATTTTGGTCATTTTCTCATTTAATCGATTTGTGCTTCGTGCGGTGTTCGTTTTCTCGTTCGGTTTGGTGTTTAAACGTTTATTACGCGTTTTTAGGTAACGATTTAAATTTCAATACTTTCACTTGAAGTGTTCTTTCTAAATACTTGTAAAAACATTTATATAGATGATTCGTTAATTTAGGAATCTCGATTTGCTCGTTCGTTGTACGAATTTTAAATCACGTAACCGTTGTTTGTACGATACGAATTAATTACAAAGTATTATTATCAAGATAATATTTTGGGAAAGATATTGTCATTAAATAATGTTATATTATTTAATAAAATTGTTTCACCAACGTTCGTATTTAATTGAACCGAAATACATTCGATTTGAAACTTGTACGATTTAATCGAATCGCATAATTGTATATATTCAATAATATATATATCGGTACATTAATTAGCCTAACACAGAACTAATTACATGTATTAATAATTGATTAGGCACTAATTACTAGCCCTAATTCGACGGGTGTCACAATTTGACTGCCTCTCGACCGGATATTGTGTTCGCGGTATCCGTCTGCTCACGATTTCAAGGCAAACCCAAGGTGTCTCACATGAAGGAAGTAAAGCAAATTTTTGGTTATCTCAAACATAGACCCAATCTTGGTCTATGGTATTCAAACGAGAAGTCATTCACTCTTACGGCCTATTCGGATTCTGATCATGGCGGCTGCAGCATAGACAAGAAGTCTACCACTGGTGGATGCCAATTCCTCGGATCTCGCTTGGTCTCGTGGCAATCCAAGAAACAGACTACAGTTTCTCTTTCAACTGCAGAAGCTGAGTACGTTGCTGCTGCGAGTTGCTGCTCTCAGGTTCTATGGATTCAGCATCAACTGCGTGATTACGGGTTACTTCTTTCTATGACTCCTATTCACATAGATAACACTGTTGCTATATCTATCACACGCAATCCCGTACATTACTCTAAGACTAAACACATTGAACTTAGGTTCCACTTTATACAGGATTGCTATGAAAAACACCTGATAGACCTTGTCCACATAGACACCCTAAAGCAGAATGCCGACCTTTTCACAAAAGATTTTTCGCGTACTCGATTTGATGAACTAATCAACATGATTGGTTTAAGTTTCTTTGTGGCCAAAAAGTAATTTATAACTTGGGACGTAACTTACCTTCTTTTATGTGTGTTAAAAAAAAATGCAACAGCCACTCTTTATACTTTTTAGTATTAAAGAAATGCACGGTTGCTACATTTTTAAAATAGACGTTGAAGTTGTATCTGTAAACAACTTGGGATATGATAGTACATCGGGTGACATTCACAAAATGGAATTTTAAGATTTATCTTGGATGTGTCAGTAGATTTATCTGACATGTTGAAAACAGTTTTTATAAACATTGTCTTCATCATACGATATATTAGTAGGCATGTTATGCAAAACTCTTTGAGATCTCATAAGAAGCCTAATATATAATTGTTTATTTCAAGTGGTATAACATCATTAAATGTATGACAAAAGTCTTAATATCTTACTTATGCTAGACATGTTTTGGTGAAAGAAGTTTATTTGATATCATTTGGGGGTACATATTGACAGTTTCCTCTGTTATACGTAAGTATAGACCTGGTCTCTGTTAATATATACTTAAAAGTTAAGCAAACACAAGTCAAAGTACTTGCAAAATCTTTAAAATTAAGATACCTAACAAGGTCGCCAAAATGGTTTGACCAAGTCTGGTTTTGCTTAAACCTGAATCAAGCTATGTCGCTCTGTTATACGTAAGTACAGACCTGTCACCGCTGACTTGATTCTTAAAATTGATTTTCTTATATTCTTTCTGTAAATGGAAGCATGGTCTATGTCTTAAGTTAAGATGTATATCTATGGTGGGGACCACAGCGAAATGTACATACGAATAATAATAAAATTAGCTCCTAGATGTAAGTGTAACATGTTTAAGAGGACAAATATACTGATAATCATTTTGAGATAATTTTTATAAAAAGTGTTTTTAGCATGCCAAGTAAATTTAAAGTGGGCAAATATACTGATGATTGAAATAACACTTACTATTCTGAATAAATACATGTTATTCCGATATGATCCCTAACCAGATTAAATCAACTCCATCACCAAAAAGATTGTGTTAATTTTGTATTTGTACATTTGCATTAATTTTGTGTTAATCTATTTTATCTTAGTTAGTTTTATTTTGTGTTAAAGCCAAGTTACAGTTACCTTTAAAATTTGAGTACCAAAATCACAACACAAAGATCGATAAAATCTCAAAATTTTCACTAAAAGTGACCTGATGCGTCACTTCATGAGTGACACTACCAGTGACGCACACGACACTGCGTCACTTTCATTAGTGACGCTTTAAGTGTCGGGGTTAGCTACGCTACAAGTGTCGGGTTGAGTGACGCATATTAGGGTTTTGGTATAAATACCCTTTCAAACGACACTCAGCCCCACCACTTTCAACATTCAATTAGCGTCACTACCTCTGACATACCGTCACTTCCCTTGTCTCTGCATCACTTCGACTGTGCGATTTTTTTGATTTGTTCGTGGATTTTCAAACTTTGGTTATGCATTCGGCCGTGATATTCTTGTTCCTCTCACTCATACGCATCTATTGGTACTACTTTTAACCCTTAGCTTTACGTATTCATGCTTTATTCTTAATTTAGGGTTACGGGTTTTAGGGTTTTACGAAATCACACGAATTAAGCCTTTATTTGTTAATATTTGGTGTTAAAACTTGGTGTTTTTGCTCGTTTAGTATACACGCACCTTTTGGTCAACACGTTTTTCAAAAACCCTAATTCTTGTTCGATGTGATTTATGGGGATGAACACTGACACGATGATCTTCATCGTTGCGTCACTTCATGCGTCACTTCCTTTAAGTGACACTATTTGGTAATTTAGAATCCATACCGTCACTTCTTCAGTGACGCCCCTTACTGCGTCACTTCTTGAGTGACTCCCTAAGTGATGCACATGCCTGTATCATTGCTTAGCCCGTCACTCGTCTGAGTGACGCCCATCTATGCGTCACTTCCTTAAGTGACTCCCTTTGTGACGCCCTCATTTATACCGACACTTATACCATCACTTCCTAAGTGACTCACCTAGGTTACCGTCACTATGCTCAATGACTCATAACTTTGTCCCGACACTTCTTAAGTGTCGTATCTAATGACGCATGATTTGGCCACGTCACTTACACCAGTGACGCCTGATAGCGTCACTTACCCTAAGTGACGCTATACTTGATTTCTGATTTTGAACACTGTTTTCTGCGACACTTTCTAAGTGTCGGTAGTGTTCATGCGTCACTTCCCAAGTGACGCCCAACATAGAATTTTGTTTAATATTTTCTGCGTATTTGAGCTAATTCAATAACAATATTTCTGGTTATCTTTATTTCGTATTTTAGCTTACAGATGGCTACTTTACAAAACTATTATCGTCGCACCAACACCCGTCACAACATTATTGCATTCCTGGAGTCAACGCATGCGAACTCAGTTCCTTGCAGACCGATGATTGAGTTTTTACGAAGATCGAGGATTTACTATGCTATCACTGCATCTACTCTGATCTACATGAATCAGATCGAAGAGTTCTATGATCATGCGTTTATTCGAACTCAGGGTGATCTGTCGAGAATTGTCTCAACAATGTTTGGCGAGGAGATTGAGATCACTGAGAATTCTATTCGTTGGGTTCTCCAATTCAACGATACCCGTACAATTCCGACTACGTTTGAGACAACCTTTATCTACGGTGGTCTTCAGCGAATGGGTTATCCGGGAAATCAGCTTTCCGATTTCCAAAAACAATATCTATGCCGGGTTTGGAGATATCTATGCCACATCGTGATTGTCTGCTTATCTCCAAGGAAAGGAGGATATGATGATGCGAGTCATTTGACTCTATCTTTGATGTTGGCACTGGTCTACAACAAGCCGTACAACTTTAGCAGATATATCTTTGGAAATATGGTTGAGAACATCCGCGTTGGGAAAGATAAGTGGCTGCAGTATCTGAGGTTTGTGCAGCTACTATTGAACGATTTGAATCTCGATATCGCTCCCGATCAGCGCTCGCTATTGGTTCCGACGCCAATGCTCTTACGAGTCTTCAATGACTGTAAGTTAGCACCCAAAGGAGAACAGGTTTTGGCGGATCGTGAGCTGTTTGGGCACATAGTAAATGAAAACTACGTTGCGCCACCGAATGATGGGCTTGAGGATGTCGTGATCCCTCCGATGAATGAGGATGACTTGGTTGATAAGGAGGTCGCTCAGGATTTGGACGACATCGATCAGGTTGAGAATGTTGATACTGATGATGATAATGATGGTGGTGGTGGGCCCACACCACCCGATTCTGAAGGTGATGTGCCCCCACCAACTGCTTTAGATGGTATTCAGATCGCAGATCCTAGACGCTTTAAGCGTATCTTGCGACGGATTTCTGCGGGAAGGGTTCACGTACCGAGGAACCCTGGAAAGCGACCAGCTGGGTCTTCTCCATCCTATTCTGACTTACCTCTGAGGAGACGCCAGCGAACTGGAATAGTTATTCAAGAATCTGGTCAGCGAACCCCTCAACAACAACAGCGATCTCCACAGCAACAACCACCACAGCCACAGCTCCCGTCTATTCAACAGCTTTTGAGGCAAATAGAGCAATTGACCAAACGTTTTGATGATCAGACCGCAATTATTGCAGCTCAGGCTACTCAGATCAAGGATTTGGAGCTTAAGGCTGCACAGGTTGATGATTTGAAGCTACAGGTGTCTGATCTTGGGTCTAGATTGCTAGAGTTAGAGTCTGCTACACATGTTTCGGGGGAGGAAGGTCGTACCCTGGAAACAAATGTAACACCTCCCCTAGAATCGGAAACTGTAAATCTTGATTCGACAATCAATAAAAATGTTTGTTTGGATTATTTCTCTGTTGATGACATTCCGGGCCAGCCGAGACCTATAGCTGTTGACTATTCGTTTGTTGATCTATCATATAATCAGAGGATGGTCAATGACACTGGTTCGGAGACTGAACAAGGGTATGTATTCGATATGGATGATGATGTGTCGGTTGATGACGAACATTTGGGTTCAGATGAGTATTACAATGATGCACCTGTTATTGAGACAGATTTGAGTGATGATGAGGGGCCTGCTAAAACTTCTCATGGAGAATCTAGTTCAACTCATGCAGCGCCTGCTCAGGAATCTGCGTCAGTACCGCCAACTCAAGAGGCATCTGAAAGTGAAACTGCTGAAGAAAGAGCAGAAAAACATAAGCAATGGTGGCCTCAAGGTAGATCTGCAAAACCAGTACCAGTGACTTGCAAAACTTACAAGGTTCGTGGAGATTACAAAGGTTTGATCAAGAGTTGGAAGGTTCATCAAAGGATGCTTATGATTAAGAGAATGGATGGTATTCAGTATTTCAAACTGAGATTCAGTCAATTGAGTACGCTGCCAAAGGGGGGGATCAACAGGTTAGCTCAGCTAAACTTGATTAACCCTGTCAATGATGATTATGCTGATTACATTCAGAGGACATTGCGTCAAAAGGTTAGAACTAAAAGATACAATAAGTTAAAGCCGACGCTGGGAACAAAGTATACTTACAAGAAGAAGCTGGATCCTACGACAGGTCACCCTATAGTTAAAGTTCATTATCCACCGGCTGACTGTCTGACCGAAATACCTCTGGAGCAGGTTCCTTATGATTTTCTACGAAGATTTGTTTATTGGGAACTTGATCCACATACTGGTGAAGCGGTGATAGTATTTGTTCCTGATTCAGAGCCGCAGCTAGAATTTGGGGGTATTTGGAATTTGAAAAAGGCCGCGTTTCGAGTTTTTGATCCTATGAGTTTGATAAATCTTCATGAAAAATATTTGAGAAAACTCTTCGATAATAGGATTCGGGTTAATGAAAATAACAAATTTAACAAGAAGCTTGCAAGTAAATTTCAGAAGGTTGTTGAAGTTTGTGTTACCTATGGAATACACGCAGATGGGAAGTTTCCTGCGGGTTGGGTTTGATCAAAGATTTTTTTGAAGATTTTTGAAGACTAAGCTGCTAACAAGGGGGAGTTTGTTGGTACATTTAGTATGTCAGTCAGTTGGTCTATCGAGTTGTAAGTGTCGTGAGTTAAGTTTAATAGAAATATAGATTTTGTACTTAGCGACACTTAATTTGGTTTAGGCGACACTTGCCTTAGTGACGCATAGCGACACTTAGGTAAGTGACGCATGAAGGCGGCCACATGCGTCACTAGCCGAGTGACGCATGTCTGCCGATTTGTGTTAGTATTTAAGCAAACCTTTGGGTTTCTGGCTAGGGTTGACGAAACCCTAGCACCATTTGTCGACTAAACTCACTTGTAAACAGTTCCAATACGTTCGTTAAACTAATAAACTCGTTTCACTTGATTAATCAATCGTTTCGGTTTGAGTTTATTATTGTTTCGTGTGATTGTTTGATTCTGCCTTACAATCATTGTCAACCATCACTTAGATCCGAGGTAAGGGGAACTCACACAAGATTTTATAGCCTAGCGACTGAAGCTTGATTCCTTAGAACGCTTAGTGTTACGAGTGAATTCGGGACAGTCAGCTTAGGGGGAGATATTGGTATATCTAGAGTCTTGCAAAGAAGATGATTTGAGGAAGAAACGAGATGAGGACAAAGACGATGATCCCAATGCACTGAAGGATGGTGAGCTAACTGGTCCTTCACCGAAGGACAAAGCGTGAAGATAAAGACGCTAGAGCTATTATCAAAGGGGAGTCTGTTGATTCATAGTTTGTGACAATGGATCTAGCTTGAAATAGGACGGGTGTAATTGTTATCATGTTTGTACATTGGTTTAGATTTGTAAATAAATGTTTGTTTTGTTATTAATATTCGTTAAATATATTAGTATGTTAAAGTGTTAGACGAATATCGAATATGAAATGAATATACAAACTGTGCGAGTCGAGATCTCAAGTCGCAAGCATGGTGAGACGAGATGAGATCTAAACTCGCATACTAGAATGAAGCGAGTCGAGTTCATTATTGGGCTTGGGCTGCGTAGCTAGTCGAGTCAACTCGTAGGCCCAGTGGCTGCGAGTTGAAACGAAATATATATATGATTTTCGTTTAGAAAATCATTAACACTTTTGCCATTTCGAATTGATAACCTGCGAATTCAATATCCAGAGAAAAATAAAACCTAACGGCTAGGCTTTGACGTTTATTTGTTTAAAGATAAGTATTAGATTACTAAAACGTGAAACTTATTCGTTGTTAGTAAGATAACACCGTATTAAGGAATTGCGCACCTTAATACTACAGATAACGAAGTTATCGATCCTAGAACTAGGGACTTACAATTGGTATCAGAGCTTTCGGGCTAAATACGAGTAAGTTTGAGGTTTTTCGGGTTAATCGCGTGTGATTTAGGGTTGTTTTGACGTGCATTAGTGTGTAAAAACAAGCAAAATCATTCTCTGGACGTTTTTAGGATAGTTTACATTCGAAATCTACTGATTTTAACGTAAAAAATCCCTAAAACTTTCGTTTTTGGGTTTTTCAGCCGTTTCGCGAACTGAGATTAGGGTGTCAGCATTGTCTGCGAACCGAGTTGAACTTGCGAACCGAACCGAGTGTTGCGAGTCGAACAAAGCTGCGAACCGAGATCACTTGCGAACTGACATCACTGTAATCCGAACTGAGACTTGCGAACTGAGTTTTGCGAGTCGAGCTGAGATTGCGAGTTGAATTGAGTTTCTGCGAGTAGAGTTTTCTTTTTCTGAATTTGCAAATATAGTTTAACTTTTAAACTCACGATGTCTGACCTTAGCAAAATGATTCAGATGGAACACGAGGTTGGCAAATCTAATGTTCCACCTAAATTGTTAAGAGTTGAGGATTATTATAGTTGGAGAGATAGATATGAGTCTTACTGTAGATTTCATGATCTATCTATCTGGATGTGTATCAAGAATGGATACGCGGCACCTACACAAACTTTTGAGGATGCTATTGTGGTTCTCACTTATCAACAGATGAGTGAAGCATAAAAGAAGGAATTTGAGATTGAGAACAAGGCTCATTCTTTAATTTTAGATGAGTCTTCCTAAGGAACTCAATCATCAACTGAAGTCCTTCCAAACTGCTAGAACTTTGTGGATAGCTCTTGAGAAGAGGTGTGAAGGTAGTCCACAAGTTTAAGCAGGCAAGAAGAATCTCCTGAAAAAGCAGTATACTGTGTTCAAATCTTTGAAAGGAGAAGATCTTGATGCCTATACCACAAGGTACTACCATATGTTGAGTGAGCTAGACGACCATGAGATAGTAACTACTGAGACTGAGAAAACCGATAAGTTCATTGAGGGTTTACCGTCTAAGTGGGAAATGCATGGAGTAATGCTTAAAGACAATAATGAGAGGTATGCAACTATGACCTTAGAGCAGGCTATTGATAAGCTCAGAGGTTATGATTTAACTAAGAAGACTAGAGATGTTGATTCTGATCAGGCTCAAGATCCGGGACTATAACATGGAAAATCTGCTATCTCTACTGATTCCTCAAGCTCGACCACTGCTTTGTTTGTTGGTAATGATGATGGAAAGGGTGAAATGGTTACTGATGATTTGTGTCTTGTTACATCATCTGGTAGTGAAGCAAAGGGAAAACCAACTGAGAAGTCACCTCAGGAGCATCAAAAGATGCCTATGAGTGTGAAATCTGCTGAACAACAATTATCTGTTCTTACTTCCTTTGTAGCTTCGTATGAAAACTACATTCACGGTAAAATCAATGATCCAATTATGTTTGACGAAGATTACGATCATATAGACCCTAATTATCTTGAAGAAATAGAACTTCAGGATCAACTTGCTATGTTGTCAAGAAGAGTAAAGAATTTCTTGAAGAAAACTGGTAGAAAGGTAGTTGACAATCGATCAGGGTTTGATAAAACCAAGATCAAGTGTTTTAACTGTCAGGGTTATTGACACTTTGCTCGAGAATGCCAAAGACCTAAGGTAGAAGCTAGCAATGGGAAACAAGGTTCGGGAAGTACTCTTGCTTCCAAAGCCTTGGTTGTGAAACAGTTGGATGGCTCTTATGAATGGAAAGCTTAGACTGAGGAAGCTTTCATGGCTGAGATTGATGAGTCTACATCTTATATGCTTGTTGATGCAGAGTGTGATGTTATGGTGCCGGAGGTTCAAGTGAAAGCAAGTGATGAGGATGTGCTATATATGGATTCAACTAAAAATAGGAATCCTGAAGATTTTGTAGCACGCATGGTTGAAGTTCAAACAGACAAGAAAAGGGTATGTATTGATATTCTTACTCTTGCTGATGTCTGTTATTTAGTTACTGATTTACAATCACAGGTTAGTATGTTAACTGAATCAAACAAAAATCTGTCTTCTCAAGTTAACTTGATTAATGAATCTAATAAGACTGTTAGATCTGAACTTGAACTAGCTAAGATGGATGTGCGTAGATTAAGTGACGATAAACAGGACTTAAAAGATAAAATTAAGTCTGATGCTTCTGATAGGATTGCACTTAGAGATACCATTAATGAAAAAGCTGTTATCATAGATGGTCTCTATATAAATCTAAAAGACTTAAATCAGAAAATTGCTAATAAGGAGAAAGAGTTAGCTGATTGTAAATTGAAGTTAGTTGAGCAAAATCGAAAGATTGAAAATTACAGAACCACTGAGATGGATAAGATGCTTGATGCTCAACGAAGTGTAAAGGATAAGTCAGGATTAGGTTACAATGAGACACCTCCTCCTTTCAATTCAAATTACACTAGGCTTCCAGAAGACACTGAGATGAGTGAAGCATGTTCTGTAGAACCAGTAACCAAACCTGAACAGGTGGAGGCACAGAAGAATGTTATTAAGAATTCTTCATCTGATGATAGTAAGAAAATTCCTCACACTAAAGTACAGTTTGTACCGGGTGGCGTAATTAATGATACTAAGACTGATGAAGTAACTAATAAAGAACAAGTTAGTGATCCTTTAGTGCCTAAGACGCCGACTGCGAATGCAAAAGTTGGTAAGTCACGGAAACAGATGTCCTGCTTCAAATGTCACCAAAAAGGACATGTGGCTTATTGTTGTCCAAATAAGAAGTTGGAAGCATCACATAAGTTAGTGAATACTGAAAAGACACTGACCACTTCTAGTTCAATTATAGATAGGTTAGGCTCCAAAGTGGGATTAGGTAGTAAACCTGTAAACATTCTGAAGAGAGATGGTAATCATAGTGTCTTTCCACCTAAACCTAAAAGGCCTTATACTCTGAACGAAAATACTTTCAATAAGCCAAGAGATAAGACACCTTCGAGGTTTAGAACCCCCAGTAGAAACCACAGTCAGTTTGAAAATGGTTCTACTTCAAGTACACAAGAAACTAAGTATGTGCCTAAGAGGTTTTCTACTCACTCTCCTCATAGGCCTAAGACTACAGATCATCAACAATCTCAAACTCCTGTGAAAGATACCAAGACTCCCGATGGGAATAGTTATGGTTACTTTAAGGAGGTTCATATTGTAGATGATCTGGGACAAACCAAGACCGTAATGGCTTGGGTCCCTCTTGAAAACTAACTGTGTACAACTTGTTATGTGTAGGAGCAGACTGTGAACAAGGACATCTGGTGGTATGTAGACAGTGGATGCTCAAGACACATGACAGGAGAACGAAGTCTACTGAAGGACTTCAAAGAAGGTCTCAAGCAAAAAGTAAATTTTGCAGGAGATAAATGAGGAGTAATTACTGGGAAAGGAAAAGTTTCAAATGGAACTTTGACTCTAGAGGATGTGAATTATGTTAAAGAACTAACTCATAACCTAGTGAGCACTTCCCAAGTTTGTGATAAAGGTCATCCAGTTCATTTTAATGAAAAGGAAGCTTTAGTTCTGAAGCCAGGCTTCACAATTCCTGAAGAATGGATATTGATGAGGGCACCAAGGAAGAAGGACATCTATGCTATCAACATGAGTGTTCCTAACTCTTCAATAGTGTCTACATGTTTATTATCCAAGGCTTCAGAAGCAGAGGCACTTTTATGGCACAAGAGAATGGCACATCTAAACTTTCGAAAAATGAACTATATAACCAAGAATGGATTAGTTCTAGGTGTACCACAGAAACATTTCGAGTCTGAAGACAAGTGTGTTCCTTGCCTAAAAGGGAAGCAACACAAGAAACCACATAGGTCTAAGACTGAAAACTCAATCTCCTCGCCATTTGAATTGCTACACATGGACCTCTTTGGCCCTATAAGCAAGAGAAGTCTAGGTGGCAAGTGGTACTGTTTAGTTATCACAAATGATTACTCTAGATTTTCATGGGTATTCTTTTTGGGATCTAAGGATGAAACTCCTAGCATCTTGATGAAGTTCTTAGATCTAGTAGAGAATGTCTATAAAACGAGAATAAAGCGTATTCGTAGTGATAACGGAACGGAATTCAAGAACTCAACGTTAAATATCTATTGCTTAAGCAAAGGTATACAACATCAATTCAGTGCACCATATAAACCTCAACAGAACGGTGTTGCTGAAAGGAAAAACGAACATTGATTGAAGCTGCTAGAACAATGCTTGCAAATTCAAAGCTTCTAGTCATATTTTGGGCAGAAGCGGTGAATACAGCATGTCATGTTCTAAATAGGGTTCTTACGGTCAAAAAGCGTAACAAGACTTGTTACGAATTATTGAATAATAAAAAAACCTAATCTGAAGGGATTTGAACCCTTTGGAGTTGCATGTACGATATTGAAAACAGGATATCAAGCTAAATTTGGCGAAAAGGCTGACGAAGGATTTTTCCTAGGTTATGTGCCCAATTCGCCAAATAAAAGAGTTTTCAATAAAGTCACGGGACGACTGGAAATCGTTTATAACATTGAGGTTACGAGCTATGTACTTGTTGTACATAAGGGATTAGATTGGCAATTTGACTATTCAGATCTCTTTCAGTCATTTAAAGTTCCTATAAGTGACTTTGTCAGTGATTCAGAGATCTCTGAGCACTTATTGTATGAAGATTCAAACAATGGTCCCTCTTCAACATCGAGTGTTCCGAAATCTGGAATCAGGACAACGGATGACTCAAATGAAGCTTCTTCAAGTGGGTCACAACAACCTTCAAAGGATAAGTATCAAGAACAGAAGATTCTGAGGATGATCTTCAAACAAAGTTTGATGATATACTTACTCCTTTGAAACACTTAAGGTTATCTTCAGCTCGTTCAGAAGATATGCCTTCATTAGAAGAGATTGGTACTAATTTAGGAGATGAGTTAATAGTTGACCTTATACCGGTTACAAGAACGAGTAAGAATCATCCCGTTGAAAACATCATCGGGGATATTAATACTCCTGTTCAAACTAGGACTCAATCTAAAGCTAGTACATCTAAAAATTTAGAAAGCTTTTATACTGCTATGAAAGAGACAGGGATTCCTAATCAATGTCTATATTCATGCTTTATCTCACAAGTTGAGCCTAAAAATGTGCAAATGGCTCTAAAAGAAAGCTCGTGGGTCGAAGCTATGCAAGAAGAACTGTTACAGTTTTCAAAACTACAAGTATGGGAGTTGGTTGACCTTCCAAAGGGAGAATATCCAATTGGAACTAGATGGGTATTTAAGTGTAAGAGAGATGACCGGGGAGTCATTACTCGCAATAAAGCCCGTCTAGTGGTTCAAGGGTTTAATCAACAAGAAGGAATAGATTACAACGAAGTGTTTGCACCAGTTGCTAGGCTAGAAGCAATTAGAGTATTCTTAGCATTTGCCTCTTTTAAAGGTATAAAAGTTTATCAGTTGGATGTTAAGAGTGCCTTTTTGTATGGCAAAGTTGAAGAATTGGTGTATGTTTCACAACCACCAGGGTTTACTGATTCTGACTATCCAGATAGAGTATATCGCTTGAATAAGGCTCTATATGGATTGCTTCAAGCTCCTAGGGCATGGTATGGAACACTATCAACGTATCTACTTGAGAATGGATTTACAAGAGGATCAATTGATAGTACACTTTTTGTAAAGTGGAACAAGAATGACTTTCTACTTATACAAGTGTATGTTGATGACATTATCTTTGGATCTTCTGATGAAAAGATGTGTCAAGAATTTGAAAAAGTCATGAGTAAAAGGTTTGAGATGTCAGCAATGGGAGAGTTAAACTTCTTCTTAGGATTGCAAGTTGATCAAAAGAAGGATGGATTCTTTATTCATCAATCTAAATATACATATGAGCTATTGGAACGCTTTAAGATGGATGAAAGTAAGGTTACTCCAATTCTAGTCAATCATAACCTTGGACCAAATACATCGAGTGATAGCGATGTGGATCCAACTCTTTATAGAGCCATGATCGGATCACTAATGTATCTAACTGCCTCTAGGCCTGACATTATCTTTGCTGTTTGTATATGTGCAAGATATGAGGCAAATCCGAAAGAGTCGCATATGCAAGCTGTGAAACGGATCTTTCGTTACCTCAAAGGGAAACCGAAGCTAGGACTTTGGTATCCGACTAATGGAGACTTAGATCTCATAGCTTATACTGATTCGGATTATGGAGGATGCAATCAGAATAGGAAATCTACAACTAGAGGATGTCAATTCTTAGGAGGTAGATTAGTATCCTGGCTGTAACACCCCCAAAATTTAATATTGCGCGGAAGCAAGCTTTGGGTGTTACTAATCAATAATTAAGCACCAAAGTATAGCAAACGACTTCTAAATGAGACGTTTGTAAAATAGTTACATACCATTATAAAATAGGGTTTGAAAACATAATGTTTTCGTTACAAAAGTAAGGTCCTCTAGAGTCCGCGTGCGTAACGGGAGATTCTATTACATAACCATAGTTACAAAAGATAATGCTAAAGAATCTCCGTTAAATGCAGTTTGGAAATCATGCGACTCTAGCTAGTAATCCTGGAGTAATCCTACTCCATACGTGTACCTGAGAATACATGCTAAAGAGGGTCAACACGAATGTTGGTGAATCTCACAGGTGTGTAAGTAAGTAATAGTTTGAACACAAGATTTTTATCAGTTGTGCCCGTAGGCGTAAATCAAGTATCTGCAACCAAGCAAATAATAAGTAAATATGTATATACCATTGCCATGAGCTCATAGTCGAAGCTTAACCTGCAAATCAGTAGTACAACCAAGTACTGTATAGTGCCCCCGCGAGTGCCCAATCCAAACACTCGTACGAAACAAATAAAAGTCGCCTGTTTATACATAACGGTTCGTGGTAGCGCTACTACCCCGGGCGGGGAGCGTCAGTCCCTAATGGATCCATTAACTAATATTCGCGCTTAAGTCCATAACTAACGAAACTATGATGGAGGGACTTCAGTGGATTAGTAAGTAACTCATGCAAGCCCGTATATGAAAAGTAAGAAATTTAGCACTTGTGTTCAAGAAAACGTAAGCAATGTATCTCACCCCATAAGTAAAACAGTAAAAGTGGGGCTGTAAGACTCACCTGAGTCAAGCAAGCAAGCGTTTAACTTAATAAACGTAAAGTCCGAAAGCAGTAGTAATCCGTAGGTTTCGCGAACCCGCAACCTTCTAATGCCCTAAGCATATAAGGTTGTATGTATAAGTGAATGTCTCAAAAGATCATTCATGCTAGTTGTCCACTCAACTAGTTATGTCCAATTACATTTGGTTTGTGTTTGAAAGTGTGTACGACCCGTTGGTGATACGTTTAGTTTTATTTGTAAATGTTCCGTAAGGTTTTCTTATGGTTATACATAAGTGTTTGTTTGGAGAATAATATATATATATATATATATATATATATATATCCGTGAATGTTGCATCCGACAATAGTCTTTCGAAAAGTATATATGTTTATTCCGTGAATATTTATTCGACAACAGGAGTCTTATTCAAGTGTTTTATTTATTCGACAATAGCAAGTTGGATCCGTGAATAAGAAGTCACGGATATATTTTTATCCGACAATAGGTAATCACGAATACTACACATGCGTCAATATGTATTCTCGGAGTTTTATTTATACGATAATAGTTATGCGACAATAAGGATTCACGGAGTACTGTTCATGCGACAAAAATTTCACGAAGTTACTGTTCATGCGACAATGTGATTCACTGAGCACTGTTCATCCGACAATGTATTCACGGATTACTTGTGATTTTTATCTAAAATAGTAAATGTTATCAAATCGTTCTGAAATTTTTACACAAAGTTCCTACATATGTTATGTACTTTCTGTAATTTTTTTATGATTTTTGGAGGTCGTTTGATATTTTATAAAAATTCACAAAGTGTCTGTGTTCATTTTAATCCGAGATTAGACCACTTCTCACAAATCAAATTTTCTGGAGAAATGAGTGCATTTCTGGAATGAGCCAAAGAAGAACTTTTTGTATATAACAAAATTACCAAGATTTTCCCAAGTGGTCTCATACGTTTTTGAGGTCTAGAACTCAAGATATGGTCTCAAGAAGGAGGTCATTGTCGGAAGTCATTGTCGGATTTTTACTATTGTCGGACCTATATTTTACCCGTGTTATAACATCAATTTGGTCAAGTAAAACTTAACGAATCGTTATGAAATTTTTACACAAGGTTCTCCTATGTCTTAGCTTTCCAAAACATACTTTTTCATCGATTTTAAACAAGCACAACTCGAGATGAAAATTGTTAAATTGAAGTAAGTCCAGCAGATCGTTTTTGTGACATATGCTCAATAATCTGGTCATAAGTTAAGTTTTACAAAACTTCACAAGAAGTTCCAGTAGGATTTGGAAAACTAACAAAATTTGAGATCTTTTACCGTTGGTCTCAAGTTCTAATTCGTTCCATAGCCCAAGATATACTCATTTTGAATTGGTCAAGATTCTGGTCAGATTCATCAGATCCGCTATGTACTTTTATTTTAGTAACTAAAAATAGAAAATGAACTTCAATTTTTGTGAGGCTTACAGATTATGAAAGTAGACTTCTTATACTTGATTTTAGGCTCAAGAAACGTCCATTTTAGTGTTGTAATGATTTTTATAAAATTCTGGGAAGTGGAAATAGAATCTGGACAGGAAGGTTAACTTCCTGTTTTCGAGTTTTAATTTGTGTTTCGACTTATCTTTTGGACATTAGCTAGTTGAATAAGCATATAGACATGTTAATAAGTAGTAACTAAGTAAATCTAAGAAAATTTTAAGAGTCCTTACAAGGAAAATGGTGAAGAGAGGAAAGAAAGACGTTGTAGGCTCGTCTCCTCGCGAAATCTTGAAAATCGGCTTGGTGGTGTTATGATGGATGGATGGTGGATTATGGTGATGATCTAGGTGGCTTTGAGGGCTGGAAAATCAGTAGGATTTTCATGGTGAGGGGGAGGGAGAGAGAGATTGAGGATGTGTGTGAAGAAAGGTGAAGGAAATGGAAATAGGGAGGGTGTTGGTTTGATTTGGAAGCAACAAGGCATGGTATGCCATGCTTCTTGCAGATTTTCTGCATAAAAGGTGTGGGTCCCACCCACACATGATGTCTAAATTGTTTTCTTCAATTAGTATTAAGTGGGGTGCTCGTTTACCCGTTCGTTTCGCGTTTTAAATTAATCGTATAACGTTTTATTCAGCGCGTTTCGTTAACGATTTAAAAGATGATATTTTACTTGAAGTATTTTATTAAAATACTTAATAATGTGACATAAGACATACTTTGCCTTTATTTCATCCGTCAGGCGCGTTCCACGCATTTTCGTTGCGTAAAGTTACGTTTTAATAAAACGTATAATCGTATAATATATTAAAGTAAATATATTAAAGTAAATAATGTTTGTTTGGATAAATCCACATTATTTTTGACAGTTTGTCACCAACGTCCATAGTAAATAGTGTCGGACCTCGTCCGGTTCAAGTGTGTATGATATAAACAAATCATATAACGTGTATGTAATTACACAGAAAGTTACATATATTTAGATTAATATAATACTAAATACATGTAATTACAAGTAGTTAGGCACTAATTAAAGTCCTAAATTAGCGAGTGTTACACTGGCAGTGCAAGAAGCAAAGCTCGGTAGCCATTTCTACATGTGAAGCTGAGTATGTTGCAGCTGGCAGCTGTTATTCTCAAGTTCTTTGGATCCAACAGCAACTGCGGGATTATGGGTTAAACATAACTAATACTCCTATGATGATTGATAATGAGTCAACAATGTCGATCACCAACAATCCGGTGAAGCACAGTAAAACTAAGCACATTGATATTCGACATCATTTTATTAGAGACTGTGCTGAGAAGAATTTGATAAAGTTAGTTAAGGTTCCATCTTTGGATAACTTAGCAAACTTATACACCAAGGCGTTCGACAAAGCAAGATTTGAGATGTTGGTTCAACTAAACGGAATGAGAAATCCAGAGTGAATAGTCTTCCAAGGGTATTTTTGTAATAGTTAGTAGTACGTTTTATGCTTTTATAAAAGGGGGGGGGGCGTATGACATTCATTTGCTTGTTACCTGAGGGGAATTGCCTCCAATAAAAGAACAACAGTAGTTCTTTTAGAAAAATGCTTAAGTTTTTATCTGCAAAAACTATGGGAGATGATAGTACATTAGGAGAATAAGCTTAATAATAATAAGCTTAAGTCCTAAGTATGTTGTGTTAATAGGTTCAATTAAAGTTACATTAGAACTACAGCAGTTCTATCAGGTATGTATTTATATTTATTTGATTATACACCTATATCCACAAGTTATAATATGCATGTTTTAAATGACTAGACAGCTTCATTATATGATGTACTGGTAGGCAGATTATATAAACATCTCTAAGCCTTTAAGAAATCTTAATATACTTGATTGTTATTTAGTGTTTCTATTATATGGTGTATGACATAAGTCTTAATTGTTGACTGATAGCATTCACATACACTGTAATTATAAAGTTGTAATATGACAAATAGTAACAAGATGGGTAATAACTTAATTACTGGTGACTTTGTTGTACTAAGTACAGACCTAAAGCCTTTATTTAAATTGATATTCTCAAATGTATTTTGAATCATGCTAAAAGGGATCCTCTATTGTACTAAGTACAGACCTGGAAAACATAGCATTTTCAAAGTATGTTTGATATTTGTCTAAATTCTAAATTCAAGTGTTGGTTCGATAAATCTCTACCTTGAATCTAAAGAACTCAGTGTTATATGTGTTGCTTGAATTCTTCAGAATGTCATATCTTAGAAAACACTTGGTAATATTCATACTCACAATAATGGTGTTGCTTAGATATGTAAGTATATTTTGTTTATGTGGATCATAATATTGGTAATCATCTTGAACTGTCTATAAGAAAATATTCACTTTACGTGAATAAATATGTTTTTATTAATTATGCTATGTGGATAAAGGTACTTAAGATATAATTTTATAAATATAAATGAATAGATGATAAAAATTAGCTGTAATTTTATTGCAATTTATTTGAATTTCATGAGGTATGTATATTAACAATCTACTTAGCCTTTTAATAAATTTAAATAGTTTGTTCTTTCTAATATGATACCTAAGCAGATAAACTCTTATCCAGTTGAGTTATGTATTTTAGTTTAAGTGATTAATAAAATGGTACCTGATACCACTGTTTGTTTATTTAATTGTTTTATTTTATCTTTCTTTTTATATTAATGTTTAAAGTTTTTGTTTTGATATGTGTTTACCCTTTGGAATTAAATTATACTGGATATTTATTATATGTTGAACAAACGTAATATGACAAATGAAAATTAATATATATGTTAAGTGGAGTGTTAATCGAAAGTCTTCCGACTCACATGTAGTCAAGCAGCGTGTCCTGATTTTAGATCAGCGGTTAACTTCTTTATAACTTATATATATATATATATATTTTAGATTTGTCTATATACTTAAGACCATAAGGTATATAAGTAAATAATTTTTAGCTCAAGATTTTCTTTATACAAGATTAACTGTATCACGGGTTTAGTCGGTTAATATATGTAAGAGGATTTTCATTGAGGAAAAATTATGCGAAAATATTTTCTTTAAAATGTTTAGGCTACATAGTTACAGAGTTAACTATATAAGTGTAAATGGGTTTTAATTTATACTTAGAATTCAATTCGCATTTTTATTTAAAACTTGCGAGTTTGACAAGTCAACTCTGCGAATCGAGATATACTTTTTGCGAATCGAGTAAAATGTATATAAGGGTGGTCAAACGAGTCAAATAAACCACTGAACCCACAATTCATTTGCGAGTTCACTTCATTCCTGCGAATCGACTAGTGGCAAAACGAGACGAAAATAGTGTTTCGTTTGATTTCGATATTTCGATTACAAGGAACGAGTTTTTGAATCCGTAGTTTTTATACATCTTTTGATTGCGATCATTTTAAGGTATAAACCAATGGATTTCATCGGGTATTTAACTCGAAATCGAAGTTTTAATAAAACTAGGGTTTCGGTTTAAACTTTAAATGATTTACGTAGATTTGTTGTGTTCATGAACACGAATCACTAGGGTTTATGTTAAACGCATCATACTGAACGTAAATTAATCGATAGATTGCATTACATTTGATGCATTAATCGATTTTAGTCTCAACCCACAGCGGCAGTTCATGCTGCGAGTCGAGTTCCAGATTCAACTCGCAGATCTACTTTAGCGAGTTGAGATTATGATTTGTTGACTTGTTGACCATGCGAGTCGACTATGTTCGTTGACTTGTTGACTTGCGGACCGAGTTGATTAGCGAATCGACTTGCGAGTCGAGCTGCGGATTGACTTGGTTAGCGAGTTGACATGGTTGTGAAACGAGTTGCGAGTTGAGGTTCATTTCTGCGAATCGAAAATTTATTAGTAACTCGTGACTTAAAATTTTGAGTTAATAAGTTTTAATAATCATTAAACTTTTGACTTCAAAATTTAATATATGTTTCGATGTAGGAATTTTATATTGATATGTAATAACATATACTATATTGATATATACGACTTGAGATAATAATGTAACAAGTTATATATATAATTTAGAACTTAGATGTTTGATGAATATTTTTATTCATAATACATTATTGTTTAAAATTTATTGTATGCTGGTAACGTGTATTAATTGTTTTTGTCATTTGTGTTTTTATAGATATGGCGAGACAATTTGATAAAGGTCACAACATTCTTGTTGATCTTGATCTTTCGGCACGCGGAGTAAATAAAATTGCCCAAGTGTTGACGTTCTTTGCACGTTCACGCATTAGGTATGCGATTACAGAGTCTCCTCAGATCTCTCAGATGATACTCAATGATTTTTGGACAGATATTCAATATGATCAGACCGTCAACCCACCAGTGATACGCACAACAGTCAATCAGAGACCGGTTGTCTTTTCTGCATCTGATCTTCATCAGATTTTACGACTGGGGACAGTAGACCAAGAAGATGGTCCGACTGAGTACCCTAGTGATTTTTTTGAGGGTGCCTTAGGCCGTATGGGGTATACGGGTGAGAGAAGAGGACGTCAATTCCTCAAGGCTCTAGTTATTGGGCAATGGAGATTCTTGTGGCATGTTATCATCACAGTTTTTGGACCAAAGAAGGGCGGTTTTAACGAGTTAAGCCCTGCTCTTATATCGGCTGTACTGCCATTGGTTTACAACAAACCATACAGTTTCTGTGATTATATTTTTGGAGAGTTGGTACGCCAGATATCGGGAACCGTTAGATCGAGATTTTTGATCTACCCGAGGTTCTGCATGTTGATCATCCGTTCTCGGATTGCTGATCTTGTTATCCCTGAGCCGCATTTACGCGTTGATACAATAGCGCTCAGAGGATACAACGCGATGTTTCAGCGGACTATTCGTCGAGAAGAATATGTCAAGCCTGAAATTCGAGATCTTTTTGGCTATATTCTTGATCCTGCTTATGTGACGCCACCGAACAATGGTTGGCTAGACATTGATACTGCTGCTTCTGTTCCAGATCCGATAGCTGATGTGGTTCAACCTGAAGATCCTCAAGAGCTTCTGGAGGATGTTTTGGAACAGGCTGGGGAATAGGTAAACCCAGAGGTCGCTGCACAGCTGGTGCAAAAGGTGCTAGGGCAAAATGATGATGCCAATGCTCCGCTTCTTCAAGCGATTGATCAGTATATCGATGCTGCACCTGCACAGGTATAATTAATATTATATAATAATATAGATACTTAGTTGATAGATCTTATTTTTAATCATAAAAGTTTTAATATTATATATAATGATATAGATATTTAGTTAATTAGGTACTACATTCGATTATAAAATATAAATATCATTATGCACAGGAAGCTGAGACTGCAGACTCAGAGGTCACTCGACCTGAGGGTGCGTAGGGACAGCTTGATAGATCTGAGGGTTTTACCTTCTAAGGTAATATATCAGATAATCTTAAGCATATAAAGAACTTGGATGATAGAGCTTCTAGCTAATCATAAATGTTTAATATATTTAATATTTAGGATTTTGATTTTGGTCCATCTGGAGGCCGTGATGGTGAATCGGCTTCAGATAATGATGATAGTACTCCTTCTCCACCTCCAGATGCTGATTATATTAGATATCAATCTAGGATGATTCCAGATCCAGCATTGAAGGAAAAGAGAAAGGCTAAGGAAGTCGACCCAGACTTCAGTATTCTTGATGAAGGTCATGAGGAAGAAGATACACCTCTTATTTCTCAACGCCGTAAACGTTCCAGGACTTTGACCATTCAGGATGGTATGGTTTATTTAGAGTTAGATTATCTTAACTTGTTGTTTGTCAGGAGTTAAACTGAGACAGTTCATTCTGTGACAGTTTCTCAAGATACATCACAGGTAGAGACGATGATACTGGTGGTTACTGAATCAGTATATGTACCATCTGAGGTATGAGATAAACGTTTAGTACTACAAGTGTTATATATTTAATTATAGATTGAGACAGAGTTATCTGTAACAATTACTTCTTTAATTGTATCTAACTTTACAGGCTGAGAAAATGCTAGAGTCAGTGGAACCAGAAATGGTCTCCAGGACTATTGAGAAGGGAGTTGCTGAACTAGTGCGTGATGCACAATTTCCAACTAACAAAGCTAGTAGATTTGCAGCTAGTCTTCTCATGAAAGCTTTATCTCAAGCTATTCCACAGCTTATACCTGAGGCTCATATTTCTTCACTCACACCACCTGGACCATCTACTATCTCTGTTACTCCTACGACTGATACTGAAAGGATTACATCCTTAGAGTCTAGGGTTAAGGAGTTAGAGAAGCTTACTTTACAAATTCCATAGTTGGTAGCTCAAAATCTTTTGTTTGCACACCAGATTACTCAATAGAGTACATCTTATAAGACACTACTGCAGACTCATACCACTTTACTACAAGAATTTACAGCCCAGCGACTGAAGCTTGATTCCATAGAACGCTTAGTGTTACGAGTGAATTCAGGACAATCAGCTCAGGGGGAGATATTGGTATATCTTGAGTCTTGCAAAGAAGATGAGTTGAGGAAGAAACGAGATGAGGACAAAGACGATGATCCCAATGCTCAGAAGGAAGGTGAGCTAACTGGTCCTTCAACGACTAGTCAGCAGGCTATGATTTAGGGGGAGTCTGCTGGTGTTAGTGCAAGTGGTGATGGTGCTGGTACAAGTGTTGCGGGTACAAGTGAAGCTGGTAAGATAGTGTAGACTTGTGTAGTTATTTGTACTTAGGATTTAGTTGAATTATGATTGTAAATTATAATTGTAACTGAATAATTGTAACTTAATAGTTTTGGTAATATATTCGGCTTGAGATTATTATTACAAGTTACATATATTAGAAATTGTTTAAGTTATTTGATTCTGAAAAAAATAAATTAGTGATCGGAAGTCTTCCAACTCATTGAGAAGTCGAGCGGCGTGTTCTGATTTATTTCAGCGGTCAAAGTTTATTTTAACTTAGACATTTTAGACTTGGGAGTTTTTATAACTGACAAGTTATGATTTTTAACTAGACAAATGATATATAATTTAAAGATATAAATGAAAGTTAAGTTTTTATTATATAACAGTTCAATTAAGTCTTGGAAATTATATAAGTTAGTTAATTATAAACTTAAATGTTTGATGATTATTCACAATAAATTAGAGTTTAAATTTAATTAATGTTTGTTAAGTGTTTGATATAAGACTTAGGAAATCTTAGGTTGATTCAAGGTAATCAATAAAAGATTTATAAGTTATATATTTCGCGTTTATATTAGTTACACAAAAGGATTAGTATTGGAATTCTTAGATTTATTCAGTGAAATCAATAAGAGAATTTAAATTATTAATCTATTTGTGTTTATTTGTTTTCTCTAGGAATAGAAATGCTAGATCTATCAGATTCAGAAGATGATATCTTGGATGAGATAGATGAAGAGATTGATTATGATCTTGAAGAGGGAGAGTTTCAACCACCTACAAATTGGACTGCTGTTTCTGAGATTGTGCAAGACATGAGTGTAGATCTAGATGAACATCATGTGAGCCCATCTAGGACAGAGGTTGTTATTGATAATGATGAAGGTCCAACAGTTGTCGATACAGATGAAGATATCGATGATCCAACCGAGTCTGAAACTGAAGTTCTTATTCATACGAATAATCCTGCTGTGAAATATAGGAAACTTCCGAAACAAAAGAAGAAGATTGGAGTTTCTGAAGTGGATATTACAGGAAAGCGAGAACCGCGCAGAGGGATTATTGGTTGGTACTTTGACTCTGAGCTGAAGCTTTTTGCTATTAAAAGAATTGACGGAGTTCAATATTTTGAGCGAAAGCTTGCAGTGTTTAGCTCTTTGTCTAGATTTGAAATTCAAGATTTGGCTCGATTACCTTTAAAGAACCCAAGTGATGATTTTGTTGGGAGATATGTTGAACATATAATCAAGACTGAGGTTCGAGCTGATAAGTTTGAAAAGATTAAGCCAAGAAAAGGAAAGACTATTAAGTTGGTAGAGAGAAGTCAAAGGATAAGAAGAAGAAGAAGAAGAAAGAAGGTTTATCCAACTGTCAAGTGTGTACAGCAGATTCCGTTGAAGACAATGCCACGGGATATTTTGGGAAATATGAAATGTTGGTATGTGGATTCAGAAACTGGAGAAGCTGTCATGGTTGAAGCTGATGATGAAGTTGAAGGTGGTGAGCATGAGATCAAAAAAGTTTATGACCATCGACACCTAATTAATATGTCGAAGAAAGACTTGCTAAAGTTACATGAAAATAGAATCTTGACGACAGAAACATGGGGTGATTTAGCACGAGATTATCAAATGATGGTTAAGACTTGTATTAAGATGAAGATACACGCAGGAAGTAAAATTTACAAATGAAGACTAAAAGACAAAGCGTGAAGATAAATATGCTAGAGATATTGTCAAGGGGGAGTCTGTTGATACATAGTTTTTGACAATAGATCTAGCTTGAAATAGGACTGGTGTAATTGTTATCATGTTTGTACATTGGTTTAGATTTGTAAATACAAGGTTTGTTTTGTTATTAATATTCGTTAAATATATTAGTATGTTAAAGTGTTAGACGAATATTGAATATGAAATGAATATACAAACTGTGCGAGTCGAGATCTCAAGTCGCAAGCATGGTGAGACGAGATGAGATCTGAGCTCGCATACTAGAATGAAGCGAGTCAAGTTCATTATTTGGCTTGGGCTGCGTAGCGAGTCGAGTCAACTCGCAGGCCCAGTGGCTGCGAGTTGAAACGAAATATATATATGATTTTCGTTTAGAAAATCATTAACACTTTTACGCCATTCCGAATTGATAACCTGCGAATTCAATATCCAGAGAAAAACAAAACCTAACAGCTAGGCTTTGATGTTTATTTGTTTAAAGCTAAGTATTAGATTACTAAAACGCGAACTTATACGTTGTTAGTAACATAACACCGTATTAAGGAATTTCGCTCCTTAATACTACAGATAACGAAGTTATCGATCCTAGAACTAGGGACTTACAGCCATTCGGTCTAACCAACGCACCAGCCGTATTCATGGATCTTATGAACCGGGTGTGCAAGCCATATCTTGACAAGTTTGTCATTGTCTTCATTGACGACATTCTCATTTACTCATGCAACGAACAGGAACATGCGCAACACCTCAGAACCATCCTAGAACTACTTAAGCACGAGGAGCTTTACGCCAAATTCTCTAAGTGTGAGTTATGGATGCAAACCATTCAATTCCTTGGACATGTCAACGATAGTCAAGGAATCCATGTCGATCCATCAAAAATCGAGGCTATCAAAGACTGGCCATCGCCAATCAATCCGACTGAGGTACGCCAATTCTTGGTATTGGCGGGGTATTATCGTCAGTTCATCAAAAATTTCTCGAAAATAGCTCAACCACTCACGACATTGACTCAGAAAGATAAAAAGTTCGATTGGACTCATAAACAAGAGTCGGCATTCCAACTCCTGAAACAGAAGCTCTGCAGTGCTCCTATTCTATCATTACCCGAAGGCACCGATGAATTTGTGGTATACTGCGATGCTTCTCATCAAGGTCTCGGTTGCGTGCTGATGCAACGAGACAAAGTCATTGCTTACGCTTCGCGACAACTCAAAATTCATGAAAAGAAGTACACCACTCACGATCTCGAGCTTGGGGCTGTCATCTATGCCCTCAAGATCTGGAGACATTACCTCTATGGCACTAAGTGCACAATCTTTACTGACCACAAAAGTCTCCAACACATATTCGATCAGAAGGACCTCAATATGAGGCAACGTCGATGGGTCGAGTTGCTTACCGATTACGATTGCGAGATCAAATACCATCCGGGTAAGGCAAATGTTGTTGCCGATGTCCTCAGTCAAAAGGAACGATCGAAACCACTTCGAGTCCGAGCCCTCAGTATGACCATTCACAATGGTCTAAACATTCAAATTCTCACTGCTCAACTCGAAGCTCTGAAACCCGACAACGTCAAAAATGAAGCCTTACGAGGCATGGATAAACAATTCGAAATCAAAACTAACGGAGTTAGGTACCTCTCTAACCGAATCTGGTTACCCGGTTTTGGAGATCTGTGAGACTTGGTGATGCATGAAGCTCACAAGTCCAAAATTCTATTCACCCGGGATCCGATAAAATGTAAAACGGCATCAAGGAATTTTATTGGTGGCCGAATATGAAAGCCGAAATCGCCACATACATCAGCAAGTGTCTTACTTGTTCAAATGTCAAAGCTGAGTATCAGAAACCTTCTGGTTTACTCCAACAACCCGAGATTCCTGAATGGAAATGGGAGCAAATCGCCATGGATTTCATAACCAAACTACCCAAGTCATCGAGCGGTTGCGATACCATTTGGGTGATCATCGATCGTCTCACAAAATCTGTCCATTTCCTTCCGATCAAGGAAACCGATAAAATGGAACGCCTTACCCGAATCTGTAACACCCTCGAATTTCGGGTTGCGGAAGCGGTCGGGTCGGGTGTTACCAAATCAAATATTACAATCACAAAGGTAAATAATGAACGACTCTAAATGAGACATTTGAAAATAGTTATACATTTCCATAATAAAAGTGTATACAAGTTGCGAGTTCGCAAAATAATTTTAATACATAATTTCTAATACAAAAGTTATGCAGAGAAATCCAGTTGTTTGAAAACATGCGATTCGAGCTAGCAAGGCTTGTAGCAATCCTAATCCTGCTGGGCACCTGAGAAAACATGCTAAAACGAGTCAGCTATAAAGCTGGTGAGTTCATAGGGTTGTTAGTTGAAACATAAAGTATAAAACCTTAAAAGTTTTGAAAAGTAGTTCAAAATCCACGATTTTGATATATATTGTATTGAAGTTGTAACACCAATGTGTATACATCCTACAAGGTATCTCATACCTAAGTGACCGTGATGTGTACCTAAGTACATAAACATTTGAGGCATTCCGTGCCTGGATACCTATCAGGTATTAAGTAAACCTATCAATGTGAGGCAATACATGCCTAAGGACTATCAGGTAATTGT
The DNA here is from genome assembly GCA_963422505.1 of Pseudognaphalium luteoalbum. Classification (NCBI taxonomy): domain Eukaryota; kingdom Viridiplantae; phylum Streptophyta; class Magnoliopsida; order Asterales; family Asteraceae; genus Pseudognaphalium; species Pseudognaphalium luteoalbum. The sequence continues at coordinate 47,990,748 of OY730197.1, forward strand.
ATGACCACGTCATATGATGTTGTGTAATAATTGGTGTGCCACTTGGCATATTGTGTTGCATCCAGCAACATAATTGTAGTCCCACGGACTATGATTGAGTATTTAGTCAAATATTGAGTTGATGGCCTCATGCGAAAGTTTGTCAATCCGTCAATTGTACGGATCACGAGCATAAGCTCGCCCATCCATCGAGTGTATCGCTTTACCGCGATATCGTACTTGTGCCCACTGCAATACCGTGGCATCGTTTTGTGCCCACTTTACTGTGGCATCGTTTTGTGCCCATATGGCATCAACCGGATTGCTCGCAAGCAATGTATGTAATTGAGCCGGCAGTACTATGACATGCCCGACTTGAGTAAATGAGAGTCAGTAGTACTATGACATGCCTGACTAATGTAATCGTGTTTGTATAAGTGTATGTATATCAATATACATAAGTAAGTTGTGTGTGGCACCAAGTGCTCGAGGTAGTGTACGAGTATGTGTGTATATATATATATATATATATATATATATATATCAAGTTAACAAACACATCTAATAGGGTATCATGTACGTATGATAGTGATTTATTGTATCTAAATATGTATATACAATACTTAGATATTAGTTGTATCGCAATAAGTCTAGGTATGACTAATCATCACCTAGTTGTTTTGTATTAGTATATGGAATCTATACTAACGTATGTTACTAACGTGTACTCCTAGCCTTAGCCTAGCAAGTATATTGAGGTCCGTGATTAACGTTTGTTTAAGTACAATTCCATTCTAAAGATCCTGGAGTGTATTGGCAGTCTCAGTTCCTAAAAGGAAAACTAATCCTGTAAAAATCTAGATGTTGTCCAATGTGGGTAGAACTAACTAGTTCTAATGTATTCCATGATATTGTCCCTCGACAATATGACCAAAGTATAATTATAACCTAACTAGGTTAAGTAGTGGTTTTGTTCAATAGCATTATGATGGGTGTAATTTCTAATTATTACACATTTGTATTACATAACAGTAATATAATTAAGTGTGAATTATAAAGGTTTATTATTATAATTCGAAAACAGTAATTAAGCATGCGTCCCACCCCGAAAACAGTAAAACAGTTGAAAGAGTGGGGCTATGAACTCACCTGTGAGTTATCAGTGATCCTGAGATACGCGTGTCATCCGGATGGTAACCTCCTAGTGTTCTAAACACGTGAGGTTATATAAGTAAGAGACAAATCAATTTGTCTAAGCGAGTTGTGCAAATATTCATTCGTCGCTCAGGTTTGAAAACTATGTACGGGGGTTTGGGGGCAGCGCCCCTGGTAGCGGGGTCCAAGGGGTGGCAACCCCTGGCGGGGTCCAAGGGGCAGAGCCCCTAGTTGGGGTCGAGCTACCAAGTCAGCTTGGAAATTTTTTATTTCTACTATATTGCTTTAGTGAAAACGCTCCGAAAATTCATTTCGGAGTAATATTAGGCGGTAAAATTTGAGTTTCGACACTTAGTGAAAAATGTGTATTTTCTGTTTTAGGCGACACTAGGCAAGTGTCGCTATAGGCGACACTAGAGAGGGTAGCGTCACTTGCAAGGACGTCACTAAGGGGCGTCACTTAAGGCGACACTCAAAGGCGTAACTATTTGCGTCACTAAATGCGACACTTTCATGCGGCACTAAGATGCGTCACTACTATGCAACACTTACATGCGTCACTTAGGCAAGTGACGCTGCGCTGCTGGTCTATGGGCGACACTTCTGTTTGTTCGACAGGTTTTGTGACACCCTGCAAATTTAAGTACAATTAATACAGTAAACACGTATATTTTACGTTAGTTTCCTGACAAAAGTTTAAACAAAAACTACTGATGTGATATAAGCCTAGCGAGCCAAACACTTTTGTACAAAAAGTATTACATATTTCATAATTAATTATAATTGCGTACAAACTTATCGGAATGAAACCGACAAAAATAAATGCAATCGTTGGTAAACGTTTAATTAATAATATAAAATTATTAATTAATAATATTATTAAATTTATATTATTGTTATAATATAAAAATATTATACATTTTATTTAAAATGTATCGTACAAAACTGCGTCAATTTTTAAAACGTACCCAAAGGTCAAAAATAATAAAAGTATTATTTTCGTTATTCATAATAAAGTATTTGGGGAAATTACCTCAAATTACAATTAAGAAATTTGAACGAAAATTGACACACAATTGGACCCGTACACGAAACTAACAGGTTAAAAACCAACAATATTAACACAAACTAAAATATCTGGGAGACACAACTCGTACTGAGCCATGCCTCCCTTTGACATTTAAACAGATACATACTCCCTCCTCACTTGATCACTAACTCAAATAATTGAGCTACCAAACTTTTCTTTCCTCTCCTCAATGAAACAATCGGCAGAGTAAAACAACAAGATCAGGAACCAAAAACCACCTATATCATCATCATTAAATCATCTACAAAAAGGGAGAAGATCAAGAGCAAGGAACAAACAACAACATCATCATCATCATCACCTCCTTTGATTCCTTCATTAAACTACTTTGTAAGAACACTTAAACTTTCACTAATCTTGTTTGTTTTTAACTCTTAAACATGTTATAAGTTCATATCTTGAAAGATCATGTATGAAAACTTAACAAAAACTAGGTAAAACATAACCTTAATGACATATAAATTTTGGACAGATTTTAGCATCTCGGTATAAAAATTGTATAAAATCGTACGAGTAACAAAAACACTTGAGACCACTTGGAAAATCTTCGTATTTATGTTAAGAACAACTTTCGTGAAGAACACCTCGCTTGAAAATGCACAGATTCTGATCTAGTAACCGATTCGTAAAGTTTAGTTAAGAAAAATGAGTTTCTGGACAGGCCTGATCACGATTTTTTTAAAAATATTGTGGATGTCTAAAAATAATGAAAACGATACCGGAAGTAGGTGACATATGTGGGAACACCATGTAAAAATTTCGGAATCGTTTGATAACTTTGGCCCTCCGAAAACAGGCCCGAAAGTAGATCAAAAAACGTTAAAAATCTGTCAAATGAACTAGCAGTAATAACGAGTTATAAAGGGCAGTAATAACGAGTTATAAAGGGCAATAATAACGAGTTATAAAGGGCAGTAATAACGAGTTATAAAGGGCAGCAATAACGAGTTATAAAGGGCAGCAATAACGAGTTATAATGTGCAGTAATAACGAGTTATAAAGGGCAGTAATAACGAGTTATCAAGGGCAGTAATAACGAGTTATCAAGGGCAGTAATAACGAGTTATCAATGGCAGTAATAACAAGTTATCAAGAGCATTAATAACCACTTATAATGGGCTAAGTAATGGGCCTAGCCCAATGGGTAAAGTTTTATTAAAGGGCCGAATGATTTGGGTTGAGCCCAATGGGCCATAAAACTTTAAAACATAAACGCAAACTTTAACCGAGATTGAATGATACATTTTTATAAAGTTACAACATAAATGTAACTTATAAATTTTACATATATATATATATATATATATATATGTATAACTGTGACAATCCTCCATTTAGGGTAATAATCTTTACCTAACTTCATGCATTACCTAGAGTAATTCCCTGATTAGTGAATTCAAAATGATTTTTATGTGTTAAGTTTGTGAAACTTACTATGTGATACGTGATGTATTAGATTCGTAGTTATATGTATATATAATTACGTACGAAATGAACGTATTAAACTCGACAAACTAAATGCAATAAAGTTGGTGATACGAAATAATTAATAATTCGAAAATTATTAATTACAAATATTAGATACTTATATTATTGAAATAATATAATAACTTATACGTTTTATATTAAACGTATCAAACGCGAATCGTAAAGTTCCAAAAAGAACTCCAAAATGCTTTTGAATAATTTTTGTTTGAAATTATTTTAGAAAAGTATTAGAACAAAAATGAAACGGAAACCTTTAGACTGCTTTATAGGACGCGTTATACACGAACAGAAATAATTATAAAACGTACCTAAAGGTCAAAAATAATAAAAGTATTTATTTTCCCGTTCCTGTTTTTGTATTTGGAACATTGCCTCAAAATATAAATTCCAAATTCAACTGAAATCTGGTTCGCAATTTAACTGTACAGTCCCTTACTGTGAATAATTTTATTAATAATTTTAAATAAAATTATTTCATTTTTGTATTTGTCAATTATAAAGTTTAAAATAAAATTTAAACAAACGAATAATTGAGTGGGACACGGGGTACAAATAATTGGACCCGTACACGGAATTAACGGGTTAAAAACCCAAACTATTAACACTTGAAAATATCTACTCGACACCTACTATTGATCACCTTACCTCTGTTGAAAAATTGGAACCAAAACCATTTCTTATATATCTACCTCACTAATATTGATTCACACACACACATACTAAATTATTGAGCTACCAACTTTGTTACTGTGATCTTCAAGTGATTGGAAACAAGCAGGAGCAATAAACCCATCTTCATCCTTTTCACTTTCAAACTAAAACCTTCAAACCAACACACAAACTAACAACAATATGGTATCTTAATCATCATCATCTACTCATCGTCATTATCCTCATCCGAGATCATCATCAATCATCACAGAAATCATCATCATCTCATCCTAAATCATTGTGAGGAACTTAATTTCTATCTTTAGTCCATTTATATAAATTATTATCATTATGAAATTTGGTTGATGATCGTTGTAATAAAGTGTTAAAACATGCTATAATATGATTATATAGTTGTGTATAGATTATGTGTATGTATGATCCTAGAAAACCGAAACTTGAGTTACGGTTCTTTGGTTGTAAATAAAACAGATTTTACGAAAATTTCTAACAGATATATATATATATATATATATATATATATATATATATATATATATATATATACACGTTAAGTAGATTGCAAAGAAATAAATGAGTTAGCCTAGTGGTTAAGACCTTGAGCTTAAAAGGAACATTTCAACTTAACGATTAGTCCATATAGTTATGTAAAGTATATTTAATTGTGTCTAGGTATTTGAGAGGCACGTTCGGACTACTGTATTACTAGCTGTACTAGCTGAAGACTTGTTACACGTGAGTTCACAACCCCTACCTTTTACTAGTTTTAAATGCTTTTAAAACCAGGGGTGGAAAACATAGAACTACGTGCTATTACATGTTACTTGTTTATATAATTGCTTGACATGCTTTTATATCGAATTGATTTGTATAAATGCTTATTGCTTTATAAATCAACTGTTAACTATATGAAACGTTTTCACAACTATTTTGGGAATAAGACAACGAATCTTGGTACGATCCTAGGTTTACGCGAGGTAGTTGTAGTGCACATGAGTCCCAGTGCTTTCAACCTATAACCATTAGCTAGGTGACTCTAGTCACTGAGTATACAGATAGTACTATCGATTTGACAACCCTCCCACTGATATAACTCGTTGGTCATTCCAACCACACAACGGCAGTCGTAACGAGGAGTGTATACTTACCGTGTTACTGAGGCAACAACATCAACTAGTCGTGGTTTTGTTATAGTACTAGGAGTCGTTACTTTAACTTAAAGGTGTCGCTCACCTTAGAGGGATTATAGTCTACATTTCCCACATAACTAAACAACAAAACTACAACCTGATTTGGGAAGGGTATTCCCTGTGATAACTAATAGGAAAGGTGTTCCTACGCATAATTTCTTTTTAGGAAACGTTTGCCTTGATTGAATAAACTTGGTTTCCCGACAAAACAACTTTTCTAGGAAATGTTTACTTGACTGTTAAACCTGTGTTTCCTACAACTATATATATGAAAATGTTTACTTGATTGTTAAACTATATTTCCAGCAACTATTATTAGGAAATGTTTATGATTAAACTTGTGTTTCCTAACACATCGACTGAATTGTATTAAGAATGACATTCTTACAGTAAAATAGGAAATGTTTTCTTTAATGAGAATACTTGTGTTTCCTGCTATACATATAAACATTATGTTGTGTACATGAATGATTTATACAAAACTTGGTTTAACTACATTTATACTAAACCTGTGAATTCACTCAACATTCAATGTTGACGGTTTACTATGTTTTTCAGGGAATTAGGACTCAGGTACTTCTGCATGCATAAAGGACATAGGCAACCCAGAATATTTATGATGGCACTTTTGGGACACTTGGATTTCCTTTGTATTACCAATTCAATTGGTTATACTTACGAAATCCCTCTTTTATAAACTCGTGTTTTGTAAACTTATGTTGTTCTACAACAACAATACTTGTACGACTTTATAAGTCGTACCCTTTTGTAATGACATTTAAACTTATGGCATCTTAAATTGATATGTTCTGTATGATCATATGCTCTGATACATTGAATGCACTATTGTAACGTCAGCACCCCCGCTGTTAAACTGTAAACTTAAAATGCTTCCGCTAATAAACAAATCTTTTCGCTAATTAACTAAAGCTTCCGCTAAACCTTTAATAAACACGATTACCGATTTTGGGGGTGTGACAATAACAACGAACGATTATGATTATATATTTATATATATATATACATACAACAAGTGAACATTACATGTTCTTATACAAATGGGATATACGTTTAACAAACGTATGACTTAATAATATACCATAAGTATATTTGCAAAAGTATACATATATAGAACAAGTATATGTACAAAGGGAACAAAACGACATCCAATTATATATACGACTACATACGTGTATATACACTTGACAAAGTATACGATGTGAGAAATAATAACCATATTTCAACACAAAGTCACCAACGAATTCAATGACTTACATTATTAAGAAATCAACAATTTCTTCAAACGAACAAACTGTTAACATAAGTTGATTAAACAAATCAAACGTACTTATGTTAATACATTTATTGTATATAGGTTAACATACTTTGGGCAATTATCGGTCGGCTGCTAGCATTCATACCGAGCGAACCACAGTGAGTTCACAGCCCCACTTTCTACTGTTTTATTGCTTTTAAAACTTGGGGTGAAAAACATAACAAACCATCTTGCTATAACATGCAATAATTGTTCATAATTGCTTTGGTGCCTATGTGTTACTTAATTTCTTGGGTGCTTATGTGCTACTGAGTATATGGATGATTTCATTTTATGATTGAGAACTATATGTGGATACTTATAGGCCCTTGTACGAACTACTACGATAGGATATTTGCTTTCCTACAAACCTTTATGAACGAAACTTGTTTGACTCGCATGTCAACAACTCGTAAACGAACATGGTTTAACAAACCACTTTACAAACATAAAACCTGTGAATTCACTCAACCATGTGTTGACTTTTTACTATGTTTTTCAGGTAATTCACAGCACAAGTAAGAACGCATACTTACGGAGTTAGGCGACCCATGACGAATTAGGATGCCACATTTTGGGACAAACAAGGATTTATTTTGTATACTAATACTATTTCTACGACTTGACAAGTCGTAGTTCTTTGTAAACCAACTATTTTTATAAATGGCATCTTAATTTACGGTTCAACAATAATCATAAGCTCTGATCTGGCATGATGTTCAACGTTAACGTCAGCACCCCTGTACATACTTATGCTTCCGCTAATCGCGTGTTAATCGCGTTGATAAAAATTGGGGGTGTCACAGATTGGTATCAGAGCCCTTGGTTATAGCGAACTAGAAGTCTTTAAGTGACCTGAAAGCCTTAGAGACCTAGACTATAGCCTTGGCTAGGACACTCATGCCTGCTCATATTTTTATATGTCTAACTCATTATATGACGACTATTGTGACAATGCGTTTAGATGAATAATTGTGTGTTCCTACGCGCGACATCTCAAATATGGTTGGGATAACAATGGCAAATCGATACACGAGAAACCATCAACCAACACCATCACACATTTAATCTATACAAACGTTATCGGCTGATGTATAGTTAATCTGACTTGTATTCCCTGAAACAATCTACACTTGAGGCAGTCAATCCCACTTGAGCTTTAGAAGAATGCTTGAGGGCACTTTTATCATATCAAAAGTCTGGAACTCTTCTCATTCATACAGCTCCCACTTATACGAGCAAACATATATAAAACTAATGGTCCCTACCTCAGTTACTGTACTCCACACACTAATCAGAAAACTTTCTGACATACGAATGACGTCTTAAGAACTACAAAGTGATATCCCCGATTGGATGGAGACATGATCTCCACATACAAAACGCCTCGAGCCTGTTGAAGGCCACAGGAACTTAGACAACGAAAATTTCCCATGCTACTTATGCCCGAGTACAAATGCTAGGGGAGCGTGCTCGAGTGGCAGAGAGTGTAGCTGAGATCAGCATGATGATGACTATATGATGGGAGAAGTAGGAATGTACTTATCGCATCTGCATTAAATTTATGTACGGCAGGCTATGCCCCTCTTATGCTATACAAAAACTTCTATTCAACACATACATACAAATTCCATCACATCTTATACAAACACAATCGTACGAAAGTCATGTTTGACAACTACTTGGTCATAGTTGACTACTATGCAAACAAACTCTAACTTTCTAAAGGATCGAACAAAATCCTCACTAAACATTTAATGATTAGGACTGACAACTTATCAGTCAAATGGATGGAGAGAGAAAATGGAAGTGTGATACATATTGGAGTGACGAGCCTTTTAAGTAACACACAAACACAACATAGTAAAGTGTCGTTATACACTAATCGAGATAGAGTTTTAAACAACCACTAGGGTAATCAGACCCAATTTCCGCGAAACAAATTTCCTCCCCACAAATAACAAACTTTGTGTGACAATTTTTATACAAATTGTTTACGAAAATGTTTTACAACCATATTTTGGATAACATTCCAACAAAAATAATATATTTTGGATAACTTTCCAACGAGAATGATATTTTGGATAACTTTCCAACAAGAACTATATATTGGACAACATTCCAACGAAAATTATATTTTGGATAACATCCAAACGAAAACTATAAATTTTGAATAACATTTCAACATTCACTTTGGATAAGAAACCGGAGAACGTACCGGTGGTGTTTAATACTGGAGAACGTACCAGTACCCATTTATTAACCGGAGAACGTACCGGTAATGTTTTGATATACTGGAGAACGTACCAGTAAGGCTTTAAACCGGAGAACGACGGTAGATTAACTGGAGAATGACCAGTACTATGATTTGCTGGAGAACGACCAGCAGTATTACAAACCGGAGAACGACCGGTAGACTTTGGGAAATGTTATTTTTAATAAATAACCTGTTTTTCCAATGATAACTACTTTGGGAAATGTTATTTTACTAAATAACCTGTGTTTCCTATAAACCGTTACTTTAGGAAATGTTTCTCTTAATTGATAAACTTGTGTTTCCTACAAAGCAAACAACTAAACTATATTAGGGATAGACATCCCACTTAAATTGTAATTTGGGCAGACATCCCCACAAAACTACATTAGGGATAGACATCCCACTTACATAGTAATTCGGTTAGACATCTCGACTAAACCGTATCTTGGGTGACATCCCAACGAAATCTTACTTTTGTTGTCCCTTAACCTAGGATCTAGATTGAATGACTAGAATCAATTGTGTGGCGGAATCACACGATTGAAGTAACAAGCATGAAATATAAATCAACACAATGAGATATTGAATAAGAATGCTTTGTATTTCAATAACCAACAAATTCTAGCTTGTTTACAGAGGTTTTAGTCGACAAGTTGTGCATAGGTTTTGTCCGACCCTTGCAATGAGCCGTGATGGCTCTATATATACAAACAGATTGATCATGCGACACTTGCTAAGTGTCGCAGATCATAACCCTAGTGCGACACTTACTAAGTGTCGCCTGAATGCGACACTAGATAAGTGTCACTCAAAACAGAAAATTATCTATTTTTCTAATCTAAGCTATTACAGACTCAAGACCAACTGACAGACACACTAATATGACTCAACAAACTCCCCCGTGTCTTCAACTTGGTCTTTTAAAATATCCTCAATATCAGATCCAGTCTATCGGGAGATTCCCACCAGCATGAATTCCCTTAGCAATGCAGAGATCCACAACTCTCTGAAACCTCACAGCATCTTCTTGATCAATCATATCAAATTGCAATCTATTACTGTGAAGAGCTTGAAAATCATTCTTTGACATGTTAATCAGGTTACGAGGATCAAAAACTCTAAGAGTGTAGCCAGTAACATGTTTCCATTCTTTAGCATCACGTCCCGGTCCCTTTTGAGAAAAATATTCAATAACCGCCTCACCAGTAACTGTGTCATACCACCAGAACCTAAATTTTCCCAGCACATCAAATGGTAACTTTTCAAATGGCACTTGGGTAAGATTCTTGGTTGGAGGATAATGATAACCGTATATGGGTTGGCGCGTCCTCGGGTCCAACTTCTTCTTATTTGAAAATCTAATTCCCATTACTGGTCAAATCCATTTAAATTTCTTCGTATTTATTTCTCAACGCAGTATTTGCAGAAAGAATTTAGCTTCTCGATTATCAGAGGGATTTATCATATTCAATTGAGCTAGTCGATTTAGATCAACCTTTGGTAATGTAGTCAAATGATCTAGCCTTGCCTTAAAATATTGAATGCCATCTTGCCTTTTGATGACAAACAATCCAAAATCAGCATCAAATTTCCAACTTTTTGTAAGCCCAGATAAGTCTCCACGAACAAAATATGCTCGACATCTTTTCAACTCGGGCGTTGGAGGCAAAATCCATTTTGGATACTTTCTAGGTTGAGCAGTGGATGTTGAAGTACCAGCAGAATGGGAAGATGGTTCTGCAGAAGAAGCAGCAGGAACGGTATCATCATCTGATTCTACCTCCTCATATGGATTATCCTCGAACTCATCTTCATCAGAAACCTCGTCAGGTTTAAATTGAACATCATCAGCAAACATGTTTGGACCCTCATTTTCAACAGTTGTAGTTGTTCCAAATACAAGACTTTATAGAAATTCAAGATTAGCATGCGAGTAATCTACATTTAATGGTACTGGTTGGCCAGGTACGTGAGCTGACGACGCAAAGTAATCCTAATTAATATTTAATTAATCTCAGAATCATTGATTACATTTACATTATCATGGCCTGTGGTTTCATGATCTAACTCCCCCAGAACCACAGCCAGAGATTCCAATTCTAACACACGACGCTCAAGATCCGGTACACGAGCAGCCGTGGACTCTACCTCCAAAAGTCTTAACGCTTGAACCTGAATGAGAGCCTGTTGATCTTGAAGCATCTGGTTCATTTGCGCCATATCATCCATCAGTTTCTTCAAAAATTCCGGCTGTGGCTGAAGGTCATCAGAAGCAGCAGTCGAGGTTCGTTGACGACGTTGTTGAGGAACATCATCGGATTCTGTGTCCGAAGAATCCCGAACCCGCTTGCCCTTATCAGCAGCGGAGGTGGTAGCAGCAGCAGCAGGTGTAGAAGTTGGAAAATTCTCAATATCAACTAGAACGTCTTCCAAAACCGCTTCATCAATTTGCGGTGGTGGAGCTGCAATATCAAGAAACCCATTATCCGGCGGAGCCACATATTCTTCATTAATCACGTGGCCGAATAACGGAACATCAGGCAGAACTGCCTGAACCTTTGGGGGTGTTGCACAATCCCCAAATACCCTGACCAGCATCAGAGTCAACGTCAGAATCGACCTTGGGTCAGGCTGAATCCCTAGATTCAGGGAATTCAGGATCAGCTGCAAAAAACGTGGATACATAAACCACATGTTATCTCCAGCTCGTAGATTGTCCACTGGATGCCCAAAGATGTATCCAGAGTAGTTGAAAGGTTTGTTGTAAACCAAACCCAGCATCAGAGAGATCATTCCATAACTCATCCCATCGAATCCCGCCTTCCTTGGCGAGAGGCACACAATGATAATGTGTGCTAAGTACCTCCAGACTCTGCTCAAATGTTGTTTCCTGTATTGATCTGGAGGAATAGCCGGATAACCCATACGCTGAAGACCACCAGCGATAAAACTGTTCTCAAACTGAGTTGGAGACTCAGAATTGTCATCAAATCCCAACACTTCTTGTACCGTATCCTCCGTAATTTCAATACGATGACCAAAAACAGATGATAAAATCCTTCGATATTCGCCTTCTGTGTTAATCACAGCATTTGCATAAAATTCCTCGATTTGATTCAGGTAGATTGGACATGAAGCAGTGATAGCATTGTGAATCCTCGAGCGACGCAAAAACTGAATCATCGGATGAAAAGGAATCGAGTTGGCGTGCGTATCATCGAGAAAAGCCACCACATTATGTCGTGGCTACGTGCGGCGAGCATAAATAGCTAAGTTTGCCATCTTTAGGTGCGTATACACTAGAAGAACAGAAATCGAACAAAGAATTCCAAAAACGAGCAGAAATCCACAGCAAAAACCGATACAGATTGAGTGTCGCTTAAACGAGAGCGAGTGACGCAGAATCGTATGTGAGTGCCGCAGGAAATGTGATAATAAATGCCGCAGGGTGGCATTTATATACTCCATACTATAGGCGACACTCGAGGCGACAATCAATGCGACACTCAGTGAGTGTCACAGACTTAAAATTTTGAAAATTCCTAACACTTTCAAATTCTTTCGCGATTCGGTTTTGGCTATTCAGTGACATTTGACTTTAAGTAAGACAAAAAATATTAAAATAATTTCAACTTAACTAGGAATGCAAAACTGTTTTTGGTGACGGGATTGTTTTAGGTCTGGTTAGGGATCATATCAAGTCATCATACATTAATTTGCAAATATTTGCTGTTATTCCAATTATCATTATATTTTTCATCTTTAAATTTACATAACATATTTAAAATAAATTTAATAACACACAGTTCAAGACGATTGTTCATATCATTATCCACTTAAACAACTAACCTTCATTCATCTGAGATAACCTTTTATTGTTAATATGTTCAATCTTTTGCAGTTCACACATATGACATACCCCTAACATTTAGATATGGTTAATCTTTATATTAAGAAAAATTATATGAAGCTTATTTTTAAGAATCAAGACATTGGTGACAGGTCTGTACTTATGTACAACAGAGCGACTTAACTTGATTCAGGTTTAAACAAAATCAATTTTCATCAAGTCATTGGTGACAGGTCTGTACTTACGTACAACAGAGCGACTTAACTTGACTTAAGGATATATTTTTATTTGAAGCTCTAAGATTTTGCAAGTCTGATGAACTTGCGGTTGTTTAATTTTAAGATATAATACCAGAAACCAGGTCTGTACCGACGTACAACAAAGGAAACCAATACTATATCCCCCAAATAAGTTGATATAAAATTTCAGAATACCAAAATTGTCCATATTAAATATAGGAATGAAGACACACAGTCGTACGTCATATGATGTTTACTACAAAAAAAATTAACAGGTAGTTGATGGTACTGCTTAATATCTCAGAGAACTAATAGAGAGTTGCCTATGAACATATCATATGATGAAGCTGTGTGTTAAGAAATTTATGATAAATACATTAGATAAACCTACTGAGACATCAGATATAACAGGGAACATTTGCATTTCATGAAAGATACTTAATGTACTATCATATCCCAAGTTGTTTACAGACACAACCCAACGTCTTTTTATAAATGTAGCAATAATGCATTACTTTAATACTAGTAAGTATAAAGTGTGGCTCTTGCGAGTTTTTTTTTTTTTGTTTTTTTTTTACAAGTAAAATCAACGTCACGGTAATGATTTAAAAAATCGTAAGCCAAACATAGAAACTAATTCATCAAAACGAGAACGGGAAAAGGCCTTGGTAAACAAGTCAGCCTTTTGCTTAAGTGTTTCTATTTGGATAAGGTCAATAAGGTGTTTCTCATAGCAATCCCGTATAAAGTGAAATCGTATCTCTATATGTTTTGTTTTAGAGTGCTGTACGGGATTGCGTGTGATAGATATGGCTGCAGTGTTATCTATATGTATAGGAGTAAGAGTTAAGATGAAACCATAATCGCGAAGTTGATGCTGAATCCACAGAACCTGTGAACAACAGCTGGCAGCAGCAATATATTCAGCCTCGGCTGTGGAGGTTGAAACGGTTGTCTGCTTTTTACACTGCCATGACACTAAGCGCGGTCCAAGAAACTGACATCCACCAGATGTGGACTTCTTATCCTTGTTTCATCCACCATAATCTGAATCTGAATACGCAGTCAAAGTGAAGTCGTCTTCATTTGAGTACCATAGACCAAGAGTGGGTCTATATTTGAGATACCCAAAAATCCGCTGAACTGCCTTCATATGAGAAACCTTCGGATGAGCTTGGTACCTAGAACACAAAGAAACAGCAAAAACAATATCTGGTCTTGAAGCAGTAAGGTACATGAGAACCCATCATTGAACGATAGTCCTTCTCGTTACACTCATCATCTTCCTCAGCTGGTCCAAGTTTGTGAGATACCTAAATGGGGGTGCCATAAGTCTTACAATCATGCAAATTATACCTAGTCAACATGTCAAAGACATATTTTGACTGATGGATATAAATGCCTTTGTCAGATTGTTCAACTTGGACACCTAGAAAGAATTTGAGTTCTTCCATTGCACTCATCTCAAACTCAGACTTCATAAGTTGCTCAAATTCTTTGCAGAGAGCATTACTTGAAGAGCCAAAGATGATGTCATCCACATATACCTGCACAAGTAACAAATCATTTTTGGACCTTTTTGTAGAAAGAGTGATATCAATCTGGCCTCTTGAAAATCCATGCTTGAGTAGATGTGTAGACAGCCTCTCGTACCATGCTCGTGGTGCTTGGTGAAGACCATACAAAGCCTTGTCTAACTTGCAGACATAATCCGGATGTACCGAGTCTTCAAATTGTAACGTCCCAGATTTCAGGAATTTAATTTCGTACGTGAATATAATTTTATTACGAGGTAACAATGTGTAAATAATAAGATATAATGAAAAACGTAAACGAATTACCAGTTCCAGACTGTAAAAATAATGGGATTTAAAATAAAACACAGATAGATACGTGTTATGCCTGGAGGGTTCCATTTCATTCCCAAATATTCCAAATCACTTCCTGGAGACTTAGAGAAAATCGCAGAAGCCAAATTCCATTACCAAATCTTCAATCAAACTTCAAACTAATCTTCAATCTTTGAATAATCATCTTCTATTGTCATCTCTTTCAATCTTCTAATCTTTGTAAGTGATCTTTCATCTTAATTAACCTAGTTCATGGGGGTTTTAAGGGTTTGATAAAATTAGTGCTTTTCGATACGAAATTAGGGTTTATAATTGCTAGAATTGTTGTTATTAGTGTTATTGAGCTATTTAATGATTAAGTTACAACTTAAAAGTGATGAATATGATTGATTGGATATAGGTGTTCTTGAGTAAATATGGGGTTTTGGTTAAATATGTATGAATTAGTGTTAGTTAATTAAAAGTATGATCTATGATGCAATTAGGGTATGAAACTATGATAGAACATGATTTAAGTGAAAGTATTAACAAGTTGATTAGATTAAAGGGGAGGGATTAAGAGTGGTTATTAGTTTAGAGTCATGATTTCCTTGAATTTAAATGTGTTGTTATGTGTTGTATGCTTAGGTGTTAAAGAGTTGGGCATATCATCAATTGTTATATCTTGTAAATCTTCAATCAAAAGCTAAGGTGAGTAATATAAGGATTTAATCAAGTATATGGTTGTGTGTGTTTCCGGATTACTCCTGAGTAAGAGGATCATACAACCATGTGAAGTTAATTGTGTTTTAATTGTTTAAATTGTTATTTGTGAAGTGTTAAGATATGAATTGATTGTACATGTTACCGGATAGCTTCCGAGCTAGAGGTGGGTACAATCAAGTGAAGATTAAGTGTATTACTTGTATATGATTATAGTGATATGAATTATGATTGTACATGTTACCGGATAGCTTCCGAGCTAGAGGTGGGTACAATCATGAGTTAGTGATATGAAGCTTATGAAGTTTATGATACAGAGTTGCTAGTTTTACTAGCATAGTGTTTATGTAGCCATGTTGTGTATTATTTGGTTAAGTGCTTATATGCTCATTAAGCAAGAGTGCTTATTGTTTAAGTGTTTCATGTTTTAGGTGGAAGTGGACAAGGGAAGGGGAAAGCGGTTAAAGAGAATTAGCGTGGATTGCTTGATGATAGTGTATGGCAAGTTTCTCTTTTATGTCGTTTGGATAAGACTTGTGTAAATCGCCCTTCAAGATATGTTTTAAAAAGTAAGTCATGGTGATCCATGACTTAAGCATTTTTGAAATAGGTTGACTTTGAAAGTCAACAACGATTGTACATGATGTAAATTATGGTTTTCAAGTTTTAAAGTTAATGGTTGAATATGTTTGGTGTTTATGAAATGAAAGGATAGTTAAAAATAGTTAAAGTGTGTTTTCACTGGTTATGGAGTGTTGACATGTAGTCAAACCTTCCATTAGTCGATTATAGGTTGTGATTGGCTAGTCAATGGGTCAAAACAGTCTTTGTGGGTCAGCGGGTCAAAAAGGGTCAATATGGGTCATTAAATGCACTTAAGGCTAAACCAAGTTAGAGAAGGGTTAAGGGTGTGGTGAAGTGTCTTACCACTTTTTTTTGATGTATATGAGGTGTGGTTAAAAGCACAATATCTTAGCCTTCATGGCTTAAGACTTGGTATGCTCACAAAATGGTCGTTTTTGGGTCAAAAAGAGTCATACGCCAAAATCCCGTGTAGTTGTAAATTTTGGAAAAGTGCAAAAAGAGAAAGTTTCTTTGTGGTCAAATGAAGGTGCTCGTAAATTTTCAGAGTCTAAGTCCTTACCGTTTAGAAGTTATGCGCATTCAAAATTGGTATTTTGGGTCAAAAATATGCAGATCTGAGCATCTGATGAAGTACCCGGCGGGTAGGTTAAGTACCCGGTGGGTACTCAGTTTCAAATGGTACCAGAAGCATTTTAGAGTTGAGTACCCGGTGGGTACTAAGAGTACCTGGTGGGTACTAAAGTAGTACCCAGGGGGTACTAAGAGTACCCAGGGGGTACTCCTTCAGCATTTTGAACAATTGACTTTTAAGGTTCTAAACATATATTAGGATGTGTAAACATATGTAAAAAAAAAAAAAAAAAAGTTTCAAAATTTCGGGGTGTTTCACAAATCCAGGAGGTTGCCGGACATAGACTTCCTCCACAACTTGTCCATAAAGAAAAGCACTCTTTACGTCTAGTTGATAAACCCGAATACCTTTAAATGAAGCATAAGACAAAAAAATGCGAATAGATTCCAATCTAGCTACAGGGGCGAATACTTCATCGTAGTCCAATCCTTCAATTTGTGTAAATCCTTGAACTACTAATCGTGCCTTATTCCTAACCACTACACCGCGGTCATCCTTCTTCACACGATATACCCAACGAGTTCCAATTGCATGGACACCCTTGGGTAGAGGAACTAATTCCCAAACTTTCAGCTTCTCAAATTGATGCAGTTCTTCTTGCATTGCTTCGACCCAATGCGGATCCTTTAACGCATCAGCTGTTTTCTTTGGTTCAACTTGAGATAGAAAACATTCTTCCATTTCAGTTACAAGACATTCCAAGGAGGCTATAGGAGATGCTTCAGAAGTTGAAGCAGACGTGTCGGTCACAGCCAATTGATGTCTAGTTTGAACACCTTTACTTAACTTACCAATGATATTATCAGTGGGGTGAGTCTTATGAATCCGAGTCTGTGGAATTGAGTTAGGCACAATAAGTAATTCCAAATTATTAAGATCTCCTTCAGTAGCATTGTTCTCGGATGGAGGATCATTGGCTTCATCATTTTCTTCTGAAGGACTAGCCATATCTAACGGTTGAGGTGATGGAGGATCTGTTGTTAGAATTGGTGCATTCACTGATGGTGTTGATGCTGAGGTGGAAGATGTATTAGGTTGGACAGGTGGTGCAGATGAAGTGTGATCTACATTAATATCCAAACCATGTAGAAGAGTGACAATAGTTTCTTCATCATCAACATTCTCAGGGGTCGGAATATTAAATGAGTCAAAGAAACTATCATACTGAAACAGATTTTCTGGTCCTTTGCCTTCGGGAGGAGCCGTATAGCGTAAACACTTGACTTTATAATGCTCCTCAATACGCTTTGTAGATAAATTGTAAACTCTCTTGTTAGGAGAATTTACAGAATATCCCAAGAATATTCCATCCATTGATTTTTCACCAAACTTGTCCTTTTGAGTTCATGACATAATGGTGCAAGGACATCCAAAGGGCTCCAGAAATTGTAAGTTTGGTTTAAGGTTGTTAAACAGCTCATAGCATGTTTTGTTTTCCTTTTTAACCGTCAAAACCCTATTTAAAACAAAACACGCGGTATTTACCGCCTCTGCCCAAAAAGTGATTGGAAGCTTAGAGTCGGATAGCATAGTACGCACAGCTTCAATAAGAGTCATGTTCTTGCGTTCAGCGACACCATTCTGTTGAGGTGTATAAGCAGAGCTGAACTGATGATGAATACCCTTCCTTAAACAGTACATCTCAATTGTTTTGTTTTTGAATTCCGTTCCATTATCACTTCTAATCCTCTTGATTCTCTTTCCATACAAGTTTTCTAACTTGTCAAACAGATATATTAAGATCTCGGGGACTTCATCCTTTGTAGAAATGAAGTAAACCCAAGAAAAACGAGAGTAGTCATCGGTGACTACTAAGCAATAAGTACTACCTCCCATACTCCTCTTATTAACCGGCCCAAATAGATCCATGTGCAATAGTTCTAGGGGCGATGCATTGGAATTCACCTTCTTCGACTTATGGGACTGCTTGTGTTGTTTTCCTTTGAGACAGAAAACGCAGTTATCATCCAAACTGAATGTGAGTTTAGGCACACCAGTAACAAGCTCATTTTTTACAAGATAGTTCATCTTACGAAAGTTTATGTGTCCCATTCGCCTGTGCCATAGAAGGGAATCCTTTGGAGTAGCTTTGGACAACAGACATGTATGTTCAGATGTTGTAGTTGACACAATACTTATGTCAAGGACATACGTGTCTTTTGTCCTCGGTGCTCGAATGAGTACCCATTCCTCAGCTATTTGAAAGCCTGGTTTGAGTATTAAGCACTCCGTATCCGTAAACACCGTTGTGAACTTTTTGTCACATACTTGTGATACACTAAGAAGATTATAATGCAATTGTTCCACATAGTTCACGTTGTCAAAACTCACTGATCCATTAGTGAGAGTTCCCCTACCAGTAATTTCTCCACCCTTATCACCCGCAAATGCAACATATCCTCCTTTAATAGGTAGAACATCGGAGAGTAGAGATATGTTGCCTGTCATGTGCCGAGAACAACCACTATCTACATACCATTTGCTCTTGATTACTTCCTCTGATGGCTGTAGGCACACAAAAATAGAGAAATTAGTTTGAATGTGAGACCCAAGCCTTGACGGACTTGGGTCTACCAGAGTCATCCATAATAACCACATCAGTGAGTACATGATTTTTCAAAATTTTGGGCTCTTTAACTGATGGGGTATTATGTGATGAAGAGTCTTCTTTGGACTCTTTGACTTTCCAAACCTGTAGAGGTTTAGATGGTTGCTTTTTGACAAGAGGTTGCCGATTACAAGTAGGTGTAACCGACATTATCTTGTCAGTTTTCTTGACAGGTTTGGGAGACATGAAACTGTGCTTAGGTGAAGATTTTGAAAATTTTCTGTAAACTGAAGATCTAGGCACTGTCTTTCCAAACCATTGTCTAGAAAGCAACGGACAAACACTTATCAAATGACCCTGTTCTTTGCAGTAGAAACAGGATCTTCTCTCAACAACCGATTGAAACTGAGGTTGCAAAACTGATGAGGATTTGATATTTCTATTTACTGAACAAGCACATTGAAATGTGCAAGGTGAATTGGCATGTGAAAAAGATGTCGATTTACTTTTGTAATTATTTGTGATTGGTTTAGAAGAAATTGATTTGTTATCAGCAAAATTTGGTTCCTTCTTAACCTTAGGAATAGCCTTAGATTTAACCTTTAGTGAAGGGATTTCACTACACGGTTCATTTGTAATTATAAAATTTTCAGGCTTTACATCCAATTTAAGAACCTCTGTATCAATCTCATCAGTTACATCCTCAATTTCAATTACTTCCTCCTCAATAGTAGGAAGTACAGGTAATGCTTTTGCTTTCTTTTGGGAGATAGGTTTATCTCCCTTCTCAGATGGAACCAAAATAACTGGTTCTTTAACAGATGACTTGCCTTCTTTAACAGTTGAAGGCACAAAGTTTTTAATGTCATCCTTCGATGGCATAGGTTCATAGTTAGCTGGGGGAGGTACCGCTTGGTATCCTATCCCCGACTTACTTTTTGTATTGATCCTTTGCGCTTGAAGGATCTCATCAAAAACAACGGAGGATATACTGAAATTTGAAAGTTTTCGATTAAGATCAATAATCTCGGTTTTCGATTCATCAAGAGCTTTTTGTAAATCGACAATTTTCTTAAGATAACTGTCAATAGCATCTTGTTGACAATAAATCTTAGCCTTTAGATCTTTTCTTTCAGTTATAGTGGCATTAATCTTTTTGTCAAAAATCTTTTCATTTTCTTTTAACAATTGGTTCGCCTGTTTAAGTTTATCTAAATCAGAATACAGGCGAGCATTATCCTCAGAGTATCTGTTAATTTTACCAGTTAATTTGATACAATTAACACAAGAAAGAGGTTCATCAATATGTACCTCATCTGTAATCTCTGCCATAAGAGCTGTGTAATGAATGTTCTCCTCTGTATCACTCCAGTTATGATATTCATCATTAGTAAGGAGAAGAGCTTCACTTATAGATTCCTCAAGCTTATCAGCATCCTTAGCAGTTGACTTCTTTGAAGCAGATGGCTTTGAAAAACCAGAAGGAGGTTGTTTAGATTTCTCACATTCTCTAGCAAAGTGTCCAATATTGTGACACTTGTAGCATTTAACCTTACTCTTATCAAAACCCAAACCCGAATCACTATCATCATCCAAGTTCTTTTTACCAGTTTTTCACAAATATCTTTTTGTTCTCCTAGTTAACATAGCAAAATTCCATCTAATATCCATTCTCTCGAGATCATCAGGATTTATTTGATCAAAATCCTCATCAGTTAAATCAATGGAACTAGTTTTCTGGGATAGAAAACTGTCATAAGCACTCAAAAATGCTTGAAATACAGCAGCATTCTCCTCAGTAGCTGGAGAAGCTTGATTAGCCTTGGATCCACCAGATGATGAAAGTGATCCACCTGAAAAAATATATGATCCACTGGAGGCACCACCACTTGCAGTTGAAGTTTTAGTGGCGGATGACAAACCTCCTCCAGACAAAAGAGCAATCCCTGAAGATGAAGATTTACTCCCATAAATGCTTGGATCCTGAATATGGGCACTAGATTTTGTTTCTTTCCTTTGCATATCTAGTGCATATGCTTGCAATCGTCCAATGAAATCATCTAGAGACATAGACATCACGCCTTCGTCTTCCTCCATCATCATCACACGATGATTCCATTTCTTTGGTAACGCACTTAACAATTTCTTGTTAATATCCTCTACCTGCATTTTCACTCCCCCGTCAGACAGCTCACTCACTAGATGTGAATAACGAATAAACAAACCGTTTAAGGATTCATTTTCTAACATATCAAACAACTCATATTGTCGTTTGACCAACTCCAGCCTACTCTTCTTATATCTATCACTACCACCGCATCGTCTTTCAAGGGCCTGCCACATATCATATGCGATGTCATGATGTTTAAACATTTTGAGTACATCAGAAGATAAGCTCATAACAAGAGCTGAATGGACTTTCCTTTCCATATCCCAAGATTTCTTTTCATCCGCATTCAACGCACGAATAGACTTAGGAGGTGCGATTCCCTCAAATACCCCCTCTTGCCTCGGATGCTCATACCTTTCAAGCAAAGGAATCATCATATCCGGTTCATTATAAGAAATAAAAGCTTCAAATTTTTGTCTCCATTCAACATAATTTGTATTAGCTGTAAAAATTGGAGCCTTATTTGTACTACCAGCTTCATTACTGGTTTTAAGCATTTGAGCTAAAGCTTGCATCGACATTGTAAATTAAACTGAAAAGAAAACTGATTTTAAAATGCTTAAGTGACACTAAGGAAGTGTCACAAACTGACAAGCGACACTAAGACAAGTGTCGCAGAGAGTGTAAAATTAAACCACAGGCGACACTAGAAGTAAGTGTCGCAATGAAGTGTCGCTAGCAAGTGTCGCTAGCAAAACGGGAATTACTGTCGCAGTGAGTGTCACTAAATCCTTAAGGCGACACTGAAGTAAGTGTCGCTTGAAGTGTAGCAAGATAATGTTGCAAAACCCTAGAGGCGACACTGAGGTAAGTGTCGCTAGAAGTGTCGCAACGAGTGTTGCAGAAACGCGCAGCAGCAACCCAAAAACCCTAAAAACCAAATTTTCGTAAAACCTAACGAAAATTCTCTTTCCCAGATGAACAATACCTGCAAAAACACGTTAATAACAAGAATTTGAAGACCAAAAACTCTCTAATCAATGAAAATAAGCTAGTAATTTCCCAATTTCAACCGAAACAAACTCGAAACAAACTCGAAACTTGATCAAATCTGTCACAAACAGCCCAACGGCTCTGATACCACTTTGTTGTCCCTTAACCTAGGATCTAGATTGAATGACTAGAATCAATTGTGCAGCAGAATCACACGATTGAAGTAACAAGCATGAAATATAAATCAACACAATGAGATATTGAATAAGAATGCTTTGTATTTCAATAACCAACGAATTCTAGCTTGTTTACAGAGGTTTTAGTCGACAAGTTGTGCATAGGTTTTGTTCAACCCTTGCAATGAGCCGTGATGGCTCTATATATACAAACAGATTGATCCTGCGACACTTGCTAAGTGTCGCAGATCATAACCCTAGTGCGACACTTACTAAGTGTCGCCTGAATGCGACACTAGATAAGTGTCACTCAAAACAGAAAATTATCTACTTTTCTAATCTAAGCTATTACAGACTCAAGACCAACTGACAGACACACTAATATGACTCAACAGACGACAATCCAACAAAACGAAATTGATTGAATCCTAACACCGTCACCGAGATGTCATGGAAAATGATGACTTAACTTTTAACAGTTGACTCATGTAAACTAGATAACAAACATGCCATAGAACTAGCCGATACTAAGTTGATCGAATCAGGAGAAATAGTACCGGGATGTATCCTAATGTTTGAGGGTCATCTCTTCGAAATAGACTTACTATCGGTAGAGTTGAGAAGTTTTGATATCGTAGTCGGTATGGACGGGTTGTCAAGGAAACTAAGGACAAGATATCTCTAATACTTAACCAACTGAAAACAGGGTGAGACTGACAGAGTTTCGCCAATAACCACTGTAAACCTCTTGAATTTCAAGTAGGTGACAAAGTTCTACACAAAGTATTGCCCTGAAATGGGGTCGCACAACTTGGAAAACGGGAAAACTTAACCCACGATATATATATATATAGGACCTTTCAAAAATCCTTGCAAGGATTGTTCTTATGCTCACAAGCTTAAAATACTTCAGGAGCTCCATAACATTTGTGACACTCGTTGAATTACAAAATTTTAAAGAGAACCTTTATGATGAAACATTCATCAGTTTGCTCAACGAAGTTCTTGAAACTACAATAACAACAACGAGTCCATCTATGATTTAGATTTGGAATATTTTGATCTGGTATATATGAAAACTTTGGAAACTTAGACAACTTTGAACGCCACGATGGCAACCTCGCATTTTCTTGAGAACTTAACTCATTAATGTTGGTTGACACTAAACGCATGTTACTCCTACCTCGATGCCACCTCTACTGATTTAACATCAAGAGCATCATAGGAATGACATATCTAAGTCAACGTTAAACTCAGGGTCTGCATTTAGCCTACAAGTCAACTCACTATTTTGTCAACCGATTAGTCACGATAGGACTACACTGTAAACCACCATCGTATAACAATTTAGTCAAGGATAGATTACCTTGTAAATGGCTACCTTATAGCCACAATATAACTACGATTTGAACCATGAAACAGTCAGGATACGACTACTATAAATATAACTACTATTTTGGACTACGACATGAGTCATGGACGATTAACAATGTCGTTGTAAGCTACCAATAATGATGGTAACTAAGCACTAGTGAACTAATGAGCAGACATTAGTCCCTCGGACGTGAAAGGTCATCACATAAAAAGCCTTCTCTCTATTTTCTTTAGTTGCCAGCACGGCACTAGCCTAACAAGGGGAGGAAGACAGACACACCTGAACGTCACACTACTTGACGCATACCCGGCTATCGGTGGGTGATACACAGTCTACTATGATCAACACACTAGACTATTATATATGTGCATATTAATATGTAGACCCCACTCCCAACTACACTTATGAGCTACGAAACAGGTCAAGGAATGACTACCTTCAAACTCGCTCTAGACAATCTAGGCCTACTCTCAGTTAAAGGACTTAGTTACAACTAAGTCATGAGGCAAGGTATACATATGTGAACAACTCATAACATAACCTAAATTTCGAGGACGAAATTCCTTTAACAAGGGGAGAATATGACACCCCGCAAATTTAAGTACACTTAATACAGTAAACACGTGTATTTTACGTTAGTTTCCTGACAAAAGTTTAAACAAAAACTACTGATGTGATATAAGCCTAGCGAGCCCAACACTTTTGTACAAAAAGTATTACGTATTTCGTAATTAATTATAATTGCGTACAAACTTATCAGAATGAAACCGACAAAAATAAATGCAATCGTTGGTAAACGTTTAATTAATAATATGAAATTATTAATTAAGAATATTATTAAATTTATATTATTGTTATAATATAAAAACATTATACATTTTATTTAAAATGTATCGTACAAAACTGGGTCAATTTTTAAAATGTACCCAAAGGTCGAAAATAATAAAAGTATTATTTTCGTTATTCATAATAAAGTATTTGGGGAAATTACCTCAAATTACAATTAAGAAATTTGAACGAAAATTGACACACAATTAGACCTGTACACGAAACTAACGGGTTAAAAACCTACAATATTAACACAAACTAAAATATCTGGGAGACACAACTCATACCGAGCCATGCCTCCCTTTGACATTTAAACAGATACATACTCCCTCCTCACTTGATCACTAACTCAAATAATTGAGCTACCAAACTTTTCTTTCCTCTCCTCTATGAAAAAATCGGCAGAGCAAAACAACAAGATCAGGAACCAAAAACCACCAATATCATCATCATTAAATCATCTACAAAAAGGGAGAAGATCAAGAGCAAGGAACAAACAACAACATCATCATCATCATCACCTCCTTTGATTCCTTCATTAAACTACTTTGTAAGAACACTTAAACTTTCACTAATCTTGTTTGTTTTTAACTCTTAAACATGTTATAAGTTCATATCTTAAAAGATCATGTATGAAAACTAAACAAAAACTAGGTAAAACATAACCTTAGTGACATATAAAATTTGGACAGATTTTAACATCTCGGTATAAAAATTGTATAAAATCGTACGAGTAACGAAAACACTTGAGACCACTTGGAAAATCTTCATATTTATGTTAAGAACAACTTTCGTGAAGAACACTTCGCTTGAAAATGCACAGATTCTGATCTAGTAACCGATTCGTAAAGTTTAGTTAAGAAAAACGAGTTTCTGGACAGGCCTGATCACGATTTTTTTAAAAATATTGTGGATGTTTAAAAATCATGAAAACGATACTGGAAGTAGATGACATATGTGGGAACACCGTGTAAAAATTTCGGAATCGTTTGATAACTTTTTGACCTCCGAAAACAGGCCCAAAAGTAGTTATAAAGGGCAGTAATAACGAGTTATAAAGGGCAGTAATAACGAGTTATAAAGGGCAGCAATAACGAGTTATAAAGGGCAGCAATAACGAGTTATAAAGGGCAATAATAACGAGTTATCAAGGGCAGTAATAACGAGTTATCAAGGGCAGTAATAACAAGTTATCAAGGGCAGTAATAACCACTTATAATGGGCTAAGTAATGGGCCTAGCCCAATGGGTAAAGTTTTATTTAAGGGCCGAATGATTTGGGTTGAGCCCAACGGGCCATATAACTTTAAAACATAAACGCAAACTTTAACCGAGATTGAATGATACATTTTTATAAAGTTACGACATAAATGTAACTTATAAACTTTACATATATATATATATATATGTATAACAACGAACGATTATGATTATATATTTATATATATATATATACATACAACAAGTGAACATTACATGTTCTTATACAAATGGGATATACGTTTGACAAACATATGACTTAATAATATACCATAAGTATATTTGCACAAGTATACATATATAGAACAAGTATATGTACAAAGGGAACAAAACGACATCCAATTAGATATACGACTACATACGTGTATATACACTTGACAAAGTATACAATGTGAGAAATAATAACCATATTTCAACACAAAGTCACCAACGAATTCAACGACTTACATTATTAAGAAATCAATAATTTCTTCAAACAAACAAACTGTTAACATAAGTTGATTAAACAAATCAAACGTACTTATGTTAATACATTTATTGTATATAGGTTAACATACTTTGGGCAATTACCTGTCGGCTGCTAGCATTCATACCGAGCGAACCACAGTGAGTTCACAGCCCCACTTTCTACTGTTTTATTGCTTTTAAAACTTGGGGTGAAAAACATAACAAACCGTCTTGCTATAACATGCAATAATTGTTCATAATTGCTTTGGTGCCTATGTGTTACTTAATTTCTTGGGTGCTTATGTGCTACTGAGTATATGGATGATTTCATTTTATGATTGAGAACTATATGTGGATACTTATAGGCCCTTGTACGAACTACGACGATAGGATATTTGCTTTCCTACAAACCTTTATGAACGAAACTTGTTTGACTCACATGTCAACAACTCGTAAACGAACATGGTTTAACAAACCACTTTACAAACATAAAACATGTGAATTCACTCAACCATGTGTTGACTTTTTACTATGTTTTTCAGGTAATTCACAGCACAAGTAAGAACGCATACTTACGGAGTTAGGCGACCCATGACGAATTAGGATGCCACATTTTGGGACAAACAAGGATTTATTTTGTATACTAATACTATTTCTACGACTTGACAAGTCGTAGTTCTTTGTAAACCAACTATTTTCATAAATGGCATCTTAATTTACGGTTCAGCAATAATCATAAGCTCTGATCTGGCATGATGTTCAACGTTAACGTCAGCACCCCCGCACATACTAATGCTTCCGCTAATCGCGCGTTAATCGCGTTGACCGAATTTGGGGGTGTGACAGGTTTTCACCCAAAAATGCAATCTAACCCATTTTTAGGCCGAATCTTGTTGTTATAATGTTAATACATGATATATTAAGTTTTTAACAAAAATAACAAAGAAAAGCGAGTAATTCCTTACGATTTGAAGATCGAGGGTTTGAGGATGATGATGGTGATCTTGAAGATGAAGATGGAGATGATGATAGTGGTGATTCGTTGCTGTTCTTATTGATCTTCTTGTTGTTGATGCCGAAAATGATGATGATGTTGATCTTCTTCTTGTTGTTGATCTTCTTGTTGTTGATGCCGAAAATGATGGTGGCGATTCGCATTTAGAGCCCCTGGTTGGGGTCGAGCTACCAAGTCAGCTTGGAAATGTTTTATTTCTACTATATTGCTTTAGTGAAAACGCTCCCAAAATTCATTTCTGAGTAATATTAGGCGGTAAAATTTGAGTTTCGACACTTAGTGAAAAATGTGTATTTTTTGTTTTAGGCGACACTTGGCAAGTGTCGCTATAGGCGACACTAGGCGACACTAGAGAGGGTAGCGTCACTTGCTAGGGCGTCACTTAAGGCGACACTCAAAGGAGACACTATTTGCGTCACTAAATGCGACACTTTCATGCGGCACTAAGATGAGTCACTACTATGCGACACTTACATGCGTCACTTAGGCAAGTGACGTTGCGCTGCTGGTCTGTGGGCGACACTTCCGTCTGTTCGATGGGTTTTCACCCAAAAACGCAATCTAGCCCATTTTTAGGCCGAATCTTGTTGTTATAATGTTAATACATGATATATTAAGTTTTTAACAAGAAATAACAAAGAAAAGCATGTAATTCCTTACGATTTGAAGATCGAGGGTTTGAGGATGATGATGGTGATCTTGAAGAGGAAGAAGATGAAGATGGAGATGATGATGGTGGCGATTCGTTGCTGTTCTTGTTGATCTTCTTGTTGTTGATCCCGAAATGATGATGATGAATGGATGAAGATGATGATTATTTGTTGTTGTTCTTGATGAAGAAGAGAGAAAAAAGATGGGAAGGGGAGAAGAAGAAAATGAGGTGGAAATGGGGAGGGGATTTGGGTTTTACCAAAACTCAGATCCCCAAATTTTGGGGACTGTGGTCTCCAACCACAGTACAAAATGCCCGTGTTTTTGTACCCATTCGCAAAATGAATTATATTTTAAATTTCCAAAATTCTTTATATATTTTCGAAATATGTTTGAGTTGAAACATTTTATAAAAATAAAATGTTTGTGTTAAAATTTTATAACTTGTTTTCGCGTGGTTTTAGCTTAGTGAAACACATTTTTAAATGAAACGAAATGTGTTTAAATGTTTTCCGAATAGATAAATATCATTTACGTTATATATATCTACATATATATAAAATTTTGAATTCTTTGGTTCTAGGTGCGTACAAAGTACGAATGTTTAAAGTTTAAATTTGGGCGCGAAAATTGACTTTTTGACCAGGTGTTACAGAATCTACATCAAAGAAATTGTTTCTCGACACGGTGTTCCAATTTCGATTATCTCAGATAGGGATAGTCGTTTCACATCTCACTTTTGGCAATCGCTTCAGCGATCATTGGGTACCCGTCTTGATATGAGTACCGCATACCACCCTCAAACCGACGACCAAAGTAACGAACTATTCAAACACTGGAAGACATGCTACGAGCTTGCGTAGTTGACTTCGGTGTAAACTGGGAAAAACATATACCGTTGTGCGAGTTTTCGTACAACAACAGTTATCATTCCAGCATTAAGGCTGCACCTTTCGAGGCACTCTACGGTCGTTAGTGTCGCTCACCGATTTGTTGGACCGAAGTGGGAGACAGTCAACTCACTGGTCCTGAGATCATTCACTAAACTACTGAAAAGATCTTCGAGATCCAAAATAAACTCAAAGCCGCATGTGATCGTCAGAAAAGTTATGCTGACGTGAGACGTAAACCACTCGAGTTCCAGGTTGGGGATCGAGTGCTACTCAAAGTTTCACCTTGGAAAGGTGTAATTCGATTTGGTAAACGAGGAAAACTGAACCCTAGATACATTGGACCTTTTGAGATCCTCGAGAGGATAGGTCCAGTGGTGTATCAATTGCAGCTGCCATCCGAGCTCAGCAGCGTGCACCCCACTTTTCACATTTCAAATTTGAAGAAATGTTTGTCTGATGAGACACTCATTATCCTACTCGACGAAATTCGTATTAACGACAAGCTTCACTTTGTTGAAGAACCTGCCGAAGTCATCGACTGTGAGGTCAAACAACTCAAACAAAGTCGTATTCCCATCGTCAAGGTCAGGTGGAATTCGCGGCGTGGGCCGGAATTCACTTGGGAATGGGAAGACCAAATGCGACTCAAGTACCCTCAGTTATTTGCAGACGCTACTTCAAACATGACTTCAAGTTAATTTCGGGACGAAATTCTCCTAACAGGGGGAGAATGTGACACCCGCCAGATTAGGACTAGTAATTAGTACCTAATCAATTGTTAATACATGTAATTAGTTCTGTGTTAGGCTAATTGATGTATCGAAATATATATATTGATGAATATATACAAGAATGCGATTTGATTAAATCGTACAAGTTTCAAATCGAATGCAATTCGATTCAATTAATACGGACGTTGGTGAACAATTTTATTAAATAATATGACATTATTTAATAACTCTATTTTATCCAAAATATTATTTAGATAATATTTCAACTCAAATTCGTATCGTACAAACAATATTTACGCGATTAAAATAATAAACGTGCGAACAGTCGAAATAAGAATAAGTTATATTTTATAACTCAAGTAAAAGTAATTGATGAAATACTTCGACAAAAACATTAATAAATATTCGTATTTTAAAATAATTATTTAAACGATTAAACGATCGAGGAAACGAACACCGCACGGAACACAAATACAGAGGATGAAAAATTGGTAAAGCCCACACCCGTGGACCCCATCGAAAAATCTACCAAAAAGGGGTGAGGTCACCACCTCCCCACCCCATTTCTTCTACATCTTTATCTCTCTTACTCTTTTCTCTCTCCCTTTTCTCTCTAACACTTCCACCACACCACCATCTTAAAATCACTAAAAGCACCACCAAACCCACTCAAATCACTTTGCTCGTTTGGAGAAAAAGATTCACCACATCGCGATCTACATTTCTACCTTTTCAGAATTATCCGGCGTTAGATTTGTCAGTTTCCGACAAATCTCGAAACCCTTTTATTTCATATGTTTTCACTTGTTTGTTGTTTCTCCATGCTTAAAATGTCCATACATGGGTTGGGTAAAAGTTTCAAACCAAACGGAAACCGAAAAATATGTTTTCGGCTCAAAATCCGGCCAACAATCCGTTATGTCGCAGAGGCTCCAGGCCACCTGCGACACAAGCTCTGATGTCGCAAAATCATGTCCTATGTCGCATATAGCGACACAAGCCTCTATGTCGCACCACATCACGGATGTCGCATATAGCAACATAAATGTCTATGTCGCAATACTTTCGGATGTCGCATATAGCGACACAAAACACTATGTCGCAGAACTCATTCCCGTCGCACATAGCGACACAATACCTTATGTCGCATTGAATTGCGGATGTCGCACATAGAGACACAAAGACCTATGTCGCAGTCCTGCCCTGCGACACATTAACCTATGTCGCACTTGGTGTCGTATCCAGTGTCGCACCCAGTGTCGCACAAATCAGAACCTTGAAAATATGGATTTTTACTAAGTGTCAAACTTATGTAACTTTAAGCACTTATACGATACGACTTTTTAAACACATCGGGATACGTTTTTGAACATGAACACTTTGAAATCATAATAATAATGAGATTTATTATTACAACAATTCACCAACGGGCCGTACACTTTTCAAAACATAATCCAATCAACCAAGTCGTAGTAACTTGGACAAGTTAAACAACCAAATCGTAGTAATTTAGACATTCTAGTTGGATGAACAAATACAAAGGTAGTCTTTCGAGATACCTACTCATGTTTATAACCATCGCGTGTCTTGGACACCCTCAGGTGAGTCTCATAGCCCCTATTTTACGGTTTTCATCAGGGGTGTGATTACATTGTTGGTTTTGTTTTACAATATGAACGCAAGTACAATACAAATCAAATACTACATGAGTTGTTTTCAACTAATCAATTAAAGCCCTCCACAAGCATAGTTTGGTAATACATCTGTAGCGTGAATGTTAGTATATGATATCATATAGGATTGACAATCCTCGTCCGGGTTAGCACGCACTAACTGGTCAAACAGACGTATTAGCATTTGGGAAGATGAGTGTAGATTAGGCACTCGTAGGAGGCACCTCCGTTGGGTTTCCTTAATTGGACCTGACATTCAAGTTAACCTCAGACTATGTGCTCATGGCTGTATAACTTTTATTTTACTTAATTGCATTTTAAATTAAATTAAATCTTGCGGTTCATACAAATATGTGTTGACATACAAAACTGTGAGCTCACCAGCGTTTCGCTGACCTATTTTAGCATGTATCACAGTTACTCAGCAGTAGGTTGGACTACCCAATTAGGATGCATTAGCTCGAGTCTTCATTCAATCAATTAGAGATTTAATTGCATTATTATATTTTGTATAAAGTAATTATGCAATGTAAATCTCTCAATTTCAAGGAACTGAGCTAATGTAAACAATATTTTTGATGTAAACTTTGGTTTTATCATTACAATGTAAAACGACGCATTTAGTGGTCGTTCATTATATCTTTGTGCTTGTGATTATTGATTAGTCGCGCCCCGACCCGATTCGCTTCTGCAACCTGAATTTGGGGGTGCGACAGATTGGTATAGTGAACTAGGTTGCATTTAGTGGGCCTAGACTATGACCGTTAGGCAGTATTCCTTATTAAGTATGATTAGGTTCAGTGACTACATTGTATTGGTTTATTTAACATAGCCTGATCAACTATGTATAATTAAAAGAATATGATGTGAGATCTGAAAGGATTCATGACTGAACGGGATACACTATGTGACTCTGACCTCAAGAGAACCGGGACTCAAACATGTCTGTGTTAGACACTTTAGGCTATTATGTGATATATATATATATATATATATATATATATATACATATATACATAGATAGACCTCCCTCTCGCTCAATATCTTAGGCTATATTATATATGTATTATATGGATATAGGCCTCATTCTTTCTAACGCTTTGTCTCAGAATGGCAAACACACCACCCAATTGTCACGCTCTCATCCGTATGGATCGCGAGACCCAAGGGTAGCTAGGAACACCAGGTTGCCTCGAGTTGACCCATACCCCACTCACTTCACCTTGTCGGACTTAGCCACTAGGCTACACCGTCACGAGCATCGACTTAATACTATGGATATCGAACTCCAAGAAACCAACGAAAACTGGAGACTCACATCACTCAAACGTATCAATCAAGTCTCCGAAGATCATGAAAATACTGTCAGCACATGGACACCCTCGACAACCGTCTGGGTGAAACCATCGAAACTATGGAGGTTGTCCATAACCAAGTGATTGGCAACCGAAACGAAATCTACGTCCTACAATCAAGGCTGAATCAGTGCGAGACACGTCTAAGGGAAACCGAAGATGCCCTCCGAATGGTTAGCAGACTTGCAGAATCTGTGGACCATCTCACCACACTACTACCTCAACTCAATCTACGTCAGGATTAGCTTAGGCTAAATCTGTACTTTATCATGCTTTCGTAGGACCTATGTAATTCGACCGGATGTAACAATTCCCGACACCTTTTGTTAAAAATCTAATCCTGTAACTTTTGGGACACGTAACTCGAAATTGTCTGTAAATGTTTAACATCGTAATATCAATCGACAATTTCTCTCGACTATCTTACATTGTTAATTTTCACTTTGTGTTGTTGTATATTACCGCTTTAATATATGCACATCTATCGAATTATCATTCTGGTACAACTTCTCATGTGCCTCTTGTTTCTCTCTTGAAGAATCATGCCGCCAAAGAAGAAAAGTTACAGTGATGCTGAACTTGCTGTTGTCGTATCTCGAGCAGTGGCCGATGCTTTGGCTGCTCGGGATTCACCTCGAAACTCTCGAAGTAATGACGAAACCCCAGTCAATACCCCAGTTATCAAACCTTGCTCTTACAAGGATTTTCTTAGCTGCAAACCGCTCTACTTCAAAGACACGGAAGGTGCTATTGGTCTAATTAGGTGGATTGAACGTATGGAATCCGTCTTCAACCTATGCAACTGTACGGAGGATAACAAAGTCAAGTATGCTGCCTACACCTTTCAGGAAGGTGCACTTACATGGTGGAACACCCACGCAAACTCTGTGGGCATCGAGATAGCAAACCAGCTTCCTTGGGCTGAACTGAAGAAAAAGCTTAGGGAAAAATATTGCCCCGAAGAAGAACTGCACCATCTGGAGGAAGAATTATGGCACTTGACAGTGCAGGGAGCTGACATTGCTGGGTATACCACCAAATTCCAGCAATTCGCTTTATTATGCCCGGGTTTGGTTGATCCAGAGGAGAAATGCATCAAGAGATACATCTGCGGCCTCTCGGAGAATATCCAGGGGAACGTCGCCTCATCTAAGCCAACCACCGTTGAAAGTGCAATCCGGCTGGCACATGAACTCATGGAAATGGTTGTCAGCCGTGAAACATCTAACACATCCTCCTCCAACAACAACAAACGCAAATCATCCGAACCTCACAACAACCAAAACAAGAAAACAAACACCATCCAAGTTTACAACACAAATTTTGAACCCAAGTGTGGATACACTGGGGACAGGCCATACTGCTCCAAGTGTAACTACCATCATGATGGTCCATGCAATACCCCTTGCAACAACTGCAGGAGGTACGGGCATCCGACCAAAGATTGCCGAGTCCCCAAATCCAACAACAACACCTCTCACAACAATGCTAGACAACCCAAAGTCTGCTATGGGTGTGGGGAAGCGGGACACTTCAGAAATGAATGTCCTAAAAACAAGAACAACAACAACAACGCAAGGGGAAGAGCGTTCGTACTCAACTCCGGAGATGCCCGTCAGGACCCGAATGTGGTCACGGGTATGTTCCTCCTCAACAACTTATCTGCTTCCATTCTGTTTGATACTGGTGCCGATAGAAGCTTTATTTCTAATGAGTTTTGTCCCCGACTTGATATCGCACCTATTGCTTTAGATGTTTAGTACATCGTAGAACTTGCAAATGGTAAACTCATAGAAACCGATAGTGTGCTACCTAATTGCACCTTAAACCTAGCCGACGAGACCTTCTCAATCGACCTTATGCCTGTTGAAATTGGAAGTTTCGACGTCATCATTGGTATGGACTGGTTGTCCAAACACTGCGCCGAAATCGTTTGTTATGATAAAATCGTTCGTATTCCTCTCACCGTCGGTAGAACCTTGGTCATACAGGGGGAGACCGGTGGGACGAGACTCAACATCATATCCTGTTTGAAAGCCCGGAAATTTCTGAGAAAGGGTTATCCGACAATCCTTACACATCATGGAGAAAAAGTCATGGAAGAAGCGACTTGAGGAGGTACCCATCGTTCGAGGCATTCCAGAAGTCTTTCCCGAAGAACTACCTGGTCTACCACCACCAAGACAGGTTGAGTTCTCAATCGACCTCGTGCCAGGTGTCGCACCTGTGGCCCGAGCACCATACCGCTTAGCCCCATCCGAACTTCAGGAGTTGTCCAAACAATTACAGGAGCTTCTGAAAAGAGGATTCATTAGGCTGAGTTCTTCACCTTGGGGAGCTCCGGTCCTATTTGTAATAAAGAAAGACGGTTCTTTCCGAATGTGTATCGACTACCGAGAGTTGAACAAGTTAACTGTCAAGAACCGGTACCCACATCCTCGTATTGATGACCTGTTTGACCAATTACAAGGGTCGAGTTTTTATTCAAAGATCGATCTTCGGTCAGGTTATCACCAACTACGTATTCGTGACTCCGATATTCCGAAAAGTGCTTTCAGAACCCGGTATGGGCATTACGAATTTCAGGTGATGCCATTCGGTCTAACCAACGCACCAGCCGTATTCATGGATCTTATGAACCGGGTGTGCAAGCCATATCTCGACAAGTTTGTCATTGTCTTCATTGACGATATTCTCATTTACTCGTGCAACGAACAGGAACATGCGCAACACCTCAGAACCATCCTATAACTACTTAAGCACGAGGAGCTTTACGCCAAATTCTCTAAGTGTGAGTTATGGATGCAAACCATTCAATTCCTTGGACATGTCATCGATAGTCAAGGAATCCATGTCGATCCACCAAAAATCGAGGCTATCAAAGACTGGAAATCACCAACCATCCGACCGAGGTACACCAATTCTTGGGATTGGCGGGGTATTATCGTCGGTTCATCAAAAATTTCTCGAAAATAGCTCAACCACTCACGACACTGACTCAGAAAGATAAAAAGTTTGACTGGACTAATAAACAAGAGTCGGCATTCCAACTCCTGAAACAGAAGCTCTGCAGTGCTCCTATTCTATCATTACCCGAAGGCACCGATGACTTCGTGGTATACTGCGATGCTTCTCATCAAGGTCTCGGTTGCGTACTGATGCAACGAGACAAAGTCATTGCTTACACTTCGCGACATCTCAAAATTCATGAAAAGAACTACACCACTCACGATCTCGAGCTTAGGGCTGTCATCTTTGCCCTCAAGATCTGGAGACATTACCTCTATGGCACTAAGTGCACAATCTCTACCGACCACAAAAGTCTCCAACACATATTCGATCAGAAGGAACTTAATATGAGGCAACGTCGATGGGTAGAGTTGCTTACCGATTACTATTGCGAGATCAAATACCATCCGGGTAAGGCAAATGTTGTTGTCGATGCCCTTAGTCGAAAGGAAGGATCGAAACCACTTCGAGTCCGAGCCCTCAGTATGACCATTCACAATGGTCTAAACATTCAAATTCTCGCTGCTCAACTCGAAGCTCTGAAACCTGACAACGTCAAAAAGGAAGCCTTGCGAGGCATGGATAAACAATTCAAATCAAAACTAACGGAGTTAGGTACCTCTCTAACAGAATCTGGTTACCCAGTTTTGGAGATCTGTGAGACTTGGTGATGCATGAAGCTCACAAGTCCAAAATTCTATTCACCCGAGATCCGATAAAATGTACCACGGCATCAAGGAATTTTATTGGTGGCCGAATATGAAAGCTAAAATCGCCACATACATCAGCAAGTGACTTACTTGCTCAAAAGTCAAAGCTGAGTATAAGAAACCTTCTGGTTTACTCCAACAACCCGAGATTCCTGAATGGAAATGGGAGCAAATCGCCATGGATTTCATAACCAAACTACTCAAGTCATCGAGCGGTTGCGATACCATTTGGGTGATCGTTGATCATCTCACAAAATCTGTCCATTTGCTTCCGATCAAGGAAACCGATAAAATGGAACGCCTTACCCGAATCTGTAACACCCTCGAATTTCGGGTTGCAGAAGCGGTCGGGTCGGGTGTTACCAAATCAAATATCACAAGCACAAAGGTAAATAATGAACGACTCTAAATGAGACGTTTGAAAATAGTTATACATTTCCATAATAAAAAGTGTATACAAGTTGCGAGTTCGCAAAATAATTTTAATACATAATTTGTAATACAAAAGTTATGCAGAGAAATCCAGTTGTTTGAAAACATGCGACTCGAGCTAGCAAGGCTTGTAGCAATCCTAATCCTGCTGGGCACCTGAGAACACATGCTAAAACGAGTCAGCTATAAAGCTGGTGAGTTCATAGGGTTGTTAGTTGAAACATAAAGTATAAAACCTTATAAGTTTTGAAAAGTAGTTCAAAATCCACGATTTTGATATATATTGTATTGAAGTTGTAACACCAATGTGTATACATCCTACAAGGCATCTCATACCTAAGTGATCGTGATGTGTACCTAAGTACATAAACATTTGAGGCATTTCGTGCCTGGATACCTATCAGGTATTAAGTAAACCTATCAATGTGAGGCAATACATGCCGAAGGACTATCTGGTAATTGTATTACCACGTCATATGATGTTATGTAATAATTGGTGTGCCACTTGGCATAGCGTGTTGCATCCAGCAACATAATTGTAGTCCCACGGACTATGATTGAGTATTTAGTCAAATACTGAGTTGATGGCCTCACGCGAAAGTTTTCCGATCCGTTAATTATA
This sequence comes from Pseudognaphalium luteoalbum, assembly GCA_963422505.1. NCBI lineage: Eukaryota > Viridiplantae > Streptophyta > Magnoliopsida > Asterales > Asteraceae > Pseudognaphalium > Pseudognaphalium luteoalbum. The sequence goes on from OY730197.1 coordinate 48,028,578, forward strand.
CGGATCACGAGCATAAGCTCGCCCATCCGTATATGTGTGTGGATCACGAGCATAAGCTCGCCCATCCATCGAGTGTATCGCTTTACCGCGATATCTTATTTGTGCCCACTGCAATACTGTGGCATCGTTTTGTTCCCACTTTACCGTGGCATCCGCTTGTGCCCAAATGGCATCGACCGGATTGCTCGCAAGCAATGTATGTAATTGAGCCGGCAGTACTATGACATGCCTAACTTGAGTAAATGAGAATCAGTAGTACTACGACATTCCTGACTAATGTAATCGTATTTGTATAAGTGTATGTACATCAATATACATAAGTAAGTTGTGTGTGGCACCAAGTGCTCAAGGTAGTGTACGAGTATCTATATATATATATATATATATATATGTATCAAGTTAACAAACACATCTAATAGGGTATCATGTACGTATGATAGTGATTTATTGTATCTAAATATGTATATACAATACTTAGATATTAGTTGTATCGCAATAAGTCTAGGTATGACTAATCATCACCTAGTTGTTTTGTATTAGTATAAGGAATCTATACTAACGTATGTTACTAACGTGTACTCCTAGCCTCAGCCTAGCAAGTATATTGAGGTCTGTGATTAACGTTTGGTTAAGTACAATTCCATTCTAAAGATCCTGGAGTGTATTGGCAGTCTCAGTTCCTAAAAGGAAAACTAATCCTGTAAAAATCTAGATGTTGTCCAATGTGGGTAGAACTAACTAGTTCTAATGTATTCCATGATATTGTCCCTCGATAATATGACCAAAGTATAATTATAACCTAACTAGGTTAAGTAGTGGTTTTGTTCAATAGCATTATGATGGGTGTAATTTCTAAGTATTACACATTTGTATTACATAACAGTAATATGATTAAGTGTGAATTATAAAGGTTTATTATTATAATTCGAAAACATTAATTGAGCATGCGTCTCACCCCGAAAACAGTAAAACAATTGAAAGATTGGGGCTATGAACTCACATGTGAGTTGTCAGTGATCCTGAGATACGCCTGTCGTCCGGATGGTAACCTCCTAGTGTCCTAAATACGTAAGGTTATATAAGTAAGAGACAAATCAATTTGTCTAAGCGAGTTGTGCAAATATTCGTTCGTCGCTCAGTTTGAAAACTGTATACGGGGGTCCGGGGGCAGCGCCCCTGGTAGCGGTGTCCAAGGGGTGGTAACCCCTGAGGGGTCCAAGGGGCAGAGCCCCTGGTTGGGGTCGAGCTACCAAGTCAGCTTGGAAATGTTTTATTTCTACTATATTGCTTTAGTGAAAACGCTCCCAAAATTCATTTCTGAGTAATATTAGGCGGTAAAATTTGAGTTTCGACACTTAGTGAAAAATGTGTATTTTCTGTTTTAGGCGACACTTGGCAAGTGTCGCTATAGGCGACACTAGAGAGGGTAGCGTCACTTGCTAGGGCGTCACTTAAGGCGACACTCAAAGGCGACACTATTTGCGTCACTAAATGCGACACTTCCATGCGGCACTAAGATGCGTCACTACTATGCGACACTTACATGCGTCACTTAGGCAAGTGACGCTGCGCTGCTGGTCTGTGGGCGACACTTCCGTCTGTTCGACGGGTTCTCACCCAAAAACGCAATCTAGCCCATTTTTAGGCCGAATCTTGTTGTTATAATGTTAATACATGATATATTAAGTTTTTAACAAGAAATAACAAAGAAAAGCATGTAATTCCTTACGATTTGAAGATCGAGGGTTTGAGGATGATGATGGTGATCTTGAAGAGGAAGAAGATGAAGATGGAGATGATGATGGTGGCGATTCGTTGCTGTTCTTGTTGATCTTCTTGTTGTTGATCCCGAAAATGATGATGATGAATGGATGAAGATGATGATTATTTGTTGTTGTTCTTGATGAAGAAGAGAGAAAAAAGATGGGAAGGGGAGAAGAAGAAAATGAGGTGGAAATGGGGAGGGGATTTGGGTTTTACCAAAACTCAGATCCCCAAATTTTGGGGACTGTGGTCTCCAACCACAGTACAAAATGCCCGTGTTTTTGTACCCATTCGCAAAATGAATTATATTTTAAATTTCCAAAATTCTTTATATATTTTCGAAATATGTTTGAGTTGAAACATTTTATAAAAATAAAATGTTTGTGTTAAAATTTTATAACTTGTTTTCGCGTGGTTTTAGCTTAGTGAAACACATTTTTAAATGAAACGAAATGTGTTTAAATGTTTTCCGAATAGATAAATATCATTTACGTTATATATATCTACATATATATAAAATTTTGAATTCTTTGGTTCTAGGTGCGTACAAAGTACGAATGTTTAAAGTTTAAATTTGGGCGTGAAAATTGACTTTTTGACCAGGTGTTACAAAATCTACATCAAAGAAATTGTTTCTCGACACGGTGTTCCAATTTCGATTATCTCAGATAGGGATAGTCGTTTCACATCTCACTTTTGGCAATCGCTTCAGCGATCATTGGGTACCCGTCTTGATATGAGTACCGCATACCACCCTCAAACCGACGACCAAAGTAACGAACTATTCAAACACTGGAAGACATGCTACGAGCTTGCGTAGTTGACTTCGGTGTAAACTGGGAAAAACATATACCGTTGTGCGAGTTTTCGTACAACAACAGTTATCATTCCAGCATTAAGGCTGCACCTTTCGAGGCACTCTACGGTCGTTAGTGTCGCTCACCGATTTGTTGGACCGAAGTGGGAGACAGTCAACTCACTGGTCCTGAGATCATTCACTAAACTACTGAAAAGATCTTCGAGATCCAAAATAAACTCAAAGCCGCACGTGATCGTCAGAAAAGTTATGCTGACGTGAGACGTAAACCACTCGAGTTCCAGGTTGGGGATCGAGTGCTACTCAAAGTTTCACCTTGGAAAGGTGTAATTCGATTTGGTAAACGAGGAAAACTGAACCCTAGATACATTGGACCTTTTGAGATCCTCGAGAGGATAGGTCCAGTGGTGTATCAATTGCAGCTGCCATCCGAGCTCAGCAGCGTGCACCCCACTTTTCACATTTCAAATTTGAAGAAATGTTTGTCTGATGAGACACTCATTATCCCACTCGACGAAATTCGTATTAACGACAAGCTTCACTTTGTTGAAGAACCTGCCGAAGTCATCGACTGTGAGGTCAAACAACTCAAACAAAGTCGTATTCCCATCGTCAAGGTCAGGTGTAATTCGCGGCGTGGGCCGGAATTCACTTGGGAATGGGAAGACCAAATGCGACTCAAGTACCCTCAGTTATTTGCAGACGCTACTTCAAACATGACTTCAAGTTAATTTCGGGACGAAATTCTCCTAACAGGGGGAGAATGTGACACCCGCCAGATTAGGACTAGTAATTAGTACCTAATCAATTGTTAATACATGTAATTAGTTCTGTGTTAGGCTAATTGATGTATCGAAATATATATATTGATGAATATATACAAGAATGCGATTTGATTAAATCGTATAAGTTTCAAATCGAATGTAATTTGATTCAATTAATACAGACGTTGGTGAACAATTTTATTTTAATAATATGACATTATTTAATAACTCTATTTTATCCAAAATATTATTTAGATAATATTTCAACTCAAATTCGTATCGTACAAACAATATTTACGCGATTAAAATAATAAACGTGCGAACAGTCGAAATAAGAATAAGTTATATTTTATAACTCAAGTAAAAGTAATTGATGAAATACTTTGACAAAAACATTAATAAATATTTGTATTTTAAAATAATTATTTAAACGATTAAACGATCGGGGAAACGAACACCGCACGGAACACAAATACAGAGGATGAAAAATTGGTAAAGCCCACACCCGTGGACCCCACCGAAAAATCTGCCAAAAAGGGGTGAGGTCACCACCTCCCCACCCCATTTCTTCTACATCTTTATCTCTCTTACTCTTTTCTCTCTCTCTTTTCTCTCTAAAACTTCCACCACACCACCATCTTAAAATCACCAAAAACACCACCAAACCCACTTAAATCACTTTGCTCATTTGGAGAAAAAGATTCACCACATCGCGATCTACGTTTCTACCTTTTCGGAATTCTCCGGCGTTAAGTTTGTAAGTTTCCGACAAATCTCGAAACCCTTCGATTTCATATGTTTTCACTTTTTTGTTCTTTCTCCATGCTTAAAATGTCCATACATGGGTTGGGTAAAAGTTTCAGACCAAACGGAAACCGGAAAACACGTTTTCGGCTCAAAATCCGGCCAACAGCCCGTTATGTCGTAGAGCCTCCAGGCCACCTGCGACACAAGCTCTTATGTCGCAAAATCATATCCTATGTTGCGTATAGCGACACAAGCCTCTATGTCGCACCACATCACGGATGTCGCATATAGCGACATAAATGTCTATGTCGCAATACTTTCGGATGTCGCATATAGCGACACAAAACACTATGTCGCAGAACTCATTCCCGTCGCACATAGCGATACAATACCTTATGTCGCATTGATTTGCGGATGTCGCACATAGCGACACAAAGACCTATGTCGCAGTCCTGCCCTACGACACATTAACCTATGTCGCACTTGGTGTCGCATCCAGTGTTGCACCCAGTGTCGCACAAATCAGAACCTTGAAAATATGGATTTTTACTATGTGTCAAACTTATGTAACTTCAAACACTTATACGATATGACTTTTTAAACACATCGGGATACCTTATATAACCTCACAGGTGAGTTTCATAGCCCCACTATTTCAACTATTTTACTATTTTCAGGGTGAGACGCATGCTCAACTACTGTTTTCAAATTATAATAGTAACTTTTTATAATTCACACTTATCTATATTACTGCCATGTAATACAAAATGTGTAATACTTAGGAATTACACCCATCATATTGACTTGGAAAAATGTCAATACTTAACCTAGATAGGTTATAACCGTACACTGTTAGATTGTTGGCAAACAATTACCGCTACATAACTTGACTAAGTTATCAATTATACGTGGACCATACTGTCACGGGACAATGCTATCAAACACACTATGACTGTTTAGTTCTACCTACTCAAGACAACAACTAGACTTTTACAGGATTAGTTTTCCTCTTTGGAACTAAAACTGCCCATATACATTCCAGGACTTTTAAATTGGAATTAAACTCAAGTAAACAACAACCAAGGACCTCAATACACTTGCTAGGCTGAGGCTAGGAGTATACATTGGAAATATGCGTTAGTATGGATTTCTTATACTAATACCAAAACAACTAGGTGATGATTAGTCATAACTAGGCTTATTGCGACACAACAAATAGTTAAGTACTGTATATACATATGATATCGCATAAAAAGTCATGTTTTTACTACCGATATCTCTCTCATTCTGGAACGATTCTTGGCATTATAAACTTAGAAACGGTACAAATCAGTGATATGATGCCAAGATGGTCAAAACAAGGTTGCATGACAAAAATCAAGCAAAACGGATGAAAAACGAAGATTCCATGCACGTTTGAAGATTCAAGGCATCAAAACAAGATTTCAAGACAAAAGTACCCATCATCAACATCCATATCATCCAAGATGTTCGTTTTCAAATTACGAGTCCAACAGAAGAAGAATCAACAAAAACGGACAAAGAATGAAGATTCTACGCCCGCCGGAAGATTCAAACGATTCGTACGAGACATCCAAATATGGGAGACATATTTTTGGGATATCTTTACATCAAAATTCTTCATTTTTGAATTACGAATCCAATGCAAAGAGAATCAATGCAAACGGACGCATAACGAAGAAGATACGCGCGATTTAAGCAAAGCAGCGAAAGAAAGCGAACCGGTGCGGCAGAACGGCGTACTAGGCCGGCCACCAGGCCCCCACCGCTGGCCACCAGGCCCCTGGCGCCGGCCAACCAACCCCCCATCCTATTTCCATTTTTTGGTCCTTGCGCGTACCCGGTGCGCCACCTTTTCATGCTTTTTCGTACCCGGTGCACCACCTTTCACTCATTTTCTAATGTGAGCCTTGGAATGCTAACATGAGCCACATTTCACCTATAAATAGCAGCCCTAAGGCTTCATTTTCATACACACCTTCCACTCCTTTCATATCTTTCTTATTTCTTTCTAGCTTTTATTTTCTTTTTCTCTCTACTTTCTCTCTAACCTAATTTAATTAATTTAGTGAGAGATAAGTAGGAGATTAATTATGTAGTAGTTAGTAGTAGCTATCTTAGCAATGTAACGCTTTGTAATATTCAGAAGTAATATAAGCATCGTTTTGCTCGCAATAATTACAGGTAATATCTATCCTTTCTTTTATTAATTATTTGTAATGTTCTTGTTTGATGTTTACGATTTATTAACATTAGAAATGTCTATTGCCATGATATGCGAGTAGTTGCTTATATATTTGTCATGATTTAGATAGTTATAATGGGATGATATTAAATATTGTAAAGTAATATGATGGCCTCTATTCGACTGTTCCCGGATATAGTACTGGAAACGCTTTATGCGGAGTACAAACGTATGGAAGTCTGGGACGACCGAAAGTAGTTATATTACGGATCAATATTATAAATGTGCTAAATGAAAGTCTGTTTATAGTTTAATTATAATATTATGAATGAATGATGGCATGTTTGGCCAACCGCTTATGACCAGACTGCCCCAACTTATTCCGGTAGGGTAAAACCTATTTATGCGACTATTTATTCAATAAACCATGCCATGATACGGACGTCTATGATGAACGAGATTGGGGAATAGGATTCGAGGGTAGTCGTTGGCCGATGTGTTCAGTACATTTGGGAGAACTTCCGGTGTATTGTAATTGTTTGTGTTTACTATCCATGTGACATATCTTCTATCTGATTGCGGACAACTCTACGTTAGTTAGTTGATAGGATCATAAAAACAACTCATTCCAACATAGTTTAAATTTATAAAAAGAAACTTATATGAATGGGAATTATTATACTTTGTTATTGTTTAAATATATGACACTAGACCTAATTTATGGAGCACCCTTTCTAGTTATCCACGTGACTACAACTTAGATATTAGGTAGTCATGAACCTTAATTATGGTAAGTAGTTATCTGTACTCATGACGTGCAATAAGTAAGATACAGTGAAACCATTCGTTGTACATATTAGATTTACATTTCTGCACTGCTTTTTATTTAATTAGTTTAGAATGTCACTTTCACTGTCAATTACTCCTGACCGCACGTTAGACGTAAGAGGCCGTGGAATTACTCTGTAAAATACACTGTTTATTACTGAAAGGTATGGTCTGCATATGAAACACGTTTTGACAAACTGCGAATAATCTAGGGATGTATAACTGTTTGAAAAGGAGAGGTCTAGGTCATAAATCAAAGTAATTAGAGCTTAAGAAACGTATTAACAAGGTCTAGAAAGGAAAGTATTAGTGACTTAGATACATGAACCCCCTAGATCTTACATATTTGGTTCTTTGAACATAGCAAGTTAATAATTAGATACACATTTAGAAGAACACGAGATAAGCTTAGGTGTTAAGAACGGACGGATCTATGAGACAATACGCTGCTTTATTCATGTACCTCAGTTTTTCACCAAGATAGGTTGCTTATCTTTCAACTAGGTAAGTATTGGGAGTTTAGCGTACTGCTCCGATCAGAATCACGATAACCTAGTTCCTAGTGACATGCCAACCGGAATTTAATTGGTAGGGTTCTAGTGTTTACACCAAAGTCTGTTAATCTATTAATCTGAAAGTGTCCCCATCATAAACACCATCCCGGTATTATACTATCCCAAGTCATGGGGAACCACGTCTTCCCTATCCTTGGTTGTTCCATACGTGCTAGCTAGCTTATTTTTAATTTCATTGTTAGTAGTTTAAATTAGATAAAAACAAAACAAAATCAACTATTTGAACCTCATCTTGAAGACTGAATTATTCAAATGAGCTTCATTTCAAATTCGACAGTCTGGAGACGACCTTGATCATCCTTACCACGTACTAGTATCAGGTACTTGTACCTAGTACCAATAGGTAGTTTGGAGGTTTAGGCCCCGAGCAAAATAAATTTTAAAACACCCTGATCGCCCCTCAGTCGTTACAACAACACCAACGACACTGACGGCTGGGAGCGCATCAACATACTTAGCTACAATAAATCAATTTCATGTGCTACATGTTACTCTATCTGAGGTATTTGTTAGTTCGACTTATATATATATATATATATATACACACACACATGCTTGTACCTCATCTCGAGCACTTGGTGCTACCTACAATTTAGTTATGTATATAGGTATACATACACTCATACAAATACAATCAAATTAGTCGGGCATGTCGTAGTACTGCCAGCTCTCATTTACATTAGTCGGTCATGTCGTAGTACTGCCGACTCTCATTTACACTAGTCGGACATGTCGTTGTACTGTCGACTCAATTACTCAAGTCGGACATGTCGTTGTACTGTCGACTCAATTACTCAAGTCGGGCATGTCGTAGTACTGCCGACTCAATTACATACTTTGCTTGCGAGCAATTCGGTTGATGCCAGATAGGCACAAAACGATACCACGGTAAAGTGGGTAAAAAACGATGCCATGGTATTGCAGTGGGCACAAGTACGATATTGCAGTAAAGCGATACACTCGATGGATGGGCGAGCTTATGCTCGTGGTCCACACACATATACGGATGGGTGAGCTTATGCTCGTGATCCGTACAATTAACGGATCGGCGAACTTTTGGTGCGAGGCCGTCAACTCAGTATTTGACTAAATACTCAATCATAGTCCGTGGGACTACAATTATGTTGCTGGATGCAACACGCTATGCCAAGTGGCACACCAATTATTACACAACAGCATATGACGTGGTCATACAATTACCCGATGATCCTTAGGCATGTATTGCCTCACATTGATAGATTTACTCAATACCTGATAGGTATCCAGGCACGGAATACCTCAATGTTTATGTACTTAGGTACACGTCACGGCCACTTAGGTATGAGATACCTTGTAGGATGTATACATATTTGTGTTACAACTTCAATACAATACATATCAAAATCGTAGATTTTGAACTACTTTTCAAAACATATAAGGTTTTATTCTTTATGTTTTCAATTAACAATCCTATGAACTCACCAGCTTTATAGCTGACTCGTTTTAGCATGTGTTCTCAGGTGCCCAACAGGATTAGGATTGCTACAAGAAATGCTAGCTCGAGTCGCATATTTTCAAACATCTAGATTTCTCTGCATAACTTTTGTATTACAAATTTTGTATTGAAATTAGGCTGCAAACTCGTAACTGGTATACACTTTTATTTTGGAAATGTACAACTATTTTCAAATGTCTCATTTAGAGTCGTTCATTATTTACCTTTGTGCTTGTGATATTTGATTTGGTAACACCCGACCCGACCGCTTCCGCAACCCGAAATTTGAGGGTGTTACAGATTGTGGCACAAATAATAAAATAAGTTCATTAAATAAAAAAATTGTATACTTCACATGACAAAAGGACTCATAACTAGACCCGTCCTAGCTTTTATTGGGTCTGCCCAACATTAAATACTTGGACGTGGACCCATAACTAGATTTATCTTAGCTTCTTTGTAGGTCCACACATCGTTATGTAGTTGAAATTCAATATTTATAATAGGGACTTAATAGATACAACACACTGTACAACACTTACACCTTACAGTACAACCTATCATAGCATAATTTTGTTGTTTGAATGACATTGGTTGGTGTATATATCACGTCCCTTTATAATATACTATGTAAAGTTAGTAATTTTTTTAGTAATAATATATGGTTCTTATGAAAAGGAAAATAATAACATTAAATTCAAAGATATTTTCTTTCCCCGAAATCAATTATAACAAGAACCATATATGTTCTTGGTAAAAAGACGATGACCAGCTAAGTAATTTGTTTTAAGCATAATAAGAAAAAAGAAAATGATTTGTATTAACAAATGATATAATTGAAAAAATTAGGATTTGGTTTGGTTAACTCAAAAGCGTTCCAAATACATAGGTATATGGCACAACTTATAAAAACCGTCTCAAATACCATGTTATTTGGTACGGCATTTTGTAACTGTTCCAAATACACATGCATTTGGGACGGCAATTCATTTGTGGTTCCAAATACAAAATTATTTGGCACGGGAGATAAATCCGGGTCAAATACACGTATTTGGCACACTTTTTTGACCTTGCCAAAAAAGTTCATCCTAAAAGATCATTTTTCTTGTAGTGACAAGTTTAGGGTACTAAAAAACCCAATTAATCAAGTTTGGGGTACCAAAATGTATTTTGAACTTTTAATTAATTTGAAATATATGAAGTTCATTACCTTTTTACCATAGTAAATACATATAAAATGAGATACGTGTTAAATACATTGTATGCTCTATCAGTACTAACCAATTATAGTTACCAAATATGATAGTACAATTAGTGTATAATTAATCCTAGTAATGATTACACTAGGTCACTCATCTTAATTCAAAACTTTAAAAGTGTTGGGTTTTCTATTCCCTAACTAGATTAATATACACGCAGCGAAAAAACAATAATTTATAATCTAGGGCAATTAGGAAACTAAACCCTAAAGGATCTTAACTTGAATAAATAGTGAAATGACAAATTGAATAAATAAGGAAAAACACTAACCTTAGAGAAAACCTATTTCTCACGCGCAGATCAACTAGCAGAGTTTTGTTACTTGAAGGCAAGTACCCAAAGTAGAATACCTCTAATGCTTCACACTCAAAAACCCAAGAGAAGGTCGAATTTTCGAAATTCTTAGAAAATTCGTATCTGAATTCGTGATTTATGAAGGTATAGGATGCCCCTATTTATAGTTGTAGAAGAAACCCTACGATTTGTTGAATTCGACTCCCAACCGGCGGTTGAACATTCCAACCGGCGGTTGGAGCTGCCAGACTTGCACTCCAAGTCTGCGACTTCCACCGCCTTAGAAACCCTAACCTCAACCTGCGGTTGGACTTCCCAACTGGCGGTTGGGCTTCCCAACCGCCGGTTGGGTCAGTTTCTAAAATTTTCCAACAATTTAATTTCTTATAATTTCTATTTAATTTAACCACAAATTAATAAATCAATCAATTAAATAAAATAATAATACTATTAATATTATTTCTTCATGTTTTTTTTTACTGTTTATTGAGGGCAACCCAAAAATGAATTTACCATTAATGATAGTCTCACCAAGTAGTTATGATATTGGATATTATTCTAACAGTCTACCACTTGGATAATTCATCAACTATTATTAGTCTAAGCCTATATCTTATTAACCATGTAAAGTGTATCATCCATCGCAACTGCTAAACTCTGAATCTCATCTTAGAGTATTATTGGTATCCACTTGGACAGTTTATACCACTCGTTTTACTCGTTCCAAAATTTGTCGCGTCCCTTTTATAGTATTATTCAAATAAATACTCGTATAAAATAATATCTCATGGTCGTGTACATTTTTAGAACCAATTTCGTGTCATATAATTTTATAACAATTATAACTTAACAATAATTTCTAGTCATGTAGTCATTTATTATTTTTGTACCATTTAATATCGTAATGTCTACGTGTTTGACCAAAATGCACCATGACTCGCTGGGTACACAAAATAAAATGATCGTTTAGATGTTCATATACATTTTTACCCCAATTATATAACATATACTTGTTATTGTTTTCAAAGTTATTGTACAAAACTTTTATATAAAAAGTTGTTAAACTCGTACCAAATATTAGTTATGTTTTATTTATCCAAATGTATATATACTTATACCTGTATTATTTGTCGTGGTATATATATATATATATATATATATATATATATATATAAGAATATTTTAATTATAATAATAATACTAATAAATATTAATATTACTTATAATAATAAAATATAAAATATGATACTTACCAAAAATGGAAACTTCCATAATTGGAATGTGACTACCATTGTAGCCATACGGCTTATTCAACATATAGCCTTTCGGTTAATTCTTGTTGAGCCGTACGGCTCACTTGTTCTAGCCGTTCGGCTAGTTTTGTTTAGCCGATCGGTTATCTTCATCTAACCAATCGGGTGTGGTTGTGTTCAGTCTGTTGCCCTGTTCGTGGTTCACTTTCAATCCAGATTTCATATACACATAGTTTGTTTTGGTTCCAACAAGTTTTCCAAATTCTCAATCATCATAATAACTAGTATTAACATAACATAGTGATTATAACAACACAAAATTTTACCACTTCCATATTTACCAAATTTTGTGTTCTTGGATTTTATTTTTTAAAATTTCATATTCAAGGATTTAACCAATCAATCATCAAAATTTTAAGTTATATACATAGATTATGTTATATTTTCACTCTATAAAACGAAATTAGAGTAAGAATTTAAGGATTAGAACGTTCCTTACAAAGATTATGATGATGGTTCGATGGTGGTGATGATGATAAGATTATAATTATGGTGATGGAAGGTTGAAGATGGAGATGGTGAAGCAGAAAATTATTGTTGAGCTCCTGCTCTTTTCTTGCTTCATCTACCGATCAAAAGAATGGAGAAGGAGAGGGAAGAACTCAATTATTTGAGTTAGGTAACCACTGAAATGTGAGTGAGGTAGGGAGTATTATATGAATTTTAAATCCTTAAAATTTTCATGGGTGGTGTGGGAGTGTGTAGTAACATGTCGCACAAATCTTTTAAGTGCAGTGTTAGTGTGGTGTTTTAGCCCATTTATTTCGGGTACGGGTCCAATTATTTGTACCCCATATTCCACTCAATTATTCATAAAATTTATTTTATAGTATTTTTCCAAATACTTATTTGAAATAACATATATAATTTTTATTATTTTGGTTATCGGATTTGTTTTGTATGTTGTTGTCGTATATGGGACATTTTGTATAAAACGTATAATAATTTACGTTTTATTATTACTTCCGACTATTCGCATACTATTTTTAAATAAATAATTATTCAAAAATATTTTCGTAAACTTGTATCACCAACTATCGTATTTATTTTGTCGGGTTTCTTCCGATAATGTTTCGTATTGTTAATTAATATTTACAAATAATTATAAATTTTGTAATACTTTTTGTCCCAAAAGTTTTGGGCTCGCTAGACTTATCTCACATCATTAGTGTAGTTAACTTTTTCGTAGGAAATTAGCGTAAGAAATGCATGAAATTAAGTATTAATTTATACCTAATTTGGAGGAGTGGCACATCTTTCATCTCCAAGACGAAAGCACAGATAAAAACTCCAAGTTTGGGCTTGCAAGCCATGAGTGATTTAACCACCTCAAGGCGTTCTTTGCTTGCCTTGGCCTGAAACATTTCCTTTAGCTGTTAGTTTATTTCATAAGCGCAAGTGTTTTTAAAAGTCTTTTGCAGTTCTGGGCTCATGGAAGATACCATGATGCATGATACCTTGTTCGTATCATCATAGTGTTTCCGGTGTGCCTTTATCCCCTCTTGGGTTGAATTCTCATCAATTATGGGAATCTGCTCATCGAAAACATACTCTTTGTTCTCGTACCTCAAGGTAAACCTTAGGTTATGCATCCACTCCATATAGTTTAGACCGGTCAGTCTTTCCCTCCCAAGAACTGAGAGTAGTAAGAAGTTTAAGTTATTTGCGGTATTGGGGACGGGAGGATTTGCAACATTTAAATTAACCATCTATGAGATAAATCAGTTTTAGTTAGGTGGTGTTTGTTTTTCCAAAAAACATCTGAAAATCCTCTTAACACTGATTCGGTCAGAGATTTTCAGTGTTCAGACCGTTTGTTTTTCTTTCAGATTCAGAGGTGCAAAACTCTTAAAAACCTCATATTCGGGCAGAGGTTTACATATCACTTATTACATCTGAAAACGTTTTTGTTACAAGAAAACTAAAAGAAAACCAAACCCAACAAGGCAGTAACCTGTAAATCCGGTGCGTAGCTAACAAAAATGAAAAACAAAAGCCGGCGAGTTCACCCTTGGTTGCCGCCCACGGCCACCGCCACCACCACAAACAACCGTCGAAATTTAGTTGCCTCTCCATTGTCTTCGTTTTTTAGAATGGGAACAGAAGAGAAGAAAACAAACCATTTTCATTTTAGAATCGGAATTTAATGTTGTCGTTGACCTCACATTCTCGCAATTAACTCCTCTCCGTCGCCTAGCGGAGCAAATGAAGAGAAATATAGATATAGATACAAACGGTAGGTGGAAAGTGTATAGGGTAGATATATGATGAACATGTGTTCAAAAGGAAAGTGGAGGTAAGTGGTAGGTGGAAAGTGTTGGTTTTCTTTGAAATACATACGGATGATGAGAAATATAGATATAGATAGAGGCTTGTAATTTTTTTTATTTTTTTAATGAATTAAATGTTATGTTATTTTATCTATTTGTTTATAAATATTAATTTAATCTATACACCAAAAGAAAAATGTATATATTATATGTTTTATTTTGCATAATTATTTTTCTATACAAACATATAGTTAAAAAAATAATGATAAAATAAAAGTTTATAGGTCATTCAGATGTTTATTCAGATTTAAAAAACAAACAGCATCAAAGGATTCAGTTTCAGACTTCAGGACCACCTCTTCATATTCAGACGTGGTTTTCAGATTTCAAACAAAAACCTCTTAAAAAACAAAAGGCACCTTAGTTTGAACATTCTTTAATTAGTTACCTGATTTTCTTAATTAAGGCTAGGATCTATATTTTCAGTTTTATGAAAAGGTTCGCCGTAATCATATAACTAAAATACTTTTGTCTATTTCATTTCTATGAAACTCCTAGATCTTTGAGATTCATTGATTCTTACAATGGCATGTTAATCTCGGTTATGCACATCTACTATTCATGACTGGTGTGCCGAGGATCATGAACAAGATGGTGAATTAACCGTGCAAACCCCACGTGATCCCCGGCTCGAGTACGCTCGAGAATCGCGAGTCTCAATCACCTCTCATTATGTCCTCATATTAATGTGCCGATAAATCACACACGCTTCATTAACAGTTAATATGAGAAATGTGCGGATTTCATGGGTTAGCATACCGTAACATCCTCCCTATGGATCTAGTAAATTTCCTAAACTTAAAATTGTTATTTAATGTGTTGTGATAAATTTAATATTATTATGCTAATTGATAATATTAGTTTAAAAAGTTAAATGAGTTATTGTGTGGGATAAATACCTTATTTGCTTAAACTAATATGGTTATAAGGATAATAATAATATTTGAATTGTGAAATGAATTTTAGGTTCTAGACAATAGATTAGAACGGAGACTAAATTTTAATGAGTTAAAAAGGTCGGCTCAAGAGAATCGACTCTCTTTTCATATTCCTTCCCAAAATAGCAATTATTCTCAAATCTTGAAGTAAACCATATGTTAACCGACTTACTTATTACTACTTTCCCAATTTAGTAACTTTCTTTCTTTAAATTAAAACCTTCCTAGAACAAAGACTACAAGTAAAGAAAGTTTGATGTTTGCTGCAAGATTGTATCAATATCATAATCATCATCTCGTTAAACTTCTTCTGCCATTGTAAGTGTATTCCTACTTATATCAATTAAGAAATTGGTTTAATCTTGAAATTAGGCATTCTCGCTACATGAAGAAATTTAAGATTTAATGATGCTAATAGTTATTAGTTAATGTTACTTGAAATTTCATGAGTTCTAATAACTAAAGTGGGGTAACTTGAATATATGTTCTTAGCCTTGAGTGTTCTTGAATGATGATTTTAGAACTAAATGATATGGGTTAGTAAATTGGTATGAATAAATTAGGAAAGTTTGATTCTTGGTTGCTCTTATTTTGAAGCTATAGTATTAAACCATAATAAGGAGTTATTATTATTATTATTATATATATATATATATATATATATATATATATATATATATATATATATATGGAACATGAAAATTGTAGTAATTTGATGTTACTAGTGCTATTTGATGATGGGATCACATTAGAGAGTCTATTGAATCGATATGTGTAACTGAGTTTAATGATTTTTATGGCTTGGTCCCATTTTTATGTGTTCTATATTTTTGCTTTTTAATCCATTCTAATGTGTTCTTTTATTTATAAATTGTAAATTATGAATAATAGAAAGTGATTAGTAATATATTGTTGATAAGTGAATAATAATTGTTCTTAAATCATGTATTACTATAAGTTAGATGATTATTGAATACGAGTACTAACTTATAATGAATTTTCATTCTCAGATAATCCGAAGACTCAGTGACATTAGACTGCTGAGTAAGTTGAACTGAGAAAATTCAGGTGAGTGGATCTGAAACTCACAGTTTGGTTTGTTTGTGACAGTTTGATTTCAATCAGTAATTATAGGATTACTATTGATAGAATGTTTAATGTGAATTGGGATGCCATTTGATTGGTTGTTTGATTTCTTTGGCCTTTGGGCTAGTATGTAAGATGCAGAGGTCAACTTGAACGAATGGTTGGACTTGGTTGTTATTATAGACGACAGGAGATCTTAAAACTTGATATGTTGGTTCAGAGATCTAGGTCGTATGTGATTAACAACAAGTTATCGGTATTTGTTGTATAGGCCAATACAGTTTACGTAAGTGTTCTGATAGGGCCACCCGGCATAGGGTCCTTAGGAACCACCGTTCCTCTTGACGATATTTGTTTACATTATTGATTGTGAATAAACTTGTTACGCTATGTCGATTTGTAGTTGATTATTCATTCACTTAGCTTCGTGCTAATCCCAATCACTTTACTCCTTGCAGGTTAAGTTTACTAGAAGGGCGGGCAGGAAGTATAATTTGAAGAACTGCTTGACACGCACTTAACTCTGATATATTTTGGTTAATGTAATGATATTGTAATTATATAACACCTAGTGTTTTGAATACTTGATAGTAAAATAGTTTGAACTATTAAGTAGTATGTTTGGAAAAACTTCTTGTACATTTCTAGTGATGTATATTAATGATGTATATTTTAAATTCTACGCTTCCGACAAATAATCATATAATATTAGTTTACAAATGGAGGGGTGTTATACATACTATTCATCATTTCCTATAGCTAAAATGGGATTTTGTTTTACTATTTTAAGTCTAATATTAAACTTGACATTATCCTATCAAAAAGTCTTCGGTAGCTCCATTGAACGCACAAAGAAGCGGAGAAGCAGGTCAGCGTGAAGCATATTAAAAAAAAGACTTCTTTAGGGTAGCAAAGCGACCCGCATTATACCTCTCTTATAGTTTGTTCACCATGGGTGAGCTGATTTATCAATTGACTAACGACGTATTTAGATTTTAATTATACATATATATAAATGTGACACCCGATGATTTATGGTTACTGTTTAACCTTCTAGAAACCCTAATTACGTGTGTTTGGTTTAGTATTAGGCTAGATACTTGTAATTACTTATAATTACTTGTAAATATTTGTATATTTATATGAATATACACTTCCGTAATTGGTTATAATTACGTCGCACCCCCAAAACACGTGGTAGTGGAAGTAGGAGGTGTCATGGGGGCGCCGACCAAATTAAATATCTCAACACAAGGATTAAAGCAAACGACCTCTATATGAGACGTTTGAAAAATAGTTACATTACAATAATTCAAATGTTTACAAAAGTTAGGAGTTCGCATAACTGTTTAGAGATTTCTAATACATTTCTGAATACCCAAAATATAGCTAAAATGCAATTGATAACACGCAAAAAGTCAAGTTTTTGTGTGCTATTATCTCACCTTTTTAGCCCAATTATGGATGAAAATATTTGAAATATATATTTTTATACTAAATTTCATAATGATGGCTAAAATATAGACGATGCTTCAAGAATCAACCAAAAAGGCCTAAAAACGAGTAAAATAGAGCATAAACGATCAACGGATCTTCCGTTCACGCATTTGAGCACAATTTAAGCTATACTTGGAATTATGACCTCTAACTTATGTCATTTTCTTCGTTAGGAAAATACGAACGCGTGGATATAAAGATCGCTCAAAATGGATAAACGACGAAGAAGTTATGCCAAATCGAAGAAACGAAGACCCGAAAGGACCGAATACGGCTGTCCCAGACCGTATACGGATGGACCAGACCGTATACGGCTGGACACAGATCGTATACGGCTTGTGTAGACCGTATACTGCCTGTGCCCATCCGTATACGGCCCAGTTCAGCCGTATACGATTGGTGCCCACCCGTATTTGCTCCAGTCCACCCGTATACGGCCAAAACCAACCGTATTCCGTGTTCAGGCAATAAAAATCATATTTTTATATGGATGTGCGATATGGTTGTGCATTTGGGGGTTGGAATATGGTTGAAGAATACGGCTGCGTGTTTCCTATAAATACAAGGCTTCACCTCAACATTTAAGGATATACACTACACACTCCATACCTCAAAACACACTCTCTCACTACTCTCTAGATTTAGGTTTTTATTTTAGTAGTTAGCGGCTAGTTAGTCACGGTATTAACCGGACGAATAGAGGGGTAATATTGTAATATCACTTGGAGGATACTCGAAGTTCTGCTTGTATTCTTTCACGCTGTATTCAGCTACACTCTTATTACGGTTATATCTATCCTTTATCTATTGTTATTATGATGATTATTATTACTGTTATCATGCTAGATTTAGTATTGATTACCATGATTAGTGAGTAGTTATATTATATGATTGCTATGACGTAGTTAGTCGTATTAATTGGGATGATGTCATTATGAGACAACGGAGGTAACGTTATACGGCTTTCATTTGTATAGTGCCGGAAACATCACGGATGTGTGGAGTACGGAACGTGGAAGCTATGAAAGTCATGGGCACAATCCGTTGTTGATTAATGTTAAACTATAGTGCGTTGATCCAATTTCTATCTATGATTTTAAACCTTATTTAAACTAAACGCCTTTCAACCAGTAAACGTGATTATGGCCTTAATGATAGGACGTCGCGAACCCTATCCAAAGGTACTTAGTTATATGTGTCTAAACGAACATGGTCTGATTTATAAACAACATAAGCATTGCTTTCTAAAAAGAACACAAAGTATATCGTCACCTTGGAAGTAATATTTTCTAAATCGAACGTAAAGTACAATGCGGCTATGGAATAATGTTTTCTAAATATGAACATAAAGTACACCGGAACTGTGGAAATACTCTTTCTTATCTTGAATGCAGAGTACACCGTGACTGTGGAAATACTATTTTCTAAATGAACGCAAATATTACTTTGTTAATAAATTAGGGATTTATTGGGACTTTAAAGTAAGGGTTGGTTTATATCATAGATGGATAACTACTGCGCTTAAATACAAACTTAGTTAATAAATCTAGGGTTCCTTTACGATGCAACGTAGGTACCGGCTAAGTACTTGGAAAAGCGGTGGAAGCACTTCTAGTGGAGTACAACGTAATACCACGGAAATGTCGTCGTTACTTCACGGTGTGGACCAACAGGGTTACTGTATAAAGCAAAGTGAGTACCGTCAGTCGGCTAAGTACTTGGTTAACCCACGGAAAGAGCCACAGTTACTTGTTTTGTACATATTCAGTAATTACATTACTCCTACACTTTACAAACCCATCGATAGAAAGTGATCAATGCATTCATCAAACATGGTTTTGAACTTAAATGTTTTGTTTAGACTAGAGTATTTTAGTGGGGTTAAGAAAGGTCGGACATCGAGTTGGTTTGTCGCCTTATTCATGCACCCAGGATTAAACTCCATATAAGGGTCACTATACCTTCACCGGTTAGTGTGGTGGGCTGGATAAACTACTCCGATCAGAATCACGATAGCCTAGTTACTCAGTGACATACTGATCGAGAAATCTATCAGTAGGGAACTAGTGCTTACTCCAGTAATACTTAAAATAAACGAAATACAAATCCTTTAAGACCAGTTTATAACTCACACATCATCCCAGTTAAGAAGGCTACCGAAGTAATAGCAAACACCTCCTCTAGATTATCTGCTAACTACCTATATTTTATTTTCGCTTTATTTAAATTTTCTGCCTAAGTATAACAAAAAACAAACAAAACCTCCAACTATCTTTTAAAACCATTACTAGTTTGATAGATCATCTCCTACGTCCAAGATCCATAATACATTGATTCAGAGAACGACCTTAGGTCATACTTATCATTGTACACCCATAGTGATTGAGTATACTTAGGCCCCACAAATACAAATTTTAAAACCCTTTGGTGGTCGCGCCCTTTGGTGGATTTTCAGTTGCCGAGAGGCGTATGCGATGACCTTATCACGTTGCATTAACACGCAACCAAGTCCTTGGGCTGAGCCGTCGCAATAAACTATGAAGTTATCGGTGCCTTCGGGTAAGGACAGGATTGGTGCACTGCAGAGTTTCTGTTTCAGAAGTTGGAATGTTGACTCTTGTTTATCGGTCCAGTCGAATATCTTATCTTTCTGAGTCAGGGAGGTTAATGGTTGAGCAATTCGGGAAAAGTTCTCAATGAATCTCCGGTAATACCCGGCGAGACCTAAGAATTGTCGTACCTCGGTTGGAGTAGTAGGTGCTTTCCAGCACTTGATGGCCTCGATCTTGGCTGGATCAACATGTATCCCTTGGCTGTCTACGACATGCCCTAGGAACTGTACTGTTTGCATCCAGAACTCACACTTGGAGAACTTGGCGTATAACTCCTCGTGTCTGAGTAATTCCAAGATGGTTTTCAAGTGTTGGCCATGTTCGGTTTCGTTGTAAGAGTAGATCAAAATGTCGTCGCGGAATACTATGACAAACTTATCTAGGTAGGGTTTACACACCCGATTCATAAGGTCCTTGAATACAGCCGGTGCGTTGGTTAAGCCAAAAGGCATCACTTGGAATTCGTAATGCCCGTAGCGAGTACGGAATGCAGTTTTCGGGATATCGGCGTCTCGTACACGAAGTTGGTGATAACCAGACCGAAGATCGATCTTTGAGTAAAAGCTCGAACCTTGAAGTTGGTCAATGTCGCACCCCCAAATTTACTGTTGGCGGAAGCATACTTTGGGGTGCTACTAATCAATACTCACAGCACAAAGATATAATGAACGACTCTATATGCGTCGTTTTGACAAAATACATTGATTGTAATAATAGTTTACAATAGCTATAATGATTACATAAGCTCGGTACTCTGATCTGAAAGATTCTATAGCATTACTACTTATACAAAATATAATAATGCAGAAAAATCTCTTGATGTTCGTGTTTGCAAGTGACTCGAGCTAAGGACGCAGTCCTACTACTGTTGTGTACCTGAGAATACATGCTAAAAGGTCAGCCAAAAGCTGGTGAGCTCACAGGTGTAAATGATAAACATAATGTATGAACAACAAGATTTAATAATGTGTTTGAAATTAATCAAATAAATGTGTATATTAGTGCCTAGAATCCATAGTTTGAGATTAATTGAAGGGTCGGGATCCGCCTTTAAGGACCTGAGCGAGGTGCCTCCGAGCGAGTGCCTAATCTACACTCGTGTGAACAAATGATAATGTGTCCGTTTGACATCACAGTCAATATAGCGCGACTACCCCAGACTGCGATTGTCAATCCCATATGGTACCATACACTAACATTCACGCTAAATCCATACCAACAAACTTCGTGGTGGAGGACTTTATGATTAGTAAAACAACTCATGCAGTCAATATATCGTGTTTTGTACTTGTGTTCACATGTAAAACAAATCTGAGCATGTATTCCCACCCCGGGAGTAAAAACAGTAAAAATACGGGGCTACAAGACTCACCTGAGTCTGATGCGTTTATCTCAATAAATGTGTGTTGTTAAACCAAGCAATGATGTCCGAAGACTGTAACCTGAGGGCGTCCAAGACGCGCGTTGATTAATACGTAAGTAGGTATCTCAAAAGATCACCTATGTTAGTTGTACATCCAACTAGTTATGTCTAAATGCATTGGTTTGTTTGATTGTTTGTTTGTTGTTTTAAAAACATGTACGGTCCGTTGGTGACGGTTATAATAATAATTGTCAAAGTATTATTATCATTATGTTCGTTGTAAAATTATCGAAGTATGTGTATAGCGGTTACGAGTATCATCGTATAAGATTTTGTGGTAGTAAGTGTTCAACGCTTGGTGTGAAAAGTATATTAGAGTCCTGGCTGACGGGGGTCCGGGGGCAGTGCCCCAGGTAGCGGGGTCCAAGGGGTGGCAACCCCTGGCGGGGTCCAAAGGGCAGAGCCCCTGGCTGGGGTCGAGATGCCAAGTTAGCTCAAAAAATTTTTATTTTCACTATATTGCTTTAGTGAAAAACACATCTAAAATTTGAATTTGGGTATTGTAAATAAAATTTCAAGTGTTGACACTTAGTAAAAATCCATGTTTTCAAGGTTCTGATTTGTGCGACACTTGGTGCGACACTGGATGTGACACCAAGTGCGACATAGGCTGTTGTGTCGCAGGTCAAGGCTGCGACATAGGTCTTTATGTCGCTATGTGCGACATCCGCAATTTAATGCGACATAAGGTGTTGTGTCACTACTGCGACATTCGCAATTTGATGCAACATAGTGGCTTGTGTCGCTATGTGCGACATATTCCATTTTGGCGACATAGTGACTTGTGTCGCTATGTGCGACGTAGCTTATTCTTAGTGACATAAGGGCTTGTGTCGCAGAAGGGCTGGCCCTTCTGCGACATAACAGGCTGTCCAAAACAAAAAGTGTCGGGTTTGTGGTCAAACGACTTCGGTTTGACCCGAAACTTTTACACAAGTCTTAGATGAGTTGATAAAGCTTGCAGAAATTATTGGTTTGTGTCAGGAGTAACCCGAAGTGTTGGATCTATAAAATGGTCAAAACCGACATTTTCGACAAATGTTTAGAAAACGAGTTTTAACACCTTATTTGGACATAATCTTGCTAGATTAACAACTAAACATGTAAATAAGTAAAATACAAGAGTTTTCGAAAGTGTCGGGTTCTTATAAAGTGATAGCGTGAAGAAACTAAAAAGGTAGGAATATAGAGCTCGTCGCGGTAATCGTTTTCTTCCAAAGGATCTTGGTGATCCAAGGTGATTTGGTGGTGATTTTTGGGGGTGTTTGGGGCTGCCGATTAGAGAGGGAAAAAGAGAGAGAGAGAGTGTGGAGAGAATGGGGTTGAGTGTTGTGGTGAAAGTGAGAAAATGAGGGGGTGTTTGGAGTGTGTAAGTGAAGAAAGGGGAAAGAGAGGGAAAGGTGGGGGGAAGGTTTGGCCGGTTTAGGGGGGCCCACATGGTGTGGGAGTCTCCCAAATTGTTTCTCTGCGTTTGCGCTCCGTGTGGTGTTCATTTCCCCGATCGTTTGAACGCTTAATTATCGTTATACGTTTTAATACGTGTTTTTCGTTAACAATTTAAATCGCGTTATTTTTATTGAAAGTATTATCATAAATACTTTTTAAGTTATTAAAATGTTGTCGGGTCTCGATTTGCGCGTTCGTTGCATATTTGAACGTTTGTTTAACTAGTGTAATGTTTTTAGACATTTTATTCGTAGCGTGAAATCGTAATATTTTTATTTGAAGTATTTTATCAAAATACTTAATAATGAATTATAAAAATATAATTTGGGTTTATTTCGTTTGTCAGGCGCGTTTCGCGCGTTTCTGTTGCGTACGGCTAGTTTGCGATGATACGAAATGTGTTGGTATATATTATCCAAATAACATATAAATAAAATGAGTTAATTAAATAATTTCCCATTATATAATAAATTGTTCACCAACGTCCGTATTTGTGATTGTGTCGGATTCCATCCGATAATGAAATGCACGATTTAAATAAATCGCGTACGTGTGTATATATAGCAATATACAAAATGATACACATAATTAGCCCTAAACATAACTAATTACATGTATTAATACAATGATTAGATACTAAGTACTTGCCCTAATTTGGCGGGTGTCACAGTCAAACAGGTCATCGATTCTGGGAAGTGTGTATCGGTTCTTGATGGTAAGTTAGTTTAGTTCACGGTAATCGATACACATTCGGAAGGATACGTTCTTCTTTTTAACGAATAGGACCGGAGCTCCCCAGGGTGAGGAACTTGGTCGAATGAATCCCTTGTCCAAGAGCTCCTATAATAGGGTGGATTACTCCTACAACTCGGATGGGGCTAATCTATATGGGGCTCGTGCCACGGGTGCAGCATCGGGCACAAGTTCGATTTGGAATTCGACTTGTCTAGGCGGGGGAAGGCCAGGCAAGTCTTCGGGAAAGACTTCTGGATAGTTTCGGACGATGGGCACATCCTCAAGTCGCTTTTCAACCGACTTCTTTTCGGTTACATGAGCAAGGATTGACGGGTACCCTTTCCTCAGGTACTTTTGAGTTTTCATACAAGATATGATGTTCAAGTTTCGCCTACCAGTCTCCCCCTTTATGATCAAGGTTCCACCGGTAGCGAGAGGTATACGCACGATTTTCTCGAAACAAACGATTTTGGCACGGTGTTTGGACAACCAGTCCATGCCTACGATGATATCGAAGCTCCCGATTTCAACTGGTATGAGGTCTATAGGGAACATTTCGTTGGCGAGGTTTAAAGTGCAATTTGGTATTACACTATCGGCCTCGATTAGTTGACATTCGCTAATTCTACAGTGTACTTAGCATCTAAGGCAATGGGTGTGATGTTTAGTAATGGACAGAATTTATCGGATATGAAGCTTTTATCAGCTCCGGTATCGAACAAAATATAAGTGGTTAAATCATTGAGGAGAAACATACCAGTAATAACGTTGGGATCTTGGCGAGCTTCTCAAGCATTGAGCACGAAAGCTCGACCGCGAGGGTTGTTGTTGTTATTGTTGTTGTTGTTGTTGTTGTTTCGTTTCGGGCAGTTGTTTCTAAAATGGCTAGTGTCACCGCACTCGAAACAAGCCTTTGGTACTTTGGCGACGTGTCCTTGTCGTTTGCACTTAGTACAGGTACAAGGGCCATCATGGTGTCGTGTACACTTGGGACAGTATGGTTTGTTCTCAACGTACCCGTTCTTATTCTCCGACCCTGAACCGGAGGTGTAGGCCTTAACAGTCCCGGCCTTTTTGTTGTTTTGTTGCTGCTGCTGATTGTTGTTGTTCTCGGGCCATTTTATTTTATTGTCCCCGGTGGTTTTCACTGTGGGTGTCCCACGGTGGACAATTTGAGCCATGAGCTCGTGTGCCATTCGGACAACACTTTGGATGGTCCCAGGTTTTGAGAGATGATGTTCCCTTGGATTGATTCTGGTAGCCCCTACGTTTGTATTCGGGGTCTACCATAGAGGGACATAGGACAGCTAGTTGGTGGAATCGAGTGGTGTAACTGGTGATGTCATTTCCCTGAACAAGAAGTTTCCAGAATTCCTCTTCAAGTTGTTGCAGTTGCTCACGGGGACAGTATTCTTCCCTGAGAATTCTCTTGAGGTCTTCCCAGGGAAGTTGATAGGCGACATCAATTCCCTGAGTCTGGGCGAAAGTGTTCCACCAGGTGAGTGCACCTTCAGAAAGGATGCAGGTGGAAAATTTGAGCTTGTCTTCCTCATTGCAGTTGCAGATTCGGAAAACAGATTATGTCTTTTCGATCCAGCGTATAAGACCAATGGCTCCTTCAGAACCTTTAAAGTATAAGGGTTTGTGAAAGTGCCCCTTGTCGTGGACCTAGATGTCAATTGACAGCAATCGTAAGGCGGAATCAAACAATTGCTTGTATAGCTAACAAAACACAAACCGAACACAAGGAATTCAATAATGTAAACGTGTATATTAGCTTGTATAACTGTTTGGGAACGATTACAAGTTGGTTTAGTCGACAAATGGTGCTAGGGTTTCGTCAACCCTAGCCGAAAACCTGTAGGTTTGTATTTATACTAAAAAATCAGCCGACATGTGTCACTTATGGAAGTGTCGCATGTGGCCGCCTTCATGCGTCACTTACCTAAGTGTCGCTATGCGTCACTCAGACAAGTGTTGCCTAAACTAAAACACGAGTGTCGCACTATACAAAAACTATATTTCTATTAAGTAACTAACGACACTTATTACAACTCGATAGACCAACTGACAGACACTCAAAGATGCATCAACAAACTCCCCCGTGTCTTCAGCTTGGTCTTCAAAAATCTTCAAGTCTTCACTTCCAGCCAGCTGGAAATACACCACCAGCGTGTACTCCATTGGCGACGCAGATATCCACGATCTTCTGAAATTTTAACGCTTCAGCTCTATCTTTCGTCTTGAACTCAATTATGTTTTCATGTAACCTTTTCATATCTTGAGCAGAAAGATTGATCAAACTTAATGGGTCAAAAACACAAAACATTTTCCTTTTAAGACCCCATAACGACCTCTTCTTAGGCTGAACAGCATCCCAAGCTGTTTTCTCGTTATTTCCCTTATCTGCATTAGAAGACTCCGGGTCTGTAGCTGGTTCTGAATTTGGAATAAAAACTATCACAGCTTCACCCGTAATATCATCATATTCCCAATACACCAACCTATCCAAAAAATCTAGCGGGATGATCTCCAAAGGTATCTTCTGTAGACACTTTGCTGGTGGATAGATCATCTTCACAATAGGTTGTCGGGTGATCGGATCCAGCTTCTTCTTAAACTTGTACCTCATACCCAACGTCGGCTTTATCAAGTTGTACTTTTTACTGTTAATCTCACGACGAATGATCACCTGAAAGAAATCTTCTCTTGAATCTCGCGATCGGTTGATCAAGGGTATCTGAGCTAACCTTTGAAGCTCACACTTCGGCAGAGTACTTATTTTATAAAACTTCATATTGAAGTACTGAATGCCGTCACTTCTCTTTATCATAAAAACCGAGTTGTTCTCATCAAATTTCCAACTCTTAATCAATCCCGTGTAATCAGTTCTAACTTTGTAGCATTTACACGTAACCGGTACCTCGATAATCGGTTTAAGCACAATATCCGGTTTTGTTGTAGAAGTTGATGGCTCGTTCGTCTCTTTTCGGATTCATCTTCAGACGAGTCCGATTCTATAATGGGAGCATCATCATAACATTCATCACTGTGCAATTGCTCCCCCTCAACTTCAATATCCTCATTTTCCTCAAAAAAATAATCCTCTGCTACAGGATCATCCATCACCTCTTCCTCAGGCATCGTGTTATTATCATTCATCAAGTTTTGCAAATATGTGAGATCTACGAATGAATAATCAACCCCAATAGGTCTTGCCTGACCTTGAACCTCAACAAAATAATCCAAACTGATATTTTCATTCATTGTGGAAGAAGGTTGTACATTTTCAGGTTCAGGGAAAGGAGTTACATTTGTTTCTATTTCCCTAGGATTATCCTCCCCCGAAACAAGTGTGACTGACTCCAATTCTAACAACCTAGAAGACATAGTCGTTATCTGTTGCTGGAGAGAGTCCACTGTAGCAGCTTTAATCTCTAAATCTTTAATCTGTGAAGCTTGAGCTGCAATGATCGCCTGTTGATCATCAAAACGCTTTGATAAAAGCTCCAGTTGAGCTAAAACCTGCTGAATAGAAGCAGTTGCAGGCTGAGGAGAAGTTTGTTGAGTTGGCTCCTCAAGACTAATCGAAGTCCGCTGGCGTCGACGTAGAGGTAAATCGGCATAAGATGGCGACGACCCAGCAGAACGCTTGCCAGGATTCCTCGGGATATGAACCCGACCAGCAGAAATCCGGCGCATAATACGCTTAAAGCGTTGGGGATCAGCTAATTGAATCCCATCTAAAGCTGATTGAGGTGGCACGTCACCCTCAGAATCAGAAGGAGTGGGCCCACTGTCATCAGGCTCAACGCGGTCAAAACGCTCAATTTCGTCCAGATCGTGAGCGATATCAGTATCAACTAAGTCGTCCTCGTTGACCGGAGGAACGACATCATCCGCAAAACCGTGATCGTGCGGCGCAACATAGTTCTCGTTAACTATGTGCCCGAATAACTCTCGGTCAGCCAAAATTTGTTCACCTTTCGGTGCCAGCTTACAGTCATTAAAGACTCGTAAAAGCATCGGTGTTGGCACCAAAAGAGAACGCTGGTCAGGTGCTATATCCAAGTTCAGATCATTTAACAATAACTGGACAAAACGAGGATACTGCAACCATTTTTCCTTCCCAGCCCTGATGTTTTCCACCATGTTCCCAAAAATATAGCCGCTTAAGTTATAGGGCTTATTATACACTAGAGCTAACATAAGTGACAAAGTCAAATGACTTGCCGCATCATACCCCCCTTTCCTCGGCGATAAACATACAATGATAATGTGGCAGAGATACCTCCAAACACGGCACAAAAACTGCTTGCGAAAATCCGACAGCTGATTAGCTGGATAACCCATTCTCTGAAGCCCTCCGTAGATAAAGGTAGTTGGGAAGATAGTGAGCATTGTAGAGTTATCATTGAACTGCAAAACCCGTCTAATCAAGTTCTCGGTGATCTCGATTTCCTCACCGAACGGTGTCGAGACAATACGGGGAACATCGCCCTGAACTCTGATCACGGCATGATCATAAAATTCCTCTATTTGGTTCATATATACAGGAGTCGTTGCCGTAATCGCATAATAAATCCTCGATCTGCGTAGAAAGTCTATCATCAGCCTGAAGGGCGCCGAATTGGCATGCGTGGATTCGAGAAACGCCGTGATATTGTGACGGGTGTTGGTGCGGCGGTAATAATTCTGTAACTCAGCCATCTGTAAGCTAAAATTCAAAGAAAAATAACCGAAAGCGTTATAGAGTTAGCCCGAACACAGAAGGGTTGAAAAACGAATTTTGACTTTAGGCGTCACTTATGGTAAGTGACGCATGGCCACTACCGTCACTTAGTGAGTGTCGTATTGTACAGTAATGAAAATTAAAATCAAAATATAGCGTCACTTATTGGAAGTGACGCTATCAAGCGTCACTGATGTAAGTGACGTTTGTATTTGGTGATTTAATTTATACGACACTTGCAAAGTGACGGGTGAAGAACATGCGACATTTAGCATAGTGACGTTATCCTAAGACAGTCACTAAAGAAGTGACGGTATAAGTGACGTTTAGAAATAAGCGTCACTTAGACAGTCACTTGGGGTAGTGACGCATGTAAAGCAATTATATGCGTCACTACATGAGTCACTTAAGAAGTGACGCAAAATCAAGCGTCACTTATTAAGTGACGGTATGGTTTTCAAAATTACCAATTAGCATCACTTGAGGTAAGTGACGCACGAAGTGACGCAACGATGAAGATCATCGTGTCACTGTTCATGCCCAGATTTCAAAATTAGGGGTTTTCAAAATCAAGTGAACCGGAGTGTGCGCAAGGTAGAAACGAGTATAACACACCCTTTATTACATGAAAACATTATGTAAACATGCATTAAATTAAGCGAATTCAAATTACCCAAAAAACCCGTAACCCTAAGTATAAATTACAGCATGTATATTATATGAAAAAGGTTAAGGTTAGTACCAAATAGTTCGTATGAATGAGTAGAACAAGAATATGGGACTGGAAAGCGATGAAAAGCCACAGAACGCTCGAATCGATCGACGGAAAATGCACAGAAGTAAGTGACGCAGAGACAGTTTGAGTGTCGGTGTGTCAGAGCAAGTGACGCTATAGTAATTTGAAAAGTGGTGAGGTTGAGTGTCGTGGGGAAGGGGTATTTATACACCGACCCTAGTATGCGTCACTCAACCCGACACTTATAGCGAAGCTTACCCCGGCACTTACTGCGTCACTGAAGTGAGTGACGCAATATCGTATGCGTCACTGGTAGCGTCACTTATGAAAGTGACGCTCAGTTCACTTTTAGTGAAAAAATTGCGATTTCATCGATTTTTCGCGTTGTGATTTCGGTACTCAAATTTGAAAAATGTAACTGTAACTTGGATAATAACGAAAATGACACTAACTTAGAGAAAATAAGAATGTAAATTTATAACTAGAAAAATAAACACATTCTTTTTGGTGACGGAGTTGATATAGTCTGATTAGGGATCATATTGGAATAACATGCATTTATTAGGAACAGTAAGTGTTATTTCGATCATCAGTATATTTGTCCTCTTTAAATTTACTTGACATACTAAAAGCACTTTTTATAAAAATTATTTCAAAACGATTATTAGTATGTTTATCCACTTAAACATGTTACACTCACATCTAGGAAGTATTTTATTATTATTGATATGTGCATTTCGTTGTAGTTCCCACCATAGATATACATCTTAACTTAAGACATAGACCATGTTTCCATTTACAGATAGAATATAAGAAAATCAATTTTAAGAATCAAGTCAGCGGTGACAGGTCTGTACTTACGTACAACAGAGGGACATAGCTTGATTCAGGTTTAAGCAAAACCAGACTTGGTCAAACCATTTTGGCGACCTTGTAAGGTATCTTATTTTTAAAGACTTTGCAAGTTCTTTGACTTGTGTTTGCTTAAGTTTAAAGTAAATATTAATAGAGGCCAGGTCTATACTTACGTATAACAGAGGAAACTATTAATATATACCCCCAAATGATATCAAATAAACGTCTTTCACGAAAGCATGTCTAGTATAAGTAAGAAATTAAGACTTTTGTCATACATCTAATGGTGTTATACCACTTGAAATAGACAGTTAATTATTAGGCTTCTTAAGACTTCTCAAAGAGTTTTGCATAACATGCCTACTAATATATCGTATGATGAAGACAATGTTTATAAAAACTGTTTTCAATAAGTCAGATAAATCTACTGACATATCCAAGATAAACCTTAAACTTCCATTTTTATGCATGTCACCCAATGTACTATCATATCCCAAGTTGTTTACAGACACAACTTCAACGTCTATTTTAAAATGTAGCAACCTTGCATTTCATTAATACTAGAAAATATAATGAGTGGCAGTTGCGTCTTTTTTTTTTTTTTTTTAATAATAATAAAACATTACTTTAAAGCTAATCCAAGTCACAAATTACTTTTTCGTAGTAAAGAACCTTAGACCGATCATGTTGACTAATTCATCAAATTGGGATCTAGAAAAAGCCTTAGTGAATAAGTCAGCATTTTGTTTGAGGGTATCTATATGGACAAGGTCAATAAGATGTTTCTCATAGCAATCCCGTATGAAGTGAAACCTAATTTCTATGTGTTTGGTTTTAGAGTGTTGTACGGGATTGCGTGTGATTGATATGGCAGCAGTATTATCAATATGTATAGGAGTTAAAGTTAAGAGTAACCCGTAGTCGCGCAATTGGTGCTGAATCCAAAGAACTTGAGAGCAGCAACTTGCAGCAGCAATGTATTCGGCCTCCGCTGTTGAAGTAGAAACCGTTGTTTGCTTTTTGCATTGCCATGACACCAATCGGGATCCTAGAAACTGACATCCTCCTGTTGTAGACTTCTTATTCATGTTGCAGCCACCATAATCGGAATCGGAATAAGCAGAGAGCGTGAAGTTCTTCTCATTTGAGTACCATAGACCGAGAGTGGGTCTATACTTAAGATAGCCAAAAATCCGCTTCACCGCCTTCATATGAGAAACCTTAGGACGTGCCTGATATCTTGAACAAATTGAAACAGCGAATACGATATCAGGCCTTGAGGCAGTAAGGTACATTAGAGAACCAATCATCGAACGATAATCCTTTTCTTTGCAGTCCTCATCATCATCAGCAGGTCCAAGATTATGGTTGAGTTCAATAGGAGTTCCATAAGGCTTACAAGTGAGCATATCATACCGTGTCAATATGTCATTGACATATTTCGACTGATGAATATACATCCCTTTGGATGACTGTTCAACTTGCACCCCTAGGAAGAAAGTTAGATCTCCCATTGCACTCATCTCGAAAGCTGACTTCATGACCTCTTCAAATTCTTTGCATAAAGCCTCATTCAATGATCCAAAAATAATATCATCGATGTATACTTGAACGAGTAACAAATCATCCCCTTTCCCTTTTGTGAAAAGAGTGCTGTCGATGGTGCCCCGAGAAAAACCGTTGTCCACCAGATGAGTAGCAAGCCTCTCATACCATAGTCGAGGAGATTGATGAAGTCCATACAATGCTTTATTTATCTTGTAGACATAATTTGGATGCACCGAATCTTCAAAACCTGGAGGCTGTTGAACATAAACCTCTGTATCAATCTTACCATAAAGGAATGCACTCTTGACGTCAAGTTGCTTGACACGAATCCCTTTAAATGAAGCAAAAGCTAAGAAGATACGGACAGACTCCAATCTGGCGACAGGGGCAAAAACCTCATCATAATCCAGTCCTTCAACCTGAGTATACCCTTGAACAACTAGTCGAGCTTTGTTTCTTGTAACAACCCCTCGATCATCCTTCTTTACTCGATATACCCATCGAGTGCCTTTTGGATCAGCACCCTTGGGTAATGGTACTAGAGTCCACACCTGCAACTTGTGAAATTGTTGCAGTTCATCTTGCATGGCCTCGACCCAAGATGGATCTCATAAGGCCTCCGAAACTTTCTTCGGTTCGGTTTGGGAAAGATGGCATGAATTAACAGTCGCCATAAATCCCAAAATCTGATTAGCTGAAGTATCCTTATCTTCAGCAGATTGCTTCGCCTGATGTCTCGTTTGAACAGCAGAATGAGGATCACCAATAATGTTTTCAACTGGGTGATTCCTATGTATCCGGGTCACTGGAATGGCATCTGGCACAAGATTTAATTCCAAGTTGTTCAAGTCACCTTCAGTGGCAGAAGCATCTTCGTTCTCTTCATTAATGAAGAAACGAGAATAATCCATGTCTTCTTCATCCTCTAAGAGAGGCATATCAGGATCGTCCGGAAGATCCGCGGCATTTACAGTATTTGAAGAAGACGGAATGGTTGTTGTTGGTGGTGTGGGTGTAGGAACAGATGCAGGAGAAGTGGCGGATGTAGGTGCAGGCATTTGTTGTGTTGGAATAGGTGATGGAGTGGATGTCGTATCGGGAATTGGATTGGGTGTTGTAGGAGGAGAATCGGATGTTTGTTGAAAAACATCGAGTCCATGAAGCATTGTTATTAACTCTTCAGTGTCATCGTCCTCCGGTACATTGAAGGAACTGAAGAGTTTCCCATAATTAAAGAACCAGTCCGGACCCGTCCCTTGAGGTGGTTCTGTATACCGTAAGCATTTTACCTCAAAGTGTTCCTCGATCTCGTTTGTTGATTTGTTGTATACCCGTTTGTTTGGAGAATTGACCGAATATCCGAGAAAAATCCCTTCAACAGCTTTATTACCAAACTTAGGGACACGTTCTTTTGTTATCATGATCAAACAAGGACACCCAAATGGCTCCAGAAACTGCAGATTTGGCTTGCGATTGTTGAAGAGCTCATAACACGTTTTGTTCTTCTTTTTAACCGAAAGTACCCGATTCAAAACGTAGCAAGCAGTATTAACTGCCTCAGCCCAGAAAATAATAGGAAGTTTGGAATCCGCTAGCATAGTGCGAGCAGTTTCAATGATGGTCCTATTCTTCCGTTCAGCAACTCCATTCTGTTGAGGAGTTCTCGGAGCACTGAATTGATGTTCAATACCCCTAGAAGCGCAAAATAACTCGAGAGTCGAATTCTTGAATTCGGTTCCGTTATCGCTTCGCAGTCTCTTTACCTTTAAGTTGCACAGATTTGCCAACTTATCCAACAAATAAACTAAAATACCCGCTGTTTCATCCTTCGTTGCAAGAAAGTATACCCACGAGAACCGTGAGTAGTCATCTGTCACTACTAAACAGTAAGAGCGACCACCGATGCTCTTTGTGGAAACAGGACCGAAAAGATCCATATGTAGTAATTCCAACGGAGCATTAATGGAATTCACAACCTTAGACTTATGAGACTTCTTATGGAGTTTGCCCTTGTGGCAAGAAACACAGTCATCCATCAAGGCGAAGGACTGTTTCGGAACTCCACGAACCAAGTCGTTGTTGACTAGGAAATTCATTTTTCGGAAATGAATGTGTCCCATTCGTCTGTGCCAAAGGAGAGATTCCTTTTCTGAAGCCTTCGAAAGGAGACAAGTGTACTCGCTGGATGTCTCCACGGTTCGCATGTTCATCACATAGGTGTCATTTCTTCTAGGTGCACGCATTACTACCCATTCCTCTGGAATGACATACCCCGGCTTCAATATGACACACTCAGTCTTTGTAAATGATGTGGTATAGTCCTTATCACAAACTTGTGAAACACTTAGCAAGTTATGTTGAAGTTCAGCCACATAATTTACATTCTCAAAGCTAACCTTTCCATTAGTTAGCGTCCCTCTACCCGAAATTGTTCCCCCTGTATCTCCAGCAAAAGCAACATGACCTCCTGCGTATGGTTTAATATCCACTAGGAGAGACACATCACCCGTCATGTGTCGCGAGCAGCCACTGTCCATGAACCATTCGCTATCCTTTACACGTTCAGACTGCTGCAACACATAAAAATGAGGAGATTAGTGAGAAACGGTGACCCAAGCCTTTACAGACTTAGGTCGACCATAGTCATCAACAATAAGCACATCAGATAAAACTTTATTTTTAAACAAATCAGATTTTGAATCTGATGTGTTATTATTGATGACATTTGAGTCTTCAGTGGACTCCTTTATCTTCCAAACCTTTGATGGTTCGGGATTTGGCTTGGAAATAATGTTGGGCTTCGGTTTTAACAAAGGATTTTGCCCAACACTAACTACTGTCTTAGCATGCATGGAAGAGATGGGGTGATGCCTAGGAGGTGATTTTGAAAGGGAATTTCTGTAGAATAATGTCCTAGGCATATCTCTCCCATAACGCTGATAAGAGAGTTTGGGACAATCACGGATCAAATGTCCTTGTTTCTTGCAGTAGAAACAAGAACGAGTCTCTCTAAACTGTTGAGGTGAAGGATTTACCGCAGGAAGTGGTGAAGCATTTCTAGAACATGAATATTTCGTGCATGTGTTAGAAAATGCTTGTTTAGAAGTGGAAGTTGAGGCATGAGTTTTATCAACATGAACCTTTTCATTTGTCACCTTTTGTTTTAAAACAATTGCCGGTGACTTTTGAGTTTGAAGTTTCACATTTAAAACTCTGTTTTCCTTTTTATTTTGAACCTTTGATATCGGTTCAACTTTTAAAATTTGTTTTTCAGGTTTAGCCTCAACCTTCTTAAACTCAGGATATTCCTGATCAGTAATATCCTCTATCTCAACAATCTCATCAGTATGAACTTGAGACTTATTTTCAGCTTTAACAAACTGAGGCAATGGATACTCTTGCCTCTTGGTTTTCTCCGTTGTCAGTTTATTTAGCTTGGCTTCTTTGGCCTTAATACCATATAGTTTGGTATAATCAACTGAGATCTCCTCAAGGCCTTGTTTAGCAATCGGGGGACAATATTCAGCATTAGAAGGTGGTGGTACTTGGTTATAGCCAAGACCTTCCTTCTTTTTGCCACTTGCTCCCTGCTTGCTAACAATCTCATTAAAGACTTGAGTGGCGGATGTTGAACCTAAGATTTTGCTTTTATGATTCTCAAACTCATTTTTCAAATCAGATAATTCTTTAGTCAACAATTCAATTTCAGTAAGAAAACTTTTAATTGCATCTTGCTGGCTAAAGACCTTTGCCTTAAAGGTTTCGGTATCTAATTTATGAGCTTCAAGGTGTTGTTCATAAAGTTTTTCATTATCTAGCAAAAAGTTATTAGATTCATTAAGTTTAACTATCTTGTCCCGCAAATTTTGATTGTCTTTCTGATAGGCCTTAAGGGATTCAGTTAAGTTAATACACGAAACACAATTAAATGGCTCATTGGGTTCATTTGGTACCTCAGGAGTAATGTGAGCCATCAGGCATTGAAACTGTGCAGCTTGAGCACTCCAATCAAAAGCCGTTGGCTCAAAAACAATCAAAGCGTTATCTACAGCTAACGATTTAGCTTCTTCTTTTTCATTTGCCTTGGGTGGATCCGGTTTAGTAAGACCCGACGATGGCATCCTGGGTTTCTCACATTCCCTTGCGAAGTGACCAAGGTTCTGACAGTTGTAACATCGAACCTTGCTTTTGTCGAACCCAAATCCGGTCTTCCCATTACCTTCCAAACTCTTCCGTCCCGTTCTCTGCATAAATTTCTGAACCCTTCTGGAAATCATAGCTATATTCCAGTTTAAATCCATCTGCTCCAAGTCATCGTCATCCAGCTGAGCATAATCTTCTTTGGTCATTTTCAAAGTAGTATTTGGTTGAGTAACCAAATCTTTGTAAGAACTGAGAAAAGCTGTATAGATCGCAGCTTGCTCTTGAATAGCTGGTGAAGATGAAACCTGCTGCTGTGATCCTTGAGTAATGGAGGATGTGCCAGAAACATAAGCAGCATGTGATGCTCCAGCTGAATAAGATGGAGAATTGGTATCCGAGATGAATGCCATTCCTCCATAACTCTTACCAGAGTTAACTTGGCCTCCATAAAGTGAAGGATTTTGTACAAAACCAGTTGACTTGCACTCTTTCTTCTTCAACTCCATAGCGTGTGCTTGAAGAACTCCTATCAACTTATCCAAAGTCATACCATCCAATTCTTCACTTTCCTTCAAGAATTGAACTTTTACATCCCATGCACTTGGTAGAACATCTAACAGTTTCTTATTTATCTCAAGTGCTGTGAGATTATATCCACCCTCCGTTAACTCACTCACCAATTGTGAGTACCGGGTAAACAGTCCAGAGGTTGTCTCATTAGGTAAGGAGTCAAACAGATCGTACTGTTTCTTTATCAATTCCAGCTTAGCTTCCTTGTATTTCGCATTTCCCCCACACCTCGTTTCTATAGCCTTCCATAAATCATAGGTTGTGTCATGATGTTTAAACAGTCTCATGACATCCTTTGTTAAGCACATACAAATAGCTGAGTGTGCTTTTCTTTCTATCTGATAGTCCTTTTTTTCTTGAGGTGTCATTGCAATAAAAGATTTTGGTGGAGGAACCGTCCGATAATCTCCTTCAGCTACTGGAGCCTCATATCTTTGTTTTAATGGGCCCCACAATTCCGGACAATGAAAGTCAACAAACTGTTCAAATCTATCCCTCCAGTAAGCATAATCCATGTCTGCAGTGAAAAGTGGGGGTTTATTATTGGAACCAATATCATTTCCTTGCTTTAGCATCTCCTTAATACCTCTAATATCTTCCTTGTCAGCAATAGAAGCCATTGAAGATATACCTGAAATTATACGCAAAAACAAGAACTTGCAAACTAATTAGTACCAAAGGCGTCACTAGGTAAGTGACGCACTCAAGTGTCGCAGCGACTAGCGACACTTAGCAAGTGACGCTATCGAGTGACGTACAAAGTGACGGATGACACTATAAGTAAGTGTCGGTCAGTTAAGCAAGTGACGCACTCAAGCGTCGTACTTGAGTGTCGTGCTAAATCGAATAGGCGTCACTAGTAAAAGTGACGCTATAAATCAAACAGGCGTCACTAACAGAAGTGACGCTTGAGGGTCAAGTGACGTGCAACAGTGACGCACTTGAGTGACGGTGTATTAGAGTAGACGACACTTAAGTTAAGTGTCGTATAAACCTCAAATGACGCTTCAAGTGACGCGTCTAAGTGACGGTAAAACCCTAATTTGGGATTAGATAGTGCCGCTATAAGTGACGCGTCTAAGTGACGGATCGAGTGACGCAAAAACGGCTGAAAAATCCCAAAACCCTAAAAATGTCGAATTTTCGTAAACCAAACGAAAATTCTTTGAACCCTAATGGACGAAACCTGTTGTTGATGAAGAATCTTGACTGTAAATCACCTTAGCAGCTCCAAAACCGTATGTAATCTCAATTAACTATTCGAACAAAGCCGAAATCAACCCAAAATCGAATCTAAATGTCAATGTATTCACCTAGATGGCTCTGATACCAGTTGAAAGTGCCCCTTGTCGTGGACCTAGATGTCAATTGACAGCAATCGTAAGGCGGAATCAAACAATTGCTTGTATAGCTAACAAAACACAAACCGAACACAAGGAATTCAATAATGTAAACGTGTATATTAGCTTGTATAACTGTTTGGGAACGATTACAAGTTGGTTTAGTCGACAAATGGTGCTAGGGTTTCGTCAACCCTAGCCGAAAACCTGTAGGTTTGTATTTATACTAAAAAATCGCATGTGGCCGCCTTCATGCGTCACTTACCTAAGTGTCGTTATGCGTCACTCAGACAAGTGTCGCCTAAACTAAAACACGAGTGTCGCACTATACAAAAACTATATTTCTATTAAGTAACTAACGACACTTATTACAACTCGATAGACCAACTGACAGACACTCAAAGATGCATCAACAGTTTGCAATTCAGAAAGTATTTGTAGGTAAATGGTTTTGGAGTAGATGTATTAGCAGGCGTGCCTCCGCCACCTGGATTTTGTTGAGCAGCAAGGACTTGGGCTACGCTCTGTGCAATGACTTGAGCGATTTCAGTGTCGGTGTAAGTATGTCATCTTGGAGGCATGATGTTGAACAACAATGAAATGAGACATATAAGAGGTTTGCGCGAGGTTATGATATATCAGATGTGTATATATAATGAGGTAATATACAACAGCACAGAGTGATAACCAGAGTGATAACCATAATTCATTAGATAGAAAGGTTGAATACAGAGTACGAGTTTCAAAAGACAACGATCATAAGGATTACAAAAGATGTTGTGAATGTTACATCCGGTCTAAATTCGAAAGTTTATGGAACATAATAAAGGATAATAAGTGGAGCACATCCTGCCGCAATAGGTTACAATAAAAGAAGTAGATTTAGTTCTGACGCAGGTTTACTCGTGACATTAGAGTGACAAGATGATTTATAGTGTCTACAAGTCTGCTTTTTTTTCCTGGCACCATCTTCAGCCAAGGTTAGTCGTCGCTATAGCACACGAGCATACTCCTCAGCTTCCTGTGAACGTTGTTGACATTCTTCCAGCCTTGCTTGTAGGAGGTCAGTAGCGCTTCTGTCGTTTATCACTTGTTGATGAATCATTTCCAGAGTACGGTTCGTGTTATCCTGTTCTTGAAAAAGTTGTGTTATGCGATCATCGGTTCGGTGCAACGGGTAGTTTTCTACTATATAATGATCTCGTTCTAAGGATTCGAGCCTTTCTTCGTGACGATGAAGTCGGGCTGCTAACACCGGTACCGTATGGTGTATTGGTTCTTGTGTGTACGGGAAGATGTCCATGGGGTCAGCAGGAATCTGTATTGCTTCCTCAGACCTCCAAGTGTTAAGGGTTGTGGGTAGCCAGTCCCACCTGCGGGCTTATGCCGGATAGCGGGTATTAGTTGTGGTGTTAGCAATGGAGTTTGAGTAAGGGTTTACTCGGGATGACCCGGCATTCCCTCGATGTCTTCGTACTACCCGGGCTTCGCCTGTCA
Organism: Pseudognaphalium luteoalbum; assembly: GCA_963422505.1. Lineage (NCBI taxonomy): Eukaryota > Viridiplantae > Streptophyta > Magnoliopsida > Asterales > Asteraceae > Pseudognaphalium > Pseudognaphalium luteoalbum. The sequence goes on from OY730197.1 coordinate 48,068,108, forward strand.
CGTAGTAAAGAGGCTCGGGAGAGTTTGGTGTCACAGAGATAAGTAAGGGAGTGGTTCCCTCAGTAGTGGATAGTGTTTGAATTTTGTTGTTCATACCGGTTGATGATACGCTAGAGGAGTCTGCCATTTCTGTGGCAAGGAGTTTAGTATATGAGAAGTTAAGGTTATATATAGAAATATAATAACCTAGCACATAAGCACGTATAAGGTTGGTCCCGTTTCTATCCTCAGTCAAAGTCTTCTAATGCATTCCCATTCACTATAACCATTTCAGGTCTTGCATCAATTCTCCTTTAATTGTACATAGTTGATCATGCTATGTTAAATTATATTTAAATGATGCAATCGCTGAACCAGTCATACCAAACAAGGAATACTAACCTAACGGTTATAGTCTAGGTCACTAATGCAATCCTAGTTCGCTATAACCTTTGGCTCTGATACCAATATGTCGCACCCCCAAAACACGTGGTAGCGGAAGTAGGAGGTGTCATGGGGGCGCCTACCAAATTAAATATCACAACACAAGGATTAAAGTAAATGACCTCTATATGTTACGTTTGAAAAATAGTTACATTACAATAATTCAAATGTTTACAAAAGTTAGGAGTTCGCATAACTGTTTAGAGATTTCTAATACATTTCTGAATACCCAAAATATAGCTAAATGCAATCTAATATATTGATTATTGAAAAACATGCGACTCGAGCTAAGCTATCCATAAGTTTCCTACTGTAGCGGGTTACATGAGAAATACATACTAAAAGGTCAACATAAAATTAGTGAGTTTATAGGTTTGTAAACAATCGTTTAGTTATGATCCACAAGATTTCAAGTTGTATCATTCAAAAATGAAAGTTTAAAAAGTATCGCATCCAGCGATATAACTATTGCACAAATGCAATATAAGTATACCATTTACATGAGTCTCATAGTTCGAGCTTTAACGTTGGTTACCTCCGATAAGTGTACTAATCCGATACACTTCTAATTCACAAATAATATTCCGCCCGTGAGTTGGCTAGCGCGACTAGCCCGGACGAGGTTTGTCAAACCCTGATAGTACTATCCAATAATATTCACGCATATATTAACGAACTATGATGGTTAGAGGGCTCTTGTCACACCCCGCCAAACGGTAATTACAATTAGTGAGAGTAGTTTGCGGAAGCTTAGTGACATGGCGGGGCTGCGAGCAGTAATACAACCAATCGATACATACATCCAGAGCATATGGTTATCGCAGAACATAATGTATTAAGATGCCAATAATTAAGTAGTTTTACAAAAGATTACAACTTAGAAAAGTTGTAACAATAGTAGTAGTGTTTGAAATAATATTTTATAAAAATACATAACACAAAAGTAGATTTCGTAGATATAACCACAAGTGAATTGTAGTAATATGAAGGAAATCTGAGTGTTCCAAAAGTAGTGGCATCCTAACAAGTCCAGGGTTGTCCGTCCTGATATGCATGTAATTCTTACCTATGCTGCTAATTCCTTGAAAAACATAGAGTAAATCGTCAACAAAATTGTTGAGTGAATTCACATGTTTGTATATAGTGTAGAAAACACAAGTTAATCATTTAAGAATAACATTTCCAATTAGTAGTAGTCTGTAGGAAACACAGGTTATTTACTGACAAATAACATTTCATATATCGTTGCTAGTAGGAAACACGTGTTAATCTAACTAAAGATCAACATTTCCAAATAGTTATTCGTAGGAACTCAATTCCTAAATAGTAGTTTTTGTGGGAATAATTAGACGGTGATCCCTCGATAGGTTAGCTAAACCTGTCGAGTAAAAGTAACGCGACCTAACCCTATAACCAAACCACGACCCGCAGTAGTTGTTTGCCAAATAGGACCTGTAAGTATACGCTCCAAAATTGTAGGAGGGTCGTCACGGCGATAGTACTATCCGTATACTCAGTGGCTAGAGTCACCTAACTAATGGTTATAGTCTGTAGCCATAAGGACTTTTATGCACTACATCGTAAGCCTAGGTCCGTTCTTGGATTCGTTGTCTAATTCCCAAAATAGTATGAAAATGTAATTTCAAACTTCAAACAGTTGTATAAAGCTATAAAGCATTTATAATTTGATTGTATGTGTTAGCATGCAATTTCCATGTTTAATACCCCTATGTTTAAAAGCAGAAACCATTAAAAGTAGGGGCTGTGAACTCACAATTTGAGCAGTGATGTGATGTCTAGCGGATAAGAGTAGCGTAGCCTGAAGAATGTCAACCTATAAGATATAGTTGTATTAACATAAGTAATTGACTAATCGTCAAACTATGATAATGGTTTGTTTGTGTTAAGATCGTTTGAGTTTGAAAGTGTACGATTTGTTGGTGATGATACTTCGAGATATATTAGTGTCTCTTGAACTGTTTTGTGTATGTATATCTATATATACATATATAGTTAGTTTCGTTATATATATATTCTTAGATTCTTAGAAATGGTTGTCATATTACATATATATGTTTAATTTAATTCATCGTATGTGTATGAAAATATATATTTCATTCGTTTGTTTCGTCGTGAATATATATTATATGTACATTTTTATCGTTGTGTACAAACATTATATAACTCTTTATTGTGTGTGTATATATATATATACCAAGTTAAAATCATTATATATATACATATACATATGTAGTCCATCCTATGTGTATATATAGATGTTTAAAATTTATAGTTTTGTGTATACAATTCATTTCGTACAATTTTTGTTTTACTCGTACCCATTTACTCCTTTTTAATTTTGTTTATAAAAATTGACATTTGTTCACTGAGTTGTTGTATCAATTTGAGACCTCACCCGATCGGGTATCTAAGCTCACCCAATCGGGTAAAGTACCAATACTGATGCTCTTACTACACAGTTGCCATTTAGTCATTTATCACAAAATATCAATTATCATTGATAAAATATTCTTGTTATGGTGACCAACATAATTAATGAGGTAATGTAATGGTCAAATTGGGATAACTATTAGTCCTTGATATGCACATATAAATGTGGCATGAACGTATACAGTCTCGCACATGTGGCCATCGATGTGGTACATTACAGGGCATCAAATGTTGATAAGAACAATACTTTTCCTTCATAAATTTGTTTTATACATAAAAATATTTTGGTGACCAGTCATATGCAGTACAAATGTTTCCATATTTAGTTTTTGGCTCAAAATTATCATCACCAAAATTTTACATTTTTGTTAAATCTTTTCACAATTATGAAGTTATTCACATAATATAACAATAATTTAAAAAAAAAAAAATTGAAGGAGAATAGGAGAATTTCCTTACAAAGATGATGATGATGTTGATGATTTGATGATAGAGTGAAGAGGAAGATGATGATAAAGTTATATTGTTGTTACTACTACTGCTTTCAACTTCTGCTCTTGCTTAGCCGATTGATGAAGAAAATGAAATAAGTTTGGTATTGAATTATTGGTGTGAGCTGTGTGTTTGAGTACTCAAAGTAATGGGGGAGTGTATAAATATATTAAGACGGTATGGTTTTAAACAGTGGTGTGTCTGTTAGATATTTTTGAAGTGGTAAAATGATTGTTATTTAACCCGTTAATTTCGTGTATGGTTCAATTATTTGTACCCTGTGTCCCATTCAATTTTTCATAAAATATTATTTTATAATATTTTCCAAATACTAATTTGAAATAATAAAAATATTTTTTATTATTTTGGTTGTGGAATTTGTTAGATATGTTTTTGTGGTGTATGGTACATTTTGTATAAAACGTATAATAATTTATCTATTATTATTATTTCCTATCGTTCGCATAATATTTTCATATAGATAATTATTTGAAATAGTTTCGCGTTATTTTAAAGTTTGTATCACCAACGATCGTATTTATTTTTATCGGGTTTGTTCCGATAACTTTGTACGTAATTATAGTAAATTACGAAATTTGTAATACTTTTGTATTATAGTTTTGGGCACGCTAGACTTATCTCACATCATTAGTTTAGTTTTTGTTTTCATAGGGAATTAGCGTAGGAAATGCATGAAATTAGTGGTATAATAATACCTAAATTGGAGGAGTGTCACAGCTTTAGTGGATTATATCAAATCTCATGCAATCCGTATAAAAAGTTGTTACAGTTACTTGTGATCATAAGAGCAGTTATAAAACAGTTGTATGTATTCTCACCCCAGTTAGAAAACAGTAAAAAGGGGCTATGAAACTCACCAGGGTTTAGCAGGTAGCAAACAATAATCAAATAGCAAGTAGTGGGTGTTCTCGACCCGTGTGCAACCTCCTAACGCCCTAAACGTATGAGGTTGTAAGTAGATGTCTCAAAAGACCATCTATAGCAATTGTATAAGTGGGAGTTAATGTCCACTTAAGCCAATCGGGTAGGTGGGAGGTTTATGTCCACCTAAAGCTAGTTCATCAACTAGTATGTCCAAATGAGTTATTCAAGTTTGTTTATCAAAAACGTGTACGACCCGTTGGTGAAAGTTTGTAATAATAATTCATTTAGACATTATTATTAAGTTTGTTTTGTTGTATACTATTCATTAGTACATATCGTGTGTTGCAAACAGATTATTTAGTTTGTATAAGCCATAAACCGTAGGTCAAAGTTGGTCAACTCGTTGGTCAAAGTTGGTCAAACCTGGTCAAACTAGTCAAACCTGGTCAAGCCTGGTCAAACCTGTTCAACCTGGTAAAACCTGGTCAAACTAGTCAAACTTGGTCAAGCCTGGTCAAACCTGGTCAAACCTGGTCAAAGTTGGTCAATCTATGAGTCACTTCTCAATTTATAGAGTCACTTGCAATTTATAGAGTCACTTCTCAATTTATAGACTCACTTCCAATTTATAGAGTCACTTCCAATTTATAGAGTCACTTCTCAATTTATCACTTCCAATTTATAGAGTCAATTCCAATTTATAGAGTCACTTCCAATTTATATGTGTCGGTTTCTAATTCGAAAAACTTTCTAAGTTTAGTTTTTTGTCCAAGTTACTAAGTCACTCAAACCCATATTTGTTACCCATTTCCAAAAATAGTAAGTTTTGTCATTTTTAGTAACCGAGCCGTTTTTGTTGACTTGGTCAAACTTACTTGGTTTGACCCGAAACTTTTCCAAAACCCTTATATAAGTTTAAAAGTCCCAAAAATTACTTATTTCTATTTATAGCATGCCCGAAAGTGTCGGTTTTCAAAATGTAACTTTAAAGCTTCCAAATTTCGCATTTTCGGTTTTGTCGGTTTAGTTCCAATTATTTTACACACTTTCTGGTTAACATCAGTCCACACAAGAATTTTCTATTAAACATCTATGTTTCTAGTTCATTTCCTAATTTTTCTATTTTCCTACAGACTAGTCCCACAAATCAGCTCATAGACAAAAATAAGTATGGATCTGGTAAAAACGCAAAAAATGAAAGTTGTAGATCTTTTCAATACGAAAATGTTAAAAAAACATTCATCGTCTAACTCCTTCTAGAACTCAAGATATGACGTTTTTACTAAACTGAGTTTTTGTAGACAGATTATGTATCTTTCATGAATAAATTATAAAAACGTATTTTAACAATTATTTTAGACATACTCTTTATGATGGAGCTGTATAAAATCATAATCAGTGATATGAAAGAAAAATTAGTAGATGGTTTGAAGATTCTTACAAGAAATGATGAGGAGAAACAAGAGGATGATGGAGATGATGAATATGAGCTAGATTCTTGTTCCTCTCTTGATGATGATGATAGATGGCGATTTTGATGATGATGAAATGGGGTTTTGGGGCTGGAAATCTCCGGAAATCTTGAGAGGAAATGTGTGTTTTTGAGAGAGTGTGTTTAAAGAAAATGAAAGAAAAAAAAAGAATAAAAGAAAACAAGTATTATTGTAAATGAAATCATGAGTCTTGCATTTGCATGAGAAGTGATTGGGGGAAGAGGTGGTGCCACATGGGGGGCCAGGGGGCCCACAGGGGCTGTAGTGTTTTAAATTTTAAACTTACATTGTATTCGCGTACTGTGGTTGTTTGTTCGTTATTCGGGTTTAAACGTTAAATCGTTTAACGTTATTTTGAGTCGTTTAAATTAACGATATAATTTGGATAAATTTTCATTAAAGTATTATTTAAAATACTTAATTTGAGTTGTCAAATTAATAATTGACTTTTATTTGGTTTCCGAATTAAATTCGCGCATTATCGTTGCGTTTGAGACGTTTTAAACTAAAACGTCTAGGTTTTTCGTGTATTATTTTAACAAAATAATAAATATTGGTAAATAACTTCTAAAAATAGAATTAAGTTATTTATAGTAATATTTTCACCAACGTCGTATTTTGTGTTGGAATCCGTCTGATCGCTTTGCGTAATTACAGTTAAACACATAATCACGTAATTGTGTATTCAAATACACATGAAATTACAAATATCTAGCCTAATACAAACTAAATACAAGTAATTTAGAATTTCAAGTAGGTCTAACAATAACTCTAAATCGTCGGGTGTCACAAATTACGCTTACACAATTTGACTAAATTGTGCGAAACAACCGGACGGAGTCCGACACAGTATAAATACGGACGTTGGTGAAAAAAATATTAATTAATATGAAATTATTTAATAAACTCAAAAACTCGTAAATATTATGTTAATAATATTTAACACGTAAATTATATTGTATAAAGTAACAAAAACGCGATGAAAACGCGCAGAACGTACCCGACAATTGAACGAAAATCAAAATATATTTCAAGAATTTAAAATATGTCATTTAGTATAAAACTATCAATTAAATATCGTGTCTTTAAACAATAACGAAAAACGTCCAAATAAAACGTCACGCGATTTAGAATCTATAAAACAATCACGCAAATCGAGGTCGACAAATTAACGGAACATTTTTATATACGTTTTCAAGTATCTAGACTAAATATTTCATGAGAAAATATCGGGATTCAAATCTTTATATAAACACGTATATTAAACGTTTAACGTCTAAATAAACGTTCAAACGAACGGGTAAACGGGTACCACGCGTAACGCGAATTGGGGAATTAGATTAACACAATCACTTGGAGTGGGTCCCATGAAAAATCTGCAGATTTTTCCCACCCACATGCACCACCATGTGATCTTGATCACTTACATACTCCACACTTCACCTCACACTCCAACCCATTTTCATTTTTGACACTCAACACTCACCTCCTCTACTCTCTCTCTCTCTCACACACACACTATTTCACCCTCATCATCATCAAAAACTCAGTTTCAATTTCATCTAATATCATCATCATTCAACAAGATTAAGGAAGGAATCAAGAACAAGAAGAAACCAAACTCAAAATCATCATCTTCTTCATCATCACTTGTTCCTCACCACTTTTCTTTGTAAGAAACCCTCTTTCACATACTATATATACTTGTTTTCTACTGATTTTGATGTTATTATGTTCATCTATCTCTATTATGTCCAAATCTATGGTCAAAAATCATTTTTACAAAGCAAACACCAACATGCATAAATCTGTCCAGAAAAACACAGTCCACTAAAACGGTCGTATCTCTGAGTTCTAGGAAGAGTTAGATGATGATTTATTTTTAAACGTTGCGTATTGAAAAGTGATACAACTTTCGTGTGTTTGCACTTTTTCTAGATCAGTACGAATTTTTATGAATAAACCCATCTTTGTGTCTGGTCTGCACTTATTTGAAAACCGAGTTCGGTTTCTTCGCAAAATTAATTACCTATGTAAATAGACACTATAGTTGCTATAAAAGTTATATGTTAGACTATAAACCATGATGATCAGTTGATAAAATTTGTGAGACTTGATGTGGACTATAAATGGTAGAAATCCTATGGCGAAACAAACCGACAAAAACCAAAAACATAACTTAGGGGCTGTTTTGGAACTTTTGTAAAACCGACACTTTTGGGGAACTCCGACATGAAACGAAAACTTTTATGGACTCTATAAACTGATATATGGGTTGGATAAAAGTTTCAGGTCAAACCGAGTAGGTTTGACCAAGTCAACAAAAACGGCTCGGTTTCTAAAAACTTACTATTTTTGGAAAAATGGTAACAAAAATGGGTTAGGGTGACTTAGTTAGTAACTTGGACCAAAAACTAAACTTATAAAGTTTCCCGAATGAAAAACCGACACTAAGAACACTTGGATTAAAATTGGAAATCTGATCAGGCACAAGTGTCGCCTAACCAGCCTTACCCAAGTGATGCCTAATCTAGCGTCACTTACCCTTAGTGCCGCCCAATTACTCATATTGCTTTTTTAGCGTCACTTGACCCAGTGCCGCCTAAACCAAGTGTCGCCTATAGTAACACTTACCCCAAGTGACGCTGCCAATTTAAAAATCACATTTAACGTCACTTAACCTAGTACCGCTAACCAAGTGTCGCCTATAGCGACACTTACTTGAGTGGCGCATAGAGTGTCGCCCCTAAGTGACGCCTAAAACAGAAACTTCAAAACTAGTTTTCACACTAAGTGTCGAACTCACACAATTTCAATACTTGTATGCGATACAACACATGAAACATATACTTGGAAAGTATACAATGAAACAACACATAATAATAATGGTTTAAGATTATTATTACAAACTTTCACCAACGGGCCGTACACGTTTTTGATAAACGAACTTGAACAACTTATTTGGACATACTAGCTGATGAAATAGCTTGAGGTAGACATAAACCTCCCACCTACCCGATTGGCTTAAGTAGACATTAACCCCCACTTATACAATCGCTATAGATGGTCTTTTGAGACATCTACTTACCCAACCTTATATGTTTAGGACGTTAGAAGGTTGCGCTTTGGACTTTGCTTGCTATTTGATTATTGTTTGCTAACTGCTTAACTCTGGTGAGTTTCATAGCCCCTTTTTACTGTTTTCTAACTGGGGTGAGAATACATACAATTGTTTTATAACTGCTCTTATGATTACAAGTAACTGTAACAACTTTTTATACGGATTGCATGAGACTTGATGTGACAACTCTCCAATTTAGGTAACAATTAACCTAAGCATGTGCATTCTTACGCTAATTCTTGACAAAAGTTTAATAAAAACTACTGATGTGAAATAAGTCTAGCGAGCCAAAAACTTTTGAACCAAAAAGTATTTCGAAAATTTATAATTATCTATAATTATAAATTAAACGATACGAAATAATATCCAAAGGAATTCGACAAAACAAATACAAACGTTGGTGATACGAAAGTTCAGAAATGAACTCGAAAATATTTTTAAGTATTTTTATTTGAAAATATTATACGATCAGTCAGAAACGAAAACAAATATACATTTTATTTAAAACGTGTCCTGCGCGAACAGAACCAATTACAAAACGTACCCAAAGGTCAAAAATAATAAAAGTATTATTTTTCTCCTTCATGATAAAGTATTTGGAGAAATACCTCAAAATATAATTACGAAAATTGAATGAAATTTGGCGCACAGTTGGACCCTTACCCGAATTTAACGGACTAAAAATCATCAACAACCTCCAATAATAGAGAGACAGTATACTGGTTAAAACCATACTCGTTCCATATTATTAATATATACTACCTCCATTCTCCAGATCACACACATACACACTCTAATAATTCACCCACCTAAAAATTTCACTGTGATCATCTTCATCATCGACAACAGCAGCAGGAGCAAGAACATACTTCACCATCTTCTTCAACATCATTTTCAAGTCACTATCATCATCATCAACTTCATTGTGAGGAGACTTCTTTCTCTTCAATTTCTATAATTAAATTTCATTTTATATAGCTTTATAACATCATAATCTGTGTATATAACTCCATAAATTGATGTTTGATTACTTGTTCTTGAAATGGGTTTTAAGAAAATAAAACTTGAAATTACAAATTCATATATATAAACTTGTTATAAAGTGTTATAATGTTATATATTGTTGATATCAACCATATTAAACGATTATAACTCGAAACCATAACAAAACATGTTACGATCTCGCATTAAAAATGGAAACAGAAATAGAGTTTGTTGGGCCGAGTCCCAACCCGAATGGGTGAGCTTCTCAACCCGGACGGGTGAGTTGCTCAACCCGAATGGGTGGCTAGCCCAGACCCGGACGGGTCACTCATTAAACGCAGATGGGTAATTCCTAAATCAAGCAGGCCTTGGGCCGGAATGTTACTTCGTGATTGGGCCAGGAGTTCGGCCGGACTACATGGATCGCACAAACAAACACAAATTACCCGGACAGGTAAGTCCACTCACCCGATCGGGTGAGGGTGTTAATGGGCCGGACGAGTGGACTAAACCATTGGGCCGGGCCGGGTGATTAAATTATGGGCTAAAACTATAAACGGACTTTATACGTTAGCATTATCGTGAAACCCGATTCAAAATCCTTAACAATGATACAATCAATTGTACATGACGATTTTCGGTAACAACATTATTTATTTTATAAACGGAAATAAATATGACAAATAAAACGTGACGAGTTAACATATCGTTTGAAATGTTATTTAGTATAATATAACAAACGACAAACTTTTACATATATATATATACACATACGCCCATTGATGTCAACTATAGATGAAAAATATGATATTTACAATTTGAAATTTTGTTGACAAACAATAACATACCTATTCTTATACGTAAACAACGTATTTAAAACTTATATATATATATATATATATATATATATATATATATATATATATACACGACAATTGTAAAACATGTATGTTGACATACAAATGGAATATACGTTTAACAAACGTACAAATTTGTAATATACAACAAGTATACTTATACATATATATATATATATATATATATAGAACAAGTATATATATGTACAATGGGAATAGAACGACACGCACATATATACACACAACTACATACATGTATATGCATACTTAACGAGATTGTGACTCGAGAAACATTACTTATGTTTCAAAATATCGTCACCAACGAGCAATACAAACTAAGAAATCAACAATTTCTTCAAACAAATGAACTATTAACATAATTTGATGAACAAATCAAAGTACTTATGTTAATACAATTATTGCGTATAGGTCAACATACCTTGGGCGACGCTACACACACCTACTAGCTTTCACATCACATCTACAACAGTGAGTTTACAGCCCCTATTTTTAAATGTTTTCTGCTTTCAAACACAGGGGTGTTAAACATAGAAATTGCATGCCAACAAATGCAATCAAATTATAAATTGCTTTATTGCTTTTATACAACTGTTGATTGATGAAATTACATTTTCACAAACTGTTTTGGGAATTAGACAACGTATCCTTGTACGGACCCAGAATTGCAATGTATGCATAAAAAGACCTTATGACATACATATTGTAACCATTAGCTAGGTGACTCTAGCTACTGAGTATACGGATAGTACTATCGTCGTGACGACCCTCCTACGGATGGGAGCGTATACTTACATGTCCTTCAGGAAAACAACATAAGTGCTGGTCGTGGTTTGGTTATAGGGTTAGGTTGCTTTACTTTAACTTGTAAGGTTTAGCTCACCTTGCAGGGGATCATAGTCTAAGAAATTCCCACAAGTTTTTAGGAAGAACGAATCCTACAATTGATTCTTACCGGAAAACACACCGGTTACTTATTTTATGCGGGCAGACAACCACATACTCATCCCTATCAACAGAGTGACAAATCCCACTGCAAGTCCAGTCGAATGATACCACACAAGCTTTCCAGCTTGTGTTTTCCATTCACAATCTTAAAAAAAAAAAAAAAAAAAAAGAAAGAAAGAAAAAAGATGTTTCCATAAGTCCATAAGCCAATATTAGAAAATGATGTGTGCATTATGCTTAAAAATGTTAAAAATGTGAAAGAAGTCAAGTGTGAGCATTTCCTGACCCACCAAAGGACTTAATTACTTATATATATAAGTATTATCAGAATCAAGGTTTGCATTTATATAGCTTATTTTAACCAAAACTAAATCAGTGTTTCTAAAGTTCAAAATATGGAGATCAAGGTACCTATATTCACATATATATCTTCGTCAACTCTGATGTCTGCATCCCACATAGTAACTGCGTTTGCAAAATATGTTCTTGTCTTTGCAAACAATTATAAGTATCCCTTTACATGGGTCCTGTTAGTGTACGTTTCACAAACTGTTAGTTATTGAGAATTTTAAATAGAAAAGTGAATTTAAAACCAGAAAAAAAACATAACGAAATGATCAAAAAGGCGTACCAGTCTCAAGAAATCATCAAGCTTTCTATCTTCGGCTTCAATAGCTCGATAGAGTATGCCCCCTACTGTAGCACTGACAAAAACGACCATAGAAAAGCAGTTTAATTATTTGACATCCATAACTACTTTTTAAGTTCCATACATAACACATTCATAATAAACTGATATGTAATGAAAACATTAAACACAACTTCAAGTCAAATGAACTTTAAAGGCTCAAATGCTTAACAACATATAGATCTAGGTACATGATATTCTGAAAAGTTGTTATCATGCTTTATTTGTACAAAAGTTCACTGTTGATATGAGGATATGAAGGGACTTGATTTTTTTCCATCAATCATCATTGGTACATTCTAGCTATTATATTTGTTAAAACACCATAAAACATTGTAATATGTAAATATGAGCACATTTTACAAACTTGGAATATATAACTGCTAAAAATTGTAATTGCAAATAATACTTTCTTATTATGGTTTGTTTGTAACAAAAGCCAAGTACAATGGCTCAATAGGTCAACAAATATTTTCATAAGCAGTAAAGAAAGTAAAGAACATACCTATCACCAATGACGAAACGCATTATGATGCCCTTCTCCTCCTCTAACTTACTCTCTTTTTTCACCTATACATTCTGAAGTTAAAAAAAATGCAGTTAGAGTGTGCACCAAGAAGAAAGAATAGATCGGACTATATGTGACAATTTCGACCCATTTACTTACGAACATTTCTTTTTGTTACGTACTTTTAAACTCTAACAGGTAAAATAAAGATTAGATGCATATGGAATGGGTCAAATGGGTTGCGCAAGTGTTTTATTTTAATGCATAAAACCTCCTAAACATTTAAATATAAAAATCACATTATAGTGTAATCATAATTGACATTTATTATGTATAACAAAAAGTATCTGTTTTGGAGAAAGAGTGTATTTTGGGTCAACCCGATCAAAAAATTTACTTGTTATGACTTGACCCAACCCGTCCACTTTTCCCCCTCTAACTCAGATTCTCACGAACCTTGAGGCATCCAAGTAGCTCGTACTGAATATCTTCTTTTACGACTACTAAAAGTTGTGATAACTCCAACAACCATTGAATACTTTCTCTTCTCCGATGAACTCCTTGTGTCTTCTTCTAATATAGGTGACCCATTTACAATCGATTGATGGATGGACCTTGCTGCAGCTAATTCCATCTTCAAGCTCGATATTGTTTTAACTAACGTCCTATATATATAAATCAACAAACCCATCTTTAGTTTTTACTAATATATAAATTTCACATATCAAATCCTAACGCTGCCCCCGGACCCCCGTCATTAACGGGCTTCGCCTTTACCCTAGGTTCACGAGTAACGGTGTTACATCTAAACTTTCACAAAGTGTTAAACTTGTATAACATCAAACACGAATGCGACACAACTTCTAAAACACATTGGAACTTAGTTTTAGGTATAACACTTGAAAATCATCAAAATAATAATGTGGGATTATTGTTACAAACAATCACCAACGGGCCGTACACATTTTCAAACACTTAAACAAACAACCAAATCGCGGTAATTTGGACATTCTAAGTTGGACGAACAACTACAAGGGCAGTCTTTCGAGATGCCTACTCATGTTATAACCATTGCGTGTCTTGGACACCCTCAGGTTACAAGTCTTCGGACATCAATTCCTCGCTAATCAATTCAAGTTTATTAAGTTAAACACTCGAGGCTCAGGTGAGTCTCATGGCCCCTATTTTACTGTTTTCATTAAGGGGTGTGATATTATTGCTCGTTTTATTTTACAAGTGGAACGCAAGTACCAATCAATCAAATACTACATGAGTTTTTTTCAACTAATCACTAAAGCCCTCCATAGCATAGTCTGGTAATACATCTGTAGCGTGAATGTTAGTATATGATATCATATAGGATTGACAATCCTCGTCCGGGTTAGCACGCACTAACTGGTCAAACGGACGTATTAGCATTTGGGAAGACGAGTGTAGATTAGGCACTCGTAGGAGGCAACTCAGTTAGGTTTCCTTAATTGGACCTGACGCTCAAGTTAAGCTCAGACTATGTGCTCATGGATGTATAACTTTTATTTTTTTTAATTGCATTTTAAATTCAATTATATTATAAAATCTTGCGGTTCATACAAATATGTGTTGACATACAAACCTGTGAGCTCACCAGCGTTTCGCTGACCAATTTTAGCATGTATCACAGGTGACCAGTAGTAGGTTGGACTGCTCAATCAAGATCTATTAGCTCGAGTCAGCATGCAAACAATCAGAGATTTTAGCTGCATTATTATATTTTGTATAGATTAATTATGTACTTAAATCTCTCATTTTCAAACTGAGCTAATGTAAACAATATTTTGTTGTAAACTTTTGTTTTATCAATATCAATGTAAAACGACGCATATAGTGGTCGTTCATTATATCTTTTGTGCTGTGTATATTGATTAGTCGCGCCCCAACCCGATTCGCTTCCGCAACCCGAATTTGGGGGTGCGACAGATTGGTATCAGAGCCTAAGGTTATAGTGAACTAGGTTGCATTTAGTGGGCCTAGACTATGACCGTTAGGCAGTATTCCTTATTAAGTATGATTAGGTTCAGTGACTACATGATATTGGTTTAATTTAACATAGCCTGATCAACTATGTACAATTAAAAGAATATGATGTGAGACCTGAAGGGAGTCATGACTGAACAGGATACACTAGTTGACTCTGACCACGAGAGAAACCCGGACTCAAACATGTCTGTGTTAGACACTTTAGGCTATTATGTGATATGTATATATAAATAGTTAAGCCTCGCTCTCGCTCTATATCTTAGGCTATATTATATAGGTATTATATGTATTTAGGCCTCACTCATTCTAACGCTTTGTCTCAGAATGGCAAACACACCACCCAATTCATCACGCTCTCATCCGTACGGATCACGAAACCCAAGAGTGGCTAGGAGGGACCCCAGGTCACCTCGGGCTAGCCCATACCCTGCTCACCTTACTCTACCGGATTTAGCCGTTAGGGTACATCACCACGAGCAACGACTTAACGCTATGGATATCGAACTTCAAGAAACCAACGAAAACTGGAGACTCACGTCACTCGAACGTATCAATCAAGTCTCCGAAGATCATGAAAATACCGTCAACCACATGGACACCCTTGACAACCGTCTGGGTGAAACCATCGGAACTATGGAGGTTGTCCACAACCAAGTGATTGGCAACCGAAATGAAATTTTCGTCCTACAATCAAGGCTGAACCAGTGCGAGACACGTCTAAGGGAAACCGAGGACGCCCTTCGAATGGTTAGCAGACTTGCAGAATCTGTGGACCATCTCACCACACTACTGCCACAACTCAATCTACGGCAGGATTAGCTTAGGCTGAACCTGTACTTTATTATGCTTTCATAGGACCTATGTAATTCGACCGGATGTAACAATTCCCGGAACTTTTGTAAAACTTCTGAGTCTGTAACTTTTGAAACTCGTGACTCGGAATTATCTGTAATCATTTAACATCGTAATATCAATCAGCAATTTCTCTCGACTATCTTACATTGTTAAATTTCACTGTGTGATGTTGTATGTTACCGCTTAAATATATATACATCTATTGAATTCTCATTCCGGTACAACTTCTCATGTACCTCTCGTTTCTTTCTTGAAGAATCATGCCGCCAAAGAAGAAAAGTTACAGTGATGCTGAACTTGCTGCTGTCGTATCTCGAGCAGTGGTCGATGCTTTGGCTGCTCGGGATTCATCCCGAAACTCGTGAAGCAATGATGAAACCCCCGTCCATACCCCTGTTATCAAACCTTGCTCTTACAAGGATTTTCTTAGCTGCAAACCACTCTACTTCAAGGGCACGGAAGGTGCCATTGGTCTGATTAGGTGGATTGAACGTATGGAATCCGTATTCAACCTATGCAGCTGTGCTGAGGAAAACAAGGTCAAATTCTCTGCTTACACCTATCAGGAAGGTGCACTTACGTGGTGGAATACCCACGCCAACTCTGTAGGCATCGAAATAGCAAACCAACTCCCCTGGGCTGAATTGAAGAAGAAGCTAAGGGAAAAATACTGCCCCGAAGAAGAACTGCATCGGTTGGAGGAAGAGTTCTGGCACCTGACTGTGCAGGGAACTGACATTGCTGGATATACCACCAAATTCCAGCAATTTGCACTGTTATGCCCGGGTTTGGTTGATCCGGAGGAGAAGAGCATCAAAAGATACATCCGCGGCCTCCCGGAAAGTATCCAGGGGAACGTCGCTTCATCTAAGCCAACCACTACTGAAAGTGCTATCCGGCTAGCACATGAACTCATGGCAATGGTTGTCAGCCGTGAGAAATCCTATACATCCTCCTCCAACAACAACAAACGCAAACTGTCTGAACACCACAACAACCAGAACAAGAAATCCAACACCATCCAAGTTTACAACACCAATTCTGAACCCAAACGTACTTACAACGGGGACAGGCCATATTGTTCCAAGTGCAACTACCACCACGACGGTCCATGCAGTACTCCCTGCAACAACTGCAGGAGGTATGGGCACTTGACCCGAGATTGCCGAGCCTCCAAATCCAACAACAACACCTCTCGCAACAATTTCAACCAACCCAAATCCTGCTTTGGGTGTGGAGAAACAGGACACTTCAGAAACGAATGTCCTAAAAACAAGAACAAGGGCAACAACAACAACAATAACAACAACAACGCAAGGGGAAGAGCGTTCATACTCAACTCCGGGGATGCCCGTCAGGACCCGAATGTGGTCACGGGTATGTTCCTCCTCAACAACTTAACTGCTTCTGTTCTATTTGATACTGGTGCCGATAGAAGCTTTATTTCTGATGAGTTTTGCCCACTACTTGACATCACCCCAATTGCCTTAGATGTTAAGTACACCATAGAACTTGCAAATGGTAAACTCATAGAAACCAATAGTGTGATACCTAATTGCACTTTAAACCTTGCAAACGAACTATTCTCAATTGATCTTATGCCCGTCGAGATTGGAAGTTTCAACGTCATCATTGGTATGGACTGGTTGTCCAAACACCGCACTGAAATCATTTGTTACGATAAACTCGTTCGTATTCCTCTCGCCGTCGGTAGAACCTTGGTCATACAGGGGGAGACCGGTGGGACGAGACTAAACATCATATCTTGCTTGAAAACTCGGAAATTCCTGAGAAAAGGCTATCCGGCAATCCTCGCACACATCATGGAGAAAAAGTCGGAGGAGAAGCGACTTGAGGATGTGCCCATCGTTCGAGACTTTCCAGAAGTCTTTCCCGAAGAACTGCCTGGTCTGCCACCGTCAAGACAGGTTGAATTCTCAATCGACCTCATGCCAGGTGCTGCGCCTGTGGCCCGAGCACCATACCGATTAGCCCCATCCGAACTTCAGGAGCTGTCCACCCAGTTACAGGAACTCCTGGATAGAGGATTCATTCGACCGCGTTCTTCACCTTGGGGAGCCCCGGTCTTATTCGTGAAAAAGAAAGACGGTTCTTTCCGAATGTGCATCGACTACCGAGAGTTGAACAAATTGACCATCAAGAACCGATATCCACTCCCTCGCATCGATGACCTGTTTGACCAACTACAAGGGTCAAGTATTTATTCAAAGATCGATCTTCGGTCAGGTTATCATCAACTTCGAGTTCGCGACACCGATATCCCGAAAACTGCTTTCCGAACTCGTTACGGGCATTATGAATTTCAAGTAATGCCATTGGGCCTAACCAACGCACCGGCAGTATTCATGGATCTTATGAATCGGGTGTGCAAGCCATATCTCGACAAGTTTGTCATTGTCTTCATTGACGACATTCTCATATACTCGCAAAACGAACAAGAACACGCGCAACACCTCAAAACCATCCTAGAGCTACTTAAACACGAAGAGCTTTATGCCAAATTCTCCAAGTGTGAGTTCTGGATACAATCCGTTTAATTCCTTGGACATGTTGTTAATAGTCAAGGAATCCATGTCGATCCATCGAAAATCGAGGCCATCAAGTGCTGGCAAGCACCAACATCTCCAACCGAAGTACGTCAATTCTTGGGTCTTGCCGGATACTATAGGCGATTCATTGAAAATTTCTCAAAAATAGCTCAACTACTCACAACCCTGACTCAGAAAGACAAAAAGTTAGATTGGACTAATAAACAAGAGTCAGCATTTCAACTTCTGAAACAAAAGCTTTGCAGTGCTCCGATTCTATCCTTACCCGAAGGCACCGATGACTTCGTGGTATACTGCGATGCTTCTCATCAAGGTCTCGGTTGCGTGTTGATGCAACGGGACAAAGTTATTGCTTATGCTTCGTGACAGCTCAAAATTCATGAAAAGAACTACACCACCCACGATCTTGAGCTAGGAGCTGTCGTCTTTGCCCTCAAAATATGAAGACACTACCTCTACGGCACTAAGTGCACAATCTTTACCGACCACAAAAGTCTCCAATATATATTCAATCAGAAGGATCTCAACATGAGACAACGTTGGTGGGTCGAATTGCTTACCGACTACGATTGTGAGATCAAATACCATCCGGGCAAAGCAAATGTTGTTGCCGATGCCCTCAGTCGAAAAGAACGAACTAAACCACTTCGAGTCCGAGCCCTCAGCATGACTATTCACAATGATCTAAACATTCAGATTCTCACTGCTCAACTCGAAGCTCTGAAACCCGATAATATCAAAAACGAAGCCTTGCGAGGCATGGACAAACAATTCGAAATCAAGCCTAACGGGATTAGGTATTTCTCAAACCGAATCTGGTTACCCAGTTTTGGAAACCTACGAGACTTGGTGATGGATGAAGCTCACAAGTCCAAATATTCTATCCATCCTGGATCCGACAAAATGTATCATGGCATCAAGGAATTCTATTGGTGGCCGAATATGAAAGCTGAAATCGCTACATACGTCAGCAAGTGTCTTACTTGCTCGAAGGTCAAGGCTGAATATCAAAAACCTTCTGGTTTACTCCAACAACCCAGCATTCCTGAATGGAAATGGGAACAAATTGCCATGGATTTCATAACCAAACTACCAAAGTCATCGAGCGGTTGCGATACCATTTGGGTGATCGTCGATCGTCTCACAAAATCTGCTCATTTTCTGGCAATCAAGGAAACCGACAAAATGGAACGCCTCACACAAATCTACATCAAAGAGGTTGTTTCTCGACATGGTGTTCCAATCTCGATTATCTCCGATAGGGATAGTCGTTTCACGTCTCACTTTTGGCAATCACTTCAAAAATCATTGGGTATCCGTCTTGATATGAGTACCGCATACCATCCTCAAACCGACGGCCAAAGTGAACGGACAATTCAAACACAGGAAGACATGCTACGAGCCTACGTAGTTGATTTCGGTGTAAACTGGGAAAAACATCTACCATTGTGTGAGTTTTCGTACAACAACAGCTATCACACCAGCATTAAGGTTGCACCTTTCGAGGCACTGTACGGTCGTAAGTGCCGATCACCTATCTGTTGGACCGAAGTAGGAGACAGTCAACTCACTGGTCTTGAGATCATTCACGAAACAACTGAAAAGATCTTCGAGATCCAAAACAAACTCAAAGCCGCACGTGATCGTCAGAAAAGTTATGCTGACGTGAGACGCAAACCACTCGAGTTCCAGGTTGGGGATCGAGTGCTACTCAAAGTTTCACCTTGGAAAGGTGTTATCCAATTCGGTAAACGCGGGAAATTGAATCCCAGATACATTGCACCATTCGAGATCCTCGAGAGGATAGGTCCAGTGGCATATCGATTGCAGCTGCCATCCGAGCTCAGCAGCGTGCATCCCACTTTTCACATTTCAAATTTGAAAAAGTGTCTGTCCGATGAGACACTTATCATTCCACTCGATGAAATCCAGGTTAACAACAAGCTTCATTTTGTTGAAGAACCCGCCGAAATCATGGACCGTGAGGTCAAACAACTTAAACAAAGTCGTATTCCCATTGTCAAAGTCAGGTGGAATTTGCGGCGTGGTCCGGAATTCACCTGGGAACGTGAAGACCAAATGCGACTCAAGTACCCTCAGTTATTCACTGAAGCTACTTCAAACACGATTACGAACTAAATTTCGGGACGAAATTCTTCTAACAGGGGGAGAATGTGACACCCGCCAAATTAGGACTAGCGATTAGTGCCTAATCAGTTATAATACATGTAATTAGTTCTGTGTTAGGCTAATTAATGTATCAAGTAATATATTATTGAATATATACAATCATGCGATTTGATTAAATCGTACAAGTTTCAAACCGAATGTAATTCGGTTCCATTAATACGGATGTTGGTGAACAATTTTGCTAAATAATATAAAATTATTTAATAACGCTATCATATCCAAAATATTACTTTGATAATATTTCGTATTCGTACCGTATTGTACAAACAAAGGCTACGCGATTTGATTATTAAATGCGCAAGTAAAATGAAACAAGTTAAGTTATATAACTCAATTTTTAGGTATTTGGTGAAATGTTTCAAGTGAAATATCGAATAATTATTCGTATTTTAAAACCCACAAATTAACGCGCACGAAATTATTTAAACGTTTAAACGAATCGGGAAAACGAACACCGCACGGAGCACGAATGCACGGGATTAAAAGTGGAGACCCACACCTCGGTGGGCCCCCACCGAATCAGCCACAAAGGGTGAGGACATCACCTCCCCACCCTCATTCTCATCCATCACTCTCTCTCTCTACTCCTCATTTTCTTCCTTTTTCTCTCCAACCAAACCACCACCACCACTTCATTAAAATCACCAAAAAAGCTCCATTAAACGTCCTCAAAATTCAAGGCTCATTTGAAGAAAAACGTTCACCTCATCACGATCTATAACGCTATCTTTTCGGAATCTTGATTCGCCGCTTTGTAAGTTTCTGACAAATTCCCGAAACTCATCGATTTCACTTATTCTTACATGTATATGGTTTCTTTAAGCTTAGAATGTCCCTATAAGGGTTGGGTAAAAGAATCAGACCAAACGGAAACCCGAAAACTCATTTTTGGCTCAAAAAATCGTTAACAGCCTTAAGTGTCGCAACGAAGGTGCAGTATAGCGTCACTTCATACGTCACTTAAGTGACGCATTGAGTGTCGCTAAAAGCCCTAATCATGCGTCACTTGCATAAGTGCCGCATAAAACCCCTTTTTCCCGACACTTACCTCCGTCACTTGCTTAGTGACGCCTAGGACCCTTACCGTCACTAATAACCCGACACTGCTTTAGTGACACCCAAGTATGCGTCACTTCTTTAAGTGACGCCTAACCGACACTTACACCCATCACTGATGAAGTGTCGCCACCTTATGCGTCACTTACCTAAGTGACGCCCTAAACTCAGAATTTCACATCTTATGCGACACTTCCTAAGTGCCGCCCAAGCTACCTTAGTGACGCCTCAGTATGAGTCACTTCCGTTAGTGACGCCCTTACTCAGAATCTGCCATTTCATGCGTCACTTCCTAAGTGACGCCTAATGCCCTCTAGTGACGCTATAAGTGTCGCATGAAACAGAACCCAAATTTTACTAAGTGTTGAGACCTAAAATTTTATCACTCGATTTCACCCAAATTCAAGTCCAGATGTGTTTTTCACCAAAGCAATTTAGCTCGAACCCAGCCAGGGGCTCTGCCCCTTGGACCCCGCTACCAGGGGCGCTGCCCCCGGACCCCCGTCATTAACGGGCTTCGCCTTTACCCTAGGTTCACGAGTAACGGTGTTACATCTAAACTTTCACAAAGTGTTAAACTTGTATAACATCAAACACGAATGCGACACAACTTCTAAAATACATTGGAACTTAGTTTTAGGTATAACACTTGAAAATCATCAAAATAATAATGTGGGATTATTGTTACAAACAATCACCAACGGGCCGTACACATTTTCAAACACTTAAACAAACAACCAAATCGCGGTAATTTGGACATTCTAAGTTGGACGAACAACTACAAGGGCAGTCTTTCGAGATGCCTACTCATGTTATAACCATTGCGTGTCTTGGACACCCTCAGGTTACAAGTCTTCGGACATCAATTCCTCGCTAATCAATTCAAGTTTATTAAGTTAAACACTCGAGGCTCAGGTGAGTCTCATGGCCCCTATTTTACTGTTTTCATTAAGGGGTGTGATATTATTGCTCGTTTTATTTTACAAGTGGAACGCAAGTACCAATCAATCAAATACTACATGAGTTTTTTTCAACTAATCACTAAAGCCCTCCATAGCATAGTCTGGTAATGCATCTGTAGCGTGAATGTTAGTATATGATATCATATAGGATTGACAATCCTCGTCCGGGTTAGCACGCACTAACTGGTCAAACGGACGTATTAGCATTTGGGAAGACGAGTGTAGATTAGGCACTCGTAGGAGGCAACTCAGTTAGGTTTCCTTAATTGGACCTGACGCTCAAGTTAAGCTCAGACTATGTGCTCATGGATGTATAACTTTTATTTTGCTTAATTGCATTTTAAATTCAATTATATTATAAAATCTTGCGGTTCATACAAATATGTGTTGACATACAAACCTGTGAGCTCACCAGCGTTTCGTTGACCAATTTTAGCATGTATCACAGGTGACCAGCAGTAGGTTGGACTGCTCAATCAAGATCTATTAGCTCGAGTCAGTATGCAAACAATCAGAGATTTTAGCTGCATTATTATATTTTGTATAGATTAATTATGTACTTAAATCTCTCATTTTCAAACTGAGCTAATGTAAACAATATTTTGATGTAAACTTTTATTTTATCAATATCAATGTAAAACGACACATATAGTGGTCGTTCATTATATCTTTTGTGCTGTGTATATTGATTAGTCGCGCCCCGACCCGATTCGCTTCCGCAACCCGAATTTGAGGGTGCGACATAGCATGTATAACAAAAGCTGTAAGTAATTTAAGTAATCATAAATAAAGACAAATAAAGGGGGAAAAATGGGTGGGTCCAGCACTCTAGCAGGATAATGCTTCAAAACGTTTTAGGGCCATAATAGGCACGTTCTATACATATTTCAATCTTGTTTCGTTAATTATGTACTGTAATACTCTAAACATCACCACTTACAAGTGGTATGTAAATGTAAAATGACAAAACTGTAACCACATGGGCTTACAATGCCCGGCGGAAGCTGTCCTGCATTGCACCAGCTCCATTGCATAATATAATAATATTATTGTTCATTACATAATTGACAATATAATAATATGAATTTTATTGTTCTTGTTTAGTATTATTAGAATCGTACATATTACAAAGCCATTGCATTTTACATATTGATATGCATTACAAGTGTAGTGCATTTTCTTTTAAGATCAGTTAAAAATGATAGAATAAATAAGCACAATAGAATACCTGATTATGGTCAGAAAATGGTAACTCAATATTTATGATGGATGAATTTCACAATTGGTGTAAGTTTCATAATAAGCATCTTCCGGATCATGATCATACTGTATAAGATCCTAAAAAGACGAAAAACATAACTCATAATCTTTAAAATTGTGAATTTTTAACCCAATTATGAAATCTATAATCTTTTTCTGCCACTATTTTGGATCAATTCTAACCTTAGTAGATATTAATAAAACACTCCCGAGTAATTAATTGATGAGATTTAATGAATAGAGTAGCATGATAAAGAGCTTTAAATTGGAATCAGAATTTCTAAAGGCTAATGAATTTCTAACAATTAAGTAATTTTGTTAATCGAAAACCATGAAACCTAATGAATTAGAATCATACAATATTAATAAACAACAAAATTAAATTAGCAGGTGTGAGAAAACTCACTTTTATACTTCAAGACCCACCAGACTCTTGATTTTGGAACCCTCTACCCAAATCATTGCGATTGAAGAAGATAACATATAAAAAAAATCGCATAATTTCCCACCCGCATAAAACTGGTTGATATGTTGCTCACAACCCTGGATTTGGTTTTAATTTTTGGGTTTCAGAGAATGTTGATTTTTTGTGAAACAATTTAGGGGTTATTGAGCGACAGGTGTTAGAGAACGGATAGTAGTAGAAGATATAGATTAAAGATGGTGAAATAAGATGAAGCAATTGACAAGATGCCTTTTTCATCAGTATCGCTTCCTTGAAACGCGCAAAAGGAAGGTCGTGGGGAGCGGTTGGAGCCTGAGAAAAACCGATTTGGAGCAAAATACCAGAAATGATTGAATATAGAACGGTGGAGATTTGAAGTCAACGTGATCTACTGGTTCATATTGTAAGTCAGAGAAAAAATTAACTGCCAAGGTAGTTTCACTACTTTGGAGCCATAGATAAAGGGAATTACAAGTGTAGTGCATTTTCTTTTAAGATCAGTTAAAAATGATAGAATAAATAAGCACAATAGAATACCTGATTATGGTCAGAAAATGGTAACCCAATATTCATGATGGATGAATTTCACAATTGGCGTAAGTTTCATAATAAGCATCTTCCGGATCATGATCATACTGTATAAGATCCTAAAAAAGACGAAAAACATAACTCATAATCTTTAAAATTGTGAATTTTTAACCCAATTATGAAATCTATAATCTTTTTCTGCTACTATTTTGGATCAATTCTAACCTTAGTAGTTATTAATAAAACACTCTCGAGTAATTAATTGATGAGATTTAATGAATAGAGTAGCATGATAAAGAGCTTTAAATTGGAATCAAAATTTCTAAAGGCTAATGAATTTCTAACAATTAAGTAATTTTGTTAATCGAAAACCATGAAACCTAATGAATTAGAATCATACAATATTAATAAACAACAAAATTAAATTAGCAGGTGTGAGAAAACTCACTTTTATACTTCAAGACCCACCAGACTCTTGATTTTGGAACCCTCTACCCAAATCATTGCGATTGAAGAAGATAACATATAAAAAAATTCGCATAATTTCCCACCCGCATAAAACTGGTTGATATGTTGCTCACAACCCTGGATTTGGTTTTAATTTTTGAGTTTCAGAGAATGTTGATTTTTTGTGAAACAATTTAGGGGTTATTGAGCGACAGGTGTTAGAGAACGGATAGTAGTAGAAGATATAGATTAAAGATGGTGAAATAAGATGAAGCAATTGACAGGATGCCTTTTTCATCAACATCGCTTCCTTGAAACGCGCAAAAGAAAGGTCGTGGGGAGCGGTTGGAGCCTGAGAAAAACCGATTTGGAGCAAAATACCAGAAATGATTGAATATAGAACGGTGGAGATTTGAAGTCAACGTGATCTACGTGATCTGATGGTTCATATTGTAAGTCAGAGAAAAAATTAACTGCCAAGGTAGTTTCACTACTCTCGAGCCATATATAACCGGAATTAGAGAACTTCCCTTAATTATAATGTTCTATATGATTTTTATAACCAGACTCATCGTATCATTCTCCCTCGCCACACAATCCCAAAGACCCAAACTACCAGATTTTGATTAGAACCTAGCAAAAAACCATCAATGGTCGCCAATGATGTTTTCACTCCGCTAAGTGATATCACTAACGAAAGAGATGACTGGAGGATTCGAGTCAAGGTTTTGATGCTTTGGAAAATCAATACTATATCCGCAGGTAGCGTTGTATCTATATATTTATATGCACATCTTTTTAATTCGATAATCCGTATCTGTTCGTAATTAGTTTGGTGTTAAATGAAACCCGTTGTGAATTGTAGTTTTTGGATGAATATGTGTACGAATAAAATCGAATTAATTGTTTATGTTCATACTTTGTGACCGACTAAATGTCAGATATCTGTATTATTGGTGAAACTGTTTGGTTAAATTAAAGGGAAGTATCTTAAGCCAATGTGTCTATGAATGATTGTCAAATGAGCAGATTAATTGACCACAATAACGGTGAACATGTGTATGTTAGGCCAATGTGTTTATGAAACTGTATTACGGATATTTGTAATTAGTGATAAAGAAACGTCATTCGTTAGTAATCATCTGCTGTAACTTGATTGATTTATCAACATATACGTCTTCATGGAAGCTAACTGATAAGCTGGGTTAATCCCTCATTTATATTCGTGCCGGTAATGTATGACTTTATATCGATTAACACGCTTATGAACAGCACCAGTTTAACTCAAAATTCGTAGGTGGCCATCATATTATAAAGCAGTGTTCCACAAATATTAGACAAATTATGGATCAACTTCTAAATTGGTTCATATATGGTGATAAAAATATACGAATGATACTTAACTATTGTGTTCCCTATTCATTGATGCAGTGATTTGGTTCTGTTATGCTCAAAATTATATATGGCGTACTGTTATTATTGGTTACCTTAATGATCACCTTAGTAAATAATCGTACATGATGTGTGTCTTTAGTCTATATATCCACAAGTATATATACTGTCGTGCATGTTAAAAAATAATCTTATCTAATGTACATGCCTATTGAAAACTATTAATGTACATGCCTATCGAAAACAGTTCAGTTCCTGATTTTGTATTTGTATCGTAAGCCAATGTGTTTATCGTATTATAATGTGTTTAGTAAGTATTGGCAAAATTAAACATTATGTGCAAATCTGCTGCTAAACTAATATGTTTGTGAACCTGTTTTGTCGATGGCTTGTATTGATTAGTATGTACTTGCATATTAGTATTGTTTTTTAGGTTGATATGTCAAACTATTGGGTAGTTTTCACAAATACGCATATACGTTATATGACAATCCTTGAAATGGTCATTCACGGGGAAACAAAATACAAGCAACAGTCAAACATTACCTGTTACCTGATTTTGAGGGTACTATCAAGGAAGGTGATTTTTTTATAATGTACAAATTTGGTGTTGAAAAGAATGAAGGTAACTACCGGCTCATTGATCACAAAGTGGAAAATAAATCTACTAAGGAATTGAAGGTACGTAGAAGTCCACCATTCGAGGGAGCTTCAGATGGAATCAAGTTTGTCACTTACAGAGAAATCAATGAATGGAAGTTGTCTACTCATAATGTGGTTTCATTACTTTTTATAGGGGTAATAAAATCAATTGCAATGTATGGGCGGAACATACTGTACAGATGCAAGAATACATTGCTAACAACAAAGACAACATTGGTCCTGTTATTGTGTTCATTCAGAATGTCAAGCTTAAGGACTGGAAACGTAGGTGTTTGTTACTATATTATAAAAATCTTTGTCGTTTGCTTATATAATATGCTACAACACCAATTACCATGTGAATCTTAAAATGAACTGTTGGCACATTACATGCAATCCTCAAGTTACAAGTCACCTCTTTGGTTGTCTTGTTAGAATATGGATATGAATATATTTTATGTCACATATCTTTGTTTTATTTGATGGAAAGATTGTGATCTAAGTTTTCGTTTCGTTTGCAGCTACTACGGGTTCAATCAAGGCCGCCTCAATTAGTTCACCTTTAAGTACTAGAACGGTTGATGAAGAGATTGAATGCCTGTTAGTCATCTTAATACACTTTTTATCCCTTTTAAATTTTCTATTACTGCTTTAAATGTATATAAGGATATGATATATGCATTTATATGCAAGGAATGAAAATTAGTTAATAAAATATTTTGGACACAACATATGAAATCATATATGTCAAGTTTAAAGTTGAATGAAACATTGGCTTTTGAGTAAATACTAAACCAATCGTTAAACTGTTTGTTTTCAAACTTTGTGAACGGATGAGAAGGTACCAAGTGAATTATAAAGAGAGCTACAATGCAGGGTCCAATTGATTGTTTGTCCCTTTTGTTGTCACCAATTGGCATTTGATTGCTCACATGACTGTATTATAGGTGGGTTTACATGTGACTTCACTATGTTCTATATTTTTTTAGGTGCAATATGGGTTCAAAACACCTACAAGTCAGACACCTTTCTATCCTGGTTTGTTTTTTTATAAACTCTACCAAATTGTAGTTAGTGTAGCTAATCCATGTACAATTATGCCTTTTTTCTTTTGCTTTGGTCTTTAGTTTTCAAGTAAAGTGTTGTTTCTTAAGGTGATTGTTGTTTAGACTCTTTTATACTGTAGTGTTTAACATTCTTAGTACTAATTTACATAGTACCTCACTTAGTAAAGCATAAAAGCGATTATAATTCTCCTATTTTTGTTTCTTTTTTAGGTAGTGGTGAAAACTGCATATCAACAACAACAACAACTTTATGCCAATTGTTGAAATTGATTCTACTCAGGAGTACCTTGGAGGTTGTCCTTAATTGTTTAGAAAAATCTCTTCTAGAGTTGGTGATGATATCTCTACATCTTTTTACTTTATTGATAAGCATAAATTGATGCCCATGGTACAAGGAGGTATGGCTAACGGTATTTTGAATTAAAGTGTCATTTAAGACCCATTCCCAACGGGTTAATTGATATTATGTTATAACTCAAACGATAAGAATGCTTTATGTAGTTCACCCTTTATAGAAAACACACAGTAATTACATACTTATTGTTAATAAATTTGTGGATGACCACAAATTTCTTACAAGGAAGTTTTATTTTAATTTTATTGAAGTAATCAACTTTGATTATTTTATATATTTTATCCTGCAAATTTTGCGAGTTATGATCTAGTTATACTTATATACTAATTAGCAAAGTAAGTCAACAAATTATCATGGGTTTTTAAGGTGCCATGTTTGACTTTTTTACTTTGTTAAGTGTTTGATAAAAAGTTTGAATTGATGAGCTCACTTGTCACATGAATTATGTGAATATATAATCTTTCAAAGGGTATAAACTAATCATTTATGGCAATCTGTTAATTTGGGCAAAACGACTAATTCATACACCAAATCAAAGTTGTTTAACCCGTACTCATATTCAATTTATCCATTTCTTAATCACTTTTAATAAGGAATTAAGTTGGGAATATCTAATCCAAAATTCAAATAATATAAACCGAATAATCCGAAAACTGAATCATTACCCATAAATTTTACCCATTTTGCCCTCACCGGTCACCATCAAGTCATCAACTTCATTTTTGGGATAGGGTCCAAAGTATCCAAACTGAACTACTTCCGTCACTACCCCAAACACCACCGTACAACAAATGTCCACTCCACTCTTCACTCACACTCCCTTCTACATCCACCCCTCCACTAAACCCTAATTAACGCCCAAACCCTAACTCAAACCCTAAATCGAACTCACTCAAATCCACCAATGGATCCCCGCCGTGCCGCTCGCACCGTCATCGACCCTAAAGTCCGGCACGTCGGTTTCTTCGCACCACCAGACCGTTCCCAATCAGTTCCGTTACCACAAAACCCTCCGTCATCTCCACCGTTATCCGACCTTTCCCCGTCCGGTAACTCTTTGTCTCCGGTCATGATTCCACCGCCACGTCATCTATCTGACGTGTCATCTCGTACTATTCCAGCTGGATTCCCTCCAACTCGGTCGCCACTTTACCGTGAGTCGGTTATTCCTGTTGGTAGTTATAACCCGTCTGAGTTTGCGTCTCCGTCTGTTGGTGAATGGGAGGATAAGAATGTACGGTCGCCTGGGAGACGAAGAAGCCGCGGAATTGGTGGTTCGGGGAAGTTCGCCTCGTCTTTGCCTGCTGGTGCTTTTGAGTTGCCACCAGAGGTTAAGCCGAAGAGCTTGACTACGGTTTCAGTCGTTAGTAATTTGCAGCCAAATGAAAATGGTAATGCAGTTTTCTTGGCATTTGTTGGTTGCTATTTTTGTACTGATTGTGTAATTGTGCTAACATATCATGTTCCTAACGAGAATTGTAATGATTGATCATAAATTACGGTTTTGTGGGTTCAGCGAATATCCAGTATTATAGGAACCAATAGAGAACAGAATAGTAGTGCGGCTATTATAAAAATGGTTGTTTTGATCTCTGAGTAATTGGTTATTGCTAAGTGGAAATTGGTATTCAAACACTATTCTTTGATTAATGCAGCTTGAAGTTGCATTATTAAAATATTAGTTTCAAAATGTAAATCCAAACGAAGACGTCCATGTGGTATATACCAATATTATTGAGTTCAAATTTGTTTGGAGAAGAGATTGCATACGTAACGTTCATAATGAGTGTAGCATTATGTTTCTGTGTTAAGACACGGTTACTTTAATTACGTGACCACTAGATGTTGCTTTATTGAAGAAACTTTTTAATGCTATAAAGACTATGTTTATTTATATTCAATTCCAAATGAGCCGATACAATAGTTTTAGCTTACCTTATGAATCTTGTAACATAAAACTGGAGATTTACCTTTTTGTGTGAAGGCTGCTAAGGTAACACCGTTTCTCATATTTGTAGTAATCGTTTATTGAGTAGTTTATGCTGATTTTACGGTAATCCCAACCAGCCCACATCAGATTGTTCAGGCCCATCACGTGATGCATCAAATTCATATAGATGTTGGCCCAATCAATTGAGCCGCCCTTACAAATATTCCGATAATTCAGGTCCCTTCTTGTCTTAGGTGGGGATTGAACCCCGCGGAACTTTAAAATGCCCCCTATCTCCGAAATCAACTAGGTTGCTTACTGGTATTAGTTGATTAGAATGCTTATTTGATAGTTCTAGAATAAGTGTGCCTATTTCTTTATTTATGAAACGGACTGTATGTGGAGTAATATTTATGTAAATGATATTTTAAATTTTGACTACACAAATGATCTCTTATGCCGAATTTTAACAACTCTTTCATATAACTTATGAAGGTTGTATTTGTATGGCCCTTTAACATGACCATTTGGAGCATATGAACTTTAGTATAAACATCAAGTATTTCTGATGCAACCTTACCCCTAATCTCATAAACTGTTACTGTCAATCTGTGTAGTGACACCTATTCATGTGTATTGACCTGTCGATATATAAATGTATGTGTGTGTGTGTGTACACACACACACATATTTGTTTTGTCTGCTTGCTCGGTTGACCAATATGGTAAGTCAACGGTCCAATATGTGCGACAGGACAAGGATTGTGTCTTTTCCAGAACACGTGATGAACGTTGGTCGCAATTATTTGGGACGGGCTGAATTTTTATTTTTTCTAATAATTATTTCGTTGACTTTTCTTTCCCAACGATTTACTAGTGTTGATTTTCTAGTTTCTGTCTTTCATTCTTGACCACCATCATTTATTTTCCTTCAACTTATTTACATATTAATTGCTTGAATTTTGCGTTCTGCATATGCCATTACAAGGAAAAGAATGACATTAGACTTTTACATTAATTATATATCTGAGCTGTGACCATCATTTATCACTGTGATGTATTGATATTAAATTCAGCCTATTCCCATACCTTATGTCCTTTAGCTCCGATTTTTCTAAACCCTAGACTATCAACTCTTCCGTGGAAATGAATCCCCCACGTCATGCTGCCTTTGTCCCAAAAGTTCGGCAGGTAGGGTTCTTTGTCTCTTCAGACAAGCATCAACTGGAGAAAATTTTCCCTTCGTCTCCATCTCTATTATCTGAACTAGCGCCTGAAATGTTTCGTTCTCCTGTGATGATCGTGCCTACCCGCCAAGTACATTTCATGCCCTGTTCTCCGGATTTGGATTTCTCTAACAAGGCTTGGCGAATGGCTCGATTACTTGAAGCTAAAACCGGAAACCTTGTTTTTTCTCCACCTGCGGGTGAATGTGATTTTGTGTTGACGAATCCAGTTGCATCATCTATCAGTGGTTTGACTACGGAAAAATTAGTCAATGGTATAACTGGTATGAAGATCTCTGTTTTGATTTTTTTTTTTTTGAATGTTTAGAAGGTAATATAATAATTATTTAATTTGTTGGGAACGGCTACGTGAGTTTAGTACATAATTGGTATAGGATCTATTGTGGAGTTAGATATTAGAAACTTGCAGTTTTGGTTAGGCTAAATTGACTGCACCATACTGTAAAATTTCAGGAGAGAAGTGTGATTTTTGATTATATTATGTTTAAAGGGGGACAACTTTATTATTTGTGTTTAAATTGAGTCTGACATTGAAATTGTAATGTTTGAACTTCTATGATATATTCAACCTCTTCACTAACAGTGAAGTTCCATTAGTTGAAGTACTTGCCTTTTTTTGTTTGTTTGTTTGTGATACAGTATGATTTTATGATTGACACGTGGTTACCTTATTTCTCAGAAAAAGTTGGGGAACAATCTAACGAATCCCAAGATGGGTGTGGTGTAAACTCAAAGCCATTGAAAGAAAAAACATCGAAGGCTGAAAGGCGTGCTCTTCAGGAGGCTCAACGAGCTGCAAAAGCTGCTGCAAAAGGTGAGTCCTTAACCTTTATATGTGTTAGTAGTTGGTACTTTCACATGACGTTCATCGTTTCTTAGCTTCTGAAGCTATAAGTTTGTTCTCCCGCCAATATATAAATTTGCTGGACTACTCTTGTTTACTATTTTTCATTCGTCCACTCATAGTTGTGAAACTCTTTCGAGTCACCTGTTGACTATAAAGAATTGAGTCTGTTTATACTTAAAAACAGCTGACTCACTACCCTGACTCTTGAGTTAATGACCGACTTGTTCAGAGTCTAGTCAACTCGTACGAGTCATATATTATGCTTCTTACTCGAGTTACTAGTTGTCAATTTATCATTATAAGGGGCTGGTGATTTTTGAGAATTAAAATGAGAGTTATATTTGGAAGTGGTGTAGACTATGACGATAGAGAGTTAAGGCTGTGATTGATAGCAAGCTTTTGAGAGCTTTAAGCTTTCTATTTTGAAGGAAAAGCTTCAATAAATAAAAAGCCTTGTTTGGATGTACTAGTTTTACCTTTGCATAAGCTTTTTGTAGACAAAATTTCATAAATACCCTCTACTCAAGTAACATATGCATGCTTTTTGTTTCTTTCGTTTCAGTTTGTAAGCACCATCATGAATCATTTTATAGTCTGACACTATTTTAAATAACAACAATAATAATCTTAAAACTAAAGAAATTAATTAACAATTCCATTTATCATAATTTGATTATGTTATACCCTGGTCACCTGTTTCCTACATTGATCAGACTAATATGCTAATATCATATAAATAATAATTAATAATTAACAATTAGCTTGTAATCGCCTCCTTATTATTTTATATTTTTTGTTATCTTTCAAATTTCTCATAACACTCAATTTTATTACTATTATTATTATCTTTAATAGTTCAAAATATTATACTATAAATAATTAATAATAATATATTTCGTTTGCCTTTTGATCTTTTCACATATTATTAGTTATCTATGAAATAATGAATATGTTATGTAAATGATAAACTAAGGGCCTGTTTACTTGTTTTACTATTAAGTTCTGTATGGATGTAAATGGTTATATGGATATAGATGGCAGTATGGATTAAGTTATGAAAGAAAAACTGTTGTTTACTTTTATGCTGAATGAACGATTTGAATGATACGGAATGACTAAAGTACCCCTAGTATGAATACCTCATTATTTGATCAAAGCTAAATAAACAATGAAAACTATTAACAGCTTACAGTTATATATATATATATATATATATATATATATATATATCCAAATCTATAAACGTAACACGTTTTATATGGGATAAGTCATCAGTATATACTTCGTAACATAATTCCGAAACGTTATATCTCGTATAACTAATTAAAAATGAGCTTATACTATTAATTAACCATGACATACTTCAAACATTCTGATACAATCCCATTGGTAACTATCATCTGATTTTTTTATCAAAGAGGATCCAAATAATGGTATGAACTAGGCATGCACAAAAACCGGTTTTTGGAAAACCCGAAACCGGTTTTGGTCAAACTTGGTCAAAACCGGTTTGGCCAAAACCGGTTCGGGTTCAACCTGATTTTGACACCCCAAAAACCCAACCCGACCCAACCCGGTTTGGGTAGGGTCCAAACCGGTTCGGGTTCAAAACCGGTTTCAAACCGGTTTTTTTTATAAAATGGTATTTTCGTTCGATCGTTAAACGTTTTAAGGAAAATGAATGTTTGGGCCATTTTTTTTTCATTCAATTCGTAAAACATTAATAATGGAAACACAATTGATCAATAACTAAACCAAAAGGCTTCTAAATGTTCATTAAAAAAAGTATATAACCGAAAAACTCTATATAATTCAATTTTCGTTGAAGCGTTAAGCGTTTTAAGGAAAAACAACGTTTGGGTCAAAAAAATTTCATTGAGTTGGTAGAACATTAGTAATGGAAACACAATTGATTAATAACCTAGCCAAAAGTCTTCTAAGTTTTCTTAAAAAAATTATTGAATCGAAAAAAGTCTATAAAATTCAAAGTGAGCTGATACATTCAAGGAAGTTTTTACTAAATGCAAGGAAAGATGTGCATAAAAAGTGGTACTGTAAGCATAAAGAGTTGTAGTTTTCCGTGAATTTAGTAAAAACTTCCTTGCATTTATCAACTCCCAAATCAAAGTGGTTCGAGCGTTAGGCTTTTTAAGGAAAAACAATGTTTGGTGCAAAAAATTTTTATTGAATTCTTAGAACACTAGTAATACAAACATAATTGAACAAAAACTTAAACAAAAGTCTTCTAAGTCTTTTTAAAAATATTATCGAATAGAAAAAAGTCTTCATAATCTTTGTAAGTTTCATAATCTTCAACTTGTATACATCTTCAAGTCTTCAAACATCTTCAAACACCTTCAAAGTTTTCAAAAGTCGAAATCTTCTTCGGATGTAGCCTCGCGCGAAGCTTGATCAAGAGCAATTTCTTCGTCGGAAAGTGATATTGTCACACCTTCTTCCACCTCGACATTGTGTATATCTTCTTCGTATTCCATTTCACCTTCAAGACTTGAAACATTTTGTATACGTTCCGCGGCATCCAAGTGATCCTTCAAGCAAATGCACATCTCTAAGGAGGCCGGTGTGAGTATTGTTCTTCGTATAGATAATACCCTGCCACTAAGAGAAAATGCGGATTCCGAAGCTACCATAGAAGCTTGGACGGTTAGTAAATCTCGGGCCATGATGGTTAGAACGGGAAATTGAGATTCTCTATCTTTCCACCAAGCCAAAATATCAAATTGTTCGAACTCATTGGGTAGAATAGTGGACAAAAAATCCGTTGCGGTATATCTCCCATATTCGCTAGTGGTGATATTGTTACCTTCACCCCTTGCCCGTTTATTGTTTTCTTGTCTTAAACTATTATATAAGTTTAGCATCGCATTGTTGGAAGAAGATGAAGTAAACATTGAGTTAACCGAACTAGCGGGCACATTTGATGTTAAACTATATTTTTGAAAATATACACCAAATAAATCTTGTAAACATTTATTAAAAGATGTTTTTGCATTTTGTGAAAACATTGGGTCCTCCTCATTCAAATCTAAATTGTGACAAATGTTATCGATAAGCATTTCCACCCCGGAAAGGTTCAAACATGGGTTCATTGCGGCGGAACAAGTAATTACCGGAGGCATTTCTTTGAAATATTTTTTTAGTTTTTCTTTCATGGGAGCCACCATTTCTTCAAATATTGGACCTTCATATAGGTAGTCGTTTAATTTTGTAGTCATTAACCAAATTTGATTAAGTATCAAATGACTAGTTGGATAATAAACACCCGATAATAAAGTAGTCGCGGTTTTGAAAAGTTTGAGCAAATCGGTTATCTTTTTAATATCTTCCCAATATTTGGAAATGGTGTTGCAAGACCTTTTTGAACATGATGATCATGAAAAACTTGTAAACAATCGCGTTGGCGTAAGCCACATACAAACATATGGTAGGTCGAATTCCATCTAACGGGCATGTCCCAATTAAGGGTTAAAAAAATAATATTCGTTTCCTTACACAATTTCATATAAGATTTGTATCTAGCTTTACCCCTTTGAAATATGTCTTGCAACATAGTTTTATACGCCGTTTTTATGTCGTCTATTTGTTCAACCGCTAGTCCGGCTTGCACAACCAAGTTAATGATGTGTGCTACAAATCGACTATGATAAAAAATGCCCTTCAAAGGTGGTGCGTATTTTAGTATTAACTTTGAAACGGCGAGTGTATTATTACTCGCGTTGTCAAAAGAGATTGAAAAAACCTTTTCTTCCAATTTAAACGTTTTAATTACATTTCGTAACATGTAAAATAAGTTTTGACCCGTGTGAGGATACTCAAAGTCTTCAAAAGCAATGATACGTTTCATCATTTGCCAAGTTGCGGGATCAACCCAATGTGCGGTAACACAAAGGTTCGAACCGGGCAAACCATGAAGAGCCGACCAAACGTCGGTTGTTAATGATACACTTGTATTTAAATTTTCAAAACCGATTTTTAGTTGTTTTTTAGCTTCTTTCCACAATTTAAGGGCATCTCGTGCCATCGAAGATTGACCACTTGCTTCCGGATTACCTTTGAGTCCCTCACAATGCTTCTCGGTATGATTTTTCAACATTGTGTTGGAGTCGGGTTTGAAGAATTTCCGACAACGTTTACAATGTGCCTTAGTCGTACCATTCGACAACAACACTTTGTCGTAAGCACTCCATACCTCCGGATTTCTTTTGTTGGGCAATTGTTTCACAATCGTTGGTGCATTTGAAGAACCAAAACAATGGGAAGTAGAAGAGGATTGAGTTGCCATGAGAATTTTGTATGCGTTTTTAGAGCTTTTTGAGTTTTTGTAGATATGTATGAGTGTTTGCAAGTTGTGATTCAACCTAAACTCAAGTCTTGTATATATAGTAAATTTGGGATGGCAAAAATGTAAAAAAACCTCCAAAAAACGGTCAAAAAACGGCAGCCTTTAAAACCGGTTTAAAACTGGTTTTGAAACCGGTTTTTCTAACCGGGTTGGGATAAACCGGTTTGTAACTGGTTCCCAACGTTCAAATGCCAAACCGGTTTGAAACCGGCGGTTTGGGTCAAACCCGAACCGGTTTTGGTCAAAAACGGTTTTGACCGGGTCGGTTTCGGGTTCAAATTGGGTCGGGTTCCCCAACCCGGTTTCGATGTGCATGCCTAGTATGAACAAAATAAGATCTAAAGATAATGTAAAAATTGTGTTTATTCTAACTTTATATTTTCCGACATTTTGTTTATAATAAAAAAAGTTCTAAGTTCACTAATTAAAAGATATGAAAGAAAAAGGAAAACCTTTTGGCTCAAATAATCGAATGGAAGTGTATTTGAGTAGAAGTGTGGTTGTTGCTGAAGTATTTAAAAGAAAAAGGTTGTGGATGGAGGAGCCAACAAAGGGGTAATAATAATGGACCAACGTCTTGGCTGGAGTCGTATTTCGTAATTTCGGAGAAGCACAGACGGATACAAAAGATGCATATCGATGTAGAATTGGATGATACAAGAAAGAAAGAAAGAAAAACGAAGATGAATCTGGGGGGAATTAAAGAGGAGATACATGGGGTAGAGAAGATGAGGGTAACCTTGGAAAGTAGAAAGCTATACGGGACAAGTGGGGTTTTTTGAATGACTCGGGGTCAGGCATTCTATTAATTTAAGTCGCAAGTAAACACTCATTCCAGTTGACCGAATAAGCATTCACCTCAACTCAGCCCAATAATACGTAAATAAACAGACCCTAAATTATTTATACAATACATTTGGTTTGTTGATTAACTATGTTTACTACAAAGTGCTCTATTATTGTCTATTTTGGTAAAATTTTACGTATTAATTACAGCTACAACTAATTTACCAAACACATTTACACAACTAAAAACTACAGGTATTTAAATGATATGTACTTTTATATGAAAAAATGACTATTATGTAATCCAATCGATAAAATACAATACTTACATAGTGAATATTATTTGTTAAATTTGAATATAGCTATGTTAATCATTGATATTTATATTGATGTTCTTTTTTGAAAAACCACTTTTCTCATAATTCTTACAGAGGTCTTTGCTTTAGTTTGTTATCATTGATTATTAAGCTATATTTTGGATGTTTTTCTTTTGTTTCACATTTCAATCTCCAAGTGTTATGCGTTCATAAATGACACTATGGCTTCGGTGAATGTCATGTTTATTGTGTAAGAGGGGTTCATTGATATATGTCCAAGTTTTCTTGAGTAAAAGAAAGATAAAAGAAAGTTTTAGTTAGGAGAGAAGGAGAAGAAAGTGCAATAAAATTTTCTTTTTTATTTTGCCTTTTGGACTTAGAAAGAGAAGAAAATGGAGTGTTATGTCTTGATCAATCTATGTGTTCTCTAGTTGGAGTGGAAGGGAAAGAAAGTAACAGTCATGGACTCATGGGTAGTTTAGTCTTGGGTTATTTTATGAAGCTTTCATTTTTCTTCCGCTTCCTATTTTTCCACATTTGGGAGATGTTTAGAAAAGAAAATCAGCCAAATATTCCCTCTAGTTTCTTTATTTTTGTCTAACAACCTCACTAAAGTCATAGGTTTATCCGGTGTTTATATATATATATAGTTGCGGGTTCAAATGAGAAGGCTAATTTTCGTGAGAACATAGGAAACCTTTCAAAATCACTTTTTAGCTATCCAAACCACTTGATTTTACAAAATTTTGTTCGTATCTTCTTTTTCAAATAACTTTAATAATATATTTGCGTTTTATTTATTTTTTAATTATTTTATTAACTTTTTTATTCATAATAATCAAATTTTATAACTTGATTATCACATGAATAATATGTGATTATCATGTCATATTATGTGATTATCTCGAACACATGATAATCACATTATATTAAAGAATAATCACATGTGATTATCATGTTGTATTTTGTGATTATTAAATAATCACAACAGTAACGATGTTACTTAAATAATCACAACAGTAACGATGTTACTTAAATAATCACAACAGTATCGATAAAATTGTAACAAAAGTTTGAAAAAAATAGTAAATTTTTTTATGTATATTTGTATCATAGCTTCCAAAAGTTATTTTAATAGTAATCATTGAAAAAGTTTTGAAGAATAATGTGTTTCGGATGGTTAAAAAGTAATTTTGAAGGGTTTCCTACGTTCTCATGAAAATTAGCCTTCTTATATGAACCCACCTTATATCTATATATATATATAAAGTTGAGAACTTTGTAATTCACTTTATGCACATGTAAACATTAATATTTGTTCAAATGAGAAACAAAAAGACGTCAAATAATGTAAAACTACGTATAAAAACTCGTAAAAACACATATGTTTACAATTGAACAGTTCACATGTGATTATCATGTTGTATTTTGTGATTATTAAATAATCACAACAGTAACGATATTACTGTAACAAAAGTTTGAAAAAAATAGTAAAATTTTTTATGTATATTTGTATCATAGCTTCCAAAAGTTATTTTAATAGTAATCATTGAAAAAGTTTTGAAGAATAATGTGTTTCGGATGGTTAAAAAGTAATTTTGAAGGGTTTCCTACGTTCTCATGAAAATTAGCCTTCTTATATGAACCTACCTTATATATATATATATATATATATATATATATATATATATATAAAGTTGAGAACTTTGTAATTCACTTTATGCACATGTAAACATTAATATTTGTTCAAATGAGAAACAAAAAGACGTCAAATAATGTAAAACTACGTATAAAAACTCGTAAAAACACATATGTTTACAATTGAACAGTTCACATGTTTACAAATCGGTTAAAGTTAGTTAAAAAAGTTTTTATACTTAATTTTTCGAATTTCAAGGTCTTATTGATTCTTATTAACATTTTTATATATATTTTGACATTATCATATATTCATATGTGAACAATCACATAATTAAGTGGTTCTCACAAAGTTCTCATTTTCTTAGTGGTTCTCATTTGAATCCTCCACTATATATATATCCACTCCGGATGAAATGTGGTTGTGTTTTTGATGGATTTGGTCAAAAAGGTAGCTATGAACTTCACTGTTATTTGATTTTTATTTAGTCATATTAGGGTTAGATGAGTATGACCATTTTGGTATACCAGTCGGTGCATAGTTGTGTTCAGATAAAGGAAACTTGATGTGTACTCCCTCTGTCCCATGAACATATCAAACACTTCTTTTTTGAGATATTGTCGTCAAGTAAATATGGTTTTTTTCTAATCAGAATTGTTTGCTTACCTTTTTCCGTTGTTATAAAATAGATTACGAGTCTACATTAATTTTGTGTCATGATTGAAAGGTATTACATTATTCTTAATCTCTGTGTCCTGTTCCAATTTATAACGGGACCTTGTAAGTATTGCGATTCTCAATTTCATTAGTATCCCTGTTATGATTATAAGTTCTATTCTAGACCATCCAATAGATATTAAATGGAAATGATAGGTGTCTTGGCTTTATGCCTTCATCTCATCAAGTATCCTTTTGTTCCAAACTGTAGTGGACTTTATCGACATCTATCAACACCGAGTTACTCCCTCCATCCCAAAATTATTGTCACCAAACAAGAAACACACACTTTATAACTCTTCATCACGGATAGAATTTCATTTTTATGATTTTCAAGCATTTTGGTTGGTTGATTTTGGAATATGACAATTATTTTGGGACATACCATAATGGAAAGGTGGACAAATAAATTGGGACGGAGGGAGTATCTACTTTTCATCTGTTTGCCATACAAAGTGTCTAGATGTGCATTCATACAGGCAATATATGCATATTATGGTTCCCTTTTTGTAACTTCTTTAATTTGACCCATTCCCCTTATTGAGTACATGGATATATTGATTATGAATATGCTGTTATGATAGTATCTAAATTTGGAGAATAGAGAAACATAATTTTTTTGATTTAATATTTATATAAATTGACCCAACTGTCCATACAATGAAGATAGTCATTGCATGTGTTTTATGCTCTTTGTTTATGCTTATCCAGCAGAAGGCAATGCCGATTCAGGGTTAGCAATTTCAGCAAACATGAAAGCTGGAAAAGCCTCCAAGGCTTCTGTTCAGAAAAAGGATAACGTCTCTGTTGCTGCTTCTGAGAAAAGGGGAGGTGATCGCTCTATAGATAAAGACAGAAAGAAAGACGTCCCTCATCCACGAATGCAGTTTGATGATACTACTCGTGTTGAGAAAGCTAAAAAGCGTGCAGTAGTTAAACAAACTGAAGTCAGGAACAGAGTTGAGCTTTTTAGGCATTTACCTCAATATGAACATGGAACAAAGCTTCCTGATCTTGAAAAGAAGTTCTTTCGTCTCAGTTCAGTTCACCCTGCTGTTTACAAGGTAATTAATTGGAACTTCAATTGTTATATACTCTCAATATGTTCATTTCGACCTAGTAGATTATGTGTTCTTTTTTTAAATTGTGATATATCATCGTCCATGCTTGTCTGTGAATGAAATAGGACTAGAAACAAGTTGAGTAAAGGTGGCAAAATAGGCAAGTTGCACAATGGGTCAAAATGGGTTTAAAAGAACGTGTAATTTTCTAGTGTTTGTTCAGTTTTTAGATTTCTTTTTGTCACTGATCTATGCACTCAATATGATTGCAGAAACTTTGTATAAATACAACAATATCCAAATTTTTGCTTAAAAATTAGGAGATAGGCTTAGTTTACTTTCTTGATTTGAACCATTCATAAACATGTTGGTCAAAATTGCCACCTCCGGAGTCGAGTTCTTTTTATCCATAAATCTGAGCTTTATCATGTCAACTTTATACAATTCGAATGCCAATATGAGCTCAAGACTTATTCAAAGTTGTGTCCGAGTTCATAAGTGTTAGAGCAAAATGTCTAAAGCTTGTTTTTTGTGTTTTTGTAAAATCTGAAAATATATATATAAGTGTTTAGTTAATGTGACCATAGGGTAATCCGATAATGCATATTGTCGGGTGGTCTTTTTATCCGACAATAGCTATTGACGGAATTGACTGATCAAAGGTGATTGTCGCATAGTTTAAGTTTGACTTGTCTATAAATAGGTGTAGTGGAGTCAAATTGAAGTTGTCTTTTGTAAGAAGTTTTTCACAGAATTCTCTCTGTGTTTTGAATACAAAAGCAAGTTCACTCAAATCTCTTTATTCTCTCTAAATCGTATCTTGTATAGAATAGTATTCCGCAATATTCTATACGTGTTCTAGTTGTGTTTTGTGATCCTAAGGAACAACAATAAGATTTTGAGTATAGAATTTTACTTAGCCTCGTGTCCGAGCTCAAGACCCCTATTAAAACTTGTAGGGCTTCATTAAACATAGTCATCGTATATATCTTTTTAGCTATTCATCAAGCTCTTGAACAGATTTTCAAGCTTAACCTAACATCTTCGAGTTCACCTTGAGTCCTATCAATTGATAACTGATATCCTTTTTCTACCGCTAAATCGACTGATCTGACTAATCTTGTTGGTGATTCTTATCTAATCAGGTTGGATTAAGATATTTGGCTGGTGATATATCAGGTGGAAATGCTCGTTGCATTGCGATGCTTCAAGCATTTCAAGAGTCCATTATTGAGTACTCAACACCACCAGAGAAGGCTCTTTACAGGGACTTCACGGCAAAGATTAATAGCTATGTCTCATTTCTGATCGAATGCCGTCCCCTTTCAATCAGCATGGGAAATGCAATCAAGTTTGTTAAAACTCGGATAGCGAATTTACCTTTAACTCTATCGGAATCAGAAGCGAAAACCAACCTTTTGTCTGAAATTAATCATTTCATCAACGAAAAAATAATATTAGCAGACAAGGTGATAGTAAGCCATGCTGTTACAAAAGTCAGGGATGGGGATGTCCTTCTCACATATGGCTCCTCTTCCGCAGTCGAGATGATATTATTGCATGCCCATGAGCTTAAAAAACAGTTCCGGGTTGTTATAGTAGATTCCCGCCCTAAACTTGAAGGGAAGCTATTACTTAGGAGGCTTGTGGGAAAAGGTATAAGCTGCACATATGTGCATATAAATGCTGTTTCCTATATTATGCATGAAGTTACTCGAGTGTTTCTGGGTGCTTCATCAGTGTTGGCAAACGGGACAGTGTACTCGAGAGTTGGGACTGCATGTGTTGCTATGGTTGCTAATGCATGTGGTGTTCCTGTTATAGTATGCTGTGAAGCCTATAAGTTTCATGAAAGAGTGCAGCTCGATTCAATCTGCTGTAATGAACTCGGTACGCTCCTTAGACTGCCTTATGCATTAATTTATTTTCACTTAGATGCTAATATATCAAACATCAAATTGCAGGGAACCCAGATGCCATTTCTAAAGTTTCTGGGCGGGAGGAGATCAACTACTTGAAGGATGTTGCAGATAATGAAAATCTGCAACTTCTTAATTTGACGTAAGCATAAATAAACGTTCCTTCCTATAGCTGAAATAAACGTTCCTTCCTTCACTATGTCAAATTGTTGATGCTTATAAATTTTGTCCTAATGAAACAGGTATGATGTAACGCCTTCAGATTATGTTTCATTGATCATAACAGATTATGGCATGGTGAGTTACTTAAGTCATGCTTTTTAAGTGGTTAAAGTTGGTCTGGATTGATGAAACTGGGAACTGAACTGGGACTGGACATTGAACTGTCAATATTCCTTTCAGTGCTCAGTTCTAGACTTCTTTAAAAATTGGTTCTTGGTCTGGTTAGGGATTGGGCCCAAATCGCTTCTTCGTACTTATTATTTTTCAAATTCGAAAAGTTATGTTGTTTTATGTTCATAATCACTAAAAAAAGAAGAAAAAAAAACAATTTTCTATGTTTTCTCAACTGGAACAGATCCTGTAACATACTGGTCCAGGAAGTTCGAGTGCACCTTTATCATACGGTTTCACTTCTGTCCTGTCGGGTTTGGTATTTATGCTTTAGGTAACTAACATTGATGTTGCTATTCATATTTTTTTTAGATACCTCCAACAAGTGTCCCTGTCATTGTAAGGGAGTTCCGCAAAGAACAGATGG
This sequence comes from Pseudognaphalium luteoalbum, assembly GCA_963422505.1. Lineage (NCBI taxonomy): Eukaryota > Viridiplantae > Streptophyta > Magnoliopsida > Asterales > Asteraceae > Pseudognaphalium > Pseudognaphalium luteoalbum. The sequence continues at coordinate 48,112,346 of OY730197.1, forward strand.
ATATAAGGAGTGGATGAAATTTCAAACTGAGAATTATGGAGACTTTTTTGCCGGGAAAATGTTAAAGTTTGTAGCTTCATGTTTAGTTGGTGGTCAAACTGAGAGACAACTGACTCAGTGAAGAGTGCGATATTCCGCCTCTCCGGAGCTTTGGTGTTTTGAGTCTCTTATGCCCTTTTAACTTTTGTTATGGATTTAGAAAAACTAGTCTTTGAGTCAGGTCTTCTACTTCAATTTTGTTGTGGTTTTGAAGTTTTTTTGAACTTATTTGGACTAATTATGCCTTTTGGAAGGTGGATGTTGGTGGAACCTTCTTTGGTGGTCAAAGTTTTATTTAAATGGTAGTGGACCTTGGATCATAATTAATGTGCATTATACACATATGGTCTTGTGGACCTTCGTGCATTATTTTATTTTCTGTTTAATACCTTTAAACTACTTTTGACTGACAGAGTTTTATGAGATTCGCATCTCTATCATATACGTTTAGCAATCACATTAATGATTTTTTAAAAAAAACTGCATCTAAATACAACTGAGTTTGAAATTCGTACTCTGAACTATTCATGTGTATATTGTTTGTAAAAAGTTTGTTATTTGTAGTCATATTAGTAAGAGTAATGTGTCAACTTGTAAGGATATCACGTGGTGCCTTATAGATTACACGCGATAAAAATACCATAAATTACATACAATAACAATATATAATAAGTTTTTTACACGTAATGTATGTTCGAATGAATAATTGAGTACACGCTATAAATGTTAGACGTTTATAAATTTCGTTTTCACACACTTAAACTTTTTTATTTTTTTATTTTCTCTCTCGAAGATATGGACATTTTAGCACAATCTACTGTAGCTTAATGACATTAGCAGCATGCCAGCATGAAGAAGTTTTAAATTGTCCTTGTACTGAAAGCTCAATGATATTACAAGTTACCCATGAACTACATCATACAAGAAAAAGAATATTACTCTTTGAGATATTAAAAGAAGAAAATAAAAAAAAAATGCACAAATCATCAATCTGTATGATAATCAAAGAACAAAACAATATTTTGGAATTTCTAAATGACAAAATTACAGTTACGAATCTCCCACAATTTCACTAGGCGGTGTTTGATCTTGCTGCGAACCATTCAAATGACAAAGCTCTTCTATCTGATTAGTCACTTCAGCCATCAATGGCCTCTTATCAGGATACTGAGCCGTGCAGTCAATTGCCAGTTGCAGCAACTGAACCATATCGTCTTCAGCGTTCTCATACCTCAAAAGCTCGAGATCAAAAACCTCAGAAGTCCACTCTTCTCGCACCACAGACTGGACCCATCTCGGGAGGTCAACCCCCTCTTCATTATGAGTTGGAGCTTTACCTGTTAGTAGTTCTAATAGTAGGACACCAAAACTATAAACATCTGCCTTTTGGGAAACTTTGTGGATATCTGTCACTTCAGGTGCACGATAACCGTCTACACGTGATGTGGTTGTGGTGGGGCCCATAAGTTGGGCTAGGCCGAAATCAGACACTCGGGATTCGTAGGATGGAGTTAAAAGGATGTTTGATGACTTTATGTTGCCATGAGAGACTTTCGGGCCTTGTGAATGGAGGTATGTGATTCCACGAGCCGCTCCAAGTGCAATCGTTGATCGTGTTTCCCAGTTTAATGGTGTTCTTCCGGTTCCCCTGTTGCCTGTAGTGTGATATAATTTGAACTTTTAAGTCAAACCAAGTCTTAATCAAATACAAAGTTAAATGCATCCAACAGTAATCTATTATCCAATGCAATGCAGATATATCATATAAATATTACAGTTAAGAAAAAACAAGCAGAATTTTGACCCTAATAGTCAAATTAAATCTAGTTTAACAAATGCAAGTATAGGAAACTGCAGAACTGGCTGTTTCAACCCATTTAGATGAATATGAGTACATTTGAGTTACAAACATTTTATCAATAAAAAAAGAAAGAAATATCATTGCAAACAAATCAAAATAAATCAAATAATTTGAAAGTCAAGACAAGTGCACTCAAATACTACTAACCTACAGAGTTTATTTATTAATAAAAGTATCATGATTGTTAGCATAAAAAATTCACAGATCCATGTGTATGAACACAAACAGATCTTAAATCTGAAGAGAATACACTATTTCATTTTTTGACTAACAAGATTCAAAACTCATGCTCAAAAACATGAAGATTTTAATCTGCGTTGATAAGAAATTTGAAAAACAATTATCATGAAAGTATTTTTACCATGTAAGAGTGCAGATAAGCTTCCAGTAGGCAAGTAATCACAAACAAGAAGTTTTTCTTCACCATTAAAATAGTAAGCCATCAAAGGAACCAAGTTCTCATGATCCATTTTCCCAACACTTTGAGTTTTATCTCTCAATTCTCTATCACTCATTGTTACATCCTTCAATCTTTTCACAACAACTGTGAATCCAACTTCTAAAATCGCCTTATACGCGGTCCCAAATGTCCCTTTTCCCAATACCTCTGCAGACGCCCTTAACAAATCTTCCAAATCGAACTTATTATTTTCTTTATTTGCACTAAAAAACACCAACTTGTTAACAGCTTCTCCAGATTTCCCTTTTCGCATTACAGAAGACGGAAATTGGCTACTCGAACTATCAGCATTGTTTTCATGTGGCATCTCGACTTCAACATGTTTCATTTCATGGCCCTGGCCCACATCTATCGATCTGGATGCTTGAGCACGGTCATCTCTCTTATTACAACATAAAAAGAACAAAACTAGTAAAATTAGCACAACACCAAATAAAGATCCAATCACAATTCCAGCTATTACACCACCCGAAAGCTTATTAGACGAATTAGAATGTTTTAAGCCCGTTTGTGTCCCGTTATTAGTATTACACGGTAAAAGCGGGCGTCCGCATAATGAGTTCCCAGAAAATGAATTTTCAGGAAAAGAAACAAACTTTGATGGTATTTCACCAGTTAGTTTATTATTTGAAACGTCAAAAGTAGCTAAACGGGTTAAGTTATTAACCGAATTAGGAATCTGGCCCGAAAAATTATTTCCAGCAAAACTAACACGAATGAGGTTTTGAAGCGGTTGAAATGAATCAGGTATTGGACCTGAAAAAAGATTGTTTTGAAGGTAAAGGTTTCGAAGATTAGTAAGTGAGAAAATATCAAGTGGAAGTTGTCCAGAAAGCGCGTTGTAACGAAGTGAAAATGTAGTGAGTTGAGTTAAGTTGCCAAGTGTGTTAGATGGGAGGATACCGGATAAACCCATTCCAGGAAAATGCAGTTCCACGACTCGGTTTGTTACGTTGTCGCAAATGACACCTGGCCATGTGCATGGTGTGGAGGGTTGAGAGATGTTCCACAAGATGGATCTGCCACCGACGGATGAGCGGATGGCGAGGATAGCTGATCTGTCAGCGGCGAGGTCGGGTTTAACGATGGTGAAGAGGAGGAAGAATGATGAGAAGAAGAACAAGAAGGATGGAAGGTGTCCGGATTTCATGGTGAGATATTAAGGGGACAAAACTGGGGGGTGAGTATTTTAGAACACTGAGGCAGGTTTTTGTTTTTAAAATGTGCAAAGTCTTTGTCTCCAACTGTCATTTGATTCTTCTTAGCTATACACATTAATAATTAAAAATTAATAAAGATAATACAAATTTATTACTTTTACTATGAAATGATCATAGAATGGATGTGAGTATGTCAAATATTTGTTTTTGATCAATATGATGTTGAGGATTTGAGAATGAACTATGGGTCTAAATAGGGATGGTATAATTGGGTCAATTGGGCCTAATAATTAAGGGTCCATCAGGTAGGGTTAGTGTGTGCAGGGTTGGGTGCGGGTCACATAATTTTATTTAGCAGACTAAACTAAAGGTCGTTAGTATAAAAGACGGTTTGTGAAATAACCTTGCAACCGCATACATAGTTTATGACAAAAGGATTCAAGAACCTGTTAGTGCTAATCACAGGGAGTACATGCATAGTTTTTTCTATTCGATACAATATAATTTCTATTCCAATGAATAATTAAGGGGTAAACTATGAGATGTCATTCAATAAATTAGCGGTATGTATTGAATTGAAGTATACCATATATACCATATATAATAATAAAGTCAATTTTATATACATCATAATCCATGGAGGGTTATCTAGTCATTTGTGCATAATCTGTATATTGTGTAAAAACAAATGACAATCTTATTCTTAAATTTTTGTATAGTCTTTTAGAGTAAGGTTCAAATGAGTACACCAATTTTGAGTGAGAATGAGGAACCACAGATTTCTGTCATGTGTCACTTTATTCTCTCTCCTCCACATTCTTAAAAATTAAATATCTCACAAACGGTAAGTCGAAAAATCATAAAAATTGCACCATAAAATTCAGCGTTTTCTCCTCTTCGATTTGTCGTCCCTCAAAGCATAATTTCAATAACTTTTTTTTTCTTCCATTTTTTAGTGAGTCTTACAAATTAGTAACACATGTATTAGTGATTGATTATACATTTTATTTGGGGTTAAGGTTAGAGTTTAGGGTTGGGGTTAGGGTTTAGGGTTTAGGGTTTAGGGTTTAGTAGTGTTTAGGGTTTAGTAGGGTTTAGTAGTGTTTAGGGTTTAGAGTTTTATAAAGCGTTTAGGGTTTGAGGTTTGGGGATTCAGGGAGAAACCCCAAACCTCAAACCCTAAACCCTAACCCCTAAACCCTAAACGCAACATTTTAACACATGTGTTAGTAAATGTGAAACCTACCAAAAAAATGAAAGAAAAAAAATCGTTGAAAGTATGCCTTGATGGACGGCAAATCGAAGATGAGAAAACGCTGAATTTAATGGTGCAATTTTCATGATTTTTCGATTTGTCGTTTGTGAAATAATTGATGTTGAGGGTAAATGAGTTTTGTACATGTGAGCATTCTCTTTCCACACATGACATGATATTATTGGTTCCCTCATTCTCACACAAATTCTTATTCTCATTTGAACTCCACCCTAGTCTTTTATGTAGTATTAGTTTTGTAAAAAAAAAAGTTATGGGTAAATTGATAAAGTTAGTATATTACTTTTTTGGAATTATACATTAATTGAGAACAAATTAAAATGGAAAGGTGAATAATTATTTTTGAACGGATGGAGTATGTAAATTAAGTAATATTTGTTCCACAAGTATTAAGAACTTGAGTGCGGTTCTCATATCAGGGGAGTAACCGCATGAAGATGATCGAGGTGTCTAATATGCCTTTGTGTGATCCAAATGCTGCATTATGGGATAAAAAAATTACTCTTATAACTCACCATTTTTTTTAAAAAAGGTATTCTCATTTTGTAATAGGTTCCTCCGGGGTAGCCAAGCTTATGCTTGTAATGTACACGGCTTAATCGTTACCGTTGCCGTTTCCGAACCTTCCCCTGACCATCTAGTAAATATTTACCTAGGGAGGGATCGATATCGTGACCTCTAGGAAGTCATTCGGGGGCCCTTACCACTAGGCCATCACCAGATGGTTTCTTATAACTCATCATTGTATTTGATAAATCCATCAAAACTATGCATTACTAATTTGTACATTACCAATTCTTAATGCATGATTTAGATGAATTTATCAAATATAATTGTGAATAATATCACCACTGTATCCCAAACCCAAGATCAAAATTTTGACTTTGTTGTTTCATTAACTACAATATGTTGTGGTTTGTTTCTTAGTTAAGATTACATAAAACAAAGATAGTAAAAAAAAAGGAATTAGATGGCTAGCGCACAATTTCTCAAAGGACATAATTGAGTTTGTCAGCACTGGGGCCGGTAATTTCCGACACGACCCGAAACACGACCCGAGACCGACTTGAAAATAAGCAGGTTGGGTCATAATTTTTTGACCCATTGACCCACCAACCCGAAACCCGATAACCTGATTTTTTTTCAGGTCGGGTTTGAGTAACCTGATGGGTCATCAGGTCAACCCGAAAATAAAAAAATAATAATTTAAAATTATAAAATATTTATACTTTTAATTTTTAAATAAAACATTTGAACTTCTTTTTGTCCATAAACCATATTAGGACTGACAATTTCTGACACGACCCGAAATCCGACATGAAACCGATAAGAATAAATTAAAAATGTGGTTAAAAATTTAAAAATTTTATTTAATTTAATAAATCAAGTGTTTTTTTTACTAGATTTTGATGAGCATACTAGCTAATACGATTGTTTGAGGATTTAATAGACACTTTTATCTTTATTAATGATGATTTATAAATTTAGAGAGTGACCCATGTAACCTATTTAACTCGAAATTAACCCACTAACATAAAATGACCCAAAAATATGTTGATCTCGTTAAAAAATTGAGTCAACTGGGTTGGGTCAAGGTTGAAATACTCAACCCGATTAGAAAATCAGATCGGGTTTGGGTCAACTACTTTTGACCCGTCAACCCGATAACTAGAGCGAGTCAACTCAACCCGACCCAATTTGCCACCCCTAATTGGCACTATCGAGTAAGGTATTTAAAGACCGTTCATTTCGAGCAATGTAAAGTATGTAATTATTTCCATTTTTTTAGTTTGCCGGATTTAAATCAAAGTAAATTGATTCATAACTTAAAAGGACTTTAGTTTATGTTTTCGCATATTATGATTATCATTTTAATTTAAAATAAAATGACCGTACAAAATTTATCAAATAGAATATATGAGGTATGTGAATTCTTTTTTCGGGTGAAGTTCAAATGAGAATGGGATTTTTTTGTGAGAATGTAGGAACCAACCAGATTATGCCATGTGTCACAAAACTCATTTACCCCACGTTTTTTAAACTTAAATATCTTCTCAAACGGTAAGTTAAAAAATCTTAAAAATTGCACCATAAAAATCAGCATTTTTTCCTCTTCGATTTACAATCTCACAAGGTATACTTTCGATGACTTTTTTTTTGATTTTACAAATTGTACAAACTTATTAACACATATGTTCTTAGCTGGTATCATATGTTTTAGTAATCGGCAACACATATGTTACTCACCGGTAACACGTGTGTTACAAGCCGGTGACATGTGTGTTACTAGCCGGTAACACATGTGTTCGGTACACATGTGTTCGGTAACACATGTGTTACCGGCGAGTATGACATGTGTTAGTAGCGGGTAACACATGTGTTACTCGTTTTCAAAACCCATCGAAATACAAAAAAAAATGTTCATCGAAAGTATGCCTTGTCACATCTCTAACCGAAAAGAATAAAACGCTGATTTTTATGGTGCAATTTTTGTGATTTTTCGACTTACCGTTTGAAAGATATTTAATTTTTAAAAATGCGAAGGAAAAAGAGTGTAGTGACACACGTGACGCATTCCTAATGATTCTCCCATTCTAATAGAAAATTGATGTACTCATTTTAACCTTACTTTCTTTCTTAGTATACATATATAACAATCAATAATAACAAGTTAAAAGGATTTATTATCCATGTAAGGACTATCTTATTTACGTATGAACTAAAGGGGCTAAATGTGAAAGTTCAAAAAGGGCATATTAGGCATTAAAAAATGTTGGTTAAGCTTAACAATTTTCATATAGAAATTAGATTTTTTACCTTGTAATATTTATACGTAAAATGATCTAATTGAATTAATAAGTTAAGTAAAGCAATCTTAGTGTTAATATCTATAAGTAAAGCAACCTAAATATTACGATTTTTGAAGTTTAGTAATTAAATCGAACAAATTAATAGTACAATAACTTAACTGTACATTTTCACAAAGTATAGTAACATATTTGTACATTAATCCTCATTATAATTTACTCTAAATATTATAAAGAATAAAGAAAGTTATGTACCACTTAATCAACAAAATATATCTTATATCTTACATCATATCATTTCATCTATTTATATAGGGCAAATAGCTCTAAAAGGTAACATAAGATTCAAAATTTCCCAATAAATGGAATATCACATTTTTCATTGCTTAAAAAGGACTCTTAGATTTAATTTTTATTAAGTGTCGGAACTAAGATTTTGCAACCTAATTTTACTCCGAATTCGAAATTCAAATGCGTTTTTACTAAAGTAATATAGTAGAAATAAAAATTTTCCAAGCTTACCTGGCAGCTCCACCCCAGCCAGGGGCTCTGCCCCTTGGACCTCGTCAGTGGTTGCCACCCCTTGGACCCCACTACCAGGGGCGCTGCCCCCGGACCCCCATCATTAAGGGCTTCGCCCTTACCCTAGTTTCTCAATTAGCGGGTTCACAACTACTCTTTTACACTAAATGCTAAACTTGTGTAACATCAATAATTTTATACGATACGAATATAAGCATATTCTACTAGTGTAACATAATAACAGTATAATAATAATACTTCGAAATTATTATTATGTAAACTCACCAATATGCCGTACATGTTTTCAAAACACAAACAAACAACTAAACATTTGGACATAACTAGTTGAGTGGACAACTAGCATAGATGATCTGTCGAGACATCTAATCATTATTATAACCCTGCGCGTTTAGGATGCCCAACAGGTTACAGTCGTTGGGACGACATTTTTTCATTGTGCTCCATCATTAATTGCTCGATAGTAATTCATCAGACTCATGTGAGTCTCATAGCCCCTCATTTTACTGTTTTTAACCTAGGGGTGGGAATACATGTGATATCGCGTAAAAAGTCATGTTTTTACTACCGATATCTCCCTCATTCTAGAACAATTCTTCGCATTTTAAACTCAAAATCAATACAAATCAATGATATTATACCAAGATGGTCAAAACAAGGTTGCACAATAAAAATCAAGCAAAACGAATGAAAAACGAAGATTCCACGCACGTTTGAAGATTCAAGGCATCAAAACGAGATTTCAAGACAAAAGTGCCCACCATCAATATCCATTTCATCCAATAGGTTCGTTTTCAAATTACGAATCCAACAGAAGAAGAATCAACAAAAACGGACAAAGAATGAACATTCTACGTACGCCGGAAGATCCAAACGATTCATACAAGACATCCAAAGATAGGAGACATATTTTTGGGATATCTTTTCATCAAAGTCTTCATTTTTGAATTACGAATCCAACGCAAAAAGAACAAAATGCAAACGGATGCATAACGAAGAAGATATGCGCGAATTAAGCAACGCAGCGAAAGACAACGGACCGGGGCGGGTGGCAGCCAGCCGCCGCCGGCATGCTGGTGGGCGGCGGCGCCCCCCTCACCCCGTCTCATTTTCGCTTTTTTGTCCTTGCGTGTACCCGGTGCACCACCTTTCCATGCTTTTTCGTACCCGGTGCACCACCTTTCCATGCTTTTTCGTACCCGGTGCACCACCTTTCACCCTTTTTCTAATGTGTGCCTAAAAATGCTAAATTGCACCATGACTCAACTATAAATAGGGGTCTTTGGTTCATTTGAAAGAATCATCTTTAGTATCTTCACATCTTTACACACCTACATTTAGATATCTTTCTTTCTTTGTAATTTTAATTCTTCCTAGTTAATTAGGCTAGCTAATTAACTAATCAAGGAAGATTTGTACGGAGGTGCTCCGGGATGCATATTTTAACTACGAGTTATTGTACTTCTTTCCAGGTGTAAATCTATCTTCCATATTTGATATGTTTGTTCTTTCTTTAATAAATTTAAATATGCATGCTAGAATTGTCATTATTAACTAGATAACTCAATTGTCTGCTATGATAGTTGATGTGACCTAAAAAGTCATGTTTTTAGGCACATTATTCTACACTTATTAGACTAATATTTGGTAAAAACATCTTAAAACATCTATTATTTACTTAAAATCATCAAAGTGGTCTAATTACGAGTGTTGCGTTTAAAATCACCAAAAACATTCGTTTATCACGTAAAACGAGGCAAATAACGTCACCTTAAATATTCCCTTCTTAAATAACTTATGGAATTGGATCTTAATTCATATTTTATAATTCTATAGGAAAATCCAAGATCGGTGGTGAAAGAATCAGAAGGAACGGACGAAAGACAGAAATGATGTGCAGTCTGGAAGCTCGTCGATCGTCATCCGGAACACGCAAAAGTCAACCACCTCAAAATTTGGCAAACTTAGTGTCATTAGAAGCATAACGGAAAAATGAATCCAACGACGCAAGAATCAAGCAAAACGGAGCCCGAACGAAGAAGATACGGACGAACCAAGCAACCGGGGACTCGGTATACAGCAAATGGAGCACCAACCCCCCCTCCCCCCTACCTAGGTACCGTATACGGTACCCTAGGTGCCATATACGGCCCTTAGGGTGCCGTATACGGGGGGTTTCCTCTTGTTGGGTGTCGTTTGACCCCCCCTGGTCCGCTTGCCTCGTATGCTGCTTTGATGCTTGTATTTGGTGCTTAAGGACTTGTACCATGGCTACCTCCCTTCTCCTATAAATAGTGGCTTCATTTCCACCATTCCACACACCTCTCATCTCATTTCTCTCATCTCTCTCTCTCTAGATTAGTTTAGCATTCTCTCTGTAGCACTACTCTTAGGAGTTAGAGGAGAATTAGTAGGGTAGAATTTGTAATAGAGTTGGAATCCTCGGAGGATCTCCTTTGTAATATTGTTCAGGATATTTCGGAGCTCTGTCCGTGTAATCTTTCAACTACTATTCAATCTACGCATTACTTTCGGTTATTCCTATCCTTATCTCTCATAATGTTGCATGCTATTATTATGTTTGATTTAGGATACATTGCCATGATTAGTGAGTAGATTAGCTATTGTGTTTGTTATGATGTAGTTAGCTTATTAATATTTGGGGTGATGCTTAAATACCATTTATATATAACCGTTATGAAACAACGGAGGTAACGTTATACGGCTTTCATTTGTATAGTGCCGGAATCATCATGAATGTGTGTAGTACGGAACGTGGAAGCTATGAAAGTCATGGGCACAATCCGTTGTGGAATAATGATCCCAATTGTTAAATATTGAAAACCTGATGAACTGTTAACTATACATTTATGATTTTAAACTAAACTATCGTCTTTCCTCCAATAAACGTGGTTAGAACCTTTACGTCAAGGAGTCGTGAACCTTAGTCAAACGGTCACTACCTATCTGTGTTGTCTTAAATTAACATGGTCTGATTTCGAAGCAATGGAAATACTGTCTACCCATCGTATAGTACACTGTGGATTAATCAGGGATTTATTGGTTTGGGATTATAATGTGAACGGGTTGTTTAGCTATCATAGATGGTTTTACTATAATACAAGCTTAGATATATTGAGTTCAGATGGTTGTAAAGTATGTAGCCCAGTTAAAACCCTAATACGACTGAGTATCCGGTTTAGCGTTGGAAACACCTTTGATGGAGTACAAACACGTGGAAACTACGGAAAGGTCGAAGGCTGTATACTGTGTCACATCCTAGCATAGTATGTGATCCAGGAAAGACCGTAATACGGGCGAATACACAGTATAACATTGGAAACACTCCTTGTGCAGTACAATCACATACAAACTGTGGAAAACCTTGTGGGTCAAAGACTGTATCACAGCCGAATATCTCTGAACTCAACCACAACCATTAATGTATATTTTAATCGGTCACCACCTGTCTTAAATCTTAAATGCCTTGCCTAGCTTAAATACCTCTTTCTGTGTTAAGAAAGATCAGTGGATTAATTGCGGACTGTCTCCCTATTCCTGCACTCCATCCAGAGGGTCACCTTGTCTCATCACAAGAGACGGTGAGGAGGGTTTCAAGACAGTCCGATCTGATCAGAATCCTGACAGCCTAGCACTCAGTGACATACTGATCAGGTTCACTTGATCAGTAGGGTGCTAGTGTTTACACCACAAGGTATCTACGTGAACGCAAGATACAAATCTTAAAAGACGTTTTTCATAAATAAAACCCTAATACAGCATCACCCCACGTAAAAGCTAACGAAGTCATAAGAAACACAAGTCCCCCTATACTGATTCAACCTACTGCTTGTTATTTACTGTTTTAATTAGTTCTAATTTTAAGTACGGACCTAAGTATAAAACCCCCACTCAAAACTATTTTCAAACCATCGCTAACTTGAACTTTCATCTCGACAAGTCGTTTCACAATACGGTTAACTCTTTTGAAAGACCCTAGGTCATACTTCAGCTATATAACTCTAGTAGAACTTAGGTCCCCAGCTAAATATAAATTTTAAAACTTCCACCGACGTGCTGCCATACGGTCGCGTTTGACGATGCGTGACGGTTGGTGGCGCGTCAAGTTTTTGGCGCCATTGCCGGGGAAGTTAATCGTAAGATTCTGAGGCGTCCTAACGAACTTTCTCTTTAGTGATACCCGTAGATTAGATTTCTCTCTCGTAACCACCGAAAATTCTTTCCCACAATCCACAACGATATTCGACCCGATCATCCGGATCTGAACCACTCAGTTTCGTACCTGATCCTGAGTCGATTATCCGTACCATCCGCAAAGAAAGATGTTCCCATTTTCCACAAATGGCCAATCGTGTTACTCTCGCTGATAGTACCAAACCATCCATCGAAGGACAGGGAGGTCCGATCAGCTATCCAGTGATCGACGGAGCATCTTTCGAACTCAAATACCACATTGTCCAACTCGTCAAGGACAACTGTCAATTCCACGGATTACCCCGTGAAGATCCTAACGCTCACATCAACAAATTCATTCAAATCTCCAACTCGTATAAGCAGAATGGGGTTGATCAGGATATAGTCCGCCTAAACCTGTTCCCCTTTTCTCTCGCCTTACATGCTTTGAGCTGGTTTGAGGGGCTTGACACCGGATCAATTACCTCATGGGAGGACATGGGAAACAAATTCCTTACAAAATACTTCCCTCCGTCCAAACAGACAAAAGCCAAGAATGACATCACGAACTTTTCACAAGCTCACGAGGAATCAATCTACTCAGCATGGGAGCGATTCAAGAGTTTGGTGAGGAGATACCCCAACTACCAGATGACCAAGACCGACAAACTCTATACCTTCTATAATGGTCTCAATCCCATCCATCGCATCACGCTTGACGCAGCCGCTCAGGGCAACTTCATGAAGCTAACCGAAAATGAAGCTTGGACCTTAATCGAAGACATGATGATGCATCACCACGACTGGAAGTCTGATGAGCAACCCTCATCCATGCCTATCGAGAGCACCGCACAAGCTGAAGCAATCAAGTCTCTAAGCGAGCAGATCGAAACTCTAACGAAGCAGATTGGAGAGATGAAGAAGCAGCCACAACAGGTTCACCAAGTTCAGGCTTGCTAGAACTGTGTCCACCATCCTACCGAGGAATACGTTGTGGAGTACGAAGATCCTACCGACGGAACTGTCTACTATGCCCAATTCCCAACCAGACAACAAAATCCACCTGGCTTCGCTAGAACCTCTCCGCCAAGAGCATGAGGAACCCAGTTCCCTCCACGGAATAATCAACCACCCAGGTTTCAGCCTCGATATCCGATGTAACCACAACTTCCATACAATCAACCACTTCCATTAACCGCCACTGAGGATACCCAACCTGCTGAACCGGTGAAGACAATAGTCCTACTCATGAGTACCGATGACAACCTAAACAAGTTTATCCAAGGGTAAAATGCTTTCAATCAGAAGACGACGGCTAGACAAGATCAAACTGACCTATTCCTTCGAAACCAACTCTCGGTTCTTAAGAGCCTCAAGAATCAGATTGGTCAGTTAGCCCACCGTCTTGACACTCGTCCCTAAGGATCGCTACCGAGCAACACTGTTCACAACCCCCACGTTGAGAAGGCGAAGACTCTGAACTCCACGGATAACCAAAAGGCACTGAGCCATTCTGAAGCTTCTTCTCCGGTGAAGAACCCTACTCCTGTCCCGCCGACAGTTGAGACCAAACCCGTACCTACCCCTACTCAGGAAGTTCGAGTCCCCTTCCCTCATCGTATCAGAAAAAATTCAACGCTAAATCTTTCAAACTCGACGGAAAATTCTTAGACACCGTGTCTAGAATCCCTTCCGGCTCCAAATACATTCGACGCATGCTGGTTATTAAGGAAAAGGTACCCGAAGTACCCTCTCTTAACGCTGAATTCTCCACCGTCATTCAGAATTCCCTTCCGGAAAAACTAGGAGACACGGGCTGATTCACCCTGCCCTGCTCTATCTATCACTCTGGCATGATTCGTTCCTTGGCCGATCACGGAGCGAGCATCAACCTCATGCCCTACTCACTCTACTTCAGACTTGAATTAGGACCACTGCAACCCACTGGAATGAGTGTCCAACTTGCCGATCAAACTATCCGATATCCTAGTGGCATAGCTGAAAACGTCATGGTAAAAGTGGATAGGTTTTATTTCCCAACTGACTTCGTAGTGATGGATATTCAGGAAGAAATCAATATCCCCATTATCCTAGGAAGGCCTTTTATGAATACTGCTCGTGCTATTATTGATGTTTACTCGCAGACTATTAGCCTCAGAGCACATGGACAAACTATTGCATACAAGATCAACCAGGCTGATGAGCTTCTAACTGAGCATGCAGAAATATATGCCATCTCTATGGGCAGGATCACTTCGGACGATGACACTTCTGATTCGGAACCATCAGACACCTATGTGCCTGATGAGCACACTTGCCTCATATCATCAACATAAGAGTCAGAGTCAGAAGAAGAGACGGGAGATTCAGAACCAGATGAGTCGGAACCGGAAGAAATGGAGGAAGAAGAAACTAAACAAGAAGAAGAAATGGAGGAATCCGAAGAAGAAGACTTATACCAATCCACTCCACCGCATCACAGCTTACCTGATTTCACCTATCCGACAGAAGAAATCATGCAGATTGAGAACATTATTCCCCTGTCAGATGACGAATTAGAGGACGACCCACTTACTGATGAACCACACGATGCAGGATTCGGTATGACTATGGAGAAGCTTATAGCCTCAGCTATAGACCCCTCTAAGCCTCTTATCTCACCTTGACATGACGCTCTGCTAAATATCGAGAAAACCATTGCATTATCAAAGCAACACCCAGAGCTTAGGGACAAACTCCTGATGAAGATCTCAGCTTACAAAGCTTCCTGGTTACCGGAGTTGTATTCAAAGGAACCTACCTTCAACGCATCCGCACCTCGAACCCTATTCGAATTTGGAGGTTCCTCTGAATCCAGCCGAGATGTTGACTCTCGGGAGGGGAGAGATATAGAAATGTATTCTTCACAACCGATATCTCAAATCAGTGATGACACCCAGCCACCATCCGATCATGTTGAGTTCCCTGATTCCCAGGCTAGGGATTCTCCACTGATTGAGAGTGACGAGGATGATGTCATCTACACTGACATACCAGTAGATATCCGGTCTATCCATCTCCCTACACCTCCTGCTAACCCACCTTCTTCAGAAATTCCGATCATTACCAACCACGAGGAAATGACAAGTGCTATCAAAGAGTTCGAGAATGACATACCCACTATGACTAGCATTATCCTTAAATCGACCAATGAGTACACTCCACGACAACAAGCCTTGATTGAGGAAATCATAACCGAGTCTGAAGTCAACCAAGCCGAGAATTCCCAAGATTATAGATTCTTCCACAATCGTCTCAATGCCTTCGCTGAAGATCTCGCTGCTCAGCTGCTACAACAAAACACTGGACCTACATCTGAAGAGCTGAAGTTCTTTGAAGAATAGAAGCACATCTATAGGAAGATCTACGACACCCTGATCAGATCTGCGTTCCCATATTCCGCGGAGCAAAGTGAGTTTCTTCACTTATATCGCGAGAATATGTACCGTGCTACTGGGAACCCTGATGCAGATGCTGATATTCGGCTGATGAATAATCTTCAGGGCATACTTGATTCTATGGCTAGGAATGACCACATCAACGAAACTTCTCCTCACAGGTTTTATATTGACTGCACTATTGAGTACCATGCCCACAAAATTGCCGAAGATCTCGAGTATGTGAGTTTTGATGAAGGGACGCGTGACATCCCCTTCTCAATTCATGAAAGTGGTTTGATGGTTAACATCGTGACCTTCCTCACAGATCGGATCCAGGAAATCTTTGCTGAGGATAATCCGGATGAGCATAGGCAAATATTCCACTATGGTTTGCGTGAGATATATGATATAGTCTGCAACACTTTCAAGAACTCAAATCTCACGTTCACCGACAATCAAACCAAGCTCCTCCAGGATATTCATGATTCTATTCGAGAAATAAGAGGAAATGCCAGCATAGCAGATCACGACTCTCTGCACCTCCAGTTGCTCGGATTCATGGACTCACTTAGACAGCAGCACCCTCAGAGAGAAATGATTAAAGCTGATGGATTCTCTATGGTTGATTCCTGTGGAGCTATCTCCAAGATAATTAGAGACATCACTTGGAACCTTCTACACATGAAAAGGGTCACTGAGCAGCATCTTGATAGTTTCCCTATCTTTTCATCAAAGTATCCAAACATCGTCAACGTCATCTCTCGCCACTTTCTGAAGATCCATCCACGCAATCTCAGGGTTCCACTTCTTAGCACTTCCGACCCTGGAGGTTCCAGCACCAACTAGAATGAAGGAAGGCAAAGTCAGGCTCTCGACTTTAAAAGTAGCGCTTCTCGGGAGGCAACCCGTGGAATAAAGTCAGGCTCTCGACTTTAAAAGCATCACTTCTTGGGAGGCAACCCATGGAATAAAAGTAGAAAGAAAGAGAATCCGAGAAATGAAGAAGATCTCCGACTATCCTTCACACTTGGATAAACCCAACTGTTATATATATAAAAAACATCTTCTAAATACAACTCGTTTTCCAAATAAACCCATGTTCTCAGATAAAAAGGAAAATCATTTTTAATGACAAACAAATCTTGTGTTTCAAGCATTTGAGGTACTTGCATACTACTTTTATGCATTATGCTCGAACTCGTTTAAAAACACATGATTTATAAAATTGATTTGTATTAGAAAACATCTTTCAAAATTTGAGACAGTGATTTCTTTTCATTTGCAAAAACAAAACCGAGTTTGTAGAAAGGGTTCATCCAACGTGTTCACACTTAAGAGATCTCTTCATGAGAATGAAATTGAGATGTTGAGATAAAAATAAGCAAGTCGCTTGGAACCGAGCTAATCCTCATGAAAAGCTTAGAAACTCAGCTCCTACGCAACTTATTATCTGGGGAGTATCTGATCCTTTCCTCTTTTATCTGTTTTACCATGATTCATATTTATTTGTTTCATTAGTGTGATAATAAAAGTAGTCTATAACTATCCTAAACTTATCACTAAGTGTGGGATTCCAGCCCAAATAAAACACTTGAGAAACATTTTCTTACATGTTCAAACTCTAAGTGTGAGATTTTACAATCTCAACTCAAGTGAACATTAGGGACAATGTTCCTCTAAGTGTGGGATAGAATACCTTGGTTTGTTTTTAGTATTTTAGTTCAAAAATAGTTAACACATAAAATGTTCCTCTAAATTTTTCAAAACTTTTCAAAACTCAAAAACCTTTTTCAAAAGAAAAACGAGTTTAATCCTCCGATTAACTCTGAATTTTGAAGTTTTAATGTTTTTAAGAGAAGTCATTTTCAAAATAAGAATAAGTTATATTAAAATCTAAGGAAAATAAGTTAATAATTGCTTAAGCAAGAAATGATAATCTAATAAGGACATGACTAGGCACATACAACCCATTTGCAGTGAGGACTTGAGTCTTAAAAGCATTCAATTTTAATGCTACATTATTCATTTCTTGTGTGTGCCGATGCATGTATATCTGAATTAGAACTTGCTCTTGACATACGCTTCGAGACCACATTGGTGAGTACCGTACGTGGTATAGATAAAATTAGATGACCTTGACATTCCTTAGGATTTAACCCACTTTTTAGCCTTCTCTTTCAAGCCCAAAACCCTTTCCGATGCTCATTTTTAGTATCAATGATCCGCTTAGTAAATCCTGTTGAGCTTAAACCTTTTTGTTTAATAAAACCCACATGTTCAAACCCCTACTCTCCTAAATATCCCTAAAACTTATCTTAGAATTTCTGAGGTTATGAGAAACACTTTTTAGAAACATCCCTTCGGATTGTCCCACTCCCTCGAGTTCTCCGAAAAGAAGTATCCTTGGTGTGAAAAATTGACACTATAAAAAGACTCGAAGAAGAAAGATAGGAAGAAGGATTTCTACATTTAATAATCCTTGGAAATTCTCTGGCAAAGAAGTTCTGAAAGAAAAAGAAAATAGAAAATAGAAAGAAAAAAAAAAGAAAAATAGTTCCGAAAAAAAATAAAGCTTAGTGCTTCAAAGTATCGCCCTAAAAAGAAGAAGATCCGATCGAAGACAAAAGCTACTTTACTTTCATCCGTTTCTAAATTAAGTTTTCCGTGACCTTAGGAGTCCTAAGATAAGCAACACCCTTACACCTAAAAATTTCCACTATCCATACCCCTTAACCCTCGCAACCATTACAACCCCTGAATGTATTGGGATAATTAGCATCGTCCTCACCTAAGTGGTGGAGATCCGATTCTCAATCAAGCTTATGACGATGAGTACTGCATGACTGGCTAATTGAGTGATTTCTTTGTTTAGAATGTTAGGAAACCTGAAACACTCTTGAGTGAATTGAGTGACCACTTTAGTGAGATCGCCTGGTCATGTTTACTCCAAGATCACGAGATTTAGAAGTATGCTTTAAGAAAATCATTTCTTGTTTCTGAAATAATTATCTTATCTTTCCTGATGTTTTTAAAGCAAATATACGATTATGAGAAAATGATAAATTTTAGAAATGTTCTGACTCACCCCTAAAACAGATTTTTATTTAAAATATCTTTTTCACGAGGCATGGATGTGTTGCTTGAGGACAAGCAACGTCTAAGTGGGGATTTATATCGCGTAAAAAGTCATGTTTTTACTACCGATATCTCTCTCATTCTAGAATGATTCTTGGCATTTTAAACTCAAAACCAATACAAATCAATGATATTACGCCAAGATGGTCAAAACAAGGTTCCACGATAAAAATCAAGCAAAACGGATGAAAAACGAAGATTCCACACACGTTTGAAGATTCAAGGCATCAAAACGAGAATTCAAGACAAAATGCCCATTATCAACATCCATCTCACCCAAGATGTTCATTTTCAAATTACAAATCCAACAGAAGAAGAATCAACAAAAACGGATAAAGAATGAAGACTCTACGCTCGCCGGAAGATCCAAATAATTCGTACGCAATATATGGAGATAGGAGACATATTTTGGGGATATCTTTACATCAAAGTCTTCGTTTTTGAATTATGAATCTAACGCAAAAAGAATCAACACAAACGGACACATAACGAAGAAGATACGCACGAATTAAGCAACACATCGAAAGATGACAGACCGGGGCGGGTAGCAGCCAGCAGCCAGCCGCCGCCGGCCTGGTGGTGGGCGGCGCCAGCCTGCCTCCCCTCGTCTCTTTTCCGCTTTTTCATTCTTGCATGTACCCGGTGCACCACCTTTCGCTACTTTTTCGTACCCGGTGCACCACCTTTCACTCTTTTTATAATGTGAGCCTAGGGATGCTAATATGAGCCATATTTTTCCTATAAATACAGCCCCAAGGCTTCCATTTGAAGATGTCCCATATGCATTAGGCATAATTCTCTCTTTACTTTCTCATTCTATTTTCTTACTTCAATATTAGTGTTAGGCTAGTTAAGGAGCTTGTTTAAAGTAGAACGAAAGCATAGGGAACATTTTGTAATCTTTGGTGTACGCTTGGAGTTACGCTTATTAATTCAAGTCTATTGCTTCTCGCATTTTAATCTGGGTGCTTTCTATCCTATTCTATCTTAATTAAATATGTATGCTTTAATTATGCTAGAATTAGTTTGTGCCATGATTAGCGAGTAGATTACTATTGTATTTGTTGTGATGTAGTTAGCATATATAATTGTGGGATGACTTTAAATATGTCGTGAAATAATATGATGGCCCCTATTCGACTGTTTACTCGGTATAGTGCTGGAAATGCTTTTAAGCAAAGTACATACGTATGGAAGCCGGTAACGACCGAAGGTAGTTGTATTATGGATCGACATTATAAAATGGAAACTTTATGAACGGACTTATATTATGATTTTAAACCTAAAACTTATATTAGCCTTTCGATTAACAAACATGATTGTAACCCTGTAAAGAGGAGTCGCGAACCTTGATACTTGGTCAGTAGTTATCTGTGTAAAAACTATGTTATTAATTGTAACGTCATGCAAGCATCATAAAATGCAATGTGATTACGTGGACTTGCCATGAGTATTGTACACTTTTGATCACAATATACTTATCATGTGAACATGGCGAAGCAATTAAATTCACAATGAAAACATCGGTAAACGATTAAATACACTGTGAATCACCATAGCATTTTCTGACATGGTCTGGGTTTAACTTTATGCAAAAAGCCGTCAGCATTTTAATTAGATTAGTTAATTTAGATTAGATTAGAGTAGGTAGGCTACAGGCTAAATAACCATTTACGAAAACCTAGGGATTTGTTAATTGTAATGAGAAAGGCAAGTTTGGAATCTAAGTTACACTGATATCCTTTCCTTAAAATATGAAACCAAAAGTAAGATACGCAAGAACCTTGAACGTTTTCCCCTGTTTATCATCCTTAAGTTTCATTAATAGGAGTTGGTTAATAAGTCCGAACATAAATTCTATGTTAATTGTTTAATGGATTTGAAATCTTTATGGTATTAAGAACGGTCAGATTTGTAATGACCTGCTACTCTATTCCTTCGCCCACGAGCGAATACGTTCAATAATACGGGTCACTGACTCCCTCACAGGAGAGTGTGGAGAGTTGAGCATCGTCTGTCTGATAAGAATCATGACACCTTAGTTCCTCGTAACATATTAGTTGATAACCGACTAATAGGGAACTTATTGGTTATACCACTGGGTGTTGAATCCACTAAACATTTCCAATTTAGATAATCGTTTTCCCATAAGAGTCATCATCCCACATTATTAGCTAACGAACTCACAACAAATACTACTTTTATTATCTGATTTATTATTACACTTTTATTCGCTTTATTTAGTTTACTTAGTTAACTGAACCAAAACCCCAACGCACTCTTTTAAAACCTTTAATAGAAAAGAAAGATTGATTGGATCACCTCCATTTCAATTCAGTTTCTCTTTAAGAACGACTCTAGGTCATACTTACCATCTACTAGCCTTTGGTTAAGTATTAGTAAGTCATATTTAGACCCCAGCAAATATAAATTTAAAACAAACCGATTGCGATCCATACGTCGTCTTCATTAGACGCTTTCGGGGCGCATCAGGGATACTTGATGTGACCTAAAAAGTCATGTTTTTAGGCATATTATTCTACACTTATTAGACTCATATTTGTTAAAAACATCTTAAAATATCTATTATTTACTTAAAATCACCAAAGTGGTCAAATTACGAGCGTTGCTGTTAAAATCACCAAAAACATCCGTTTATCACGCAAAATGAGGCAAATAACGTCACCTTAAATATTCCCTTTTTAAATTAATTATGGAATTGGATCTTAATTCATATTTTATAAATCTATAGGAAAATCCAAGATCGGTGGTGAAAGAATCAGAAGGAACAGACGAAAGACGGAAAAGATGTGCAGTCTGGAAGCTCGCCGATCGTCATCCGGAACACGCAAAAGTCAACCACCTCAAAATTTGGAAAACTAAGTGTCATTAGAAGCGTAATGTAAAAACAAATCCAACGACGTAAGAATCAAGAAAAACGGAGCCCGAACGAAGAAGATACGGACGAACCAAGCAACCGGGGACTCAGAATACTGCAAATGGAGCACCAACCCCCCTGCCCCCCACCTAGGTATCGTATACGGTACCCTAGGTGCCGTATACGGCCCTTAGGGTGCCGTATACAGGGGGTTTCCTCTTGTTGGGTTCCGTTTGACCCCCCTTGGTCCGCTGACCCCGTATGCTGCTTTGATACTTGTATTTGGTGCTTAAGGACTTGTACCATGGCTACCTCCCTTCTCCTATAAATAGTGGCTTCATTTCCACCATTCCATACACCTCTCATCTCATTTCTCTCATTTCTCTCTCTCTATATTAGTTTAGCATTCTCTCTCTAGCACTACTCTTAGGAGTTAGAGGAGAATTAGTAGGTAGTTTAGCATTCTCTCTCTAGCACTACTCTTAGGAGTTAGAGAAGAATTAGTAGGGTAGATTTTGTAATAGAGTTGGAATCCTCAGAGGATCTCCTTTGTAATATTGTTCGGGATATTTCGGAGCTCTGTCCGTGTAATCTTTCAGCTACTATTCAATCTATGCATTACTTTTGGTTATTCCTATCCTTATCTATCATAATGTTGCATGCTATTATTATGTTTGATTTAGGATACATTGCCATGATTAATGAGTAGATTAGCTATTGTGTTTGTTATGATGTAGTTAACTTATTAATATTTGGGGTGATGCTAATTTAAATACCATTTGGATAACACCGTTATGAAACAACGGAGGTAACGTTATACGACTTTCATTTGTATAGCGCCGGAATCATCACGAATGTGTGTAGTACGGAACGTGGAAGCTATGAAAGTTGTGGGCACAATCCGTTGTGGAATAATGATCCCAATTGTTAAATATTGAAAACCTAATGAACTGTTAACTATACATTTATGATTTTAAACTAAACTATTGCCTTTCCTCCAATAAATGTGGTTAGAACCTTTATGTCAAGGAGTCGCGAACCCAAACGGTCACTACCTATCTGTGTTGTCTTAAATTAACATGGTCTGATTTCGAAGCAATGGAAATACTGTCTACCCATCGTATAGTACACTGTGGATTAATCAGGGATTTATTGGTTTGGGATTATAATATGAACGGGTTGTTTAGCTATCATAGATGGTTTTACTGTAATACAAGCTTAGATATATTGAGTTCAGATGGCTGTAAAGTATGTAGCCCAGTTAAATCCCTAATACGACTGAGTATCCGATTTAGCATTGGAAACACCTCTGGTGGAGTACAAACACATGAAAACTACAGAAAGGTCAAAGGTTGTATACTGTGTCACATCCTAGCATAGTCTGTGATCCAGGAAAGACCGTAATACGGGAGAATTCACAGTATAACATTGGAAACACTCCTTAATGGCACCCGAAAGCGTCGGTGTCGTTGATGGTAACTAATCGGGCGCCAACAGGGGTTTTAAAATTTATAATTAGCGGGGCTTAAATTATATGTACACCTACTCTGGTTAGTAAGCGGTAAGTATAACCTAAGATCGTTCTATGAATCCAAACGTGTGGGCAATTAAAGTTGGCACTTTCAGTAGGGAAGTATCTAGGATGGAACAAAGTAGGTAGGTTGGGGTTTTTTAACTAAAGACAAGTAATTAAAATGCAGGAAATTAAAGTACAGGAAAGCAGATAAAGATAAATATGTGATTGTTGAGATTTCGATAATTAATATTTTGGGATGACAGAATAAATAGGGATGATACTAATGTGGCAACCAAACTACTAGGCGTAAACTCTAGAACCCTACCAACTCGATTTCCCATTGGCATGTCACTAGGAACTAGGTTATCATGATTCTGATCAGAGCAATACGCAAACTTCTAATACTTATCTAGTTAAAAGATAAGCAACCTATTTTGGTTCTATACCGAGGTTCATGAATCAGTAGCGTATCGTCTCATAGGTCCAACCGTTCTTAACTCCTAAGGTAGTTTACTGTTCTATTAGCATGCAGATTAATAAATTTGTATGTTTAGACCGCCGATTTTATAAGATTTGGTGTTTTAAAGATTACGACTTTGATCTTATTCCGAAATCATGTTATCATTCATTTAAGCTCTAGTTACTTCGACTTATGATTCACATCTCTCCTTTTCAAACAGTTATACATCCCCGGATTATTCGCAGTTTGTTAAAACGTGTTTCATATGCGGACCATGCCTTTCAATGATAGACAGTGTACTTTACGTAGTAGTTCCACAGTTTCTCACATCAACATGCGGTCGAGAGTAATTGACAGTGAAAGTGACACTCTATCTAACTAAATGTAAAGCAGTGCAGAAATGTAAACCTAATATATACAACGAGTGGTTTCAATATATCTTACTTATTGCATGTCATGGGCACAGATAACTACTTACCATAATTAAGGTTGATCAGGTCCTAATTACTAGGTTGTAGTCACGTGGATAACCAGGAAGGGTAATCCATAAATTAAACTTGAATTCACAAAGTCTTGACGCTACAAGGGTTACTAATTCCTATTTTATATGAACGTATTTCACGAACATCATTTTATAGTGTTTTGACTTTCATAGGATATACCAGTTAGTTGTGAAGTTGTATTACCCTTTCGGGATTCCAACTATTAAACCAGAGCCGATTCCAGAGATATAACTACCTTCGGTCATGACTTCCATACATTTGTACTCCGCCATAAAGCGTTTCTAGTACTATATCGGATAAACAGTCGAATAGGGGCCGTCATATCTCTTTACAATTGTTATACATTGATTATATAATGTCATCCTTACTTATAATTATCTGCATCAACAACAACCACAATAATAAACTACTCGCAATTCATGGCAACAAATATATCACATACCAAATAATAACACATAATTAAAATATGGAATAAAGCAAGTATGATAAAGATTTAGATATCACCCAGAAATAAATGCGCAGCAACGTATTATTATGATTAACAACTCGTTTACACGTACAAAGATGAATCTTCAAACCTCCTAACGTTCGTTCTAGCCTCTATACTAATCCGAAGATTAATTACAATAATCCTAGACTATAAGAGAATTTCTAGAGTGAGAAAGTGGAAATGGAAAAGGAGTATGTGAATGTATTAGAATGTAGGAGTGTATTTTGAGTGTGTGTTCAAATGAGGCTTAGGGGATGCTATTTATAAGTGAAAAGTGGCTCACGTTATCATCCCTAGGCTCACATTAGAAAAGAGTGAAAGGTGGTGCACCGGGTACGAAAAAGTAGCGAAAGGTGGAGCACCGGGTACGAAAAAGTAGCGAAAGGTGGTGCACCGGGTACACGCAAGGACGGAAAAGCGCAAAAGAGACCGGGGTAGGGGAGGCGGTGGCGCCCACCACCAGGCCGGCGGCGGCTGGTGGCTGGCCGGCGACGGCTGGCTGCCACCCGCCCCGGTCCGTCGTCTTTCGCTGCATTGCTTAATTCGCGCGTATCTTCTTCATTATGCGTGCGTTTGCGTTGGATTTGTAATTCAAAAACGAATACTTTGATGTAAAGATATCCCAAAAATATGTCTCCTATCTCCAGATATTGCGTACGAATCATTTTGATCTTCCGGCGAGCGTAGAATCTTCATTCTTTATCCGTTATTGTTGATTCTTCTTCTGTTGGATTCGTAATTTGAAAACGAACATCTTGGGTGAGATGGATGTTGATGATGGGCACTTTTGTCTTGAAATCTCATTTTGATGCCTTGAATCTTCAAACGTGTGTTGAATCTTCGTTTTTCACCCGTTTTGCTTGATTTTTATCGTGCAACCTTGTTTTGACCATCTTGGCATAATATCATTGATTTGTATTGGTTTTGAGTTTAAAATTCCAAGAATCGTTCTAGAATTAGAAAGATATCGGTAGTAAAAACATGACTTTTTACGCGATATCAAGTATCCCACACTTAGAACTTTGCTTGTCCTAAAGCAAACTTATTCTTAAAAAGCTTCTGGAAGGATTCTAATCACAATAGTTTTCAGAGACACTATTTCCAAAGAATATAAAGTTACAGTTATGAAAGAGTTTTTACCGGAAACTAAGGGTTTATAGAATTTGATACCTTCTTCGAACAACATATATGATGATCATGACTAGGCAATCCTCACTAGTGGGTCACTCAAATCACTCAAGTGTTTAGGGTTTCCTACTTACTAGTGTCAATCACTCAGATAGCCTGTCATGCAGCATTTTCGTCATAGGCTTGATCGAGAATCAAATCTTCATCACTCTTGATGAGGACGGTACTAACCTTTCGAGATATCTTGGAAGGAATTGGATTTTTGGTTTGAAGAAAGTGTGAGGGTTTTCCTTGTATTTTCTCGAAACTTTTCTTGAGAGAGTTTCTTTAGAATTTCTCAGATTTTGAAAGGACTACATAGCCTTTTTCTTTGGAATTTTTCTTTTCTTGGCCCTTTTCTTGGTTGTGCCGGCATAATCTTTTTGATTTCTTTTTCTTTTGTTTTCTTTTCCTATGTCGACCCTACCGATATATTTTATGGCCTTGTATTAGGTTGCAGAAGTCTTGGAAAATCAAGAGTGTCTTTGAGAGTTTGTTGGAAGATGAAACTTCTGTAGGTTCGGGACAAATAATAGGAGGTTTTGATTGGTTGTGAAGAGTGAATGTTGAGTGGGTGGATGTTTGATGGTGGAAGGGTGTTTGGATTCCTTAGAAGTATCAAGATGGGTTGTACCTATGCCACGTATGGCACTCATCGGTGTGATCTCGAAATGCATTACAAGAGCAAGTTCTAATTCAAATGCATACATCGGCGCACACATGAAACGAAAAGTGAAACATTTTAGAGATGAATGCTAATGATGGGCTCAATCCTC
The DNA here is from genome assembly GCA_963422505.1 of Pseudognaphalium luteoalbum. NCBI lineage: Eukaryota > Viridiplantae > Streptophyta > Magnoliopsida > Asterales > Asteraceae > Pseudognaphalium > Pseudognaphalium luteoalbum. Next base: position 48,139,024 of record OY730197.1, read on the forward strand.
ACGAATCGAATGTTTTGGTCAATGTGTGCCTAGCCATGTGTTGCCCTTTTCGTCCGTATCTTATTCTAAAATAGTTTTGTTTCGTTGTCAAAACTCGTTTCTTGCTGTAATTTATAATTTTGAAAGATAGGATTTCTAAAGAACGATGTTTTTGAATCTAAAATTTTTGAAATTTTATCCATTTTTAGCCTTTTAATGAAAATATTATTTGACTTACGGACAAGAGGTAAAAACTTACGGTTGAAGGCCGTATATCCCACACTTAGAGGAACATTGTCCCTAATATTCGAATCTATTTGTTGAGTACCTCTTGTTGAAGTGTCCCACACTTAAAAATTCTACTTATTTTTGGATTGTTTCGTAAGTGTAGTGTGGTTTTGATGATCCCACACTTAGTGTTTGGAATATCGGATGAGATAATCAATTCTTTAAACGGGTAGAGGGTTTTGGAATGGTGAACCACTTGTGCACGTTGTCGGTTACTCATTAGAAGTCTGCTGGTCCGCGGCTTGTAGCTTATGGCTCTCGGCATTCTTCATCGTGTGGTCCACAGCTTCCCTTGTCTTGGTCTTCTATAGATAGTTTCTCAAACAAACCACTCAATTCAATCAAGTAATAGCTGCTAATAAGAAAAGTAAAGTAATAGCATAATAAAGTAATAACTGGATAGATGTGATGTCTATGCATCCACAGTACATCAATTACACACAATAATACTAAGGTCTTGATAGAAAATAGAAAGGAGTTAGAAATCGGAGCAATCTATTGCTCGACTGGTGGTGATACTGCATCTGAAGATACTATAGGTCCAGGAGATGTCTCATCCGATGAAGAATCATCATGCTGATAGTGGGTGCCTTTGTCTGATGCATCTCGATCAGCCTCTGCATCTGATGTACCTATGGTGAATACTCCATCCTGTATCAAATGATCAACAAATTCCCCCACGGGCATGTCAAAGCTGTCAAGTGGAATCTCAGGTGTCCTCTGTTGAGAGTGTCCTCTGAATAAATCAGTCTGTCGATGAGAGGATACTGGATCAATCGGTGCAGCAGCAGGGCTGGTTCTCCTGAGAATCCTGTGACTCTGAACAATGGTGGCTCGTGTAGGGACTTTGGATATCCCACTGCCTCTTAAAGTCTGCCCTCTAGCCGAACCGACAACAGAAGGAACATGTTGTCTCTGAATAGGAACCTGTGCTGGTGGTGCTTGTGGCCTAGGTGGAACTGTGTGAGGTGGTAAATCATGGCCACAGTCTAGAACTGGATGTCGGTGAGGTGCTGGAGTAGGAACTGCAGGGGGATATAAGTGTGGTGGTGCTCGGCCCAATCCACAGGGTAAGTCAGGAAGTGGGCTCACTGGTATCCCTGCTATTTGCTGTCTCATAGCCTTATAACATCGGACCTGCATCTGCATCAGCCAGTACCAATAGTCTGGCCCTGGTGGTGTCCCATAGTGGTATATGTAAGGGGGCACCTAAGATCTAGGAGCTGGGGTGGAAGGTCCTGCTCTAGTAGGTTGTGGCACTACTGGTGGTGGTGCAACTGGGTCGTCATAATCACCCTTATCTTCGTCTGAATATGAGTTATTTGGCTCTTTTGGTTGAGGCCTCTTTCTTCCTTCTCTTGGTAAAATTAGACCTGGTACCAATTCATCCATACTTTCTGTGTTTGATGATCGTGCCCTGATGTAAACAGTGTCGTCTCTCATAATCCTGAGTATATCCATGCTCCTAAGGAACTCATAATCTATCGGGTGGGCACTCCATACTGGCAGGCTTTTGAATTTTTCTACCTCTGTCGTCTTAAGCAATCCCATTCTGCGAATCAACCTTGTAATTATTGGACCCATATATGATCTCTTTGCACCAAAATCCTTTTCTTCCAGAATCCGTTGGGCAACTAAATGGGCAACCTGAATATTCCTCTTCTCGAGGATGCATGTCATCATAGCAATATCAAATCTGGCAACTCGACCGCTTGTCGTGTATTTCCGTCAAATGAACAAGCTATTAGCTTGTGTAGGATTTGTAAGACTGGATCTCTGAGTCTGGTAGCTTTTATACCCGAGAAATATCTTGCTGATGATAACTTACTCCATGCCTCGGATGGTGTGGTCGAGATGGATATCGAAGTGGTTCCATTAGTTAACAGTGGGGAATGTATCTCCTCAGGTGTGTATAGATCCGAATGTTGTGCGAACTGAGCTAGTGACAAGGTGAATGAACTTCCCATGTATCGAAACATGATCAAAATGTCTCCAACTCTACTCCTTGTCTTAAATGTGTATGTGGTCATGAACTCGGTAACCATTTCCATGTATACCGGTTCATCAATGCTGAACAGTTTCTTGAAGGACTCAAACTGCTGACCCTCAACTGGATAACTGAGTAGGTTCTCTAGTCTTTGTCTGAATCCCAATACTTGCAACTTTTCCCAGTCCACATATCTAAAACGTCCGAACTTCTTGTCTCTCTAAATGCGTGCCATCTGGTCGTGATCAGGTGATGCACTAAGATAGGCGAGAGATTCTGTAAGTGGTCGTGCTGGGTTTAGTTTTTTCTTCTTCGGCGACATAGTACCTGAGAACATGAGAGATTTAAAGTAATGGATTCTCAAGAAGAAGAAAATTTAAAGCACTTATTGAAATTTTCAATGGAAGATTTGAAATGAGGGCTTTAAATTTTTGACAGTCCAAAGATTACAGTAAATATCAAATATCCCAAAGTGACCAATAATCAGTTTAAATAAGGCAATCATTAATAGGTGAAAAATATATAGTCATGAAATGGCAATAGCTTTATTGTGAAGTAATTTAATTTACAAAGTTTGGTGTTACCCAAATTTGAAATGTCATTATTTCACAATTTATAATTATAAGTAGGTTTTGACTTTTAAAAGTTCAAGTTGAAGTAAGGTTTAAAATTTCAATTGATTTGATTTAAGAATGCAATTACTTCAAGTTGACTTTTCAAGTCAAAGCTTACTTCAAATGATAACTTCGTATGCCAAAATTATATCCTATGCATGTAAATATGACCTAAACTATTTCAATCATTTCCTAATTGGTAAACAAGATAGGTCATGCAATAAGAGTTATGTCATCCATGTGTTTGATTTTATTCAAGACTTTTATTTTCACAATAATGATTTTCTAGTTATTTTGCCTACTTTGACTAGTCAAGCAAGTACAAGATTATAGTGAGCAAGAATTGTCAAGTAATCTTAATTTACTATTCTATTCAAGCAAGCTAGCTAATCTTTTGTAGACTTTCAAAAGTCAACTTGCTAATCCTAATTCATTCGCATTGTGCAATTAACATAGAGTAATCATTCAAATTACCATGATCATTTAAATACCTAAAAACTACACTTAATCACGCATAATTGTAGACTTAATTAATAGGTCAAAGTTCATCCTTTTAATAAAGTCAAACATGTGTGAATTAGCATGGGTAAGTGGTAGTAGTATGTAATTTCTAAGCATTCAATCAAGAAAAGTAGTAATTCCTGGTTACTAACTTAGCTAATTTCATAAAATAGGATATTCAAAGTTCAAAGTAGGTTTCTCATGATTATACCTTTACTGTAGTGCGTAAAACTTCAAATGTACAACCGAGAATAATATGCAAACAGGAGTTCAAAAGGACACAAAATTATAGAGTTTGATGGAGATTTAATGGTGGTTCATGGTGGTGTGGGTTTTGTGTGAAGGGGTGGCCGGCCATGGGGATCAAGAGGGAGGAAGAAAGTGTTTTTGATTTTGAATTATGGGGGTGCATGAAAGTCTTAATGGTCCCCTAGAAATATATGTCCTAGTTCCAAGTACCATATTCCTTACATGGTCCCTAATGTACTTTTAAGCTAATAATCTAAATTAACTTCTAATGTCTTATTAATAATGATTACGAATCCTAAGTGTATTTATTGTGACTTGTTACTTGTTAGTTTCTGGTCACGTTATAGATAATTTAGGGAACGCGCACATTTTTGCGGGACGATTATAATCAACCTAAAATATTGAACTTAAGTTATTTATTATATATATATATATATATATATATATATATATATATATATATATAACATAAACTTTCAAAAATTATATATTAAAAATAAGTCCGTTTAAAGTTGCGAGCCTCGACCTTTTAGGAAAGAATTGTTTTATGATTCGTTTCGATCTCTTCGTAAGGAAAGGGTCGAGATTTGTTCCCTTAGACGAATGTTTTTAGGCACAAAACATTTTGAAAGCTCCCAGATGACGTTATAAATTAAATAATGACTGTTCTGTATGTCCCCTAGGGTTTCTCTTTCTTCATATCCTAAATCGACAAGATCACTAATTAACTTATTATATGCCTTTCTTATCTTCTTAGGGTTTGACAATCCGTCGTGAGGTCTTGATCTTTGTAATTTAGATCGTGATTGAGTTTATCCATGATTTCCAGGAATGCTTTATCTTCTTGCGAATCAGGTTCTCCGGTTGTAGAATTGACTGTTCTAAAGAGTTTACTGATTAGGGCTTTTTGTGTGGAAGTGAAGGGGTATTTGGTGAAAGCGAAGATTTGAACAAGCTTAACGCGAAGGTCTTTCCGTTTAGCAAAGAAAGCGGTGTCATGTCTTTTGGTGGAATCAGGAAAAACGTCTCGCCATTTTGAGATCAAGTAAGAAGCGGGGTCAACGAAGAATGGAATTTTACCAGGGATGATGATAGGAATCATCGGGTCCCGTTCTACCCAGAACTCAAGTTCATTGATCATTGCAGCAACATTATGATTGATTAATATCATAGATATTTGATGGAAATCCATGTCGGTAAGTGATTCAAAAAGTAGATCCAAATCTGCTATAAACTTTGGTTCTTGGTCTCTGAAATTGGTGGAAGTGCTTTCGCATTCATGATTTGACAGGTGAGATGAGAAATAGAGTTGTTCGTCAAGATTGGTAATCTTTTCTCGTTGGTCATATGAAAAAGGAAAGTCGGAGGAGTCTAATTTCCTAACAAATGCCCTATAAACATCTATTCTGTGAGAAGGATTAAAGGATGCGCCGAGGTGGCGTTCTTCAGAACAAGGTTTTTCTGGCTCGACTGATGGAACTTTATCCACCACTCGATAGATGGTGTATTCGTGTTCTTGTGAAAGGAATGGAACTTTATCCACCACTCTATAGATGAGTTCACAGTCAGACATACCACGACATAGACGCTCACGTGCCATGTATCACTCCCGGAGTTCATCACAGGGCAGTAGCATGAGGACTATCAGAGGATCCCAGTCACCACCTCCTAGCTTGGATGAGATCTTGGCAGACTTGCTGGAGGTGACCGTTCAGGAGACATTTCTTCTGCGTTCCACCCACGCTAGGTTACCTTCATCTCACCGACTAGAGGGATAGACCGCGGGGAACTCCAGAGTACCCATCTTTGAGCATGGGGTTACTACTGCAGACCCTGCTGTCACATGGTCTATACTGAGGGCCCTTGAGGTCCATCACAGTGCCATCGCTGAGATCTACACTGCTCTGGGCTTCCCCTCCATACTTGTGTGCCCCTTTCAGATGGGACCTGATCCCGCTCCGCACATTCCACCGTGGGACTTATTTCCACCTTGGAGCATGACTGCGCAAGACCACCCCACTTTTACGGACCCACTAGAGGAGGAGGCTGCTGCACTAGGTGCTTGGATTCAGGATCCAGAGGATGGTACCGCATCTCCGGTCCACACTATCGAGGAGTCACCATCACCCACATCGGTCGTTGAAAACACGATTTTCATGGATGATGACTTCACCGATTGGGAGACGCTCTCTGCTGACATGGATTAGTTTCTAGTAGTTATTTGTGTTTAGTATTAACAAGTATTGTTGGTGTTTAATATTAACGTGTATCGATGTTTGTGAAGGATGTTGATTATGCAGAAATTGATGTAGGAATTATGGAACGAGTTCATTTTAGTGAGCCTGGTCCGTCTCCAGCAAATCCACATACACACGCAGCACAAGGGAGTATTTCTTCTAACCTTACTTTGCTTGATTAAAACACACTAAAATTCTAAGTAAAACTCTAAGTGTGGGATTATGTCTCATAAGAGAGAGTATAACTTCGAAAGATTGGCCAACGTTCGAAAACCTAAGTGTGGGATTAACCCAACTTGGGAATAGAATATTAGGGACAATGTTCTTTTAAGTGTGGGATGACAGTAGTATTCACTACTAAAGTGTGCAACATTAATTTTGATCAATATTTTAAGCAAAAGTCATGTTTTCAGCAAAATTTCAAAATTTTCAAAGTCAAAAAGGGTATTTCCGGTCAACAGAAATTCAAAGGCTTGGAATTAGATAATGTCGGGCAAAACCCTTTGAGGATTTTCAAACTCTGTTTCGAGGCAAGCAATCACATGACTAGGCACTAAACCACCAAACTAAGTGAGAATTCTTGAGCCATATAAAAGCATTCATCTTTAATGCTTCACTTTTTCGATTGTGAGTGTGCCAGTGTATGCTCTCTAGACTCCGAACTTGTTCAAGCAATACATTTCGAGATTACAAAAATGGGCATCATACATGACGAAGGTGCAATTAGAGGACCTTGACATTTCCTAGGATAAAAAAAACCCCTCTCGTAAAACCCTTACTTTCAAGCCTAACCTAACCAATGCTCACCTTCAGCATTGTAGATCAGCAGAAAACATGTTGAGCCTTAGCCTTTTCATTTCAAAAACTTACTTCAAAAGCCAATCCCTTCCTTCCTCTTTTGACCATAGCCTATGTTTCCGTGTTGTCAGAAGAATTACTAAAAGAAGTACGGAACGTTCCCAAAAGGATGAGCATCATCCGTAAAAGGAGCTCCAAGAAAAAGAAATTCAGCAAAAGCAAAGCTGTCAGAAGAAATCTAAAAGCCCGAGGATCATTTAAAGCCAAGGGAAAGGTTTATCAAAAGAAAACTTGAAAGAAAAAGCTGCAAAAGAAGGCTCAAAGAGAGGAAAATCCAAGAAGGAGCGCTACCAAGCGCCAAAGATAAGTCATCACAGACAACTCTTAGGCTATATTAAAACCCCCAAATAAACCACCTACAAAACCCTTCGTCCCTATATACTACTTTCACCCTCTTATAAATGTCTAGGGATAATTTAAATATGTGATTGTACTGTATGTCATGAGATTGCGGATGCTTTATATTATAAATAGATGTAGGAATTGAATCTTTATTGTTTATCTGCCAAACTCATGTTGTGACTAAAACTTTATCCAAAAATGAACGTAGCTAACTCATAGGGTATATGTCACTTAGTTATACTATGTTAGATTGAATCATTGAGCTCAGCATTGCCGGTGTTCTCTGGACAACACTAGGATCTAAGAGACACGAAACATGGGAGTAGAGGTAGATTAAGATTTAATTCGGACAGACGATATTTTTGAGACAACTTTTGGAATATCCTTGACTTAGATAACACCTTTGTACGCTTAAATTGAACTATTGCCTTGATTATCTTATTGCATGTTCTTGTTTGATTGTTGCCTTAGGATTATCATGATAATAAGATATATTTAGCCCTTAATTGTCGTGAAACAATGTGACGGCCCCTATTCGACGGTTCTTCGATATAGTACTGGAAATGCTTATGGCTGAGTACAAATGTATGGAAGTCGAGAACGACCGAAGGTAGTCATGTTATGAATCGATTAACAAACGTGTTACTTAGGTTTCTATTCTTAGTATAAACCATCCTTGTTTTCTTGCATACTTGAGTAATGTTGATAATTTGTATGAATAAGTGATGACATACTATCCGACCGTCTAGACCGGTTATTCCAACCTGTTCCGGCGAGGGTAAAACCTATTTACAAAATTGTTTATTCAACAAACTGTGCCATGATTCGGACGTCTCTGATGACCGAGATTAAGGAATAGGATTTGAGATTAGCTGTTGGATAATATGGACATGCATTTGAGAGAGCTTTCGGTGTATGTTTTAATATATTCTGCAACCCATGTTACATTCTATTTGCCTGATTGTGGACACCTCCGTGTTAGCCCGAAAGAAGGACTGTAGAATAGCTCACATTAACCTACAAATTTATCCTCATTAGAACTCCTCTTATTTAACTTCACCTAAACCACTTCATAGTAGACAATCGCTTTAATTGTTGAACGCCCGAAGTAACCTCCACCTTATAGTTTATCTTAAATTTAATTTTAATTTAGAAAAACCCAAAACCAAAACCATCTTTCTGAGCCCCAGCTAAATTCATAAAAGTTCCTAAACCCTCATAATTTCAATTCGTCGCGCTTTGAAGAACGACTCTAGGTCATACTTATCCTTTGCTAGCCCTTAGATTAGCAATAGTAGTAACCCTAGGCCCCAGCCTTACAAATTAAAAACCCACTGCTGTGCTGCATCTCCATTAGAAATTCCAACGACCGGTGTGCAGCGCAACAACATGCTTGTTTTGTTTTACATGTGAACGCAAGTATCAAAATATCGCTATATACCGCAAGAGTTGTTTTCTCTAATCATTTTAAGTCCTCTATCATAGTTTGGTAATACTTTTGCAGCGTGAATGTTAGTGTATGATACCATATGTGATTGACAATCCCCGTCCGGGTTGGAAGCCCCAACTGGTCAAACGGACGCATTATCATTTGTTCATACGAGTGTAGATTAGGCACTCACAGTGAGGCACTTATGCCTCCCGAATGGTTAGGTTATTTTGGCTTACCTTTCTTGGGAAGGGTGAACCGTCCTCGTCGTCAGAAGGACTTAACCGGACCAGTCAGGCCGACAATCAGTGAAGTCTTATAATTTGTTTTCTAATTACTTAATTATTATATTTACTTTGATACCTATATGCTTTTACACATCTTCTTCTTCATAACATACGCACATATATTATTTGGTTCGCGGTTTTGAACCAAAACCGAAGAACCGCACTAGAACCATATAAATCGTCTAATGATCAATACTAAAAAGTTCTTGTAATTCTAACATAATATGGATACATCTAGTGACGGATTTAGGATTTACAGTGACCATTAACATTGGTATCTTACTTTTTGTGAACCCGTAGCACAAATAAAATTTTTAACAAAAAGTGCAATTTTTTATAAGAAATTTACACTATATGTAACGAATGGACCTAGCAACTATGACTCATACCATCTACATGGCTCAGCCCCTGGATACATCTATGTTTTTTTCAAACAAAACATGCATGTATGTCGAATACAAAAGAATATGGTTGATCAAGTTCCAAAAAGATTTATTAAATGGATCAAACGTTAATAATTTATTAATTTATTAGAAAAAAATGATCGGGGAAGTAGTACCCAATTTAAATTCACAAGTTCTGGTATACTAGAGGTGGCAAAATGAATGGGTCGGGTTGGGTTGGGTCGGGTTTAGATGGGTTTGGGTCTAAATGGGTCTGGGTCTAGATGGGTCATTTAGAAGGATGAGTCTAAACGGGTCCTGGTCAAATGGGTCTCGGGTTGAGTCGGGTCATCGGGTTCACCATTTTTTTTTTTTTTATTTGACTGAAAAACGAAAAAAATGAAATAAGGTGGAAAAAAAAAATTATCCGCTAGACCCATCCAAACTCGTTGGTTAATTGTTACACAATTATAGGTTATATTGAAAAACCCATTTAGACCCATCCAAAAAATAGGGAGGAGACCCAACAAACCCATCCCTTTTTAAAAATTAACCAAATAGATTCATAATTAACCAATGAGTTTAAAATTGCCACTATATCTAAAAGTTTACTAATTTTGCCGCCAAATGATTTAATTTTTCATACTCCGTATAAAAGATAAGATGGAAATAATTGTTAAAGGTACCCTCCCTACAAACAAAAACACTTCCATAAAATACATCCATCCATCCACGTCATCAATCCGCGTGAACGCTCCTTCCCTAACTTCCCACTCTAAATCTCCTCCGTTGATTTCTTGTAACAACAACAAACTGTTCCTCATAAATTTGTTGTCTTCATACACCAACACACACAAACACTCTGAAGCTGACATCTCACAAACATCAATAACCACAATCTTGTTTTTGTGTTTCTCAAATGGGTACAGAACAAGTTAGCAAACCCACCTCACTTCCCCCATATCGTCAGGTAATTTTTATGAAAATCATTAGTTTTTACCTTTTTATTCTTGGGTTTTTATTATTTTATACATCTTTGAATCTTTATATCCTTTGTGTGTAGATGATATTTGCAGCAATTGATGGGTTGAAACAAAAGGAAGGATCAAACAAGTCATCAATATCCAACTTTATGGAATCAACATATGGAGATTTACCGGCTGGTCATATAACTTTGTTAACTGAACACTTGTACACATTAAAAGAAAGTGGTGAGCTTGTGTTTTTTAAGAACAACTACATGCGACCCGACCCGACTGCGCCTTTGAGACGTGGGAGAGGTCGTCCACCAAAAGCTAAGGATCCGAATGCTGTTGAACCCTTGAAGGAAGCAGTGGTTCAGGGCGAGTCAGGGTCGGAGGTTAAGAGAGGAAGAGGGCGCCCGAAAAAGAACCCGAATACGCCTTCGGTTCCAAAGAAGGTTAAGGTTTCGGATGAGGGTGAGAGTGAGAGTGGTAGTGGTAGTGGAAGAGGTAGGCCAAGAAAGGTGCAACCAGAGTTGGCTGGAGTTGAAGCTAATTGAGTTGGTTTGGTTGATGTGATTTAGGGTTTGGTTGTTTATGGTTTGGGTTTGTAGGGTAGAGATTTAGTTATATGTATATTTATGATGATGATGATTATGATATGATGTAAGTTGCAGGTAGTGGATGTGACTATTGTAGTTTAATTTTAGATTATTTAAATTAACAATGGAATGAGATGATGTAGTTGTAGTTTTTGGGTGTGGTGTTGATTTGAATTCGTACTTTTGGGTGTGCAAGTAAAGAGTATTCAGTTATTGTTGATGTGAATTTAAGTTAAACTTGTGCTTTATGTTCAACTTCAACTATGTTCATGTACGGTGAATCATTTCTTCTTCCCGTCGGTTTTCGATTTAAGGATTGAAATTTAGAAGTGTTGGGTTTTTTTGGCTATTTAAACGTTCAATATATACAACAAACAACAATTCACTCATTTGGAAATTATGGATAGGGTAAAGATTCACATGATCGAATATAATCTTTGATCGTGTTTGGAAATCAATTTTTGAAGACAATATTTTGACCTATAATTGTTCATGAAATTCATTTTGAGATAGTTCAAGAAATGTCAATATTTACTCCGTAATATATATATATATGACTCATTCAGGATAGACTGGGCGCCTAGAATCCTTGATACATGTTAGCACTTTCTGAATTGTTTGTCACAAAACTATCCTTCCGCCTGGGACGAATTTGATGATGCGAAACTTCACCTTGTGGACCTGAATTTGGAGGTTGTTTTCTTCTTATTATAAAGTACCGTTTCTTGTCTGTGCTTCAACTTTGACTAAAGTTGGGTCCTCTAACATGTCTTAATCTACTCCATCACTTGTGAGTGAAAATAGCTGAAAACGAACCGAAATTTAATAGGCAAATGATTTTATATTATCTATCACGGGGTATGTCTTTATATAGGGGTGTTCAAAGTCGAACTAATTTCATATTTGAAGATGAAACGTTTAGATATCTGGACTCGGATATCCTTATACCATATAAATCATTTTTTTTCCAGTTTACCATTTGTTCTAATCTTTCTATTAGAGCACAAGGAGTGGTTGATGAAGTTTCGGTATTTAGTTCAGTGTTCAAATGAATACTGAACTTGAATACTGAGGCTGAAAAGTGAGATAATGGTTAACCTTGAGGTTTAGTGTTTAGTAGATTATTTTATTAATTTTTTTAAGGGAAAAAGTTTTTTTTTGTTAACCGCTTGAAACAAAAAAATACAATTAAAAAATACAAAAACATTGCTTTTTCACCGTTAATAACTGCACTACGAAGAACACTGAAGAAGAACATTGAAGGGGAGTGGAGAACATTGAACCTTCAGTGTTTTTTGTGATGAACGCTGAAAAAAAGTGAAAGCACTCCCTATGAAAGCCTCCTTTCTCATATAATTCCAACCAAAAAAGCTTTTGAATTTATATATATATTTTTTGAATTTTTTAAAAATGCACACACTAAACTAGCCAAAAATGTTTGACACATTAAATTTTGGCAAACCCATGGCAAAGAAAGACTTGGTCTCCACTGATAAAAAGTCTTCTAATGACTTTCTTATACAAAAAAAACCTTTTGAAAAAACTTCTGGAAGGCACTTGTAGCAATGAGAGACTAGTGCAGTAGGGACTGATCCTCTAGTTAGCACTAGGTATGCTAATCGACCTCCGAAGCAATTTAACAAGCAGAACAACTGCGTACAAGAATATTTAAAACCCACATATACATAGCACAGAAACAGTCTCCTGTGACATTTAAGTCGCATAATAAGTTTTGAGATCCATAAGACATTTAAGTCACATAGTTTTGACTTTTGAGATCCATAAAAGAAAAAGCCTGACAAACTTAATCCATGTTTTAGGTATACCTTACTTAAACTTCTGACCCCTCATGATTGTCTATATCTATGTTTTACTTAATAACGGTATCCGGATATGAGATGCTATTATGAACTTGTTTATGTCTCACCCATTATTTGATATGGGTCACCTTCAACTATTTACCTCTATGCGCCTCTTGTATATTGCTGCTTCAGAAAGAGAGAGAGGTTAAAACACGAGAGAAGTCAAAATCCACCACTTCCTTCAAGTTCCAGACTCTAGGGTCCTTGATGACCCAAGCCACACCAACAGCCATTGTAATTGTGAGAAATGCTGTAGCCTTTAAGCAACCATGACCATGGGAAAACTTTGCAACTATAGCTTTGCAGTGCTTGTCCGCGTCTTTGATCAATGCTTCACTGACACCGCTAGCCAACGCCTTCTCGTTCTGTAGGGCAACAATAAATAACCAAGTTAGCATAGCAATTCAGTTGGCAGTGGTTCATGTTAAGGGCTAGATTATACAATGTGAGCTGTGTGTGTGCGTGCGTGCGTGTGCGTAATCTGACAAGTTTCGAGATCTGTTTACAGAAAACGCTACAGCAATTTTATTTGAAATCCACGTTCAATAAGCTGGTACATACAAAGCAAAACACCTAACCACATTTTAGTCTTTTGACAAAAACGATTCTCAGTTTATGATTTGAAAAAAGAGAGTACATGGTCGGAGTATATATAGAACTTATACTTCTTTTATATTAGCAAGTTTTACAAAACCTGTAACTTTTTCCAAGAAAAAATATTTATAGAGATTAAGGGTTACCTTATCCCTGAAACTCTTCAAGGCTTCTTTCAAATGATCAAGACTGGAAAGCTTAACGGACTGCATCCTCCAATCATCAGACAGTTTCCTTAGAACCACCACACTACCTTCAAGATTATCAACATATATATTTTCCTGTTTCAAATTATACAGTGAGAATCCCAGAAACGCAACCAACAACAAACAAATATATGTATATATTAAAAAACATTTATAAAGTTTACCCATTGCTTGTAACAGTCTGCACTTTGGCTTAAACACCATATGAATATGTCACTAGCTTCACCTGCCAGAGCAGATTTGCCTGTATACATGTTACATTATTAGACATCAATGATGTATGTATACATAGGTAAATAAACAGCTGGGTCAAAACACGTTGAGTCGGTGGGTTGAACGCAAAGACTTCTTTGTTTATTTTGATATTCATAAATAACTAATGTAATACTCCATAGAAACCATTACGAAACTAGAGGTACCATAAAGCATTAAAGAGGTTATGGATACCTGATAATTGTTTGGGAGACTCAAACAATTTGACCCATTTCTTTTTAGATAAATATTTTAGTTCACCCATTTCACACTTTAGCAGTTACGTGTAACCCAAATTGACCAACTTCAATATGAAGGAATTGAAATCTCCCCTACTCTAACTATAATAAGATAGTATCAAAGAATACCGGAGATAAAAATTGGATAATCAAAATATGAAGATAAAAGAACATATGAATCTTGCCTTGTCCAGCAGCTTTAGCAGCAATGGGTAATAACTGCTGTGTAAGTTGCTTCATAGCTTTACTGCCAGGGGCAACAGCAAGTGCAACTTCCTTCAAGAGGGGATAGACGGCTTCAAATCTCTCAGTTGCCTAGTAAGAAATACATCAAATGCAGTTTTGTTAATTCCATTCACATATTTATAAAATTTGGCAAGGAGTACTAAATTTGATAGTCTAAACTATCCCAGAGAGAAGTCACCTTGACACGAGCTGCAGGAGTAGGAAAGGTTGATCCCATCAGAAGCTCGAGAGCTGGGGGAGGCACAACACGCTCTCCCTTTCTCACAGCACCATTAACTAGAATTGTACGAGCTTTCGGGGACGACACAATCCTACATATGTGAGTACATTAATTTCCTACTAACATAGAAAAAATAAGGTACAGAAATTTGCAATAAATAGCAAAGCCTTAAACAGTAAGAGATTGGCAAGAGTTGGGCACATTCACTTCATTTTAAAATTTTCATCAGACTATAAAGATTGTCGGTTGGACCATTTAACTTTCAGGGACCTTTATAAAAAGCATTTACTCACATCAGCATTTACAGGTTTCATGTTTAATAATACAAACTGGTTAATTTTGAATAGTGTAATGACTAAATTAGTAATGAACTAAAAATGCCAATTTATTGTAAATTACCCTTGTAAATAAGGAAAATCGTAAGTAAATGCAACATACTAAGTACTTATGAATGCAAATAGTCTTTTAAATCGTTAATTGGTACATATCTGCTATATCATACAAAAGAATGCAGCTTGCTACATGTATAGGGCACAAAATGGTATGTATGAAAAAATGAAATGGTTAAAACTTGCGTAATAAGTGGTTATCATGTTGCAGTTTAATGGTTAAATGATTATGTTCCGAATACCGATAAAAAGTGAATATTACATTGCATTATATTGCAATTTGCCATAATAAAGATCTAATGATAAAACTAAGCAGGGTTTATGTAAGTGTTATATACCTCTCAACCAATTGCAAAATAAGGTCTCGGGATTGAGGATTACAGCCTGATTTACTGCACGCTATTGGCAAGAGCAAGTGCACCCACATAAACAGCCCCACGACAAGGTCACCTTGACAACCCTATACAAAATCCACTCTTATTAAAGTTGATTCATAGCCTACTAAAGAAAGTATAGGTATTATAAGTGCTTACCTGAGTGATAATCCACAATATGACTGGAAGCTTATCTTGCCCTAGATACTTGGAAGTATCTTTCATGATAGGCAGAAGACTAATCAAAACATCAGGTTTACGCTGTGATACCATTGCCAGAACCACAAATATGGCAACCTGAGAAAATAATAAATGCATGATGCACATTCATATGAAAGCTCAGTCAACCTTTTTAGCATGGATCTATCTCCAAAAATAAGAAAATCGCATAACCATACACATTATATTACAATTCCATACCAGATCAAGCAATATTGCCGGGTAATACCTCTAATAGCCCTAATGTCCACCAGTTTCACTACATTTTTTTCATGGCTTAATTAGTAAACTTACATGGGTTGTAACTCGTAACCATTACTCACTTTTCCTTTCAGGTTTCAGTTTAGAAGGAAACTTCTCCCGCATCATGAAGACGCAGGTGAAGCGCATGCAGTGTATCATAATAATAATGTTGCTTCGTAAGAGTATGAATGACAGAAGTAAACCCTAAAATGGATCTATCTCCAAATATAAGAAAAACGCATAACCATACACATTATATTACAATTTCATACCAGATCAAGCAATATTGTCGGGTAAGACCTCTAATAGCCTAATGTCCACCAGTTTCACTAAATTTTTTTCATGGCTTAATTAGTAAAGTTACATGTGTTGTAACTTGTAACCATTAATCACTTTTCCTTTCAGGTTTCAGTTTATAAGGAAACTTCTCCTGCATCATGAAGATGCAGGTGAAGCGCATGCAGTGTATCATAAACTAATGTTGCTTCATAAGAGTATGAATGACAGAAGTAAACCCTAAAATGATCTATTTCAACTATCTGAATGACTCAAAAAGGTTATTAACATCCTGCAGTGTATGAACTTTAGAGGTATCTTTTATATATTCACAATTTCGCATGCAAGGGGTTACTTCTCGGTTTCGTCTGGTCATTAATAACTTAACTACAGCTAGATAGAAACGATGCTATTAAGGAGTCCTATTGAAACAGACATTCACACATGGTAACCACTTCATAAAATAATTGAATGGATGAAGAATGGTATATAATTAGGTTTAAAATTTAAAACTTCTGTACAACTTAATAATGACCCAAATGGACAAGTCAACATCTCATGATGATTTAGAATTGCCTTTGGTAGTAATAGAAGAATTGTGATTGGATTCAAATCAAGATTGAGGTACTACCTCATAGGAATCTAGGAGAAACTATGTTATGTGCCACTAAATGAATAGATATACACACCAAACCTACCACTTCATATAAGATAGACACACTAAAATGAGCAGAGGACACCTCTTGAAGAGGCGTAAACCGTAAATAGACCAACAATGACTGGAGGAGACATTTGGTTGATTAAATTGTCCAAATTACTACGATTTGGTTGTTTAACTTGTCTAAGTTACTACGACTTGGTTGATTTGATTATGTTTTGAAAACGTCTACGGCCCGTTGGTAAATTGTTGTAATAATAAATCTCATTATTATTATTATGATTTGAAATGTTATGTTCAAAGACGTATCCCGATGTGTTTTAAAAGTCGTATCGTATAAGTGTTTGAAGTTACACAAGTTTGACACTTAGTAAAAATCCATATTTTCAAGGTTCTGATTTGTGCGACGCTGGGTGCGACACTAAGTGTGACATAGGCTAATGTGTCGCTGGTCAGGACTGCGACATAGGTCTTGTGTCGCTATATGCGACATTCGCAATTTAATTCGACATAAGATATTGTGTCGCTATGTGCGACGAGAATGAGTTCTGCGACATAGTGTTTTGTGTCGCTATATGCGACACCCGAAAGTATTGCGACATAGACATTTGTGTCGCTATGTGCAACATAGGACATGATTTTTTTGCGACATAAGAGCTTGTGTCGCAGGTGGCCTGGAGCCTTTGCGACATAACAGGCTGTGACACCCGACAAATTAGGGCTAACTATTAGTTCCTAATCATCTGCTAATACTTGTAATTAGTGCTAGATTAGGCTAATTGTATGTATCAATATATATATATATATATATATATATATATATTGGAATATGTATACACGTACGCGATTATGTTCAATCGTGCATTTTCATATCGGGCGGATCCCTATACATTAATACGGACGTTGGTGAACTCAATTTATTAAATAATATGAAATTATTTGATAAACATACTTATTTCCAAATATTATTGCGATAATATTTCATAAGCATTTCGTATCGTATGTAATGCTCAGAAACGACCGAAAACACGCGAAACGCACCTACTAATGTTCCAAGACGCTATTTGGGATGTAACTGCTTTTAATTTTCATGCGAAACATAGTAAGTCGAGATATAGATCAACTATAAGTCCTCCATAGGGTTATAAAAGGTGTATTGAACACTAAATACAGAGGTAATTTTCTAAAATAGGAATTACTCTATCATATGAGTATAAGAAAATGACTAAATAATCACTCTCCAGGATTCAAAAAGGTATGCCTTGTCCATCTTCATGAAAATGTGTTCTTGTTGCAGGCTAATTCAAACACTATCATCAGAACCCTCAACATCTAAAAGAGCAAAACACCTAATCACCCTATGTTATGTCAACGCCGGTCCTCAACAACATATAACCATATTCAAGCCCTATAATTATCTTATATAAGAAAAAAAAAACTGTACTCACGAACGTTATAGTTCCACCCTAATGCAACTAACCACTGAAAAATCAGCACAAAAGCTACACTATATATCTCTCTCGATGACCTTGTGCAATAAGCTAAGAGCTCATCTTAAATTCTTAATAATCCTCGGAATTGACAGCTACTTCTATATTTAATCAACCAAAAAAACGCCAATCAATCTCCGTAAACAAGCTTACAAGTCTAATGTCATTCTCCTTTTCTATAGTCAACATTACAATAACAATGCTACCATGGCGTTAAGTAATCATATGAGCTGCATTTTATTCATACTCATATGTTGCAACAGAAGAAGGCATACAAATTTCTAAAATTATCAACAACAGATACAAGGTATACAAGATTGAGCACATAAGTATATAGGACTCCAAATGCCGGGTTTTAATTAATTTAATTTACTTATTTTTAAAAATATTACCAAACAAGTTTCTAATGTGATATAACCTACACTATCATAGTATCATCGATTAATTCATCATCATAATTAATAACACCGTATGAAGGAAGTAACAAATTTCAGCGATACCAATACCTGCGATTTTGAAGGTGCCTGCTGAACTACCTTCTTTGAACCCTTGACAGTTCCTTGATGAAGAGCCAGGTCAGCAAATATACTATCCAAGCACCAAATCACAAACGACCCGAGCGCATCTACAGGCTGAAGGTTCAGCCAGTCAGCAGCTGTCCTACAAACATCTTCAGATATTTGTGATAAAGGAATCTGCATAATAGTCAACAAAATCAGTCAACAAAAAAGGTATTCCGTAATCATTACAAAAGCGAAATTTAATTATTGTTAGCTGTTACATCAATCATCTTTTCAACAGAAGCTTCCTTCAGTGTTTTCGTCCATGGAAACTGAGATGCATTCACATTCGCAAATGCTCGACCAAAATAATCAGCGAATCTCATCAGCCGTATATCCGCTTGTGATTCATACGATTCCTAAAACAAAACAAAAACTCATTATTTATTTCATTCAATTCAATACAAATTAATTAAATCGGATCAAAATTACATATACATTAAATTCAATTACCGTTATATCAGCAAGAAAAACAGCCAGATCATAATCATTGATCTTCGCTGAAGCTTCAGCAACACTGATTTTAGGTTTCTTCACTTTCTTCGGTTTGCTCTTCTTAACCTCAACTCCGGCCGAATTCTCGGCATCAATGACGTCATCCTCGCCGTCGTTCCGAGCAGCAGCATCATTTTCCGGCAGCCGATCGATCGAACGGAAAACAGCACCGGAATCATGATCGGAGAATTTTTCAGTCACATTATCAGTGTTTTTACGTTTCGATTTCTTATACGACACCGTTTTCCATCCGTGATCGTCGTTTTCAGCGTCACTCCTGTTCGCACGCTCTATATCTCTCAAAATCGCTCTAAATTCTGCTGAATTTTCGTTCATTGTAACAGAAATTGATTAAACGACACCGTTTTTGGATAGTAGTAGTAGGTCTCCGGCTATGACTGGTAGTCGCCGGTGAGGAGAGATTATAGGTGTGTGTAATGAGAGAGGGAAACGTAAATATAGGCAGGAGAGAGATAGCTGGGTTCAGTTGGTGATTGAAGTGTAAATTACGTTTTTACCCTTTTAAAATCAAAATAGGTGTGCATAAACTGAAACTTTTAGCTTAAAATAATTGTACGTTACATATGAATTTATATTTTTTTTACTACCCTTACAAGTTTTTTGTCTATATTGGATGAGAATAGGATTTATGTTATTTAATTCGACAACGGAATTTGATAAAAAGACGTCACCACATTTAATCTTTAAGTGCTAAAAATAGTACTCAATATATTATATTATAATGTTATTATATTATAATAATAAAAAATTATCATAGGGTTATTAAGTACGTGCAAATATAATATTATATTCATAATTTGTAGCGAATTATTCGGATTTACATTGTATGTAATGAAATTGTAATATTTACTATTTATTTTGGTCAAAAGAACGATCGTAAGACACGCCACGTGGCACATTATATAGTTTATACATCAAAAAAGTAACAAATACAATGTAAATAAATTACAAGTTCGTTACATACAATGGAAGTTCGAGTAGTTCGCTATATACAAGAAATGTCTGACTATTGTTGATATATTTGCAAGCATAAACTATAAATAATAATAATAATAATAATAATAATAATAATAATAATAATAATAATAATAATAATAATAACAAGTGATTTCTAACCTGCGCTTTGCGACGGAACAAATATACTTATGTCAGTTTATGAAATAATTTGGTATATACGCAACTTAAAAGTCAGTGTTTTGTATGTAGTCAAATTCGGATATTCGAATGGTTTTATGAGCTACGTATGGACGTAAACTTTATGTTCATTGGTCAATTATTTTATTTGGAAAGACAATAAAAGTATCTAAGATATTTACGGTATTTGCATTAGAATTGGATGTATATTACTTTTATTTATTAATTGCAAAATTACTCTAGAAAATGTTTAAGATTTATATAAGCAATTTAATTTATACGACTTTCATACCACATCTACATAAAAAATTTCAAAATAATAATTGCAATTTTTACCCATACTCATTTCTCTATATTGTACCTGGCAACGACATGCACACCTATATTGTGATACCCACTAAATTAGGACTAGTAATTAGTGCCTAATCAATTGTTAATACATGTAATTAGTTCTGTGTTAGGCTAATTAATGTATCAGAATATATATTGATGAATATATACAACTATGCGATTTGATTAAATCGTACAAGTTTCAAATGGAATGCAGTTCGATTCAATAAATACGGACGTTGGTGAACAATTTTATTAAATAATACAGTATTATTTAATAACACTATTATATCCAAAAATATTATTTTGATAATATTTCAAATCAAATTCATATCGTACAAACAACATTTACGCGATTAAAATAATAAATGCGCGAACAATTGAAACAAGAATAAGTTATATGTTATAACTCAAGTAAAGGTATTTGATGAAATACTTCAACAAAGAAAACATTAATAAATATTCGTATTTTAAAATAATTATTTAACGTTTAAACAATCGGAAAACGAACACCTTACGGAGCGCAACCACGGGGAACAAAATTTGAGACACACCCACAAGGGGTGGGCCCCACTAGAACCGGACCAAAGGGAGGTGTAGCACCCCCAAAATTTGATGATTGAGTTTAGCGGAAGCATTTAGTTAAGTATGGGGAGTGCCACAATACACAGTACATGCATACGTATCAGAGCTTATGATTACAACAGAACATAATATATTAAGATGCCAAATGTAATAGTTACAAAGTTTACGATTTGTCAAATCGTACAAATGTAAAAGTTATTAAGTTTACAAAAGTAGATTTCGTAAATATGACTAAAATCACTTTAGTTATACAAAAGAAATCCAGTTGTCAAAAGTTGG
Source organism: Pseudognaphalium luteoalbum (assembly GCA_963422505.1). Lineage (NCBI taxonomy): Eukaryota > Viridiplantae > Streptophyta > Magnoliopsida > Asterales > Asteraceae > Pseudognaphalium > Pseudognaphalium luteoalbum. Next base: position 48,160,414 of record OY730197.1, read on the forward strand.
CATCCTATTCCTTCGTGGGTCGCCTATGTTCCATGTGTGCAGGATGTCTTACATGCAGCTAATTCCCTGAAAAACATAGTAAAAGTCAACAACGAAGTTGAGTGAATTAACAGGTTTTATGTTTGCAATAGTTGAATCAAGTTTGTAAGCACAGTTGTTGAAACAATTACGTTCACAAATAGTTATTGCCATAATAGTTAAGTAAACATTTTGTGGAATGTTATCCAAATATAGTTCGGTTGGGATGTTGCCCAAAATACAGTTCACATACATTGCTGGTCATTCTCCAGCGTTTCCAAAACAGTACCGGTCGTTCTCCGGTCTAAAGACGCACGGGTCGTTCTCCCGTCCAACTCGGCCAGTCGTTCTCTGGCAATAAATACTGCTGGTCGTTCTCCAGCGAAACACAGTACCGATCGTTCTCCGGTCTAAAGACGCACGGGTCGTTCTCCCGTCCAATTGGCCAGTCGTTCTCTGACACTAAAATACGTTGTTGGTCGTTCTCCAGCGTTTACATAAAAAGTACCCGTCGTTCTCCGGTTTACCAACTAAGTTTTATCACATTTATAGTATGAAAATGTTATTTCATAAATACCTTTTTTGTTGTAAGGGTTCAATAGTTCAAAGTACTCAAATTGTGCGAGTAAACAAGTATGATAAACAATCATGTAAGCAAAAGCAGTTATGACAATCAATAAAGCAGTTGACTATGTTTCTCACCCCAAGTTGAAAACGGTAAAACAGTTAAAAGTGGGGCTGTGAACTCACCTGTTGAGCTAAGTAAAGTTGCGAGCGGTAGCAAAGCCTAAATCCAAGTAGGTCACTAACGTCCTAAACGTAGGAATAATCATATAAGCGGTTGGCTAACAGTCTAACCATGTTACTCGTTTATTTAATGAAAGATCCTTGTTTATTTTGTAAGTTCGATACGAGACGTTGGTAATATTTTGTGAAACGTTTCAAGGTGTAATTTATTGTTTCATGGTGTTTCATAAGGTATGAAATTGTGTACGGGGGTCTGGGGGCAGCGTCCCTGGTAGTGGGGTCCAAGGGGTGGCAACCCCTGGCGGGGTCCAAGGGGCAGAGCCCCTGGCTGGGGTCGAGCTGGAAAACGCATTTCTACTATGTTTCTGTATTGAAAACGCATCCGAATTCTAAATTCGGAGTAAAATCAAGTAGTAAAATCTGGTTCCGACACTTAGTGAAAAACATGTGTTTTTAAGGTTCTGAGTTTTGCGACATAAGTATTGTGTCGCTAAAAGGTTCTGCGACACAAGGGTTTGTGTCGCATTCCTGCGACATCCGCAAATAAATGCGACATAGGCATTTGTGTCGCAAATGCTGCGACATAAGTAGTTGTGTCGCAAGTATGCGACAGGTGATTTATGCGACATAAGCCGTTGTGTCGCATAGTGCGACGTAGAAATGGTACTGCGATACAAAAGCTTGTGTCGCACTACTGTTTTCGGTCCCGTGCGACACAATGAGCTGTTTGACGAAAATCTTAATTTTTCAACCCAAAAACGTTTAGATCTTTCATATAATGACTTGTAACATGATTGTACACTATAATAACAAAGGAAAAGTGAAAGAAAAGTGATTTTTCATACCGAATCGAGTGAAATCCGAAAGTTAGGTGAGTGGATGAAGATGGTGATGGAAATGGTGTTCTTGAGCTTGAATCTTGAAGATGAAGTTGATGATGAGTTTTGTTGTTGTTGTTATTCCGAAAATACCAAGAAAATGGTGGTGATTTGGTGATTTTTGGTGAGTTTTTAGAGAGAGAATTGAGAGAGAATGGGGATGGAGTGAGAGAGGGAAAATGAAAATGAGGTGAAAATGAGGGTGGGGTGGGGGTGGTGTTGGCTTATTTTTGGGGCCAAAAGTGAGGGGTTTTTGTCCCAAATTTACGGTATTTAGCCCGTGTTCATTTACCCGATCGTTAAATGTTAAAATGTTTTTAAACGATAGGTTTTTAAATATGTTTTCGATTATACTTTTAGTTGAAATATTTTATTTAAAATAATTTAGTTGAGTAATAAAATTATAACTTTGTTTTAGTTTAGTTTAACTTATATAGTTCAAGTCGTTTCAGTTTACGAAATAAACATTATTTGACAAAAATGCTTTGTAAATATTATCAACAGAATATTTAATAAACGCTAATGTTAATTAATAATTTCATTTTATTAATAAATTTTGTTCACCAACAGTCGTATATTTTTGTCGCGTTGTTGAAATCGTTCTGTACATAATTACACTATTTATGAATTGTAATACCACGCGTATTAACTAGTTGGGCTTTGCTAGACTTATCTCTAAAATGTGTTGTGAATTCACTCTAAGTTAGGGAATTAGCCTAAAATGCGTGCAATTAACGTTTATAATTATGTTGAAATTGCGGGGTGTTACAGGAGGGGACATCACCCCCCTCACCTTTTCCCTCCTCATTCCATCTTTACTTCTTTCTTCTCTTTTCTCTCCCTCTCTTTTCTCCCTAAACAAAAACCACACCACCACCATCACCTAAATTCACCAAATAACACCCTTAAACAACCTCAAATCGTCTTGCTTGTTTGGAGAAAAAGAATAACCGCGGCACGATCTACACCCCCATCTTTTCGGATTTCTCCAGCGTTAAGTCGTAAGTTTTCTGACAAAATTCGAAACTCTCCGATTTTACTTATTTTTACTTGTTTGTGGGTTATTTAAGCTTAAAATGTCCAAATATGGGTTGGGTAAAAGTTTCAAGTCAAATGGAAATCGGAAAACACGTTTTCGGCCCAAATTCCGGCCAACAGCCCGTTATGTCGCAGAGGCTCCAGGCCACCTGCGACACAAGCCCTTATGTCGCAAAACCATTACTTATGTCGCATATAGCGACACAAGCCCCTATGTCGCAAAACCACCACTTATGTCGCATATAGCGACACAAGAGATTATGTCGCAACACCTTCGGATGTCGCATATAGCGACACAACACCTTATGTCGCATTAAATTGCGGATGTCGCACTTAGCGACATAATGACTTATGTCGCAGTCATGATCTACGACACAACAGACTATGTCGCACCTAGAGACACAAAGCCTTATGTCGCACACAGTGTCGCACAAATCAGAACCTTGAAAACATGGATTTTTACTAAGTGTCAAACTTGTGTAACTTCAAACACCTATACGATACGACTTTTTTTAAACACATCGGAATACGTTTATAAACATGAACATTTCGAAATCATAATAATAATAATGAGATTATTATTACAACCAATCACCAATGGGCCGTACACGTTTTCAAAACATAATCCAATCAACCAAGTCGTAGTAACTTGGACAAGTTAAACAACCAAATCGTAGTAATTTGGACAAGTTAACCAACCAAATCATAGTAATTTGGACATTCTAGTTGGACGAACAACTACAAAGGTAGTATTCCGAGATACCTACTCATGTTATAACCATCGCGTGTCTTGGACACCCTCAGGTTACAAGTCTTCGGACATCAACTCACAGCTAATCAATTCAAGTTTATTTCGATAAACACTCAAGGCTCAGGTGAGTCTCATAGCCCCTATTTTATGGTTTTCATCAGGGGTGTGATTACATTGCTCGTTTTGTTTTACAATATAAACGCAAGTACAATACAAATCAAATACTACATGAGTTGTTTTCACTAATCATTTCAAAGCCCTTCACAACATAGTTTGATAATACATCTGTAGCGTGAATGTTAGTATATGATATCATATAGGATTGACAATCCTCGTCCGGGTTAGCTCGCACTAACTGGTCAAACGGACGTATTAGCATTTGGGAAGACGAGTGTATATTAGGCACTCGTAGGAGGCACCTCAGTTGGGTTTCCTTAATTGGACCTGACACTCAAGTTAAGCTCAGACTATGTGCTCATGGTTGTATAACTTTTATTTTGCTTAATTGCATTTTAAATTCAATTAAATCTTACGATTCATACAATTATGTGTTGACATAGAAACCTGTGAGCTCACCACCATTTCGCTGACCAATTTTAGCATGTATCACAGGTACACAACAGTAGGATGACTGCCCAATCAGGATTCATTAGCTCGAGTCTTCATTCAATCAATCAGAGATTTAGTTGCATTATTATATTTTGTATAAAGTAATTATGTAATGTAAATCTCTCAATTTCAAGGAACTGAGCTAATGTAAGCAATATTTTTGATGTAAACTTTGGTTTTATCAATACAATGTAAAATGACGCATTTAGTGGTCGTTCATTATATTTTTGTGCTTGTGATTATTGATTAGTAGCGCCCAGACCCGATTCGCTTCCGCAACCTGAATTTGGGGGTGCAACAGATATACCCATAATAAACTCACTTTACGAAACCTCTTATATTGATCATGAATAATTTCTTAATACCCTTTTATAAATATCAAACTATACGCTATTAGATTACTCGTATTTTAGAGTTATGTATATCAAATAAAACAAAAAGTATTTAGAGACGGGTAAGAGATGAGAGGTGAGGAATATGTTATAAGTTTAATAAAAAGAAAATAAAAAATAGAAACCAATGTGTAGAAATGTGATTGATCATTTATTATATATTCATTGGTAACATTTAAGCTAAATTCCCAAATATGAAGCTAAAAATTATAGAAATCTTGTGCTCTATACCAAGGTTGTCAAGATCGGGATCCTAAATAGGATCGTTTTTACCTTTACAAGATCAGGATCGTAAGATCGAGATCGGGATCGTAGATCCTACTAAAATATGAATTTTTATACAAAGATATTTAAAATCTTGTAGAAAACTACAATTAGAGAAATTAATCTAACTTTCAAACTTTTATATTACTGAAGTGCCGCAATTTGTTAACATATATTTCTCGAACAATAAATGTACTAAGACAAAAGATAGCGGCATAGTACAATCGCACCAAAGTTTGAGAGCATATTACAAATGAAAATTCTCAATCGTCGTTTTAGAGGTTCTAGACTATTTCTTAGGTTAAGTTGATAATAAATAGAGAAATTGAACTTGAAAACAAATGTATGGTAAGTTTTGAGATATGATTTAGACTAATTATGAGCCTTACAAGTCCAATTGTAAAAAACAAAAATTAAAAATAAAAAAATAGCCAATCTGTAGGATCGGATCGTTCAACGATCCTACGATCCTACTGCAATCCTACCTCCTGATCGATCATACTCCGATCCTGCACGTTTTCCCTTAGTAGGATCGTAAGGTCGTACGATCCTACGATCAGGATCGCGATCTTGACAACCTTGCTCTATACCACAGTGTATCTAATGATCAAACTATGAATACATATGTTATAGAGTTTTTCATATTTACTTCACACATCTATCAATTCACTTAAGGTATTTGATTAAAATTTATCCGTATGTTAGTCACGTTCAAATTGTACATGCTTATATGAAGTTTTCAATAGTAAGAATCTGTTATATTGTATAATGACATTTAAGGTATCAATATATATATATATATATATATAGAGAGAGAGAGAGACAGAGAGAGGGGGAATGGTTCAAGAGGGAAACATTTTTTTGGGGGAATGATTTGACGTAAAAAGTCACGTTTTTGCATACATAATTCCCACATTTTTAGCCTCAAAATGGATGAAATCATTCAATATCAATACTTTTTCACCATAATTCATTATTAAGGCTAAAAATAAGGCATTGCTTCAAAAATCAAGTAAAATGGCTAAATAACGTACAAAACAAAGCATAAACGATACAGTCACGTTCTACAAGCACTTTTTAGCACATTACCTTGAAATAATTCTTTGATTAGTTCATAATGATCTTCAGGTAATTACGATCACGTGGATATAAAGAATGCTGAAAACGGATCAAGAATGAAGAAGTTATGGCCAAACGAAGTTCGACCAGTGCACAAGACTTACAATCCAACACACAAGATCACGAACCTAGGGGATACCACCCCACAGGGGCCATATACACCCCCTTAGGGGCCGTATACCCCCTTATGGGTCCGTATACCCCCTCTTTGGGGCCGTATACCCCCCTGTAGGGGTGGTATACCCCCTCTACGGTGCCGGATACGCCCCATTTTCTACCGAATACACCCTATTTGCTACCGAATACGCCCTATTTGGTGTCGAATACGCCCCTGTTGGTGTCGAATTTCATAGCTCGGGGGTGTATTTCAGTATTAAATTGTAGCGAGGGTGTTAAGTGTAAAATCGTATCTTGAATGCCTATAAATAGAGGCTTAAACCTCCTCATTTCTAATTCAATCCATCCCTCACAACACATAACTCATTTCACACACACTTCACTTTCTCTCTCTAGCGTTTCTCTCACTAAAAGTTCTCTCTCTAGGTTCACTCTCTAGTCTTTCTCTAGTTTCTCTCTCTAGGGAACTAGTGGGAAGATTAGGAGAGAATCATTTCTTCTTAGAATAGCTATGTAATATAATTAGTAGAGGCTAGTGGTTGTAATATTTGGATATTATTCGAAGAAATACAAGCTGTTATTCTGCTCGCAATACGTATCGATATTATCTATCCTTTCTATTATTAATTTTTCATAATGTTCTTGTTTGATGTTTGTGATTTATTAATGATAGAAATGTTTATTGGTATGCTTTGTGATTAGTTGCTTGTATGTTTCCCATGATTTAGATAGTTATTAATGATGTTACATTAATTATCTATCTGTATAAATGGGAGTTGTTATACTTTGTTATCGGTCTAAAATTTACATAAATAGACCTTATCATTCACCCTTTCCAGGCTTTCACGTGACTATTGCCCTTAGGATAGGACTTTGCAAACCCTAATACTACGTAGATATAGTTATCTGTGTTTTTGAATGAAGCTGTGGACATGCTGTAAAACGGCCCAATACTTAGTATAGCGCTGGAAACACCTCTGGTGAAGTACAAATGCGTGGAAGCTACGGACCGGTCGTAAGCATATGACACCGTGGATACCTGGAAGTTACCCTTCATGAACATGGTCTAGGATATAAGCTCTGGAAATGTTAAACCTTAACAGTATTATACACCGTGAGTATATTTAGATTTATACAAGCTGTGGAAATACTGAATGCATTATACACCATAAGTATACCTAGGGATGAACGTCTGATCGTAAAGGAGGGTCTATTTCATGACGGAAGGATTTGAGCTTAAAATAAGTAAAAAAGGAATTTTGAAAAGAAAGCGAAGACTCATCAGTGGTCTATGATGCTTAAACCCTATAATTCCACTTTGCCGATAGTTTAGAGTAACAACGTAAACAACCAGTACACAATTAGGTAATAACATTTAGACATAGGTGTTAAGAACGGTCAGAATAGCCTGTAATGGCGGTTTGCTACCTTATTCATGCACCCAGGAGATATCTCCAAGAAGGGTCACTTGTCCTTATCGGACAATGTTGGGGGTTGAGCAACCTGATGTGATCAGAATTATGATAGCCTAGGTACTCAGTGACATACTAATTTAGAACCGGAACTAAATAAGTAGGGTCCTGGTGTTTACATCGAAGTTTGTTTTTGTCTGTTAGCTGAATGTGTCCCCAATAATCATCATTCCAATAATATGCTATCCTAAATCATGTTGAACCACGTCTTTGTTATCCTTAAGTGTTACATATCTGCTAGCCTCCCTTTACTTTTATTCTTTCTTAGTATTTTAAATAAATAAAAAAACCTAAAAACAATCACCCTTCAATCTATAAAACCCCCAGCTTAATTACTAAGTTATCAGAACTAGCTCTGTTTCAATTCTACCGTCGTGAGGAACGACCCTGGATCATCCTTACCACATACTAATATCAGGTATTTGTACCTAGTAATAGTAAGTAGTTCGGAAGGTTTTGGCTCCCCCCGACTATTATAAATTTAAAACCACCCTCCGATCGCCGCTCTCGACTGGAAGGTCTGCAACAACAGGGAAGCGATTCTTTGATCGACCGTTGGGGCACGATCAGGTTTTTGGCACTGCTGTCGGGGAACGGTAGTACGATTTAGAGCTTGTTTAGACAAATTTAGTTTTTAAGCGATCCTTTTGGATTGGGATTCACCATCCCTGTCCGAAGTTACTTTCTGTCCGTAGATTAGCGTAGTTAGATTAGATTAGCATAGTTTAAATTCCCTTCTCACCCCAACTTAAATTCTTAAACCTTCTTCGTGTGCTGTCTTTTCTGAAAACTTGGGAAATGGCAACTCAAAAACAACTAAAAGATCAAATTGATAGTCTTGCTAAATCAATCCGAGATAGACGTAGGAGTGATGCCCACTTAGATAACGAATGTCAAAGGAATAGTATGATTTATTCGGATAACATAGGGTACTTAGATCCTAAATTACAATATCATTATGACCCTTATGCTTTCCCAACACATCAATACCGGCCTTACTATCCTAAACCATTCAATATCTATCCACACTCATCTTACCCTGTACATGAACCACTACCGTATGAAAGTTCTGACTTGAGAGATACGCCCATAGCTTATCTCAGCAGTAATGCTACTCCTTCACCCTCTCAAACCACACTTGAATAATTAATGAAAGAACAAGATGACATGCTTAAAAGATGTTCTGATAAGCTGTCTGAAATAGATGCACTAGTCCAAGTGAGAAGTGAGAAAACTAGGAGTCAAGTTACAACTGATTATAGGCTACAGGAAGATGAAAGGCACCCACACACCACATCTACATCATTTGATACAGACTTTTATTCTCATGAGTCCGGTTGCAAAATTCCTTCCACCCCTACACCTACCCAGTCTTCTAAATCCACACTTCCACCCATTCTTAACCTATCTACGTCTGAGACCGACGAGGAGTTCATTCTAGAGGAACTCTCTGAACCACTGCAACTCGAAACTACTGGCCAGGGTGACGAGTATGACGAGGTAGACGAAGAGATAGAAATAGATATCCCGGAGGTGGAGATTTACACAGAAGACCCAGCTTCAGAAGGACTGGAGGAATGCGCACCATCTCTGATCAGTGATTTCATGCCAACTCAAACCGACGTGGTTGACAACATCCCACAACAAGTTGTGTTTAATGATGTCCCACATATCTTCCCGGATGAATCACCCCTTGATCTGGTTGAACCTTCTAACTTAGCCCAGCCAGTTGCCCAAGTTGTCAATGAGAATATTGCTACAAGATTGGAGACGTTAATAGACTATGTCCCACCTCCATACCCAGAGTACAACATTATCATTGACCAAAAGACCATAGGAAGCAAGGAGGGATCTGCGTCATGGTTTCCCTTCAAACTATCTCTCCACCATATAATGTCTTATACATCATTGAGAGGTGAGGATTCCTTTGACCGACCCATTCTGTCAATCCAACCCAAGGAGGTATTAGAAGTTGAGAGATCTGTTATACCTCCGGTAGAATCATTTCCTCACTTTGAACCATCTCCTTATATTGGACATACCCTAGCCTTAACCTACTTAAACTTTTAGGTATGTACCAATATTACCCCTTGTGTCTACTGATGGATGCAAGGAAACCGCTAGGATTGCCTGATAAGTAGTGCTGAAGTCAAGCTAGTGACTCGAACAAAAACAAGTGCTTCTCGGGAGGCAACCTGTGTCTAACGTATTTATAATAGTAGTTAATTTAGGGTGAGTCGTAAGCTAACCAAATAAGTAGAGAATGATCCCTAAAATGAGTGTTCCAAGTTTTCTTTATTTTTTATGAACAAAAAGGATGGTTTACGAAATTACTTCATTGAAATTTTTGTCAAAACCTTAAAACTTACTACTCCCACTTGTTTGAGCTTTTTTGCAAAAACCGGTTTTTACCATTATCTAAGATCTCAAGTTCTCAGTATCACTTTCACTCTCATGGAAACATACTAGGAGTTAGGAGCATTAGTCATACCCACTGGCATGTTTCGAGCATTTGAGGTACTTACATATATTTATGTTAACATACATGAGATGCTAATGCTTAATCTAATATCCTGATATGTATGTCAATATGTGTATTATGCTTGAACTCGTTTAAAAATGTGTGCTTTGGATATCTCTATTCTTGGCTACCTGATTCAACTAATAATACTAGTATATCCATATCTGTACGGTGAAGTTTTAGGCAACTAACACTTTTAGTGTGAGATTAGACTCCAAGTCATATACTAGTTTGTTTCATCTTCAAAGTACTCACTTTGATAGTTTTTTCGCAAACCAGTGAATCTCTGATTTGGAGGATAATCACTTGTTTGTTAGATCACGTTTGTTTGTTCTCTTTGTGCAAAAGCCTGACAAACAGGGACTTATGCCTATGGATGAAGAATCTTTGAGAATGATGAAAAGGAAACAAAGGGAGCTTACAGTTTATTAATTTTGGAAATCTTTGGAGCATTACCTTGCAGGGGAAGAGATGGTGCTTTCAGACACATATATGATTTCTAGTTGTCTATGACTAGTTCATCAAGGAGAGGCCTTCACTCTTCCAGTATCCGGAGGACGCCATCACTTCGCTTTATTTTCTACAATCTATCCAAGTCGAGCTCTCGACTATAACAACAGTGCTTCTCGGGAGGCAACTCGTGCAATAAGACGTGTTGATAAGTTGTGTGTTGATAAGTGAAGATAAATCTCTGAATATCCTTCACACTTGGATATACCTCAAAAATATTTTCAAAATATTATAAAGCCACAACTAAACTTTTGCAAAAAAAATTTCACTTGTCTTAGATAAATAGGAAACACTTTTCAAAAATTAGTTCATATGTTTCGAGCATTTGAGGTACTTGCATACTACTTTTATGCATTATGCTCGAACTCGTTTAAAAACATATGTTCTACAAAATGATTTGTAATAGAAAACATCTTTTCATTCTGAGACAATGATTCTTTTTCATTGCAAAAATATGGAGTTAAAAGGTATATCTAACGTGTTCACACTTAAGAGATTGATTCACAAATGATGATTGAAATGGAAGGCAAGGTTCTCATTTAATGGCAATCCCCCTAAAAGCCGAATAATCCTCATGGAGCTGCTGCAAAAAAGGACTTTTCTTATCGGCACATATTCAGACCTTCACCTTTTAGCTATCTGGGGAGTTTCTTCATCCTTTCTCCATTTTTATCATTTTTCTTTACTTAGTACTGTTAATTAATCAAAGTAATCTATACTATATCCTAAGCTTATCACTAAGTGTGGGATTCCAGCCCAAAACAAACACTTGAGAAACATTTTCTTATATGTTTAAACTCTAAGTGTGGGATTTTACTTCCAGTTTAATTTCCACTGAAGAGAACATTAGGGACAATGTTCCTCTAAATGTTGGATAGCGGTATAGAATACCTTAGATAGATTTTTGTATCCAAATAGCAACTCAGAAAATGTTCATCACTTTAAAAATTGATCAAAAATTTGTTTTTTTTGTGCATAAAACAAAGAAAATGTGAGTCCCTAATCACTATTATGTTAGTGATTGTGAATCGTTTACAGTGAGTTAATTGTAGAAGGGGGGGGGGGTTGAATACAATTAAAAACTTTTCTGTTATAATGTGTTAGCTTGTTTAGCAAGTTTTTAACCGTATTAAAGTGACAGCAATATAAATACAAATATATAAGATAAGCAGTTCAGTTGCTGATGCAATTCTTAGCTGAAAGATAAATTCTTTTATTGATAAAGTTTATCTCTTGTTGATTGCGAAATAGATTAGCCAAAGCTAATCCAAATCAAACAATACAGCTATTACAAAGGAGATGAGCAGTAGTGGACAAACACGCTAACTTGCTCACTCGCTGAGGTAAACTAGTAGTGGACAAACACGCTACTAGTTCACTCGCTGGTGTTACTTGTATCTTAGACAAACTAGTCACTGACAAACAAGTGACAATACAAGTAATCGACACAAAATGAAGTACAACATACTACGCTATTTATAGACGCTGAAATCCTTAATTTCCGGATCTGAAGGACACGTGTCGCTGCTTGATTGGAGAGGTAGTTGAGATGTGATATATCATGGCACGACATTCTGTCTTGGGAAATATCACCTCGTACCATAAACTAATCAAATGCTTCCACGTTACTCTTTTCAAGTTTCAAGGAACACGTGCTGCGCCGTAATAACGCCGAATGTCAACTTCTTATTTAATGCGGCATTTAATGCTGCAGTCACTGATAGAAACAACAATTCTCCTCATTCTCGATGCGAGCTAACATGCTCTAAAGAATGACTTGAACAGCTAATCTTCAGTGACTTCTTTTATTCAGCAGAAGAGAGAACTCAAGAAGACTTGGAGACTCTCGCTGATAGATGAGTATCAGCGAAACACATAGTTGAGTCTTTTATCTTGATAAGATCTTCATCTACTGGTTTACATATGATCAGCGACATAGAGACCTTCAGCAACAGGAGCTTGACTTGAATCATTTTCTTCATGGAGCATTATTGAGAAGATCAGAGACTTGTGTTGCGATATGGCATGATCAGTGTCTTCACTTATCAGCGAATAATGTCTTTAACAATCTCTTATATAATCTCCCCCTTAATCCTTGTGATCAGTGACCACTTGAGTTCAGCGATCAGTTACTCAACAATCTCCCCCTAAATGGTTTAAGTCAAAGCTCCCTTAGACAAACTTGTTGCAGGAAAGTTTTAGTCTCTGAAGATAAGTTGGTTGCACAGAGACTTGTACTTGTAAATTTTTGTTGTTGAAAAGATTTAAGTCTCTGATAGTAGGAAGGTTGCCCAGTGACTTGTACTTGTAGATTTTCTGTGTCAAGCCTCATATATATCATTGAATAAATATTTACAGAAGCTAACTATTACAAAATATCTAAATTATTTATCTCTCCACATCTCCTCCTCTTTCACTATGCCAAGCTCAGCTTTAAGTTCATACTTGTCTTTGGAGGGCAGGTATCTGAATTTTCTTGCTAAGGCTTCATCGAGAATAGCTTTTCTGATCTTTGAATCTGTAGGAAGCATGCTACCTGACCTGATTAGGTGTATGAGTTGTTCTTGATCAACCTTCTCAAGTTCAGCTTCTCTCTGAAACCTAAGGGCACCATTTAGGTCCCTGTATACCAGACCCTTCTCCCCCTCAGTGACTTCATGTCCTTCAAGCTTTGGCACGCCAGCAGGGATAGATAGATTTAACCTTGAAGTGTTGGGGATTCGATAGATGCTGCTAGTGCCTGACCTATACCTTGGGCTTGGTGGCTGAACAATCTCTTCACCAAATGTGACAGTATCTTCTGGTCTGAGAAGTTGCAGTGACACCATCTTTTGATATAGTCTATCAATCTCTTTCAGGACATCAGCTTTAGCTGCACTTGTTGAGTGGCTGATAGCAAGCCTGATCTCATTCCATTCTTGTCTGTGCAGCTTGCATACTTGATCAAGTAGCATGGCTTGAGTCTCTGAACCTCTTTGAATAAGTAGCTGAGGTTGAGATTGATTCTTAGACTTCTTCAATTTAACCTTGGTAATAGGTGCAGGGTTTGATCTCCCTGTCATTCGGGCAACAAACCTTTTTCTATCAATTTCATCCCATTTCCTATCCACTGCTGTTCTGACAGCTCCCCCTTTCTTTTTAGAGCTCTTGCTAGCTGATGTTTTCAGTTTATGTTGCTCTAGCTCACTCTCTTCTATCTCAGCAAGTACCCTGGCAATTGCAACATCAGACTCTTCTTGATCTTTCTTTTGTTTAAGAAGTCTGGCCCTTTCATTTGCATCTTTAGAGCTCAATTCCAGTAGGTATGCTCTGTCATCATCTGATTGCTCTTTCAGCAACCTTTTCCTTTCTTGTTCCTCTCTTAACTCAGCCTGAAAGGTTATTTGCATTATCATCTCCTGCTCCCTGTCCTGTCTTGCCTTTATCTTTCTGGCAACTCTCTGTTCTTTTGTTTCATCAGGACAAGGGGTATTTGAGGCTGAGTCAGAGGAAAGGCATCCTGTAGGGGAGGTATCTGAAGTGGTTGTGTTGGAGGGAGTTGCTGTGGAGATTGGTATTATTGTTGCTGGGGTAGGTGTGGTTATTTGGGTTGTTGTGGTTGTAGTTGCTGTGGGTGAGGGTAGGTTTAGGGTTGCTGGTGGAGATGAAGGTACAGCTACCTCAGATATGACAATATGTAATTGAGGGTCACTGACCTGTTGTTTCTTTGATGGAGGAGTAGATGCAGGAGAGGTGTCACTGGTCCTTTTTCTCTTTATGACAGATGATATGGGTTGCTGATCTTCCATGTTTACATCATCTTCATCTTCTGAACCCTGATCATTTCCATGACCACCTCCCTGGCCATCATCATTGTTGTCATCATCATTATCATCAGCATCATGCATGATGGTATCATCTTCCTCATCATCAGATACATCATCTACCACCTCCCTATTCATCCATTCCCAGCGAGCCAATTCATAGCTCACTGAGGTACCCTCTAACCTAGCAGCCTCATCCACTGCCCATTGTTGCACTAGCCCATTGTAATTCCTGAGCTCTTCAGCACTGAACTCAGGAAAGCTCTCAGCTATATCCACCACATCAGTGGCTATCTCCATATCTACCCAATACAGTTCAGCAACTGCAAGGGCTTCCAATTCAAGTTGCTCAGCGATTGGACGAAGTGCATAAGTATTGAGCACAATGTCCCTGTGAGCTTTGTTTGATAGCGGATCAGTCATCTTTCGGGGCATCTCAGGATCAGAGACAAAGTCCTCTTCTTCACTCTCCCCCTGACTGGTTCGCTCAAACTGATCAACTGCCCTGAGTATCTGATCAGTGAAAGTAGCATTCTCCTCTCGCAGGGCAGCGACCTCAGCTCTTGTCTTTGTGAGCTGTGAGACAACCTGTGAAAGTACCTTAATAACTTTGTCAGTGTTATATAGGTAGTTGGATACAGAAATGGCTAAGTCATTTTGGTTGGTGGTGAGATGGGCAATGGCAGTGGCATGATTGGTAAAGTTGGTGGTGGAGGTGGAGGCTAGCTCAGTGACTGCATGGTTTATTGTAGCACTAGCATCAGCTACTATTTGAACTCTCTCACTAACAGATGTGCTCCATGGTTCAATGGAGTTGTAGACATCAGTGAGAGCAGTAATAGCTTTTTGGAGGACAGAGACATTGCCAATAAATGCCTCACGGTCTTCAGTGAGCATCTTAATTTGGGTTTGGGATTGGGCAATGTACTTCATCAGTAGCTGATCTGATGTGGAGTGAGTGGAGGTGTTTAGGGGAGTAGTTTGGGTAACAATAATGGGGGTAGGTGTAGAGTGGGCTACATGATCAGGGGGTGTGGTCTGATCAGCAGCGACTTAGATGTTATCACTGGAGAAAGAGGTGGGGGTAAGCTCTCTGATGGGAGAGTTGGATGTGGGTGGAGGAATGGGTTGAGTGTCCTCTGAGGTGTCCATGGGCATGATTTCCTCATCATCAGCTTGTGATTTAGCTGGTGGTTCATTGGAAATAGAAGTAGCGACCTGTATCTCACCATGGGTCAGTGGTGAGACATTGACAGCCGGTGCAGTGATAGATGAGAGGTGGCCCGGGTCTGTAGCCAGTGGTGTGACATCAGCTATGAGTGTGTTATCACCCACTGATGTCACTTGCCCTTTTAATGAAATGTCACCCTTTTGTGAGGATGACAAGTGGTTGGGTTGACTCAATCTGAGGGTGTGGGGTGCACCCGAATCACTGCTAACAGTGGTTTGATCTACTGCAGCTGTCTGTAGTTGTCCCTTTTTAGAGTCACTGGACTTTCGGGAGTCCAGTGAAGCAGATAAAGTTGAAGGTTTAGCAGTGGTGCCCTCAGTAACTGAACGTACAGTCACTGATTCACCACTGGCATCCGTAGATGTCTTCTTTTTGCTATGTCCCTGATCCTTTAATGTCAGGGACCCTAATTTGGATTTTTTCTTGGGAGCAGTGGGTGGTTTCTTGACTGGTGGTTGACCAACAGTAGTCACTGGGGGTGTGGTCAGTGACGTGGTCGAAGGGGGGGCAGCAACTGACATTTGTACAGAAGTTACAGGCTGGGATGCAAGGATCCCCGGGTGTTTCATGAAAGCAGGTAACACCGCAGTCGCTGGTTTAGCGAAAATTTGAGATCCTACCAGAGTGGGCTCAAATCCCTGAAAAGATACCCTATCATAGGCAGCGAACTGATCCCTAAAGATCAGTGAGAGATACCTAGGGTAAGGTACATATTTTGCCCTGGCAGGCTCAGCGACTTTGGTGATCAGTTCGTTAAAGATCACACTTGCATAGTCAACTCGTAGAGAGTTGACCAGTGACCAACTGATCTGGGCCTCCAGGGAGCTGAATTGATCATAGCTCCCTGATTTTGTACCCAAAGATTGGATAAAGTTAGTGAAAATGGCATTCCAAACAGCATCCATTTTTGTTTTGTGGACCGTAGAGTACTTACGGTTGCCACTGCCATCGACTGAGTATTTACACTCAATCTCAGTAAGATCGACAAGGCCTTGTTTGGCAACGTCGCTCTCTGGCAGCGACTCGTACGACTCATAGGTCGGCAGTTGTAAAATGGAGTGGATGGTGTTGGCAGTTATGGTGATGGTTTGGGTACCATTGTCTATAAAACCCTGGAGTTGGGAAACACCAGAGACGATAGAGTGAGTGCAGGTATACCAGAACTCACTGAGCCATTCTTGGTTCATTTCCCCAGGAGACATGGTAAGAGCAGGGAGGATAAAGTGATTTTTAAGAAAATTTATCACCTCCGCATACTCAGGTTTAGGGCAAGTTACATTTCCCAAATAGTTAGATTTGGGAACTGTAATAACAAGCGTCTCACTGACCGCAGAGGCTCGAAGAGCTTTAATCTCTAGGGTCGGTGTGTAAGCGTTGTTGAAGAATTTAGTTCTTGCCATTTTTGAAAAAGAAAAAGTAGAAGATTTAAAATGTGAGATATGTGCAGAGAAAATAAAGAAGATGAAGTTTTAAAAATTAGAAAGCGTAAAGAATGAAAAGGTAAGGGTTTCGCTGCTTATATACGGTTACTGAGGTACAGAATGTGTGGTCAAAACGAGTATGTACGTGGTCAAAAAGTAAAAAAAAATGTGGTTGGTGGTAGGGGAGTAGGGTGATGATGGTGATGAGTGGTAACATTAAATGGTGATGGGAGTGGTGCTCTGGAAAGGTATACGAGGTGTCAGAAAAAGTGTACCTTTTCGAGTTCCCATGAGATATTTTAATAAGGCATTTATTAAGAATATAAATCGTTAAAAATTAAATACAAAATGTATTAATTGTAAGGAATATATGTCGAAATAAATGCTATATTAAATAATAACAAACTTTCGCTGATACATTATGTCTCAGTGAGATGAAAATAAGTTAAATCTTAAAATAAAATTAAATATTATGTTTCATATTTGATGTCGCTGATCAAATTACAACTTAGAATACTAATCTAATCAGCTAGTCAAGTTTGTGAAACATAAGATATATTTTATTTATGTGATATAAAGAATTTTCATGTGCAGTTACAAAGTACATAATTTAATGATCATAACTATGCTAACTCATTGTTCTTGCTGATTACATCAGTGAGAATAATAGGCCAGCGAGTTAAAAGTATAAACCATATATTCTGTAACTACCTTTTTATTAAACAGTCAGGTTTTAATCATTTAAGTTCAACATTCCCAACTCGCTGATGAGAAAGATGAATCTTTTCTCATCTAAAGGTTTTGTAAATATGTCAGCGAGTTGGTAATTAGTTGGAATGAAATGCAATTCAATGTCACCTTTCATGACGTGGTCCCTGATGAAGTGATATCTGACATCAATATGCTTTTTCCTTGAGTGCATCACAAGATTATTTGCTATGACAATAGCACTTTGACTGTCACAATAAATTGGAACATTTCCAAATTCAAAACCATAGTCAGCGAGCTGATTTCTCATCAACAGAATTTGAGCAGTACAAGCTCCAACAGCGACATATTCAGCCTCAGCAGTGGAAGTTGAGACAGAATTTTGTTTCTTGCTTGACCAGCTTACAAGCTTTTCTCCAAGAAACTGACAGCTACCAGAGGTACTCTTTCTGTCCATTTTGCATCCAGCATGATCAGAATCTGAATATCCTTTCAGTGAGAAATCTGAACCAGATGGGTACCAGAGACCAAGATTTGGTGTACCCTTCAGATATCTGAATATTCTTTTGACAGCAAGCAAATGGGATTCCTTTAGATCAGCCTGATATCTAGCACATAGACAAGTAGAAAACATAATGTCTGGTCTACTAGCAGTTAAATACAGCAGTGACCCGATCATTCCTCTGTAAGCAGTGATGTTTACGGATTTACCATCAGGATCAGCATGTAATTTTACTGCAGATGACATTGGTGTAGCAAGGGATGAGCAGTTGGTGAATTTAAATTTCTTTAATTAATCTTTAACATATTTTTGATTTATAAAAATACCAGTCTTGGTTTGCTTTATTTGCAGACCAAGGAAAAATGTTAGTTCACCCATCATGCTCATTTCATAACTTTTAGTCATGAGGTCACTGAATTCCTTGCACATGTCATTGTTAGTAGACCCAAAAATAATATCATCAACATAAATTTGGACCAATATAACATCTCTCTTATCCTTTTTAATAAAAGTGTGCTGTCAATTTTACCTCTGACATACCCACAGTTAGTTAAAAAGGTAGAGAGAGTGTCATACCAAGCTCTAGGAGCTTGTTTTAGTCGATATAAAGCTTTCTCCAGCTTATAGACATAACCTGGATGCTTGGGATCAGTGAATCCAGGTGGTTGCTTCACAAACACTTCTTCCTGCAGCTTTCCATTCAAGAAGGCACTTTTCACATCCATTTGATATACCTTGAACTTCTTGTGAGCTGCATATGCTAAGAACAACCTGATTGCTTCAAGCCTAGCAACTGGTGCAAAGGTTTCATCGTAATCAATTCCTTCTTGCTGACAGTAACCTTGTGTAACCAGTCTAGCCTTATTCCTTATTACAACACCATCAGCATCCATCTTGTTTCTGAACACCCATCGTGTTCCAATCACAGATTTCCCAGCTACTTGAGGTACTAACTTCCACACTTTATTCCTTTCAAACTGAGATAGCTCATCTTGCATGACAGCTATCCAGTGATGATCAGTGAGTGCCTCATCAATTTTCTTGGGCTCAATCAGTGACACAAAGCTTACAAACAAACAAAAGTTAGCAGATGCTGATCTGGTCTGGACCTTGGATTGAGGATCACCAATAATCAATTGATTATCAATATGTCTAGTCCATTTAGTCACTCGCTGAGGTTCAGCAGTGACTTGATTATTCAGAGATGATCCACCAGACACATCAGCATTAGAAGCATGATTAATGGTTAAGCTTTGATTTGGACAGTGAGTGTTATTATTTAGATGCAGAAGATGAGATGATGATGATGGGATATCAATAGGCAAAGATGAAGTTCCTGAATCATTCTTGGCTAAAGTAGAGCCAGAAGTGTCTTCAGGGACATCATCTTCCCTTTTGAGAATCTGATGGATGAACCTCATGCTTGTTATCACTGATTGTATTAATAATAAGATTTTCATAGTCTTTTGGATCAGTGAGTGATTCATCATAAGATTCATCAAAGGTAACATCCATTGATTCTTCAATACATTCCCTTCTTTTATTATAAATTCTGAAAGCTTTTGAAATGATTGAGTAACCAACAAATATACCTTCATCAGCTTTGGGATCAAACTTTCCTAAGTGATCTCTTTTGTTTAAGACATAACAGGTGCTGCCAAAAACATGAAGAAAACTTATGTCAGGTTTTCTCCCCCTTAACACCTCATAGGCTGTCTTATCATGTCTCTTGATAATCAGAGACCTATTCTGAGTGTAGCAGGCATTGTTAACTGCTTCAGCCCAGAAATGGGTCTTAAGACCAGCATCTATGAGCATTGACCTTGCAGATTCAATCAAGGTTCTATTTCTCCTCTCTGCAACACCATTTTGTTGAGGTGTTCTTGGTGCAAAGAAGTTTTGAGAAATACCTTTTGAATCACAGAAACTTTCAAGGTCAACATTTCTAAATTCAGTGCCATTATCACTTCTTAAATGTTTAACTGAACAATCATTTAAGTTTTCCATCTTTTTGACAAAGGATATGATTTCCCGTGTTGCATCACTTTTGGCTTTGAGGAAGAATACCCAAGTATATCTGGAATATTCATCCACAATTACCAAGCAATACCTTTTACCACCAAGACTAGGAGAACTCACTGGACCAAACAGATCCATATGCATCAGTTGAAAACATTCTATCACTGAAGAAGTTTGTTTGCTTTTGAAAGTAGAGCTGTGATGCTTCCCTTTCTCACACGCTGAACAAAGCTTGTCTTTGTCATAAATATGCTTTGGAAGACCATTTACCAAGTCATTCTTGCTGAGCTTGCTGATGGCCTTGAAGTTCAGGTGAGAAAGACGCTTATGCCATAACCATTTTTCTTCTAAAACGGTTCTGGAATAAAAGCATGTTCCTGATTGTGCTGAGTTCATATTGACTACATATGTATTTCCTTTCCTTTGAGCACCCAGGACAGCACTTCCATTCTTGTTGTAAACAACTCTAGCTTCATGATCAAATAGCACCTTATTTTTGGCATCGCAGAATTCACTGATGCTTAATAGATTATGCTTCAGTCCTTCAACATATGCCACCCTTTTGAACATGACATTACCATTGGTCAAGACCCCATACCCTCTGGTCTTACCAATGTTGTTATCACCAAAGACTACATCAGGACCTCTTTCATCCTGGTAGTCGCTGAGCATGGACTTACATCCGGTCATATGTCTGGAACACCCACTGTCCAGATACCAGATTGTCTCTCTAAGAATGCCCTACATCAGGAGTAAAATGTTAGTTCAATTTATGAACCCATCCTAAGATGGGTTCATAGTGGACAAGCCTTGAACTTGGCTTCCACTGATCAGCAAGACATTTGACTCACTGCTGGTGGTTGGTTGGACACAAGCATGTACTGATGAACAATCTGTTGACACATGTTGTCTATTTCCACACTTATAGCATTTTTTATTTGTGGCTTTAGACTTCCTTTGCTCAGTATGCTGATTTGATTTAGACTTAAAAGAGTTCAGACTTACTATCTCAGTTTGTTTCTTTGACTCCAAGTCACTGATGACAAGATTATCAGTCACTGGGGTGTCAGAGGTGAGGTTGCTGAATAACTTTTGATTAATAGCAGTAAAACTGATGGAAACTGGATTAGTTGTTGACTTATTTATGCTCAAGTCTTTCAGTTTATCAATACTTGCAGCTATATCACAATTGTCAGTGACCAGCGAGCTTTTAACAAAGTGATTTGGTTTAGTCTCGCTGAAGACTGATATTGGCTCAAAAACGAAGTTTGAAAAGGATTGATCAGGCTTGAATATTTGATCAATGCTTGTGGCATCAGCCAGAGAAGCAGCTGTATCATAATCACCTCCCAAAATAGCTTTCACTTGTTTTGGAATTTGATTATTGACACACTGATTTACGTTTAATGCAGATTTGCACCATGACTTTATAACTTCATTGAGTTGAGAAAATTTGGTTTCAAAACTTACTTTCTCTTGCATGCACATTTGATTTGCATGTATTTGTGCATCAAGTTCAAGTTTTAGGTCTTTCATTTTCAACAAATTTTCTTCTTGAAGTTTAAGTTTTGATGTTAAGTCATTGATCATGCATTTTTGCCTTCTCTGAATATCATGAGCATTTGATAGATCAACTATCAAAGTCTCAAAGATATTCTCCTTTTCAGTCACTAAAGCTGATTTAAAGCAATGTACCTTGTAGAGAGTCTCTGGATCCCAGCCGGATGCTGAACATTTCTTGGCTACTTCCTTGATGTCTTCATGGAAGTCAGCATCATCAGCCATCAGGCAGTAATCTCGATCTAAACAAATCATAGCTTCTTCTTCATTAGATGATGAGGTTGAGTCAGAGTCGCTGAATGATCCTTCTTCAGCGACGAATCCTTTTCCCTTCTTCTTGCCAACTTTGGACAGAGCTTTCAGCTTCTTGTACTTTGACTTGTACTTGTTGTACTTGTCATTTCTGAAGCTGGGCCTTTGCTCAGGGAGAGGATTGACAGCTTTGGATCTACAGTCAGCTGCAAAGTGACCAGGTTTGCCACATTTATAGCAGTCGCCTTTTGACTTTGGGATGTCACTTGATGGTGCACCAGCAAATTTGTTGAATCTTGTGTTCTTTCTGAAATTTGCAACCATCATGGCCATATCTCTTTCCAGCTTCTCTAGTCCTTTTTCATAGCTGACTTCAGACTGACTGTCAGCAGCACAACCTTCCTCATCTGCAATCAGTGACTTTGAACTTAACTTGGTGATCTTAACTTTCTGCTTTTGATCAATCTCTTCTAGCTCAACTACAAGGGCATTAGAAATTTTTTGACTGCCTAGTGCAGCACGAATGTGCTCACTTTGATCAGCCTGTTTTTCAGATTGTTCCCAATTTAACAATATACCATAAACTTGAGTTAGATTGAGAGAAGTATAATCATTACGTTGTCGAGTACATGTTGCAATGGTTCCCCAAACTTTTCTAGGCAACAATTCTAGAAATTTTTCGACAACAAATCTTTGGTCCTTTCCTATATTAGCCTTTTCCATTTTATTTATTAAAGCTTGATATCTAGTATAGGTGGAGGCCAGTGACTCATTGGGTTCTATAGCAAACAGTTCATATTGATGAGTCAGATTTACTTCTCTAC
This sequence comes from Pseudognaphalium luteoalbum, assembly GCA_963422505.1. Lineage (NCBI taxonomy): Eukaryota > Viridiplantae > Streptophyta > Magnoliopsida > Asterales > Asteraceae > Pseudognaphalium > Pseudognaphalium luteoalbum. The sequence goes on from OY730197.1 coordinate 48,183,170, forward strand.
AGCGAATAATGTCGGGGGTTCCAATATATATATTTCTTAGAGTGTCCCACATGTGTTTCACTGTACTGCACAATCTAATGGACTCAAACACTTCATCAGGAAGTGACATGCTTATGTATATTTTAGCTTGTTTATCCAGCCTGACCATGCGCCTGTCCTCATCTGTCCATTGTTCCTCCCTTTTTGGCATAACCATTTCTGGTAATGCAGGAGTGGTTGCAGTGGCTGCAACAGCAGGAATAATGACAGTGGGGGTGTGAGGACCGTCAATTATTATAGAACAAAGACGATCATCAACAAGGTCTAAGAACATCATCATCCTGGACATCCAGGTTTCAATTCTTGATGGGTCAAAAGCTGGAGGTTTTGTAGTGGAGCCATTTTCCTTCTGGTACTCAGAATCAACACAACTGTATTTAACGGATTCCATTGCAGATCTGGTTAAATTATATTTTAAACCAACTCTGCTCTGATACCAATTGTTAGTCCCTAATCACTATTATGTTAGTGATTGTGAATCGTTTACAGTGAGTTAATTGTAGAAGGGGGGGGGGGATTGAATACAATTAAAAACTTTTCTGTTATAATGTGTTAGCTTGTTTAGCAAGTTTTTAACCGTATTAAAGTGACAGCAATATAAATACAAATATATAAGATAAGCAGTTCAGTTGCTGATGCAATTCTTAGCTGAAAGATAAATTCTTTTATTGATAAAGTTTATCTCTTGTTGATTGCGGAATAGATTAGCCAAAGCTAATCCAAATCAAACAATACAGCTATTACAAAGGAGATGAGCAGTAGTGGACAAACACGCTAACTTGCTCACTCGCTGAGGTAAACTAGTAGTGGACAAACACGCTACTAGTTCACTCGCTGGTGTTACTTGTATCTTAGACAAACTAGTCACTGACAAACAAGTGACAATACAAGTAATCGACACAAAATGAAGTACAACATACTACGCTATTTATAGACGCTGAAATCCTTAATTTCCGGATCTGAAGGACACGTGTCGCTGTTTGATTGGAGAGGTAGTTGAGATGTGATATATCATGGCACGACATTCTGTCTTGGGAAATATCACCTTGTACCATAAACTAATCAAATGCTTCCACGTTACTCTTTTCAAGTTTCAAGGAACACGTGCTGCACCGTAATAACGCCGAATGTCAACTTCTTATTTAATGCGGCATTTAATGCTGCAGTCACTGATAAAAACAACAATTCTCCTCATTCTCGATGCGAGCTAACATGCTCTAAAGAATGACTTGAACAGCTAATCTTCAGTGACTTCTTTTATTCAGCAGAAGAGAGAACTCAAGAAGACTTGGAGACTCTCGCTGATAGATGAGTATCAGCGACACACATAGTTGAGTCTTTTATCTTGATAAGATCTTCATCTACTGGTTTAACATATGATCAGCGACATAGAGACCTTCAGCAACAGGAGCTTGACTTGAATCATTTTCTTCATGGAGCATTATTGAGAAGATCAGAGACTTGTGTTGCGATATGGCATGATCAGTGTCTTCACTTATCAGCGAATAATGTCTTTAACAATCTCTTATATAATCTCCCCCTTAATCCTTGTGATCAGTGACCACTTGAGTTCAGCGATCAGTGACTCAACAGAAAAGCATGAGCTTAACTTCGAAAGTAGATAGCTACTCATTCAGTTAGCTCTGCTATTTCTTTGAATTTTAATATTTCTAAGAGGAGCCATTTTTTATATGAGTAAGTTATTTTGGAAAGTAGTGTAAATAAGGTAGAAATTTCTCAAATTAAGAAATGATAATCTTAGGGGCATCGCATGACTAAGCACATACAACCCATATTAATTGCAGTGAGGTATCTTGAGCCTATATAAACATTCATTTTAAATGCTTCACTATTCATTTGTTGTGTGTGCTGATGTATGCATTTCTGAATTAGAACTTGCTCCTGGTATGCATTTCGAGACCATATTGGTGAGTACCGTACGCGGTATAAGTGCAATTAGATGACCTTGACATTCCCTAGGAAATAAACCCATTTTCTCATATCTCTTCAAGCCTAACCCTGCCGATACTCATTTTTTTGTATCGATGATCCGCTTAGTAAACCCTGTTGAGCCTTAACCTTTTCGTTTCTTGAAAACTCAAGTTTTAAAACCCACTCACTTCCATACCCACCAAAACCTTATCTTAGAATTTTTAAATTTTTGAAAAATGCTATTTAGGTATCTTTTTGCTTTCGCTCAAAAATCATAAATCTCGTGTTTTACTCAAAGTTTCTCGTGTGCGTTTCAATAATCAAAATCTCAAAAATATCGAGAAAGTCTGAAGGTGTGAAAAATTGACACCAAGTAAAATTCAAAATGTCAAGAGATTGAAAAAAAAATGAAAGTAAGAAAGGATCTCAAAAGGCAGAAAAAAAAAATCTCTTAGAATCTCCTTGGCAAAGAAATTCTAAGCCAAAAATATGTCATAGAAATAAAGCTGAGTGCTTCAAATCTCCCGAAAACTCCGATCTCTGAAAGATATAATCTTCCATGTGTTTTCAAAAATAGAAGTCAGTTATCTTTACTTCCTTACCGTTATCCGTTTCCGTTTTCATTAAAAAGCGTATCTATATAAAGTTTTTCATAAGTTTAAAAAGTCATGAGATAAGCATAACCCTTTTAAAACCTTAAAAATATCCACTATCCATACCCTTTAACCCTCACCTCACACAAAACCCCGATGAATGTCTTGGGATAATTAGCACCGTCCTCACCTAAATGGTGGAGATTTGATTCTCGATCAAGCCTATGACGATGAATGCTGCATGCCTGGCTTTTGAGCGATTTCGTTTGTTTAGAATGACAGGAAACCCGATACACTTTTGAGTGAATTGAGTGACCACCTTGTGATATTGCCTAAGTCATGTGTATGCCAAAGATCACGAGAATCAGAAGCATGCCCAAAGATATTCATTTCTTATTTCTGGAACAAATATCTTATTCGTCTCAATTTTCTGAAACAAGTTACTTTTATGAAGAGTGGTTGTTTTTAGAAATATTTTAATTCGGAAAAATCAGACATAAAACATCTTTTTAAAGTGAGAATAGTTGAAGTATTGCTTGAGGACAAGCAATGTCTAAGTGTGGGATATTTTATTTGACGTAAAAAGTCACGTTTTTGCGTACATAATTCCCACCTTTTTAGCCCCAAAATGGATGAAATCATTTAATATCAATACTTTTTCACTATAATTCATTATTAAGGCTTAAAATAAGGCATTGCTTCAAAAATCAAGTAAAATGGCTAAATAACGTACAAAACAAAGCACAAACGATACGGTCACGTTCTACAAGAACTTTTTAGCATATTAACTTGAAATTATTCTTTGATTAGTTCATAATGATCTTCAGGTAATTACAATCACGTGGATATAAAGAACGCTGAAAACGGATCAAGAATGAAGAAGTTATGGCCAAACAAAGTTCGACCAGTGCACAAGACTTACGATCCAGCACACAAGACCACAGACCAAGGGGATACCACCCCACAGGGGCCGTATACACCCCCTTAGGGGCCGTATACCCCCCTTATGAGGCCGTATACCCCCTCTTTGGGGCCGTATACCCCCTGTAGGGGTGGTATACCCCCTCTACGGTGCCGGATACGCCCCATTTGCTACCGAATACGCCCTATTCGCTATCAAATATGCCCTATTTGGTGTCGAATACGCCCCTGTTGGTGTCGAATTTCATAGCTCGGGGGTGTATTTCAATATTAAATTGTAGCGAGGGTGTTAAGTGTAAAATCGTATCTTGAATGCCTATAAATAGAGGCTTAAATCTCCTCATTTCTAATTCAATCCATCCCTCACAACACACAACTCATTTCACACACACTTCACTCTCTCTCTCTAGAGTTTCTCTCACTAGACTTTCTCTCTCTAGGTTCTCTCTCTAGTCTCTCTCTAGCTTCTCTCTCTAGGGAACTAGTGGGAAGATTAGGAGAGAATCCTTTCTTCTTAGAATAGCTATGTAATATAGTTAGTAGAGGCTAGCGGTTGTAATATTTGGATATTATTCGAAGAAATACAAGCTGTTATTCTGCTCGCAATACGTATCGGTATTATCTATCCTTTCTATTATTAATTTTTCATAATGTTCTTGTTTGATGTTTGTGATTTATTAGTGATAGAAATGTTTATTGGTATGCTTTGTGATTATTTGCTTGTATGTTTGCCATGATTTAGATAGTTATGAATGATGTTACATTAATTATCTATCTGTATAAATGGGAGTTGTTATACTTTGTTATCGGTCTAAAATTTACATAAATAGACCTTATCATTCACCCTTTCCAGGCTTTCACGTGACTATTGCCCTTAGGATAGGACTTTGCAAACCCTAATACTACGTAGATATAGTTATCTGTGTTTTTGTATGAAGCTGTGGACATGCTGTAAAATGGCCCAGTTTTTAGTATAGCGCTGGAAACACCTCTGGTGAAGTACAAATGCGTGGAAGCTACGGACCGGTCGTAAGCATATGACACCGTGGATACCTGGAAGTTACCCTTCCTGAACATGGTCTAGGATATAAGCTGTGGAAATGTTAAACCTTAACAGTATTATACACCGTGAGTATACTTAAATTTATACAAGCTATGAAAATACTGAATGCATTATACACCGTAAGTATACCTAGGGATGAACGTCTGATCATAAAGGAGGGTCTATTTCATGACGGAAGGATTTGAGCTTAAAATAAGTAAAAAAGGAATTTTGAAAAGAAAGCGAAGACTCATCAGTGGTCTAAGATGCTTAAATCCCTTAATTCCATTTTGCGGATAGTTTAGAGTAACAACGTAAACAACCAGTACACAATTAGGTAATAACATTTAGACATAGGTGTTAAGAACGGTCAGAAAAGCCTGTAATGGCGGTTTGCTACCTTATTCATGCACCCAGGAGATATCTCCAAGAAGGGTCACTTGTCCTTATCGGACAATGTTGGGGGTTGAGCAACCTGATCTGATCAGAATCATGATAGCCTAGGTACTCAGTGACATACTAATTTAGAACCGGAACTAAATAAGTAGGGTCCTGGTGTTTACACCGAAGTTTGTTTTTGTCTGTTAGTTGAATGTGTCCCCAATAATCATCATTCCAATAATACGCTATCCTAAATCATGTTGAACCACGTCTTTTTTATCCTTAAGTGTTACATATCTGCTAGCCTCCCTTTACTTTTATTCTTTCTTAGTATTTTAAATAAATAACAAAACCTAAAAACAATCACCCTTCAATCTATAAAACCCCCAGCTTAATTACTAAGTTATCAGAACTAGCTCTGTTTCAATTCTACCGTCGTGAGGAACGACCCTGGATCATCCTTACCACATACTAATATCAGGTATTCGTACCTAGTAATAGTAAGTAGTTCGGAAGGTTTTGGCTCCCCCCGACTATTATAAATATAAAACCACCCTCCGATCGCCGCTCTCGACTGGAAGGTCTGCAACGACAGGGAAGCGATTCCTTGACCGACGGTTGGGGCGCGATCAGGGAAGGAGGGAAGTGTAGTATTCATCACGGAGCATATTAACTTCGCCAATACAAATATCAAAGATAAAATTAATTTTACTCGTATATACTAATCAAAATCGCTGCTATAATTTTTTTTTCCATAAATGAAATTCAAAAATAGATCATAACATTAGTTTATGAATATTTATTTAATAAAACGTTAATATTTATCGTTGTGAATATTAACTTAACATTCATCACGATGAATGTTAAATATATAACATTTATTTAATTTTAATATTTATCATAACGAATTTTAACTAATATTCACCATGATGAATATTAACGATTTTGAATATAAAGTTCATCATTTGATGTTATAGCCTACTGATGCGTGTGAAAGCGTCAAATTTTACTATTTATAAATAGAAATATCTTATTTATACTTTTCACATAACCAGACAAGAATAACTGATCGAATGCTAGTATAGATTTGGTAAGACTGAGTCGATCACGGGAACGATGGTTATTTATAAAAATAGAAAATACTAATTAGTTAGAAAACAGTAAATAAGGGGGGCGTTTGAGTTCCGTTCGAACATAAGATTTGTAAATAATAATTAACACTAAATAAAAACTTTAAATTAAAATGATAAATAAATAACAATAGGAAGGAATTTGTATAATTAACTTCACTCAGATTCATATATCCCGATTCATCGCATATTGATTATTTAATTGTGATTTCTTTTAGATCAACTTAGTCACTAATCAAAGATTCTAAATTGAATGTAAATTAGTCACCTGTTCAGCTTAACTAATTCCTACAATCTAAGGGTCCACATTAAACATCGATCCAATGTCACAAGATTATTAGTCTATTGTGTGCTTTACCCTAAATTGTGCATTAAACATTCACAACTTATTATAATTAACTCTAATGGTATGAATAAAAAATACCCAATAAATTCTTATTGTCTTGTTCACTTTAAATTGCATAGATCTTACTATCTTAACCTATCAGATTCAACATATTTAGTAATGGTTAAAATCCTAAAATTAATAACCATCAATAATCAATAATATCAAAGGAAATCAATCTCATTAATATCATTAATCACGTTAAGAAATAATCACTAACAATTACCAATAAATAAGGTTCTGCTAATCATATAATAGATTTCAATCAAATAACTTATTCAATATGCAATTACAATCGTTCAATAATCATTATCCAAGCTTAATCAATTACACAACTACTTAGAATATTCAATTCATCATTTGATATATAAAACTCAGATTATAAAATACCAAAATCATCAATGATATAGAATAAACAAAAGTAATACCAATTCAAAAGATGAACCACTCGAAACAAGAATGATTATGCTTCAAACTTGATCTCTCATGCCTCCAAAGTAACCCTAATCTTCGTAAATGAGCCTCTGGAACCGAAAAAAATAAACCCTAATCGAAGTTGTCATCCTTCTCGAATGGTTTACAACAGGCGTTTAAATAGTTTCTGGAAAACTGATCCATACGGCAGATGGATTATTCCATCCGGCGTATGGATTGAATATGAGCCCTAGCCCAGTCCGCGTACTCCTGGTCCTGTGGTTTTCGATCCATCCGGCGTATGGATTAATCCATACGGCGGATGGAATGATTTTTTCCAGATTTTTCACTTTTCTTCCTGCATTCAAACCATTCTCGTTCCAACTTTTATTCCAATCTTCAAAAATGCACCATTTGACTCGTTTATTTGCCACTTTCTGTCTCTTTTCTCAAAATCCTTCATTTCCACTTCAAATTACAAATATGAACGAAATTAATATCTAAACTAAACAATTTGCAATAAAAACACGTAGGAATCGGGATAAAATGCTATGCAAATATAGTACTTTTACACACTTATCAAATATCCCCCACTTGAATTCTACTTGTCCTCAAGTAGACTATCAATTATAGTTCAAGAAGAATACAACTCAACAAGGAATTACGTAACATCACCATTTTCAAGTCAAGATTTTACCTTTAACAATCTAATAAATCTAAAGTCAAAAATTAAGAAACTATGCGGTAACAAAAATAATCTACACTTAAATTTATTATTATTAAAACATCAGATAGTCCACGATGATTACTGATATTATTGTCCATTTAAACAATCTATATTTAAGCAATTCTGAGCTTAATTCAATATTATTCATATAAATGCCCCTTTATATTCCCAAAAGTTATATTCTCTCATATCCCTATCATGCCAATAGTACATATTAATTGAATCCAACTAAAAATAATCATTTTTCAAATCAAGACATAGGTGACAGGTCTGTGCCTTAACACAACAGAGCGACATAACTTGATTTTGGTTTAGCAATAATGTTTTAGTCAAATCATTAGTGACAGGTCTGTACCGACGTACAACAAAGCGACTTAATTTGACTACATTTTAAATTTTTGAGTTCATCAAACTTTTTTGCTCTTTTTCATTAGATATACTGACGGAGACCAGGTCTGTACTTACGTACAACAGAGGAAACAACACCTGGTATATCCCCAAATGATATTTATTGAATTCCAAAAATATGGCATAGCGCATGCTATTAATATGAAAATTAAGACAAATGTCATATATAACTAAAGTTCCTCTAAAGGTAACATCTATTCCTTTTACTTTAAATTTAAAAGCTCAAAAACCTTTATAAAGATTGCCTATCAATACATCATATAATGAAACTAAATAACATTTATCAACAAATTAACCTTTATTAATGTGTAGAGAATTTTAAATTCAACCTATATAGTTACAAAATAATATAACCTTAGAAATACAGAAAATTAAATTTAAAAATTTTAGTTGAAAATTAAGCAACTTATAACCTTGTAGTTATATAAACTAAGTAAAAATATAAACTAAAGGTTTTCTCTTCTATCCCCCACTTTAAAGTGTACAATATCCTCATTGTACTGAAAATGAACTATCAAGGATGGAATAAAAAAATAAAAGAATTGAGAACAGAAAAATCCCCTAGAATAAAGTGCGATTTAATGAGCAAAATTAAACGGTCAGATGCGCTCATAAAGCCTTGGGCGAATTTCGCTGAACTTACTGCTAGCATCTCACGTGCGCAAAACAAAATTCTGGGAGATCAACCAACAAACACAATCAAATGATACCAAATTAAACATCCTAATGAATCTCATTGGGTTCATACAACCCAACACCTATAGCAAACTCCACCAATGACATCTGTCTCGGCTGCCCACCAAGCTGAAACGAGATGGAAGGAACAGTCCAGTCAGTTACCCTGCTCTCAAATTTGAATGTGCTGTAAAACTGAACCACAGGCTCTCTATATATGAGCTCCCTGATGCTAAACATCCTATACCAAGCATACGAAACAAATCCGATATTGCCATCTGCAAGTACATAGGGTATAGCCAGCAAATTCCTAATTGTCTCATGGCCCGTAGAAAATCTATTCCTTTCAACAACCCGATCAAAAACATGCCAGTCAACCGCATCAAAAACCTCAATTGGCTGATCGATGTTCTCAGCCAAACTTTCCCCAAACCGGTATCTGGTGGTGTGACACCCCCAAATTCGGGTTGTGGAAGCAAATCGGGTCGGGGCACGACTAATCAATAACCACAACTCAAAGATATAATGAACGACTCTATATGCGTCGTTTTACAACTTGTATTAATAAAATCAAAGTTTACATCAATATATAGTTTACATAAGCTCAGTTCCTGGATTAAGAGATTTACATATATAATTAATCTATACAAAATATAATAATGCAGCTAAATCTCTGAATGTTTTGCATGATGACTCGAGCTAATGATATCCTGAATGGCAATCCAACCTACTGCTGAGTACCTGTGATACATGCTAAAATGGGTCAGCAAAACACTGGTTAGCTAACAGATTTGTATGTCAACACATATATCGTATGAACCGCAAGATTTAGTCGAATTTAAAATGCAATTAAGCAAAATAAAAGTTTTACAGCCATGAGCACATAGTCTGAGCTTAACTCGAGGTGTCAGATCCACATTTAAGGAATCCTGATCGAGGTGCCTTCCATGAGTGCCTAATCTACACTCGTCTGAACAAATATTAGTACATCCGTTTACCCAGGTATTGCATGCTAACCCGGACGAGGAGGGTCAATCCTATATGGTACCATATACTAATATTCATGCTACTTTCATATTACCAGACTATACTGATGGAAGACTTTGATTTGATTAGTTGAAAATAACTCATGTAGTATATTGAAATATATACCCGCGTTCACGTGTTAAAAACAGAGTAATGTATCACACCCCTAGTAAAACAGTAAAAGAGGGGCCATGAGACTCACCTGAGCCTGAAGAGTTTATCTTAATAAACTGAAATCGATTAGCCAAGAATTGAAGTCCAAAGACTTGTAACCTGAGGGAGTCCACGACACACGATGGTTATAAACATGAGAAGGTATCTAACAAGACTACCTTGTAGTTGTTTGTCCAACTAGAATGTCTAAATGATCACAATTTGGTTGATTGTCTAAGTGTTTGAAAATGTGTACGGCCCATTGGTGATTGTTTGTAATAATAATCTTGATATTATCATATTGATTTTGAAGTGTTATACTTGAAAAATATGTTTTACAATGTCTTAGGAGTCATATTGTATAAGTATTTGAGGTTGTATAAGTTCAAAACTTAGTGTAAAAATAGTTTGAAACCTTCTGTTTTATGCGTCACTTATAGCGTCACTAGGGGGCTTAGGCGTCACTTAGGAAGTGACGCATGAAATAGTAAAATCTGAGTGAGGGCGTCACTTATGGAAGTGACGCATAGTGAGGCGTCACTAAGGTAGTGCCGGGTGTTAGTGTCGGATAAGGATTCTAGGCGTCACTAGACAAGTGACGGAGTTAAGTGTCAGGAAAAAGGGGTTTTATGCGGCACTTATGCAAGTGACGCAACTTTAGGGTTTTATGCGTCACTCAATGCGACACTTAAGTGTCGCAAGAAGTGACGCTATACTGGACGGCCTAGGCGACACTTAGGTCTGATCGATGGATTTTGAGCCAAAAATAAGTTTTCCGGTTTCCGTTTGGTCCGATTCTTTTACCCAACCCTTAGATGGACATTTCAAGCTTAAAGAAACAATTATAACTTGAAAACACTTGAAATTGAAAGGTTTCGAGTTTTTGTCAGAAACTTACAAGTTAACGCGGGGAGAATCCGGAAAGATGGAAACGTAGATCGTGACGCGGTGGTTCTTTTCCTCCAAATGAGCTAGATGAAATAATGATGTTTGATGGTGTTTTTATGTGATTTAAGGTGATGGTGGTTATAAGTTTTGAGAGAAAAGGGAGAGGAAGAGAGAGAAAGAGAAGTGGGAAATGAGGAGGAAGGAAAGGAGAGAGGAGGGGGGTGGGGGTGGCTGGTGGGGTCCACCGTGCGTAGGCTTCACCAATTTTTCATTCTCCTGCGTGCACGCTCCGTGCGGCGTTCATTTTCTCGTTCGTTTAAACTTTTAATAATTTAATACGCATCTAATTGTGAGTTTTTAAAATACGAATGTTTTATCAATAATACTTAATAATGGTGTTATAAAATACAATTTAACTTTATTTTGATTGTTTGCGCGTTTAATGTACAAAATAAGTACGAAATATTATTAACATAATATTTTGAGTATAATAGTGCTATTAAATAATGTTATATTATTTAATAATAAATTTCAACAACGTCCGTATTTACTTGAACCGAATTACATTCGATTTGAAACTTGTACGATTTAATTAAATCGCATATTCGTATATATTCAACAATATATATTAAGATACATTAATTATCCTAATCTAAGGACTAATTACATGTATTAACAACTGATTAGGTACTAATCACTAGTCCTAATTTGGCGGGTGTTACATTCTCCCCCTGTTAGGAGAATTTCATCCTGAAATTTAGCTCGATGTAGCATTTGATGTAGATTCAGTGAATAACTGAGGATACTTGAGTCGCATTTGGTCTTCCCATTCCCAAGTGAATTCCGGACCACGCCGCGAATTCCACCTGACCTTAACGATGGGAATACGACTTTGTTTGAGTTGTTTGACCTCACGGTCTACGATTTCAGGAGGTTCTTCGACAAAATGACGCTTGTTATCGACGCGAATTTCATCAAGCGGTATGATAAGTGTCTCATCAGACAGGCATTTCTTTAGGTTAGAAATGTGAAAAGTGGGATGCACGCTGCTGAGCTCGGATGGCAGTTGCAGTCGATATGCCATTGGACCAATCCTTTCGAGGATTTCGAATGGTCCAAGGTACCTAGGATTTAACTTCCCGCGTTTGCCAAATCGGATTACGCCTTTCCAAGGTGATACTTTCAAGAGTACTCGATCCCCAACCTGGAACTCGAGTGGTTTGCGTCTCACGTCAGCGTAACTTTTCTGACGATCACGTGCAGCTTTGAGTCGGTTTTGGATTTCGAAGATTTTCTAAGTGGTTTCGTGTATGAGTTCAGGACCAGTGAGTTGACTGTCTCCCACTTCGGTCTAACAGATCGGTGATCGGAACATACGACCGTACAGTGCCTCGAATGGTGCAGCCTTAATGCTGGCATGATAGTTGTTATTGTAGGAAAACTCGCACAATGGCAAGTGTCTTTCCCAGTTTGCACCGAAGTCAACTACGCAAGCTCGTAGCATGTCTTCCAGTGTCTGTATAGTTCGTTCACTTTGGCCATCGGTTTGAGGATGGTATGCGGTACTCATATCAAGCCGGGTACCCAATGATCGCTGAAGCGATTGCCAAAAGTGAGATGTGAAGCGACTATCCCTATCTGAGATAATCGAGATTGGAAAGCCGTGTCGAGAAACAATTTCTTTGATGTAGATTCGGGTAAGGCGTTCCATTTTATCAGTTTCCTTGATCGGAAGGAAATGGGCAGATTCTGTGAGACGATCAACGATCACCCAAATGGTATCGCAACTGCTCGATGACTTAGGAAGTTTGGTTATGAAATCCATGGCGATTTGCTCCCATTTTCATTCGGGAATCTCTGGTTGTTGGAGTAAACTAGAAGGTTTCTGATACTCAGCTTTGACTTTTGAGCAAGTAAGACACTTTCTGACGTATGTGGCGATTTCAGCTTTCATATTTGGCCACCAATAAAATTCCTTGATGTCGTGATACATTTTGTCGGATCCCGGGTGGATAGAGTATTTAGACTTGTGAGCTTCATCCATCACCAAGTCTCGCAGGTTCCCAAAACTAGGCAACCGGATTCGGTTAGAGAGGTACCTAACTCCGTTAGGTTTGATTTCAAATTGTTTATCCATGCCTCGCAAGGCTTCGTTTTTGATGCTATTGGGTTTCAGAGCTTCGAGTTGAGCAGTGAGAATATAAATGTTTAGATCATTGTGAATGATCATACTGAGGGCTCGAAATCGAAGTGGTTTCATTTGTTCTTTTCGACTGAGGGCATCGACAATAACATTTTCCTTACCCGGATGGTATTTGATCTCATAATCGTAGTCGGTGAGCAACTTGACCCATTGACGTTGCCTCATGTTGAGATCCTTTTGATCGAAGATGTGTTGGAGACTTTTGTGGTCGGTGAAGATTGTGCACCTAGTGCCGTAGTGGTAATGTCTCCATATTTTGAGAGAAAAAATTACAGCTCCGAGTTCGAGATCATGAGTAGTGTAGTTCTTTTCGTGGATTTTGAGTTGTCACGAGGCGTAAGCAATGACCTTGTCTCGTTGCATCAGCACGCAACCGAGACCCTGGTGGGAAGCATCGCAGTATACCATGAAGTCATCGGTGCCTTCGGGTAACGATAGAATAAGAGCACTGCAAAGCTTTTGTTTCAGGAGTTGAAAAGCTGACTCTTGTTTATTAGTCCAATCGAACTTTTTATCTTTCTGAGTCAGGGTTGTGAGTGGTTGGGCTATTTTCGAGAAATTTTTAATGAATCGCCGATAGTACCCAGCAAGACCCAAGAATTGGCGTACTTCGGTTGGAGATGTTGGTGCTTGCCAGCACTTGATAGCCTTGATTTTTGATGGATCGACATGGATTCCTTGACTATTAACAACATGTCCAAGGAATTGAACGGATTGTATCCAGAACTCACACTTGGAGAATTTGGCATATAACTCCTCGTGTCTAAGTAGTTCTAGGACGGTTTTGAGGTGTTGCGTGTGTTCTTGTTCATTTCGCGAGTATATGAGAATGTCATCGATGAAGACAATGACAAACTTATCGAGGTAAGGTTTGCACACCCGATTCATAAGGTCCATGAATACAGCCGGTGCGTTTGTTACACCGAAGGGCATCACCTGAAATTCATAATGCCCGTAATGAGTTCAGAAAGCAGTTTTCGGGATATCGGTGTCGCAAACTCAAAGTTGATGATAACCTGACCGAAGATCGATCTTTGAATAAATACTCGACCCTTGCAGTTGGTCAAACAGGTCATCGATGCGAGGGAGTGGAAATCGATTCTTGACGGTCAACTTGTTCAACTCTCTGTAGTCGATGCACATTCGGAAAGAACTGTCTTTCTTCTTCATGAATAAGACCGGAGCTCCCCAGGGTGAAGAACTCGGTCTAATGAATCCTCTATCCAGGAGCTCCTGTAACTGGGTGGACAGCTCCTGAAGTTCGGATGGGGCTAATTGGTATGGTGCTCGAGCCACGGGTGCAACACCTGGCACGAGATCGATTGAGAACTCGACCTGTCTTGGCGGTGGCAGACCAGACAGTTCTTCCGGAAAGACTTCTGGAAAGTCTCGTACGATGGGCACATCCTCAAGTCTCTTCTCCTTCGACTTTTTCTCCATGATGTGTGCGAGGATTGCCGGATACCCCTTTCTTAAAAATTTTTGGGTTTTCAAACAAGAGATGATGTTTAGTCTCGTCCTACCGGTCTCCTCCTGTATGATCAAAGTTCTACCGGCGGTGAGAGGGATGCTAACGAACTTATCGTAACAAACGATTTTGGCTCGGTGTCTGGACAACTAGTCCATTCCTATGATGACGTTGAAACTTCCAATTTCAACGGGCATAAGATCGATTGAAAAGGTTTCGTTGGCTAGGTTTAAAGTGCAATTAGGTATCACACTATCGGTCTCTATGAGTTTACCATTCGCTAGTTCTACAGTGTACTTAACATCTAGAGCAACAGGGGTGATGTCAATCAATGGGTAAAATTCATCAGAAATAAAGCTTCTATCGGCACCAGTATCAAATAGAATAGAAGCAGTTAAGTTGTTGAGGAGGAACATACCCGAGACCACATTTGGGTCTTCGCGGGCGTCCCCAGAGTTGAGTACAAAGGCTCTACCTCTAGCGTTGTTGTTGATGTTGTTGTTGTTCTTCAGCTTCGGGCATTCATTCCTGAAGTGCCCGGTGTTCCCACATTCGAAGCAGGCTCTAGGCGGCCTGGTGTTGTTGTTGTTGGAGGTATTGTTGTTTGATTTGGGGGCTCGGCAATCTTTGGTCGAGTGCCCGTGCTTCCTGCAGTTATTGCAAGGGGTATTGCATTGACCCTCGTGGTGGCAGTTACACTTGGAACAATAAGGTTTGTTCCCAGTATACCCGTGTTTGGGTTCAGTGTTAGAGGTGTAAGCCTGGATGGCATTGGGTTTCTTGTTTGTTTGGTCGTGGTGTTCAGTAGATTTGCATTTGTTGTTGGAAGGGGTGGTGGATGCTTCACAGCTGACAATCATCGCCATGAGTTCATGTGCAAGCCGAATAGCACTTTGGATGGTGGTTGGCTTGGATGAGGCGACATTTCCCTGGATGTTCACTGGGAGGCCGCAGATGTATTTCTTGATGCGTTTTTCGTCTGTGTCTACCAAACCCGGACATAAAAGGGCGAGTTGCTGGAATTTGGTGGTGTAACCAGCGATATCATTGCCTTGAACAATTAAATGCCAGAATTCTTCCTCCAATCGGCGGAGTTCCTCGGTGGGGCAATATTCGTCCCTTAGCATTTTCTTCAGGTCTGCCCAGGGGAGTTGGTTTGCTACATCAATGCCCACAGAACTGGCATGAGTATTCCACCATGTGAGTGCACCTTCTTGAAAGGTGTAAGCATCGAATTTGACCTTGCTGTCTTCCGTACAGTTGCACAAACCGAAGATAGATTTGATCCTTTCGATCCACCTGATTAGACCGATGGCACCTTCCGTGCCCTTGAAATTTAGTGGTTTGCAGCTGAGAAAATCCTTGTAAGAACAAGGCTTGATGACAGGAGTAATTTCTGGAGTATCATTACTCCTCCTGGAGTTTTGTGGTGAATCCCGAGTAGCCAGGGCTTCGGCCACAGCTCAGGAAACGATGGTAGCAATTTCAGCATCACTATAACTTTTCTTCTTTGGCGGCATGATTCTTCAAGAGAGAAATAAAAGGTACATGAGAGGTGGTACCAGAATAATAAGCACGATAGATGTACATATATAAAAGTGGTAATATACAACATCACATGGTAAAATAACAATGTAGAAATAACGAGAGAAATTGTCAATTCATAATACGAAGTTGAATGATTACAAACAATTTCTAGTTAGGAGTTTCAAAAGTCACAGACTTAGAAGTTTTACAAAAGTGCTGGGAATTATTACATCCGGTCGAATTACATAGGTCCTTCGAAAGCATGATAAAGTACAGATTTAGCCTAAGCTAATCCTGTCGTAGATTGAGTTGTGGTAGTAGTGCGGTGAGATGGTCCACAGACTCTGCAAGTCTGCTAACCATTCGGAGAGCATCCTCGGTTTCCCTTAGACGTGTCTCGCACTAATTTAATCTTGATTGTAGGATGGAGATTTCGTTTCGGTTGCCAATCACTTGGTTGTGGACAACCTCCATAGTTTCAATGGTTTCACCCAGACGGTTGTCAATGGTGTCCATGTGGTTGACGGTATGTTCGTGCTCTTCGGAGACTTGATTGATACGTTCGAGTGATGTGAGTCTCCAGTTTTCGTTGGTTTCTTGGAGTTCGATATCCATAGTATCAATTCGTTGCTCGTGACGGTATAGCCTAGTGGCTAAGTCCGACAAAGTGAAATGAGTGGGATATGGGTCAACTCGAGGCAACCTGGTGTTCCTCCTAGCCACCCTTGGGTTTCGTGATCCATACGGATGAGAGCGTGACGAGTTGGGTGGTGTGTTTGCCATTCTGAGACAAAGCGTTAGAAAGAATGAGGCCTATATTCATATAATGCATATATAATATAGCCTAAGATATTGAGCGAGAGTGAGGCCTATCTATGTATATATATATATATATATATATCACATAATAGCCTAAAATATCTAATCACAGACATGTTTGAGTCCCGGTTTCTCTCGTGGTCAGAGTCAACTAGTGTATCCTGTTCAGTCATGACTCCTTTCAGATCTCACATCATATTCTTTTAATTGTACATAGTTGATCAGGCAATGTTAAATTAAACCAATATAATGCAGTCACTGAACCTAATCATACTTAATAAGGAATACTGCATAACGGTCATAGTCTAGGCCCACTAAATGCAACCTAGTTCACTATAACCTTAGGCTCTCATACCAATCTGTGACACCCCCAAATTCGGGTTGCGGAAGCGAATCAGGTCGGGGCGCGACTAATCAATAATCATAGCTTAAAGATATAATGAACGACTCTATATGCGTCGTTTTACAACTTGTATTAATAAAATCAAAGTTTACATCAAAATATAGTTTACATTAGCTCAGTTCCTGGATTAAGAGATTTACATACATAATTAATATATACAAAATATAATAATGCAGCTAAATCTCTGAATGTTTTGCATGATGACTCAAGCTAATGATATCCTGAATGACAGTCCAACCTACTGCTGAGTACCTGTGATACATGCTAAAATGGGTCAGCGAAACGCTGGTGAGCTCACAGGTTTGTATGTAAACACATATATCGTATGAACCGCAAGATTTAGTCGAATTTAAAATGCAATTAAGGAAAATAAAAGTTTTACAGCCATGAGCACATAGTCTGAGCTTAACTCGAGGTGTCAGGTCCATATTTAAGGAATCCTGATCGAGGTGCCTCCAAAGAGTGCCTAATCTACACTCGTCTGAACAAATATCAGTACATCCGTTTACCCAGTTAGTGCATGCTAACCCGGATGAGGAGGGTTAATCCTATATGGTACCATATACTAATATTCACGCTACTTTCGTATTACCAGACTATACTGACGGAGGACTTTGATTTGATTAGTTGAAAACAACTCATGTAGTATATTGAAATATGTACTCGCGTTCACGTGTTAAAAACAGAGCAATGTATCACACCCCTAGTAAAACAGTAAAAGAGGGGCCATGAGACTCACCTGAGCCTGAAGAGTTTATCTTAATAAACTGAAATCGATTAGCCAAGAATTGAAGTCCAAAGACTTGTAACCTAAGGGTGTCCACGACACGCGATGGTTATAAACATGAGAAGGTATCTAACAAGACTACCTTGTAGTTGTTTGTCCAACTAGAATGTCCAAATGATCACAATTTGGTTGATTGTCTAAGTGTTTGAAAATGTGTACGGCCCGTTGGTGATTGTTTGTAATAATAATCTTGATATTATCATATTGATTTCGAAGTGTTATACTTGAAAAATATGTTTTACAATGTCTTAGGAGTCATATTGTATAAGTATTTGAGGTTGTATAAGTTCAACACTTAGTGAAAAAATAGTTTGAAACCTTCTATTTTATGCGTCACTTATAGCGTCACTAGGGGCCTTAGGCGTCACTTAGGAAGTGACGCATGAAATAGTAAAATCTGAGTGAGGGCGTCACTTATGGACGTGACGCATAGTGAGGCGTCACTAAGGTAGTGCCGGGTGTTAGTGTCAAATAAGGGTTCTAGGCGTCACTAGACAAGTGACGGAGGTAAGTGTCGGGAAAAAGGGGTTTTATGCGGCACTTATACAAGTGACGCAACTTTAGGGTTTTATGCGTCACTCAATGCGACACTTAAGTGTCGCAAGAAGTGATGCTATACTGGACGGCCTTGGCGACACTTAGGTCTGATTGACGGATTTTGAGCCAAAAACGAGTTTTCCGGTTTCCGTTTGGTCCGATTCTTTTACCCAACCCTTAGATGGACATTTCAAGCTTAAAGAAACAATTATAACTTGAAAACACTTGAAATCGAAAGGTTTCGAGTTTTTGTCAGAAACTTACAAGTTAACGCGGGGAGAATCCGGAAAGATGGAAACGTAGATCGTGACACGGTGGTTCTTTTCCTCCAAACGAGCTAGATGAAATAATGATGTTTGCTGGTGTTTTTATGTGATTTAAAGTGATGGTGGTGATAAGTTTTGAGAGAAAAGGGAGAGGAAAAGAGAGAAAGAGAAGTGGGAAATGAGGAGGTAGGAAAGGAGAGAGGAGGGAAGAAGGGGGAAAGGAGGGGGGCCCGGCTGGTGGGGTCCACCGTGCGTGGGCTTCACCAGTTTTTCGTTCTCCTGCGTGCGATCTCCGTGCGGCGTTCGTTTTCTCTTTCGTTTAAACTTTTAATAATTTAATACGCGTCTAATTGTGATTTTTTAAAATATGAATGTTTTATCAATAATACTTAATAATGGTGTTATAAAATACAATTTAACTTTATTTTGGTTGTTTGCGCGTTTAATATATTAATCGAGTAGACTTTGTTTTTACGGTACGAAATATTATAAACATAATATTTTGAGTATAATAGTGCTATTAAATAATGTTATATTATTTAATAAAAATGTTCACCAACGTACGTATTTACTTGAACTGAATTACATTCGATTTGAAACTTGTACGATTTAATTAAATCGCATATTCATATATATTCAACAATATATATTAAGATAAATTAATTATCCTAAAATAAGGACTAATTACATGTATTAACAACTGATTAGGAACTAATCACTAGTCCTAATTTGGCGGGTGTTATAGGTGGTCTCCGAGTAAGAGTCGTGGAATGTAAGGTATCTATGAGACCTTAACAAGGGGTTTCCCAATACTTGTCCTCCGCGTGTTCTTCTACTTGCCATTATAACTACTCAAAAACAATAAGTATTAGTGGATCATGTAATAGAGGGTTAATATAAAAAAATGGCAGCATTTCAGCTATAAAGTGGACAATCCCCCACTTTATGTTAGCCTAATCTACCGCAATAATCATAATTCACAATCCCTACTATTATGAAAATCACATAATACTCAATCTTGCAAAGTGATATACTTATTTAAATTTCATCACAATTGTCTATTCAAATACAATATATATAATAACTTGGTACCACATGAATGTATGAATAATCACTCTTCATAATTACTAAAACTCGAGCCTTAGTAACTAACAACCATTCATACCGTTCATCATGAATTCTTAATATATGCATTTTGATACAATTACAAAACGATAATTCATTAACACATCACATTCACAAATACTTACGTACCAGACAAAAATTTGCAAACACAATCATGCCATCAGAAACTTATTAGCATTTCAAACCAATAACATAGAAATTGAGTAAATATACCAATCCACATTATATAACCAAGAACAAATATTTAAAATCACACAAATAGTTTAACACATTACAAAATTAGACATGGCAATCCTTCATATAAGCAACATAACACCGTAATTAACTCATACATTCCTAAAATCATGCTTAAATCCGAAACCCCCAAATTTCATTCACAATCCCTAACGAATTAAACTCAAAAATTAACCAATGAAAATTAAAATTCTGAGTCATACCTTAAAGAGGAAACGTTAGATATGAAGAAAATGTAAACAAATGGTAATGGAAGTGGCCGGAGGTGGTAGTTTGATGGTGGTGCAAACCGGCAGCAGAGGGGAGCAATGGTGGTGGTGAGTTTTGTGGTTAAAAACTGAAAAAGAAGGGGCTGTGATCATTTTTACCTTTTTTCGATCCATACGGCGGATGGATTATTCCATCCGGCGTATGGATTTAAGCCTGGTCAACCGGGTCAATAAGCCCAGTCAACGAGCCCATTTAGCCCACTCCATCCATACGGCGGATGGATTAATACATATGGCGTATGGATGGATTTTCAGAAAATTTTTCAACAATCGATTCATCACCACTTTTAAAGTTTATCACATAATTAGTACAATAAAATACCAAACCTAGAGGACGATCACGACTTAAAATCTTCATAATTCCACACTGAATACATAAACAATATAAATTCAAAAAAAAACTTAAATAAAACCAACACAATAAAAATTCACATTCGCACACAATTGTAAAAGTTCAATCATTCAATCACACAATAAATACTAAAATCCAAAATAAACAATAATGTCAAACATAATCCAATGCAATGACAAGAAGATATAAAGATAAAATTAGTGCATGGGATAGAGATCTAGGAAATGCTCCATTAGTCGCGCAACCACATTCTCAACTCCATTACCAAAACTCGGAAAATTAGCCAAGTGTTCAGTGGCGATAGGCTGAAGATAGATCAAATCCCAACTGATTTCCTTTATCGCTTTATTATTTTCTCCATCATGTGCCAAAACCAATTTATCTCCTTCCAACTTATATTCACGGTCGGGGTTATTCTCCTCTAACTTGCTCATAAATTCCAAACATACCTCTATTATTCCATTGTATTTTCCCATTAGTGGACTTTTCCTCAAGTCCCTCACCCGTCTTTCTATCTTTTGAAGAACCACCTCTTGAATGTTACTAACGTCCAAACATGATTTTCTGAATATCTCAACAAACCTTGTGTAGATTTCCACCATTCCATAGTGGAAATGCTCCCTTGGGGTTAAAATCTTAGTTACATCCACTAGTGCTCCCAAATCCTCCACCAAATAGATAGCTAAATCAACCTTACTATCTTGACAATTAAAATCTGGGTGTGGTCTTCCTCTTTCTTCAGCAGCTAAAAGCTCCAACTTAGATACCATTCCTTGAAAATAAAAGTGTATTGTGTTGGACACTACTACTCGGTGAGGTGTTGGATCTCTCAGATGGTCATCCAATTATAACAATCTAACCAAAACTCTCAAACTAACTTCAAACATCTTATCAGCTTCTGAGCTCGGATCTCCAGTAAGTGATACAATGCTCCAATCATGCGGTTAAAACACGCTGTCTGACTAGCTGAATATGGAAATGATGACTGCCTCAGAATTCATAAATCTCGATATGTCGCTTTTTCTGTTGATCAAAGAATGTCTTCTCAGCATCAATCCTCGAGTCCAACTCATACTCGAAATTTTTTTCAGCTCATCAACAAACCATTGTTCATACCCAAATTGCTTAATTAAATCTGCAACATCCAATACCTCTTGGATCAACACTAACTGATTATCCGGGAAATACACTGCAAACTGTCTTATTATCTCTATAATGAACGGACAATCCCATCTAAATTTCTCGATAGCATTCAACAACTCTTGACATGTTGAAGTGATAGGAACAGCCTTACGAACTAAATGAGTAAATGACGAAATAGTGTCACTAGAACTAGAATCAGAACTATCATTGTTCATCCCCCTGACCATGTTGTAATTGTTGGCATCGCTTTCAAAACTTCTCGCCATTCTGATTACAATCTAAATAAAAAGTAAATCTGAAAATACAAAATACCACTAACGAAAAACAAGTTAGTCTTAATACAACATATTAGTAAAATAAAGAGAATAAAATAAATAAGAAAAATAATTACAACAAGATTCTAACCGGTAGTTGAAAATTCAACTGCCGGTTGAAGCACGTCCCCCTAAAGTTGTACCAACCCAAGGGCAACTATTTCAACCAATTAAGTTTATTTAAAACAGAATTTTGTACATGATTAAATTGATTAAAACAACTTGACGTAATAAATTAAATCAACTTTTATAATTAGAAAATTAAAATTACAACTTCCTATTTAAATAAACAAACGCAACCGCTCCTCGGCAGCGGCTCTAAAAACTTGATGCGTGTGAAAGCGTCAAATTTTATTATTTATAAATGAAAATACCTTATTTATACTTTTCACACAACCATGCAAGGATACCTGATCGAATGCTAGTATAGATTTGGTAAGACCGAGTTGATCACGGGAACGGTGGTTACTTATGAAAATAGAAAATACTAATTAGTTAGAAAACGATAAATAAGGGGGCGTTTGAGTTCCGTTTGAACATAAGATTTGTAAATAATAATTAAAACTAAATAAAAACTTGAAATTAAAATGATAAATAAATAACAATAGGAAGGAATAGTAATTGTATAATTAACTTCACTCAGATTCATGTATCCCGATTCATCACATATTGATTATTTAATTGTGATTTCTTTTAGATCAACTTAGTCACTAATCAAAGATTCTAAATTGCATGTAAATTAGTCTCCTGTTCAGCTTAACTAATTCCTACAATCTAAGGGTCCACATTAAACATCGATCCAATGTTATAAGATTATTAGTCTATTGTGTGCTTTACCCTAAATTGTGCGTTAAACATTCACAACTTATTATAATTAACTCTAATGGTATGAATCAACAATACCCAATAAATTTTTATTGTCTTGCTCACTTTAAATTGCATAGATCATACTATCTTAACCTATCAGATTCAACATATTTAGTAATGGTTAAAATCCTAAAATTAATAACCATCAATAATCAATAATATCAAAGGAAATCAATCTCATTAATATCATTAATCACGTTAAGAAATAATCACTAACAATTACCAATAAACAATGTTCTACTAATCATGTAATAGTTTGCAATCAAATAACTTATTCAATATGCAATTACAATCTTTCAATAATCATTATCCAAGCTTAATCAATTACACAACTACTTAGAATATTCAATTCATCATTTGATATATAAAACTCAGATTATAAAATACCAAAATCATCAATGATATAGAATAAACGAAAGTAGTACCAATTCAAAATATGAACCACTCGAAACAAGAATGATCATGCTTCAAACTTGATCTCTCGTGCCTCCAAAGTAAACCTAATCTTCGTAACTAAGCCTCTGGAACCGAAAACAATAAACCCTAATCGAAGTTGTCGTCCTTCTCGAATGGTTTACAACAGCCGTTTAAATAGTTTCTGGAAAACTGATCCATATGGCAGATGGATTATTCCATCCAGAGTATGGATTGAATATGAGCCCTAGCCCAGTCCGCGTACTCCTGGGCCTGTGGTTTTCGACCCATCCGGCGTATGGATTAATCCATACAGCGGATGGAATGATTTTTCCAGATTTTTCACCTTTCTTCCTGCATTCAAACCATTCTCGTTCCAACTTTTATTCCAATCTTCAAAAATGCACCATTTGACTCGTTTATTTGCCACTTTCTATCTCTTTTCTCAAAATCCTTCATTTCCACTTCAAATTACAAATATGAACGAAATTAATATCTAAACTAAACAATTTGCAATAAAAACACGTAGGAATCGGGATAAAATGCTATGCAAATATAGTACTTTTACACACTTATCACCTACAAAAAGAATTTATTAAAGAAGCTTAATATTCATAACATCGATTTGGTTCAACATTTATTCATTTTCGTTTTTTAATTTTTAACAAATGTATTGATGAATTTAATAAGCTTCATGATGAATATTATACTTTCTCCAAAAAAGGAGCTTCCCTTTGGATCCTCTATATATATATATATACCACTTAAAATATAATTGTGACTTGGTGAATCCTTTTTATCAGTAAGTTAAAAGTGTAGTTTAGGGATAACATGGTTGCCATTCTATTAAAAAACTATAAACAATTATCAAACATTAATGATAGTTAATGGTGAATAAACTAACTCTATAGTGTACTTTTTTGTTTTGTAGAGTTAATCAATTATTTAAAAGAAATAAATTTATTAGTCGCGTGTTTGAAAGTTTATGTATGATAGAGTATATGTAATTTACAGAACATACAACTTAAAAATTATTAATAAAATATAATAATCAATAACTTTTATTTTTGAAATGTAAAGTAAAATAGTTATAAAAGCTTTATCTAAAATAATTTTGAAGACTATTTATATGCATTATATTTACCGTGAAATTATTAAAATTTAATCAAATGAATATCATATACTTTTGTAAAATAAAAAGAAAAAACAAAAAAAATCACTATTCATTTAATAGTAATTTTTTCATTCACTCGTGGTGAATATATGAGTTATCAATAATAATATTGTAACAAAATACTATGTAATACACACACAATATATATATATATATATATATATATATATATATATCTTAAATGAACACCTAAATCCCCAGTTTTTAACCTTTGATAAGTTATGCATGTTTCAATTTTGATATGCATAATTCACTTAGTATTTTAAACTTCTCTTGATTTGTTGTATATATATGGGGTTAGTGTCTGAGAATGCATCTAACTTATGCATAAAGTCTCTTCAGTGTACTCAACTTACGTTTGATATTTATAATGCAATAAACTTTCAAAAAGCGTATAGTATGACGTGTTTTAGGGATAAATAAATAGGAATAGTTCTAGTGAGGATGAATTCATATGTTAAGGTGAGTTACTGCTGAAATCCTTCCATCTGACTGACGGGAAGGTCTCCACAGTCGGGCAGAAGGAATGTCACTTGGATTGCGGAATACATTGACTCGTACACCGAAAGTTCTCTCAAATGTATGGCCGAATTATCCGATAGTTAATCTCAAAATCTATTCTAAAATCCTGGGCGTCAAATACATCCGTATAATTGCATGGTTTATTGAATAAACAGTTTCATAAAGGGGTTTTACTCTCACCGGATTAAGTTGGACTAATGGTTGTCGCACCCCCAAAACACGTGGCAGCGGAAGTGGGAGGTGTCACGGGGGCGCCGACCAAATCAAATATCATCAACACAAAGATCAAGCAAATGACCTCTATATGAGACGTTTGAAAATATTACATTACCATAATTCAAATGTTTACAAAAAAATTTGGAGTTCGCATAACCCGTTTAGAGATTTCTAATAACTGAATTTACAAAATACAGCTACATGCAATCTAATCTCCTGATGTTTTGAAAACAATGCGACTCGAGCTAAGCTTTCCAAAAGCTTCCTACTGCGGCGGGTTACCTGAGAAATACATACTAAAAGGTCAACATAAAGTTGGTGAGTTCATAGGTTTGTTAAGTAATCAGTTGCTAAAATAATCCACAAGATTTCCAAGTTTTGCATCATTCGTCAATGATATGTAAAAGTATCGTTATCCAATGACAAGTAAAAGTATTGCATACAACAATATAAGTATACCATTTGCATGAGTCTCATAGTCAAGCTTAACGTTGTTTTCCTCCGGTAAGTGTACTAATCCGATACACTTCTAAATCACAAGTAATACTGCGCCCATGGGTTGGCTAGCGCGACTAGCCCGGGCGAGGTTTGTCAAACCCTGATGGTACCACCCAATAATACTTACGCACAAATTTTAATGACTATGATAAGTAGATGACTTTAGTGGATTATTCAGGTCTCATGCAATCCGCACAAAAAGTTGTTTCCAGTACTTGTGATGATAAAGCAGTTTATAAAACAGTTGTATGTATTCTCACCCCAGTGAAAAACAGTAAAAAGGGGCTATGAAACTCACCAGGGTTGAGCAGGTAGCCAGCAATATTAAATATTAGCAAGTAGTGGGTGTTCTCGTTCCCGTGTGCAACCTCCTAACGCCAAAGAATGATGTAGAAGAACAAGAGGGGATGATGATGGTGTTGATCCTAGCTTCTTTCTTGTGATTTCTTCTTTTAACTTGGTGGTGTTTAATGGTGGTTTTGGGTGGTGATGTGGTGGTGAAAATGGCTGATTAATTTCAGATGTTCGAGAGAAGGAGGAAGTAGAGAGAATCTAGAGAGAAAATGGTGGAGGGTTGAGTGTGAAAATGAAAGAATGCATGGAATGTGAGTGAAGAGGGCTTGAGGTGGTGTAGTCAAAGAAGCAAGAGGGGGAAGTGGAATGGGCAGCTAGGGGGGGGGGGGGGGGAGAGGGGGCTGGCCAAGGGGGGCCCACTCAAGGGTATTTTGGTCATTTTATTATTTATTCAATTTGTGCTTCGCGTGGTGTTCGTTTTCTCGTTCGGTTTGGTGTTAAACGTTTAATATGCATTTTTAAGTATCGATTTAATTTTCAATATTTTTACTTGAAGTATTCATTCTAAATACTTGAAAAACATTTATAAAAATGATTCGTTAATTTAGTGATCTTGATTTGCGCGTTCGTTGTACGGATTCTAAATCGCGTGACGTTTTATTTGGACGTTTTTCGTTATCATTTAAAGACACGATATATTAATTGATAGTTTTACTCTAGATAATATATTTTAGATTCAAAAATGTAGTTTGACTTTCGTTCGATTGTCGGGCGCGTTCTGCGCATTTTCGTTGCGTTTGAGACGTTTTAATCGAAACGTCTAGGTTTTTCGGGTATTATTATATTAAAATAATAATTTATGATAAATAACTTCTAAAAATAGATTCAATTTATTTATAAAGATGTTTTCACCCACATCGTACTTTATACAGTGTCGGACTCCGTTCGGTTATTTTGCACAATTTCACCAAATTGCGTAAGCGTAATTAAAACTAATTACGTAGCGTAATATAAATCAATTACGGAGGTGTATATTCACATAAAATATACAAATAGTTACAAGTAATTACAAGTATTTAGCCTAAACTAAACTAAACACACGTAATTAGGGTTTCTAGAGGGTTAATCAGTAACTCTAAATCGTCGGGTGTCACATTCTCCCCCTGTTAGGAGAATTTCGTCCCGAAACTTGCTTGCTGTTGTGGTCTGTGAGGTATCTAAGAATAGATGTGGATATTTCAGTCGCATTTGGTCTTCCCGTTCCCAAGTGAATTCAGGACCGCGCCTAGAATTCCACCGGACTTTTACAATGGGAATACGACTCTGTTTCAAGCGTTTGACCTCACGGTCCATGATTTCAATAGGTTCCTCGACGAAATGGAGTTTGTCATCAATGTGGATTTCGTCGAGCGGGATTACAAGTGTCTCATCAGACAGACATTTCTTTAGGTTAGAAATGTGGAACGTGTTGTGCACGCTACTAAGTTGTGGTGGTAGCTGCAGTTGATATGCCACCGGACCAATTCTTTCAAGAATCTCAAAAGGTCCGATGTACCTGGGGTTTAGTTTGCCGCGTTTGCCAAAATGAATAACACCTTTTCAAGGTGATACTTTTAAGAGTACTCGATCCCCAACCTGGAACTCGAGTGGTTTGCGTCTCACGTCAGCATAGCTTTTCTGACGATCACTGAAAGCCGGTTTTGAATAGTCAAGATTTTCTCGGTTGTTTCATGGATGATTTTAGGACCAGTGAGTTGGCCTTCGCCGATTTCGGTCCAACAAATGGGTGATCGGCACTTTCTCCCATAGAGTGCCTCGAATGGTGCAGCATCAATGCTGGTGTGGTAACTGTTGTTGTAGGAAAATTCACACAATGGTAGGTGGTTTTCCTAAGTGTTTCCGAAGTCAACTACGCAAGCTCGTAGCATGTCTTCTAAGGTTTGAATGGTCCGTTCACTCTGACCATCGGTTTGCGGATGATAAGCAGTACTCAAATCGAGGCGAGTACCAAGGGCTCGTTGAAGTGTTTGCCAGAATCGAGAGGAGAAGCGGCTATCTCTATCTGAGATGATTGAAATGGGAATACCATGTCATGCCACAACCTCTTTGATGTAGATGCGAGCCAGACGCTCCATCTTGTCAGTTTCTTTGATAACTAGGAAATGGGCAGATTTTGTGAGACGATCAACGATCACCCAAATGGTATCGCAACCGCTCGGTGTTTTTGGTAGTTTCGTGATGAAGTCCATGGTTATGTTTTCCCATTTCCATTGGGGTATCTCGGGTTGTTGTAGCAATCCGGAGGGTTTCTGGTATTCGGCCTTAACCTTGGAACAGGTTAAACATTTGCTAACATAAGTGGCTATGTCAGCTTTCATGTTGGGCCACCAATACTATTGTTTGATGTCATGATACATCTTGTCGGAACCAGCGTGTATAGAGTATCGAGATTTGTGAGCTTCATCCATCACCAAATTTCGTAGGTTTCCAAAGTTTGGTAACCAGATTCGGTTGGAGAAGTATCGGGTTCCGTTGGGTTTGATTTCTAATTGTTTTTCCATGCCTCGCAAGGCTTCATTTTTGATGTTTTCGTTTTTGAGCGCTTCGAGTTGAGCGGTGTGGATTTGAGTGGTGAGATCATTGTGAATGGTTAAACCAAGGACTCGAACACGAAGGGG
Organism: Pseudognaphalium luteoalbum; assembly: GCA_963422505.1. NCBI lineage: Eukaryota > Viridiplantae > Streptophyta > Magnoliopsida > Asterales > Asteraceae > Pseudognaphalium > Pseudognaphalium luteoalbum. Next base: position 48,211,994 of record OY730197.1, read on the forward strand.
TTTTGAACGTTCCTTCCGGCTGAGGGCATCAGCAACAACATTAGCTTTGCCAGGATGGTCTTTGATTTCATAGTCATAATCGGTAAGCAACTCGACCCAACGATGTTGCCTCATGTTGAGATCCTTTTGATCAAATATGTGTTGGAGACTTTTGTGATCGGTAAAGATGGTGCACTTAGTGCCATAAAGGTAGTGTCTCCAGATTTTGAGAGCAAATACGACAGCTCCGAGTTCAAGGTCATGAGTGGTATAATTCTTTTCGTGGATTTTGAGCTGTCGAGAGGCGTAGGCGATGACTTTTTCACGTTGCATTAACACACAACCTAGTCCTTGGCGTGAGGCGTCGCAGTATACTACGAAATCATCGGTGCCTTCGGGTAAGGACATGATTGGTGCACTGCAGAGTTTCTGTTTCAGAAGTTAGAAGGCGGACTCCTGCTTATCGGTCCAGTCAAATTTCTTGTCTTTCTGAGTCAGTGAGGTTAAGGGTAAGGCTATTTTGGAGAAATTCTTAATGAATCATCGATAATATCCGGCGAGACCTAAGAATTGTCGTACCTCAGTTGGTGTGGTTGGCGCTTCCCAACCCTTAATGGCCTCGATCTTGGCTGGATCAACACGTATCCCTTGACTGTCAACGACAAGCCCTAGGAATTGTACTGTTCGCATCCAGAACTCACACTTGGAGAACTTGGCGTATAACTCCTCGTGTCGGTGTAATTCCAAGATGGTTTTCAGGTGTTGGCCGTGTTCGGTTTCATTGCGAGAGTAGATCAAGATGTCGTCAATTAACACGATGACAAACTTATCTAGATAGGGTTTGCACACCCGATTCATAAGGTCCATGAATACAGCCGGTGCGTTGGTTAAGCCAAAAGGCATCACTTGAAATTCGTAATGTCCATAGCGGGTTCTGAAAGCTGTTTTTGGGATGTCGAAGTCTCGAACTCGAAGTTGATGATAACCCGACCGTAGGTCGATTTTCGAGTAGAAGCTCGAACCTTGAAGTTGGTCAAACAGGTCATCAATTCTTGGAAGTGGGTATCGGTTTTTGATGGTAAGTTTGTTCAGTTCGCGGTAGTCAATACACATTCTGAAGGATCCATCCTTCTTTTTAACGAATAGGACCGGAGCTCCCCAGGGTGAAGAACTCGGTCGAATGAATCCCTTGTCCAGGAGTTCCTGTAATTGAGTGGACAACTCCTGTAACTCGGAAGGGGCTAATCTATACGGGGCTCGTGCCACGGGTGCAGCACCGGGCACAAGGTCAATTTGGAATTCGACTTGTCTAGGCGGGGGTAGGCCTGGCAAGTCTTCGAGAAAGACTTCTGGATAGTCTTGGACGATGGGAACATCCTCAGGTCGCTTTTCAGCCGACTTCTTTTCGGTTACATGTGCGAGGATTGCCGAGTACCCTTTCCTCAGGTACTTTTGAGTTTTCATACAAGATATGATGTTCAGATTTCGCCTACCAGTCTCACCCTGTATGATCAAGGTTCCACCGGTAGTGAGTGGTATGCGCACGATCTTCTCGAAATAAACGATTTCGGCACGGTATTTGGACAACCAGTCCATGCCTACGATGATATTGAAGCTTCCGATTTCCACTGGGATGAGGTCTATAGGGAACAGTTCGTTGGCGAGGTTTAAAGTGCAATTTGGTATTACACTATTGGCCTCTATCAGTTTGCCATTCGCTAATTCTACAGTGTACTTAGCATCTAAGGCAAGGGGTGTGATGTTTAGTAATGGACAGAATTTATCGGATATGAAACTTTTATCAGCTCCGGTATCAAATAAAACAGAAGTGGTTAAATCGTTGAGGAGGAACATACTAGTGACAATGTTGGGGTCTTGACGAGCTTCTCCAGCATTGAGTACAAAAGCTCAACCGCGAGGGTTGTTGTTGTTATTGTTGTTCCTGTTGTTGTTGTTGTTGTTATGTTTCGGGCAGTTGTTTCTAAAGTGGCTAGTGTCGCCGCACTCGAAACAAGCCTTCGGTGCATTAGGGTTGGTGTTGGTGTTTGAGTTGGGGGTTCAACAATCTTTGGTCAGATGTTCGTAGCGTTTGCAGTTACCGCAAGGGTTACTACACGGACCATCATGGTGACGGTTACATTTGGAACAGTGGGGTTTGTTCCCAACGTATCCTCTCTTGTCCCCTGACCCTGAACCAGAGGTGTAGGCATTAACAGTTTCGGCCTTTTTGTTTTGTTGCTGGTGTTGCTGGTTTTGATTGTTACCGGACCATTTTCTTTTGTTGTCCCCGATGGCTTTCTCAGCGGTCTCCCCTCGGCGGACAATCTGAGCTGTGAGTTCATGAGCCATGTGCACAGCACTTTGGATGGTCCCGGGCCTTGATGAGATGACGTTACCTTGGATTGATTCTGGTAGCCCCCAAATGTATCTCTCGATACGTTTGTATTCGGGGTCCACCATGGATGGGCATAGGACAGATAGCTGGTGGAATCGGGTGGTGTAGGTGGTGATGTCGTTTCCCTGAATAGTAAGTTTCCAGAATTCTTCCTCAAGTTGTTGTAGTTGCTCACGGGGACAGTACTCTTCCCTGAGCATTGTCTTGAAGTCTTCCCATGGAAGTTGGTATGCGGTATCAATACCCACAGTTTGGGCATAAGAATTCCACCAGGTGAGAGCTCCGTCAGAAAGGGTGCACACGGAGAATTTAATCTTGTCTTCCTCAGCGCAATTGCAGATTCGGAAAACAGATTATGTCTTTTCGATCCAACGTATCAAACCGATAGCTCCTTCAGATCCTTTGAAATATAAGGGTTTACAGTTCAAGAAATCTTTGTAGGTAGATGGTTTTGGAGTAGATGTGTTAGCAGGTGCGCCTCCGCCGCCCGGATTTTGTTGGGCAGCAAGGACTTGAGCTACGCTCTGTGCAATGACTTGAGCGATTTCGGTGTCGGTGTAAGTATGTCGTCTTGGAGGCATGATGCTGAACAACAATGAAATGATACATATAAGAGGTTTGCGCGAGGTTATGATATATCAGATGTGTATATATAATGAGATAATATACAACAACTCAGAATGATAACCATATTTCATTAAACAGAAAAGTTGAATACAGAGTACGAGTTTCAAAAGACAACAATCACAAGGATTACAAAAGATGCCGGGAATGTTACTTCCGGTCTGAATTCGAAAGTTTATAGAACATGAACATAATAAAGGATAATAAGTTTGAGTACATCCTGCCTCAATAGGTTACAATAGGAGGAATAGATCTAGTCCTGACGCAGGTTTACTCGTGACATTAGAGTGACAAGGCGATTTATAGTATCCGCAAGTCTTCTTGTTTGCCTGGCACCTTCTTAGCTAAAGTTAGTCGCTGCTCGAGTGCACGAGCATACTCCTCGGCTTCCCGTGAACGTTGTTCACATTCTTCCAACCTTGCTTGTAGGATGTCGGTAGCGCTCATGTTGTCTATAACCTGTTGATGAATCATTTCCAGAGTACGGTTCGTGCCTTCCTGTTCTTGAAGAAGTTGTGTTATGCGGTCATCGATTCGGTATAACAGGTAGTTTTCTACTATATAATGATCTCGTTCTAGGATTTCGAGCCTTTCTTCATGATGATGAAGTCGGGCTGTTAACACCGGAACAGTATGGTGTATTGGTTCTTGTGTGTACGGGGAGATGTCCATAGGGTCAGCAGGAACCTGTATTGCTTCCTGAGACCTCCAAATGTTTAAAGTCGTGGGTAGCCAGTCCCACCTACGGGCGTATGTCGAACGGCGGGTATTAGTCGTGGTGTTAGCAATGGAGTTTGAGTAAGGGTTTGCTCGGGATGATCTGGCATTCCCTCGGCGTCTTCGTACTACCCGGGCTTCGCCGGTCAAGTAGTAAAGAGGTTCGGGAGAGTTTGGTGTCATAGGGATAGGTAAGGGAGTGGTACCCCTAGTAGTGGACATCGTTTGAGTTTCGTTGTTCAGGCCGGTTGATGATACGTTAGAGGAGTATGCCATTTCTGTGGCAAGGAGTTTAGTATACGAGAGGTTAAGGTTATATATAGAAATATAATAACCTAGCACATAAGCACGTATAGGGTTGGTCCCGTTTCTATCCTTGGTTAAAGTCTTCTAATGCATTCCCATTCATTATAACCATTTCAGGTCTTGCATCAATTCTCCTTTAATTGTACATAGTTGATCAGGCTATGTTAAATTAAATTCAAATGATGCAATCGCTGAACCAGTCATACTAAACAAGGAATACTAACCTAATGGTTATAGTCTAGGTCACTAATGCAATCCTAGTTCGCTATAACCTTTGGCTCTGATACCAATCTGTCGCACCCCCAAAACACGTGGCAGCGGAAGTGGGAGGTGTCACGGGGGCGCCGACCAAATCAAATATCATCAACACAAAGATCAAGCAAATGACCTCTATATGAGACGTTTGAAAATATTACATTACCATAATTCAAATGTTTACAAAATAATTCTGGAGTTCGCATAACCCGTTTAGAGATTTCTAATACATTACTGAATTTACAAAATACAGCTACATGCAATCTAATCTCCTGATGTTTTGAAAACATTGCGACTCGAGCTAAGCTTTCCAAAAGCTTCCTACTGCGGCGGGTAACCTGAGAAATACATACTAAAAGGTCAACATAAAGTTGGTGAGTTCATAGGTTTGTTAAGTAATCAGTTGCTAAAATGATCCACAAGATTTCCAAGTTTTGCATCATTCGTCAATGATATGTAAAAGTATCGTTATCCAACGACAAGTAAAAGTATTGCATACAGCAATATAAGTATACCATTTGCATGAGTCTCATAGTCAAGCTTAACGTTGTTTGCCTCCGGTAAGTGTACTAATCCCATACATTCTAAATCACAAGTAATACTGCGCCCGTGGGTTGGCTAGCGCGACTAGCCCGGACGAGGTTTGTCAAACCTTGATGGTACCACCCAATAATACTCACGCACAAATTTTAATGACTATGATAAGTAGAGGACTTTAGTGGATTATTCAGGTCTCATGCAATCCGCATAAAAAGTTGTTTCCAGTACTTGTGATCATAAAGCAGTTTATAAAACAGTTGTATGTATTCTCACCCCAGTGAAAAACAGTAAAAAGGGGCTATGAAACTCACCAGAGTTGAGCATGTAGCAAGCAATATCAAATATTAGCAAGTAGTGGGTGTTCTCGTTCCCGTGTGCAACCTCCTAACGCCAAAGAATGATGTAGAAGAACAAGAGGGGATGATGATGGTGTTGATCCTAGCTTCTTTCTTGTGATTTCTTCTTTTAACTTGGTGGTGTTTAATGGTGGTTTTGGGTGGTGATATGGTGGTGAAAATGGCTGATTAATTTCAGATGTTCGAGAGAAGGAGGAAGTAGAGAGAATCTAGAGAGAAAATGGTGGAGGGTTGAGTGTGAAAATGAAAGAATGCATGGAATGTGAGTGGAGAGGGCTTGAGGTGGTGTAGTCAAAGAAGCAAGAGGGGGAAGTGGAATGGGCAGCTATGGGGGGGGGGGGGGAGAGGGGGCTGGCCAAGGGGGGCCCACTCAAGGGTATTTTGGTCATTTTATTATTTATTCAATTTGTGCTTCGCGTGGTGTTCGTTTTCTCGTTCGGTTTGGTGTTAAAAGTTTAATATGCGTTTTTAAGTATCGATTTAATTTTCAATATTTTTACTTGAAGTATTCATTCTAAATACTTGAAAAATATTTATAAAAATAATTCGTTAATTTAGTGATCTCGATTTGCGCGTTCGTTGTACGGATTCTAAATCGCGTGACATTTTATTTGAACGTTTTTCGTTATCGTTTAAAGACACGATATATTAATTGATAGTTTTACTCTAAATAATATATTTTAGATTCAAAAATGTATTTTGACTTTCGTTCGATTGTCGGGCGCATTCTGCGCATTTTCGTTGCGTTTGAGACGTTTTAATCGAAACGTCTAGGTTTTTCGGGTATTATTATATTAAAATAATAATATATGATAAATAACTTCTAAAAATAGATTCAAGTTATTTATAAAGATGTTTTCACCCACGTCATACTTTATACAGTGTCGGACTCCGTCCGGTTATTTTGCACAATTTCACCAAATTGCGTAAGCGTAATTACAACTAATTACGTAGCGTAATATAAATCAATTACGGAGGTGTATATTCACATAAAATATACAAATAGTTACAAGTAATTACAAGTATTTTGCCTCAAACTAAACTAAACACACGTAATTAGGGTTTCTAGATGGTTAATCAGTAGCCCTAAATCGTCGGGTGTCACACTGGTCTCGGCGGTCGGCTAATACGTCATCAATTATTCGTATGAATTATCGACACTACTCAAGTATGCAAAGTAAGAGATATTTATTTTATAAATAGAAATCTAAGTAGTAAGTTCAATATAATACTAGCATGGCAATCCTAGAGCAACAATCAAACAAGAACATGCAATAACGTCGAAATTATTAACATGTGAAATAATTAATTAGGTCGAGGATCGATACTCCGAAAGTTCTCTCAAAACCATCCCCTGTCCGAATTTAATCTTAATCTACATCTATTTATGTCTCTTAGAACTTGTTTCAGTTTAGAGAATATTGGCCATGTCGAGTTCAACGATTCAATCTAACACAATATAACTAAGTGACATGTACCTTATGAGTTAGCTACGTTCATTTTTTGATAACGTTTTAGTCACATCATAAGTTAGGTAGATAAACGGAAAAGATTTCCTACAGATATTCATAATTTAAATCATCCACAATAAGATAACAATACACTTTATTTACATAATTAATTAATTCCTAAATGACTATCATAGCAGACAATTGAGTTATTTAGCTAATCATGACAATTATAGCATGTATATTTAATTATTGGAATAAGCAACAAACATATTTAAGTATAATAAGATAGATTAAAATCTGAAAAAATTTACAATAACTCGCAGCTAAAATGTGTCACGGAGCACCTCCGTACAAAAGTACTCAATTTTACCTCTCTTAATTAAATAATTAGCTAAACTAATTAACTAATACTAATCTGGAGAGAGGAAGTAACGGGAGAAAATAATTGTTAGTGAAAGTAATTTTAAAGTATGAGGAAGTGTGTGTTTTAAAGTTGTGAGTTTAAGGGTGTATTTATAGGTGAAATCCGGCTCATGATAGTGAAAATAGGCTCACGTTAGCGAAAAAGCAAAACAGAACACGCAATGGTCTTGGGAAACCAGTTGGTAGGGTATCAGGTACAGAAGTGGAGCAGGTGAAAGTAGTTGGTGCCGGTTGCTTCCAGCTGGATCCGGCCGGTGATTGGCCGGTGCCGGCTCACAACATCTTCAGTTCACGTTTTGATTTGTATCTTCTTTCAAATGTGTCTAATTGCAATAATTCTTTTGGCAGTGGATTCATTTCTCGAAAACGAAAACTTGATATAAAGGTATCTCTAAGATGAGTATTTTAACTTGGAATATCTCGTTTCAAAAGTTTTAGATCTTTGAAACGTGCATAAAATCTTCATTTTTCATCTGTTTTGCTCGATTTTTTTGTTCTTCCTTGTTCTAACGAACTTGACATAATAACATCTATTAATGCAATATTTGAGCTTATTTGCCAAAGATTGTGTAACATCCCAAAATTCAAAAATATTATCGTGATAAAAGCGAAACAAATCATTGTAAGTTATTACTCCATCCGTATCAAAATAAGTGTCTCATTTGACTTTTAAAGGTCATTATTTTTCAACTGTTACCTTAAATATTTTTGATCGTGTTATATAATACTTGATGAAAAATATATGAATGGATTGAGTTTTAAATGTATTTTCATTAGTATAATTTTCATTAAGAATTATATAAAACAAACAAATATATTTAAAGTCAAAGTTGAAAAATGAAGATTTTTAAAAGTCAAAATGAGACACTTATTTTGGGACGGAGGGAGTATTATTTTAAGTGGCATAAAATAATAATAATTGTATGTCGGTTTTAAAGTTCGAGACAATGATAATCACGGGGAATAAAATTAAAACACATATATATCCATGTACATGTGTACGCACGTATCAAATATATCTATTTCATTTCACCTCTTTCCAGAGATCTAGAGAAAGAGCGAGAGAGAGAACGAGAAATTTTAACCCTAAACCAAAAATCGATTCAAAACATGAAACTGAAGCTAAAGAACGCGAGTTCATTCATGATTAATCATTCCTAACACGAGGTAACTACGACTTTTATTTAATTTCGATTTGAAACTTTAAGTTACATGAAGTTTTAAAGGGGTTTGAATGATTAATGGTTTCTAGGTTGAAATCAAGATGTATTATGATGAATTAATAGTGTATAATTGAGTATATGATATGGCTAACATTAATTCAACCTAAAAGTTGATAAATTGAATTGTATGTTTAATGATCAAAGTGAGTTTTGATCAAATGATGATGAATTAGTGTTAATACACCTTAATTAGTAGTTATAAATGTTGTTAGAGCACGAGTAATGAAAATCGAGTTAGTGAATTAAGTGGTTAAATAATTGAGTTAAAAGTGATTAAGAGTATGATTATATATAGTTTGATGATAAAATGATAAATATGATGAATTAGTGATGATTAATGATAATTGAAGAAGTACACAAGTGATTAAACCATGTAAATGGTTGTGACCTAATTAATGAAATGATGAAGCTAGTGAATTAATGATGTTTAAAGTGGTTCTTCATAACCTTGAATTGGTTTATGATGAATCTTGATAAGTTAGTGATAATTAAAGTGAACATGTAAATAATTACATAGTTGAAAGAAAGATGATTATGTAAAGAAGATCATGTTTAGTAAAGGGTGATGGATTGATTATGTTGATTAATTGATTACGACGATTATTAGTTGTTGAATGTGTTGTTATGTTGATATGCTACATGATAGGTGATCGCGATTGGTGCCATCCATGTTCAAGTGAGAAATTATGTTTTTGCCTAATAAGCAGATGTGAGTGATATGGGGGTTAAATGAGTAAAGATTGTATGATCCGGATTGCTTCCGAGCAAGAGGTTCGTACAATCAAGTGGTGGTTGCTTATATTTTATCTTGTTTCTAATTGTTAATTATGTTGTTGATATGAGATGTGGGGTTACTTATGTGCTAAGATGATTAGTATTGATAGAGTTGTGATATGTGGAAGACGTGGATTATGATGAATGAGCAGTTTGTAGGGATTCATTGATTTTTTAATAGTACGCATACTATTGGAGCCAAATTTGCATATGTGGTTTAGCTAACTAAGGTTAGCATTATCGTGTTGAGCTTGGTATGCATATCGACGTGGTATGGTTTCTTGCATATGTGGTTATATTGGTCGCAGATCCGTATAGTGTTTCAATCTCCACGATTGCTTAGTTGTTTATTTGTTTAAGCAGATAAGTGGATTATTAATAATTGTTGTGGTCATTTAATGTAGCAATTATATGTTGTTGATGTTCGCTAAGTGTTGATTTGATGTTGTCTATGTGGATTATTCATTTAATTGCTCGTATGCTCACTAAGCATTTTGCTTACCCTTTTAAGCTGTTTTATGTCGTAGGTACTTGGTTCAATTGAACTAATTGGATGAAATATGGTGACAAGAGGTTAATGTAGATTGGAGCTTGCTTTATGGTTAGACAAGCTTCTCTTTCTTTTAAATTGTCGTTATGTTTATCACTTGTGTAAATCTACCAAAAGAGTACGTTGATAACATGTATTGATTAAATGTAAAGTGTATGGAAAATGGTTGATGTGACACCCGACACTATAGGTTAACCATTAAACCTAACTGAAACCCTAATTATGTGTATTTAGACATTATTTAGGCTAAATACTTGTAATTGCTTATAACTATTTGTATATTTATGTGAATATACACTTTCGTAATTGTTTAAAATACGCTTACGTGATTTGTTGAAATTACGCGAAACAACCGTTTGGAGTCCGACATTATATACGACGTTGGTGAAAACATTTATATAAATAACTTAAATCTATTTTTAGAGGTTATTTATCACATATTATTAAATTTCTAGAATAATACATGAAAAACCTAAACGTTTTGGCTAAAACGTCTCAAACAAGGTAAAAACGCGTGAATCGAATTCGACAACCAAACGAATGTCAATAATTATTTTGACAACTTAAAATAAAGTATTTTAACAATACCTCAATGAGAAATCATCCAAATTATATCGTTAATTAAAATGACAAAACGTTACACGATTTAACCGAATAACGAAATAACAATTAAACGAACACAGCACGCAACACAGTCTGGAACTGAGTTGAAAACAATTCAGCCCTTGAGTGGGGCCCCTAAAAATCGACCACCCACCCTCATCCAACCATTTTACAAGCAAAAAAAATGATCATTTCCCTTTTCATCCTTAAGCCATTAGGAATGCATGCAAGAACCAACCTCACTCATTCACTCTTTCACACTCCACCAAGATTCTCTCCAACCTCTTTCTAAAACCTCTTTCTTCTCTCTATAACATCTGGAAATCCAGCCACCACACACCACCATAGCACCACCTATCACCACCACAAACCACCATAGAGCCACCACACAAAACTTCAACATTTTACAAACTTCTTTCAAGGAAAGCTAGCTACAAGACTTCCTCATTTCATTCCTGCCATCCATCTTCAAAACATCATTGTGAGGACATACTTCTACTCTTTTTTTATGCTTATTAACATAATCTAAGGTTCACTCAACAAGTATTATAACAAAATATAGTTTAAAAATCGTTTTTCTTAATTTTAAATTCATAAAAGTGCATGTTTCAGCTTCTGTCCAGAATCTTACACGAAATGTCCAAGGTCATAACTCACTCAATTCTTAATGAAAATGGACGTTTTTATAGTCAAAAATGAGTTTTAAGAAGTAAGATTTCCAACCCCACAAACATAATATTTTTCTGAGTTTGATAACTATTTTTAATAATTTGTGTAAAAGAACATGTATAATCTGTCAAGAAAGGACAGAAACTTAGGTCTCATGGTTTTGACCATATCTCGAGATACACATATCCAAATAACCAGAAATCACCACTCAAATTTGACACATTTAATTAGCTACAAAAATCATGTTGAATACTTTTACTAGTTCCATGTAGATTTTTCTCAGAAATGTAATCTTCATGCATGTGTCCAGATTGATCAACTGTTAGACCTCAGAGGACACATGTAATTTTTATAAATACTTATATTATTATAAAATTCATGGAAAAATTAATAACAGTATATAACTCATGGAGGAACCACTGGTATTTTTCGTAGTAACTAATTAGGAATGCACAATTTTATAAAAATTAGACAAACAAGTGCTTGTTTCTGGAAAATTGAGATAGTGGACTGATTTTGCAAAAAGGATTAAACCAACACTAGTAAGCTTGTTAAAAGTGGAAAAATTAACTTTTTAAGGCTTGGGAATATATTTAAGGGTTTGGAAAAAGATTCAGGTCAAACCGAGTAGGTTTGACCAAGTCAACAAAAATGGGGCTCGGTTTTGAAAAAACGTGACACTTACTATTTTTGAAAAGAATGGTAATAAAAGGGGTTTGGGTGACATATTTACTAACTTTGACCAGTTTGACAACTTTGACCAGTTTAACCAATTTTGACCAACGAGTTGACCAACTTTGACCTACGGTTTAAGATTTTTACGAACTAAATAATTTGTTTGCGACACACGATATGTACTAATGAATAGTATACAACAAAACAAACTTAATAATTAAATCTTAATGAATTATTATTACAAAATTTCACCAACGGGTCGTTCACGCTTTTAACAACTTAATTGAACATACTAGTTGAGTGAACTAACTTTAGGTGGACGTAAACCCTCACTTATACGATCGCTATAGATGGTCTTTTGAGACATCTACTTACCCAACCTTATACGTTTAGGACGTTACAAGGTTGCGCTATGGACTCTGTTTGCTATTTGATTATTGCTTGCTACTTGCTAACCTAAGGTGAGTTCACAACCCCTACTCTAGTGTTTTCAATGCTTCTTTAACAGGGGTGAAGGAAATAGCTAATACTTTACCGTTTTGATACAAACATACAACAATTATTATAAATGTTTTCATACTATTACTTAAACTGTTTACAAAATGACTTTTCACACTATTTTGGGAACATGAGACCGAATCTTGGTACGGACCTAGGTTTACGAGAGGTAGTTGTGTGCACAAAAGTCCCATTGTACGCATCCTATAACCGCACGATGGCAGTCGTAACGAGGAGCGTATATTTAAAATGTTACTGTGGCAAAAACGTTAAACGTCGTGGATTGGTTATAGTACTACGGGTCGTTACTATAACTCATAAGGTCTAGCTAACCTTCGAGGGATCACCGTCTTTGTCTCCCTACTATTATAAACATTTTTGGAAATAACATTTTCCTACGCTTGATTACATAGGCATGCGTTCCTACTATTACACAACTGGATTGGTTTTCCAAACGTATACCATTGGATGTGTTGACATCACTAAAATGAAACGATATTTTCCGGTAACAACCCAACAAAATGATACTTTGGATAACGTCCAACTAAAATGAAACATTATTTGACTTTTGAGTCAACAAGCTTACAAACAAACCGGTTTAAACGGACTATAATTGTAAACATAAAACCTGTGAATTCACTCAACATCTTTGTTAACTTTTTGCTATGTCTTTCAGGAAACTAGCAGCACCAGTAAGACTGCATACATTCTGGATTAGGCGACCTACGAAGAATTAGGATGCCACGTTTTGGGACACTAAGGATTTCCTTTGTATAGCTGATTATCATTAGTCATATTTATGAAATCCTCTTTTGAAATATGTAACTATTAACTTTTTGTATTTTACAAATACTATTCCTACGGCTCTGGCGAGTCGTAGCTTTTTGTAATAAATGTTTATTTAAATGGCATCTTAATTTACTGTTCAGCAATAATCATATGCTCTGATATGCATGATTGTCTAATATTTTCGTCGGTGCCCCGACTACACTAATGCTTCCGCTAACCACGATTAACGAATTTGGGGGTGCGACAGATTGGTATCAGAGCCATTGGTTATAGCGAACTAGAAGCCTTTAGGTGACCTAGAGACCTTAGAGACCTAGACTATAGCCTTGGCTAGGACACTCATGCATACATACATTTGCATACGTCTAACTCGTTATACGACAATTATCATCTTGACACATCGGCATGCGAGAACCTGTCTACCGATAACCTGATTGTATTGAACCATACAACACTCGATTCGTTCGTTCTCACTCTGACTTCATATGAACCTGATCGTATTAAACGGTTGATGAAAAGAAATATGTATTGGCATCATATAATAACGGTTGACCAACGCGATTATATTATACTAAGTACATATGGGTATTTCAAAGTCGTAAGATACGTGATGTGAATAACGTGAATCCTTCATACTACTCATTAACTAAACAATGTGAAACTTGTCCTTCACATTCCTTATGTTGGCATTGACTTCTGCATTTTACTCCTCGCAGAACGTCATCATGCCACCAAAGCAAAGGAAGACTCGAAACAGTCGATGAGCCACTACACCTCCTGTTGAGGAAACAACCAAACTATCATCAAACGACGAGTGGCTGAGGCCATCGCTCAGTATGAGGCAAGTCGTAATCGCGACAATGTGGTTAACAACAACGGAGCCACCCCTGTCAACGGTGAAACACCTATGAATACCCAACGAGGGTGTTCATATAAAACCTTCCTATCTTGCAAACCTAGTACCTTCAACGGAACCGAAGGAGCTATTGGCATTGTCCACTGGATCGAGAAGATGGAATCAGTGCTCGACATTAGCAACTGTGCACCCAACTGCATGGTAAAGTATGCCACCTGTACACTTGCTGACAAAGCACTGACATGGTGGAATGCCCAAGTCCAGACCCTCAGACGAACAACCGCCCACTCACTCTCATGGGAAGATCTAAAAGCTATTATCATGGATAAGTTCTGTCCCTGCAGTGAGCTCCAAAAGATTGAAACAGAGCTCTGGGACATCAAGATCATATGTTCTGACATCACTGGTTATACGACAAGGTTTCAGAAACTTGCACGACTAGTCCCCCACATGGTGACTCCAGAATACAAACGCATTGAGCGATACAACTGGGGATTGGCACCACAAATCCGGAGCCTGGTAATGTCTTCCAAACTAACTACTTTCAGAAGCGCGGTGGACTTAGCGCAAAGTTTAACCAATGATGCGGTTAGGATGGGAACATTGACTGAGAAAGCGGTGTTGGGAAAGGTTGAACCGTACAGTACAAGTATTGGTAGTTCTGGAAGTGAGAAACGGAAGTGGAACAGCGAAGGAAATGACAATCAGGGTTAACAGAATAAGAAATCTTCGAGAAACTCCAAGGCGTACATTGCCACCACCACAACTGGATCAAAACCGTACCTTGGTAATAAACCGAGGTGTGACAAGTGCGGGAAGCACCGTGATGGTCGATGTACCTTCTGCCAAAACTGCAAGCGTTGGGGTCATGTATCCCAAAGCTGTAAAGCTAACCCTCCTACCCGAACCAACACTGAACGACAAAATACTGGATGTTTTGAATGTGGTGACACAACACATTACCGAAATCAGTGCCCACAACTCAACAACCCCAACAACAACAATCAAAACAACAATCGCAACATCAACACACAACCAGGTCGTGGATGCACGTACATCCTTAGGGCACCGGATGCACCTCAGGATCCCTACGCCAACATTGGTACGTTTCTAGTTAACCACTACTACGTCTTAGTATTACATGATTCACACACATTTTTGAAACACATGCGTCTGACACGCCAACACGATTTAAATCTCGGGACGAGATTTCTCTAACAAGGGGAGAATGTGACACCCGACATTTTAGGTTAACCATTAAACCTAACTGAAACCCTAATTATGTGTATTTAGACATTATTTAGGCTAAATACTTGTAACTGCTTATAACTATTTGTATATTTATGTGAATATACACTTTCGTAATTGTTTAAATTACGCTTATGTGATTTGTTGAAATTACGCGAAACAACCGGACGGAGTCCGACATTATATACGTAGTTGGTGAAAACATTTCTATAAATAACTTGAATATATTTTTAGAGGTTATTTATAACATATTATTAATTTTCTAGAATAATACATGAAAAACCTAAACGTTTTGGCTAAAATGTCTCAAACACGGTAAAAACGCGTGAATCGAATTCGGCAACCAAACGAATGTCAATAATTATTTTGACTACTTAAAATAAAGTATTTTAACAATACCTCAATGATAAATCATCCAAATTATATCGTTAATTAAAATGACAAAACGTTACGCGATTTAACCGAATAACGAAATAACGATTAAACGAACACATCACGCAACACGGTCTGGAACTGAGTTGAAAACAATTCAGCCCTTGAGTGGGGCCCCTAAAAATCGACCACCCACCCTCACCCAACCATTTTACATGCAAAAAAAATGATCATTTCCCTTTTCATCCTTAAGCCATTAGGAATGCATGCAAGAACCAACCTCACTCATTCACTCTTTCACACTCCACCAAGATTCTCTCCAACCTCTTTCTAGAAACCCATTTATTCTGTTGGGAAATAAGATTTCTACTGTTACTACTGTTGATTACAGAATGCACAAGGCATTAACACTGTTAGTGTTAATGTTACTACTGGTATTAACACTGTTAGTGTTAAGGACTACCACTGTCTTCACAAGTTACAACTGTTAGTTCAAGGCTTCAAAGATTATCACTGTTAGTGATGATTACCACTGTTATCAGAAGATTACAACTGTTATTGAAGATTGAAGTGAAGACAAGAGTTTCAACTGTTAGTAATTGTTTCAACTGTTAGAGTGTTATTACTGTTAGCTTGTTTACAACAGTTAACACTGCTTAGGCTAGTTACCACTGTTGGTATATTAGTCTAGTAAATTGTACAAGTGTTAACACTGTTATAAAAATTACCACTGTTTGTATAGTTGTGGTAGTTAACACTGTTTATATATAGAATAGGCAGAAAAGTAAAGTTTGAATAATTATGGAATGTAACTATTTCCATGATTATAGGAGATTGTTTAGCAGGACTCTATGAGATATAAATAGAGATCCTAAACCTAGATTAGGTTAAGGTTTTTTGCGCAGCTTCAAGGTTTTGTAACCCTAATACAACTCAGTGTATTCGTCTTATATCATTAATAAGATTGAAGCTTTTTATAATTCTGTCTTGATATATTATTATTGATCTTCATTTTATTACTAAGTGTTATTCCGCAAACTTCTTAGTAATCATTCAAAACTGTATTTATCTAATAGTTTATTAGATAGATCTTGGTTTATCAAGTGGTATCAGAGCAGGTTTAGTTTTGAATCCAGGAAGATCATTTCACTGTTTTATTGATCATTTTTTATCAACAAATCAAATCAATGGCAGAAGGTTGTGAAGGAATTCAGGTCACTAAGATTCCAATGCTTAGACCAGATGAGTTTGATCTGTGAAAAAACAGAATCAGACAATATATGCTTCTCATAGATTATCAGATGTGGGAAGTAGTGGTTAATGGTCCTCCAGTGACACTAAACAGTGATGGTGTTCCCCAGGCAAGATCACCACCAACTTCTGAGGCAGAAAGGAAGATCAGATCAATAGAGTACAAAGCTTTAAGTACTCTATTACTAGCTATACCAAATGAATATCAGAGGTGGTTTGAGGCATGTCAAGATGCTAAAGTGTTAATGGAAGCAATTGAAAAAAGGTTTGGTGGTAATGATAACACCAAAAAGAATAAAAGATCTCTACTTAAGCAACAGTATGAGAATTTTAATTCTACAAGGTCAGAAACATTGACCCAAACCTTTGATAGGTTTTCTAAACTGGTTGGAGATCTGGAAAATCATCAAGTGAAGATAGATAGAGATGATTTAAACAGGAAGTTTTAGAGGTCTTTGGGTATTGAATGGACCATGTATACTGTTGGGTTAAGACAAAGTGCAGATCTGGAATCAAAAGAGCTAGAAGACATATATAATGATCGGAGAAACTTTGAAGCTGAAGTGGAGAACAAGAAGATGGAATCAGGAAATAACAACAACAATTCTGCATTTATGTCAATGGCTGGAACAAAAGCAGAATCAAGTCAGAAAGGTTTTTCTTGTGGGTCTGGAGGAGTTGGATCATCATCAAGTTATTCTAATGATCAAATCTTAGAATCTTTCTTTGCTAGTAATGTGAACTCTTCACTTACTAATGAAGACTTAGATCAATTTGAGTCAGATGATCTAGAAGAAATGGATATCAAGTTACAAATTGCTCTGATCACACAAAGAGCAAAAAGCTTTATGCAAAGAACTGGTAGAAATAACTTTGCACAGAAGAGGAGTGATGCTAGCTGGTTTGACAAGAGCAAAGTTGAATGTTTCAACTGTCACAAGTTGGGACATTTTGCTAGGGAATGCAGAAGCCCAAAGGTTGATCAGAATGAGAGAGGAAATGGCCAGAGAAGTGGAGGAAATGTGGGCCAAAAGAAGAATGTGCCAATCCAAGATACTTCATCAAATGCACTGGTATCTGTTGATGGATGTGGATGGGATTGGAGTGATCAGGAAGAGCATGCAGTGAAGAATCAATGCTTCATGGCAACAGCTGAATCAGATAAGCAATCTGAGGTACCTTATGAGGTACAAATAAAATTGTGCTCAACTGTGTGTAAACAAACTGTGAAACATTATAGGGATCATAACCAGAAAGTGTGTGATGAGTTAAAACAATGTAAAATCAAAAGTAGACACACAATCTCTGTAATAGAAAATCTTGAAAAACAGATTCAGGCATTTGAAGAAAATGCAACACAGTTTAAGTATGACATTGAGTATGCTAGGTGGGAGAGAGATACTCTTAAGGATAAAGTAGAAGAATTAACTAAGAAACTTACTGAGGTCACTTGTGAAAGAGATAGCATAAGACTTAATGTAAGTAATTTAGAAAATGCATCTAAGAGTGTCCATAAACTTATCAATTCACAGATTCATGATAAACTTAAGACTGGGTTAGGATACAGTAATGTACCTCCTCCTTATAACAACAACTACTTTCCTTCAAAAACTGAAATTGATTTAAATTTACTTAAAGAAGGATTGAATGATGAGGTTAAAAAGGTTGACCCAGTTAACAGTTTAAAAGAAAATGTGAACATTGATGGAGTTGAAATTCATGAGTGGAGTGAGGAAGATGATGAAGAGTGTGTTACATCTGAATGTGAGGGTAATGTAATGAATAAATCTGTTACAACACCTAGTGAGTGTAGCAATCAAGTTACTGGTCTAGCTTCAGATCTTAAGGATAAAAAGCTAGAAGAGGGTAAAAGAATGTTCATTGAAAAGGAGAAATATAAGATAGAAAATGTAAGAGCCACACCTAATACTCCTAGGAATGTTCAAAGGAAGATTAGAAATGCAGTGAAATCATCTGTTTCTGTGAATCATGTATCTGCATTGAATAAATGTGATCATTGCAAATGTAAGGATAACTCTTCTACTTCACAAAACTTTCAAAAACATATTCCCAGAGGTAATCAAAGAAATTGAAATCAAATGGTAACTCAAAAACTGGGAAACAATGTAACAGTGATAAGAGAAAAGTTATGTCTTATATGTGGCAGAAATAATCATCTTCAACATGACTGTTTTCATAATCCAAAATCTGTTCCTTAGAAGGTGATACAGCCATGGACAGCAGCTAATATGATTAACAAACAAAATTTTAAATCTAAAGTTAATCATAAAACTGCTGCAAGAAAGATAAACAATAAGGCAAATCAAGCTAAGGTTACTGCAAAGGTTTCCACTGCAGGAACAAAAGTTATAGATTTAGCCAACAATAAAAAGGCTAAAACAGTGGAAAAAGAGTATAATGTAAACAGTGGTAAATCTTTTAAAACTGTTAGAACAGTTAATTCAACTGTTACCACTGGTAGAGTAAATAACACTGTGAGGAATACTAACAGTGTTAATTATTGTACCACTGCTAGACATAATAACAGTTATAACAGGTTTAACACTGTTAGGCATTATAACTATGGTTATACAGTTAACACTGTTAGACCAAAACCCACTGCTAGGTCTAAAATTAGTTGGATTTGGACACCTATTCAGAATAATTTATCCAGAGGTTCAAAATCCAACAATGTATCAAAATCAATGATCTTCAAGAAAGTTGATTACTTTGATACATATGGGAAACCCAAAGCCAAATTGGTTTGGGTTCCCAAGAGAAATTAATTTTTCTCTGTGTTTGTTTGTGTGCAGGGCAAGCCAAGAAGTTTATGGCATATTGATAGTGGCTGCTCAAGGCACATGACTGGAGATAAGGAAAAGCTACAGAACTTCAAGTCATTTGATAGTGGATATGTAGCATTTGGAAGCAATCCCAAAGGAGGAAAGATCACAGGCAAAGGAACTGTTCAAAGTGCCAAGTTAAGCTTTGAAAATGTTTACTATGTAGAACAGTTGAGGTACAATTTTCTAAGTGTGAGTCAAATCACAGATAAAAAGAATCATGTTCATTTTACTGACACTGAATGTCTTATTCTGTCAAAGGAATTCAAAATTCCAGAAAGTATGATTTTAATGAGAATTCCTAGGCAGGATAATGTCTATAAGTGTGACTTAGCAAACATGGCACCTCAACCTGATTTAAACTGCCTGATTTCTAAAGCAAATTTAAATGAGTCTAATTTGTGGCATAGAAGGATGTGTCACATGAATTACAAAACCATTAATAAACTTGTCAAAAACAAGCTTGTTAGGGGTTTACCTGAGAAGGTCTATTCATGTGATGATCATTGTGTTTCTTGTTTAAAGGGGAAGCAACACAAAACTTCTTTTAAGTCCAAAGCAATGAATTCAAACTGTACTCCTTTATACTTATTGCATATGGACTTATTTGGACCAACAAGTATAAGTAGTATGGGAAAAAGATCTTATTGCCTTGTTGTAATTGATGATTATACCAGATTTACATGGGTTTTCTTTCTAAGAACTAAAGATGAGACAGGTGAAATACTTAGATCATTTATAACTAAGATTGAGAACCAAGTAGATAAAAAAGTTAAAATAATCAGGAGTGATAATGGAACAGAATTTAAAAATTATGAGATGGATAAATTCTGTGATGAAAAAGGCATTAAGAGAGAGTTTAGTGCTCCTAGAACTCCTCAACAGAATGGAGTTGCTGAAAGAAGGAATAGGACACTAATTGAGGCTGCAAGAACCATGCTAGCTGATGCAAAACTACCTATGTCTTTTTGGGCAGAAGCAGTTAGCACAGCTTGTTATGTTCAGAATAGGGTAACTGTAGTTAAGCCTTATTTCAAAACCCCATATGAGCTGTTGTTTAAGAACAAACCACTGGTTAGTTTCTTAAAATCCTTTGGATGTCCTTGTACTATTTTGAATACCAAAGATCACTTAGGAAAGTTTGAAAGCAAAGCAGATGAGGTGTATTTGTAGGATATTCTATTCAGAGTAAAGCATATAGGGTTTTCAATCAAAGGACCAGAGTTATAGAAGAATCAATGAATGTCACTTTTAATGAGAATATCATTAATCCTGATGGAATAGGTCCTAAGTCTTTGTTTGATATTGATGCTCTTAACACTGCTTTTAGATATACATCTGTCAATTCTAGTACAGGTACATGCACAGGTACCACATCAAGTAAAGCAGATAGAGTTTGTGAGACTTCATCAGATATGTTCTCAGAAAAGAATAAAGAGTCTTTGGAGTACATTATCTTTCCAATCTGGACTCCTGATCCTCCAGAGGTATTCTCTTCTGATCTGCCACAATCATCACAGCATATGGAGACAGAAGAACCACCAGAAACATCATCTCAGATTATGGAGGATTCAGAACAAATTGAAACACCATCCAATGAAAGTTCTGAGCAGAATGGTAATCTTACCAATTTGGAGCAAATCATTCCAGAGACATCAACATCTAACTTTCATGTGAACAAAAATCATCCTCTGGAACAGGTGATTGGGGATGTTAATAGTGGTGTACAAACAAGACAGCAAACTACTGTCACTGAAGAAGAAATACATACATCTCTATATGTGTGTTTTTTATCTCAAGTAGAACCTAAAAAGGTAGTAGAAGCTCTTAAACACCCTAGTTGGATTGAGGCAATGCAAGAGGAGTTGTTACAGTTCAAGATTCAGAATGTGTGGACACTAGTTGATCTGCCAAAGGGAAAAAGGGCAATTGGCACCAAATGGATCTTCAAGAACAAGAAGGATGAAAGAGGGATTGTAATCAAGAACAAGGCAAGGTTGGTGGCACAAGGTTATACACAGGAAGAAGGGATTGATTATGATGATGTCTTTGCTCCTGTTGCAAGGATAGAAGCCATTAGACTATTCCTCGCATATGCTACATATAAAGGTTTCACAGACTATCAAATGGATGTCAAGAGTGCTTTTCTGTATGGCATGATTGATGATGAGGTGTATGTGTGTCAACCACCTGGATTTGAAGATCCTAGCTATCCAGATAGAGTTTGCAGATTGGATAAGGCATTATATGGTCTGCATCAAGCCCCCAGGGCTTGGTATGAGACTTTATCTGTGTATCTATTAGAGAATGGGTTCAAAAGAGGCACTATTGATAAGACTTTGTTCACCAAAAGGAATCAAAGTGATATTTTACTGGTGCAAGTCTATGTTGATGACATCATTTTTGGATCTACAAATGATGGTATGTGCAAGGAGTTTGAAAAATTAATGCATCAAAAGTTCCAGATGAGTTCAATGGGGGAACTCACTTTCTTTTTGGGACTTCAAGTCAAGCAGAGTTCAGATGGTACTTTCATAAATCAGAGTAAATATGTCAAAGACATACTTACTAAATTTGGATATTCTGAATCAAAAGTGGCTAGTACACCAATGGAGACACACAAGCCACTATCTGCAGACCCTGAGGGGGAGGAAGTAGATGTACATCTGTACAGATCAATGATTGGATCATTGATGTATTTAACTTCTTCTAGGCTAGATATCATGTTTGCAGTTTGTATCTGTGCCAGATTTCAAACCTGTCCAAAACAATCACATCTGTATGCTGTCAAGAGAATCTTTAGATACTTAAAAGGACAATCTGATCTAGGTCTTTGGTATCCAAAAGATTCCCCTTTTGACCTAAAAGCATATTCAGATAGTGACTATGGGGGAGCTAGTATGGACAGAAAGTCAACATCAGGAGGATGTCAATTTCTAGGAGAAAGGTTAATCTCATGGCAATGCAAGAAACAGACAACTGTATCAACATCTACTGCTGAAGCTGAGTATGTAGCTGCTGCAAGTTGCTGTGCTCAAGTCTTATGGATTCAGAATCAGATGCTTGATTATGGTTTAACTTTCTTAAATACTCCTATTTATATTGATAATACTTCTGCTATTAGCATCATCAATAATCCTGTCAAACATTCTAAAACTAAGCATATAGAGATTCGTTATCATTTTATCAGAGATTGTAATGAAAAACGACTTATTCAGATTATAAAAGTCCATACTGACAATCAACTTGCAGATCTGTTCACCAAAGCCTTTGATGTGGGCAGATTTACATTTCTGATTACAAGTATTGGTCTGATTAAATCTCTTTAAGTTGTTTTTCCATAACTATTTTATAAAACATCTCTATAATGCTTAAGGATTAGATGCTGGTAGTTGTAATTGATACTAACAGTGATAATAGTCTTACAACTGTTTGGCTTTTCTAATTATCACTGTTATTATTCAATTGCCACTGTATATGTTAGTTATTTTGTTTTCACTGTTAGTTCTACTGTTATCACTGTTTGTGTTGAACTAACTCTTTGTAGGTTATCACTGTCAGCAGAAGCAATTATAACTGTTAGTGTAAACAGTTTCCACTGTTTTCACTATTCAGTTATAATTGTTAGTGTAAACAGTTTCCACTGTTTCCACTATGTCCACTGTTAGTGTAAATCTTAACACTGTTAGTATAATCAGTTACCACTGTTTATACTATCAAGTTGAAATTTCACTATCAGTGTTTATCTTTCTGTTCGATTTATATTAAAAAAAATAAAAAAATAAATAAAAAAAATTAGTAATACTAATGAAGTCACTAGTGTTGAGTTATAATTCCTTTGGTCAGGGGTTATTTCCATTCACCTAGTGTACCACTGTTAGTATTATTATCAAATGTATAATACTGTTAGTTCTTTTTGTTTCCACTGTTTTAAAATGGTTTCCACTGTTAGTGTTCAAATTGGGATTTTTATTTCAAAATTAGGTCATTGAAACTAACAGTATAAATACTCTCAACACTTGTTCATATTATCCTACGCTCTCATAAACACTGC
This sequence comes from Pseudognaphalium luteoalbum, assembly GCA_963422505.1. Lineage (NCBI taxonomy): Eukaryota > Viridiplantae > Streptophyta > Magnoliopsida > Asterales > Asteraceae > Pseudognaphalium > Pseudognaphalium luteoalbum. The sequence continues at coordinate 48,235,445 of OY730197.1, forward strand.
TTTCATAAACCATATAACCACTGCTATCGCAAATCATACACTAATTCTTCATGGCTTCTTCTTCATCAACCACACATCAACTTGCACTAGGTAAGGATCATAACATGATCGCTTATCTGGTAAAACCCTCCATTGCCAATGATTACGTGGAAATCATTAATTTTCTGCGTAACTCTTCCATACATCATGCTCTTACAGTAGCACCCAGAATTTCCCATGATCATATCAATGAATTCTGGGTTAATGCTCAAATTGAGGAAGAAGCAGGTGTTACAAAGATTGTTTCCACCGTTGCTGGGCACCAACTGGTGATTACTGAATCATCCATTCGTTCTTCTCTTCGTCTTCAGGATGAAAAAGGTATAACTTCAATTTCTGATGAAGATTTATACTCTAATTTACAACGAATGGGATATGAGGGTAACTTGGGTGGTATGTTTTTCAGAAAACAATGTTTTCATACCAATGGAGATTTTTAATTCATACATTACTGCACTGCTTATCATCAAAACGTTCATATTTTGAATAATTCAGCAGTAATGTAGCATATGCCTTGGTATGCTTAGCTACTGGTCAAAGTTTTAATTTTTCCAACTTTATTTTTGCTGGTATGCTAAGAAACATAAACCAACCTAAAATTAAATTTTTAATGTATCCAAGGTTTGTGCAATGCTTTTTAAATGAACAAATATCTGATTTGCCAGCTTTTGATAAGATAATAGGTATCTCTTCTTTTAAACCAAAAGTATTTTCAAATATGAAGAGAGATACCTCTATCAAAAGTGTTATGTTTTCTGGGAGGGTAACAACATTGTTTCCAACAATGCTTCCTGCACCCTCCACCACAGCATCTGTACCACCAACAGAAGCTGAACCAGTTGTTGAAAGAATGGAACAACCCATTCCTTCTTATCCCACAACATCTGGGGGTAACAATGAACAACAAGGGAACAGATTCACTACAACTTACACCAGAAAAGCCAAAAGGGCTACACACCAGGTGACTGAGGATCATGCTGCTCAGTCTTCTCAGTCCAATGACAGGGGTCATGAACAGCATGTGGTCCATAAGGAGAGGGGTGACCATTCTGTAAGGGCTACTTCTATTGCTTCTAGCCCATTAGCAGAGCAGGACAGAAGTAAAATCAATAAGACCCAAGCAGAGGCAACACCAAAACATGATTCTATTCCTGTAGATGATTTTGGTGGTCCCAGTACCAATAACCAAGGGGAATCTGTTGATCATACTAGGTATGATACAGGTTTTGATGCACCTGTCAATGATTCACCTAGGAAGTCACATTCTGATGGTGATGAGGCTAGAACTAACTTGGAATTGACAAGAATGATAGACTATGTGTGGGAGAAATTTAGATTGGAAAGGAGAAACAACAAAAAGAAGGATGAACAGATTGCAAATCTACAGCAGAGGGTTGCTCAACTGGAGTACATTGTTGTAAAGGTTTTGAAAGAAGGGAAGAAATATGTTATAGCTGAAGGTGAGTCTGCAGAGACTGCTTTCAAAAAGGGGGAGAAGTTTTGGACTAATAAAGGTGATGATTGTCATGATGATAAGAATGGTGTTGATGAATCAAGTTCTGAAAAAGTTGAGCAGGAAATAGAGATGGAACCACCAACTACTAATGATCCTGAAATTGTCAAAGAAAAAGCTGATGAGCAAGAGAAAGAAACAACTCCTAAGGCTAAAAGGCAGAAATCTATTCCTGTGGTGTCTCTTAAAGCAAAGAAACTCAAATCAACAACCTTACCACCTGTTCAGATTAGAGAACCAACTGCACCTGCTACTGCACAGAATATGCCCAAGATTGATCCTAAGGATAAGGGTAAGGGTGTCTTGGAGGAAGAGCCCAAAGTGAAAAAGCAGAAAACCATGCCTCCAGAAGCTACAATGAATGATGATGAATATGCACAGAGGTTATTTGCTGAGATTAATGCAGATGTGCTAGCAGAGGAATTGATTGATGTTGAGGTGGAACCAGGTAAATATGTGAAAATGACTAAGGCCCAGGTTGAGGAGTGGGATGAAGCACAGCTGAGAGAGCAAAAACAAGATGATATTGAATATCTGGTGGAACAGCTTAAGAAAAAGAAGGCAGCAGAAATGAAAAAGACTAGAGCTGCCAAAGTTGCTGCTAAAAGGAATAAACCATTGACAAAGGCTCAACAGAAAAGAAATCTGATTTTGAAGTTAAGAGGTGGCAACATTTCAACTGCAAGACTAAATGCCATGTCTCTTGAGAGTCTACAAAGAATCTGGGATAGGGATACATTTCTAAATCCTGAGGCTGCTAAGAGAGCAGAAGATTCTAAGAAAGCTAAGGATAAAGCAGAAAGAGAAAAGAAAAAGAAAGTAAAATTTGATAAAAAGATTGAAGATGAAAAGGAATGGGAAAGGATGAGTACTGAGCTTAAACAGAAGAGGAGACAAGAACTTGCATCAATTCCAGATTTGCCTAAGAATAATTTGAAGTTGGATGATTTGATTGTGGTGCAACCTTTACAATATCTTCCACCTGATAACTCTCCTGGAATCATAGATTGGTCTGTTGAAAAATTTTTATTTCCAATTAAGTGTGAGAAAATTAGACTTGAAAGAGCAGATTCTTCTGTTTCATTTTGAAGATCATTTAAAGAGTTGATCAGGGTGCTTGTTAGAGAAGATTTGAACAGAATGTATGAGATTGGATCTGAGAAAGGACTGAGCACCAAGAAGTTTGATAGTGTTTATGAATTGGGTGTTTGGTCTGGGATTTCAATGATGTATGAACCAGAAAGATTTCGATTTGAGTTCAATACTTTCAGAAATGTCAAGCAGTGGATCTATCTCAGCAATCCTAGTGTTCATCAGGTTATTTTTGATGATGCTACTATTATTTGGATGCTCACTGACAGAGAATATGATATGAGTTTGAGTTTGTTAAGAAGCTTAAGGCATGCTAAATTATCTGTGTCATTCAACAATGATTTGGCAGAGGATTTGGTATATATGATCTTGAATCAGATTCATAAGAAAGAAGAGTATGAGAGAAGACACAGAGATCAAAGATAGTTATTCTGAAAGATTGTTAGAAAGAGGTCAACTTGAAAAATCAAGAGAAACTTAATTCTGTTGGGGACAGATTAAGTTTAGGGGGAGATTGTTGGGAAATAAGATTTCTACTGTTACTACTGTTGATTACAGAATGCACAAGGCATTAACACTGTTAGTGTTAATGTTACTACCGGTATTAACACTGTTAGTGTTAAGGACTACCATTGTCTTCACAAGTTACAACTGTTAGTTCAAGGCTTCCAAGATTATCACTGTTAGTGATGATTACCATTGTTATCAGAAGATTACAACTGTTATTGAAGATTGAAGTGAAGACAAGAGTTTCAACTGTTAGTAATTGTTTCAACTGTTAGAGTGTTATTACCGTTAGCTTGTTTACAACAGTTAACACTGCTTAGGCTAGTTACCACTGTTGGTATATTAGTCTAGTAAATTGTACAAGTGTTAACACTGTTATAGAAATTACCACTGTTTGTATAGTTGTGGTAGTTAACACTGTTTATATATAGAATAGGCGGAAAAGTAAAGTTTGAATAATTATGGAATGTAACTATTTCCATGATTATAGGAGATTGTTTAGCAGGACTCTATGAGATATAAATAGAGATCCTAAACCTAGATTAGGTTAAGGTTTTTTGCGCAGCTTCAAGGTTTTGTAACCCTAATACAACTCAGTGTATTCGTCTTATATCATTAATCAGATTGAAGCTTTTTATAATTCTGTCTTGATATATTATTATTGATCTTCATTTTATTACTAAGTGTTATTCCGCAAACTTCTTAGTAATCATTCAAAACTGTATTTATCTAATAGTTTATTAGATAGATCTTGGTTTATCATATTCTCTCTATAACATCTGGAAATCCAGCCACCACACACCACCATAGCACCACCTATCACCACCACAAACCACCATAGAGCCACCACACAAAACTTCAACATTTTACAAACTTCTTTCAAGGAAAGCTATCTTCAAGACTTCCTCATTTCATTCCTGCCATCCATCTTCAAAACATCATTGTGAGGACATACTTCTACTCTCTTTTTTATGCTTATTAACATAATCTAAGGTTCACTCAACAAGTATTATAATAAAATATGGTTTAAAAATCATTTTTCTTAACTTTAAATTCATAAAAGTGCATGTTTCAGCTTCTGTCCAGAATCTTACACGAAATGTCCAAGGTCATAACTCACTCAATTCTTAATGAAAATGGACGTTTTTATAGTCAAAAAAGAGTTGATAGAAGTAATATTTCCAACCCCATAAACCTATATTTTTCTGAGCTTGATAACTATTTTTAATAATTTATGTAAAAGAACATGTATAATCTGTCAAGAAAGATCAGAAACTTAGGTCTCATGGTTTTGACCATATCTCAAGATACACATATCCAAATGACCTGAAATCACCACTAAAATTTGACACATTTCATTAGCTACAAAAATCATGTTGACTACTTTTACTAGTTCCATGTAGATTTTTCTCAGAAATGTAATCTTCATGCATGTGTCCAGATTGATCAACTGTTGGACCTCAGAGGACACATGTAATTTTTATAAATACTTATACTATTCTAAAATTCAAGGAAAAATTAATAACAGTATATAACTCATGGGGGAACCACTGGTATTTTTCGTGGTAACTAATTCGAAATGTACAATTTTATAAAAATTGGACAAACAAGTGCATTTTCTGAAAAATTGAGATAGTGGACTGATTTTGCAAAAAAGATTAAACCAACACTTGTAAGCTTGTTAAAAGTGGAAAAATTAACTTTTTAAGGCTTGAGAATATATTTAAGGGTTTGGGAAAAGATCCGGGTTAAACCGAGTAGGTTTGACCAGGTCAACAAAAACGGGGCTCGGTTTTGAAAAAAACGTGACACTTACTATTTTTGAAAAGAATGGTAATAAAAGGGGTTTGGGTGACATATTTACTAACTTTGACCAGTTTGACCAACTTTGACCAGTTTAACCAATTTTGACCAATGAGTTGACCAACTTTGACCTACGGTTTAAGATTTTTACGAACTAAATAATCTGTTTGCGACACGATATGTACTAATGAATAGTATACAACAAAACAAACTTAATAATAAAATCTTAATAAATTATTATTAAAAAAATTTACCAATGGGTCGTACACGCTTTTAACAACTTAATTGAACATACTAGTTGAGTGAACTAACTTTAGGTGGACATAAACCTCTCACCTACCCGATTGGCTTAAAGTGGACATAAACCCCCACTTATACAATTGCTATAGATGGTCTTTTGAGACATCTACTTACCCAACTTTATACATTTAGGATGTTAGAAGGTTGCGCTTTGGACTCTGCTTGCTATTTTATTATGCTAGCTACTTGCTAACCTAAGGTAAGTTCACAGCCCCTACTTTTACTGTTTTCAATGCTTCTTTAACAGGGGTGAAGGGCATAGCTACTACTTTACTGTTTTGATACAAACATACAACGATTATTATAAATGCTTTCATACTATTACTTGAACTGTTTACGAAATGACTTTTCACACTATCTTGGGAACATGACAACGAATCTTAGTACGGACCTAGGTTTACGAGATGTAGTTGTGTGCACAAAAGTCCCAGTGTACGTATCATATAACCATTAGCTAGGTGACTCTATCCACTAGATATACGGATAGTACTATCGAGTTGATAGCCCTCCCACTATTATAACTTGTTGGTCGCGCCAACCGCACGACGGCAGTCGTAACGAGGAGCGTATATTTAAAATGTTAATGTGGCAAAAACGTTAAACGTCGTGGATTGGTTATAGTACTACGGGTCGTTACTATAACTCATAAGGTCTAGCTAACCTTCGAGGGATCACCGTCTTTGTCTCCCTACTATTATAAACATTTTTGGAAATAACATTTTCCTACGCTTGATTACATAGGCATGCGTTCCTACTATTATACAACTGGATTGGTTTTCCAAACGTATACCATTGGATGTGTTGACATCACTAAAATGAAACGATATTTTCCGGTAACAACCCAACAAAACGATACTTTGGATAACGTCCAACTAATATGAAACATTATTTGACTTTTGAGTCAACAAGCTTACGAACAAACCGGTTTAAACGGACTATAATTGTAAACATAAAACCTGTGAATTCACTCAACATCTTTGTTAACTTTTTGCTATGTTTTTCAGGAAACTAGCATCACTAGTAAGACTGCATACATTCTGGATTAGGCGACCCACGAAGAATTAGGATGCCACGTTTTGGGACACTAAGGATTTCCTTTGTATAACTGATTATCATTAGTCATATTTATGAAATCCTCTTTTGAAATATGTAACTATTAACTATTTGTATTTTACAAATACTATTCCTACGGCTCTGGCGAGTCGTAGCTTTTTGTAACAAATGTTTATTTAAATGACATCTTAATTTACTGTTCAGCAATAATCATATGCTCTGATATGCATGATTGTCCAATGTTTTCGTCGACGCCCCCGACTACACTAATGCTTTCACTAACCACGATTAACGAATTTGGGGGTGCGACAGTTGAGTATACCTTTGACTCGGCAAAAGTCAAAGTAAAGAATGGTCAAAGTCAAAGTTGTATGGGGTGGTTTCAAAATGGGCGAAAATTATGTTATAAAATACTAAGTATGGTCAGAGGTGTTAATATGTGGTTTGATTACATTTTAGATAGAAATGAGATCAATATGTTCAAAGTTCTTTTTTGGTTAAGTGTATGATAATGACTTATTGGTCATGGTTAATTGATAAATGAGTTGAAATTGAGTGTTAGTTAGTTAATATGTTGTTGTTTTGGTGAAAGTGTCCAAATGGACACTAAACGGGCTGAATTGCATAAGTAAACCGAAAAGGAAGTTATGTTACTCTTGTTAATGGTTTATGACTTCATGTAGGTAGTATGTTATGTTGCCAAAAGGTCCATGTATGATGACAAACTATTTGGAATTTGACTTGTTCACTAGAATGGTTCAAAATGGTCAAAAATTGGTCACATGTCCATATTCTCGTTAAATATATATTTTGAAAAAGTATAAAAAGGAAAATTTCATTTTGACATATTGTAGGTGCCTGCAAAATTTTAGGTCCTAACTCCTAACGATTTAAAAGTTATGCGTGTTCGAAGTTGGTCTAAATCTAAATCTGAGTTGTGCAGCAAATATATACAACGCGATCGCGTGGATTATGGAGGATCACGTATTAATGTAATACGCGATTGCTGAAATTACATGATCGCGTATTTTAATGTTATTCAGTGACAACATCATTTCTGGAAAGATGGTCGTTTTAGAATAGTCATAAAAGATGAACTTTTACTCCATTTTTGATGTATCTTATATCGTTGAAAAGATAGAAGAGTCTACCTTCTAATGGTTATGGTCTTAGTATCCAAATCTTTGGACTTATTATTTTAGTATGTTCGATCCTATCTCATGTATAGGATTGTGTAAAAAATGTTTAGGGCATTTCATATCGGCCTTAAATAAGGGCGATATCGATATTAAAAACGTAACTTTTTACGCGATATCAATTGGGATCATATATTTCTCGTCGGTTCCAACCAGCGAAGCCCATGCCGATGGCACGACTCATCGGCTTGGTTCTGTCATTTTCGTGCATCGGATATCCGTTGGTGCGCCACTTTCGCTTTCTTTTCTTTTTTGCGTATATAACTAAAGGTAAATTGGTAAATGTGGAACCAAACATTAAAGTGACGGTGGCACAGATGGCAGGAGTCTCTAGTTTCAGCCAGTTTTGAAAAAAAAGCTAACATGATACTAACGTGACCAATCAATTTCAATCAGTTTCAATCACTATCAGGAGTGATTTAATAATTTTCGTATTATCTCGCTCTACCTTTTTAAAGAGCTCGTAGAGGTTCCACATTATTAAAGTTATAATAATTAATATCATTACAATAATGAAACACACATAGCATATAGCTAGGGTTTATCGTATGGACCTCGAAAGCCTGATCCATTGTACAATTTCAACATAACAACCATATCAAACAAAACTAAAAACTTGGTACCAGTATTAACTCATTCTTTCTTTGGACCGTGGCTCCAAAAATCTCAGTCATATCGATTTGGTCATGGCTTGTACCGTTGGGTAGCTTCCAATGGAAGTGATAAAGTATATTAGCTAATGGTAGTTGCACGTTCGCTAAACCCATTGCAGCTCCTGGACACATTCTTCTCCCAGCTCCAAATGGAAGGTACTCATAATCAGCACCCATAATGCTAATACCGCTGTTTTCGAATCTCTCTGGAATGAAACTTTCGGCGTCTTTCCAATATTCAGGATCCCTGTTTATTGCAAAGACGTTGATAATAAGTTTGGTCTTATTGGGTGCGTTGTACCCGGCTAAATTCACAGGCGTTCGACACTCTCTTGGCAGAACCAAGGGTAGTGGAGGGTGTAACCTTAATGTTTCTCGGATCACGAGGTTTAAGTAGCTTAGGTCTTGAATATCTTCTTCTTTGATCTTCTCTTTTCCATTTAGTGATTGCCTTAGTTCTGCTTGTGCTTTCTCCATCGCTCTTGGACACCTTATAAGTTCAGAAATTGCCCATTCGATTGTTGCTGAGGAAGTGTCCGTTCCTGCTCCAAACATATCCTGCATGCACATATATATAACATTTATCATCACTTCTCATTTGTGACTAACGAACCCCGGCCAACCCTCTCTCTGTTTTATTTTGGAAAGTGACGATGTGGTGCTAGTAGCACTGCAAGACACATACTGCTATAGATTAGATCGACAACACACGTTTTAGAACTACGGTTTTTGGAGATCAAAAACCATGCATGTTATAATTTCTAACAATACATGTGTGTAAGTTATGATGAGTTTATTGATGATACATTTTATGTCTTTTTTTTAGTCATTATAAATTTCTGCCAATGCTATTGAAAGTATTTTATGTCAAATGCTTACATACCAAAATGATGGCTTTAACGTTATCAGCTGTTAAGGGGAACTCAGCGCTATCTTTAAGCCGTAGCAGCACATCGAGCAATGTCTCATTTGAGTTACTTAATGCGTTAACTTTATGCTCTGCAACAATATTGTTAATTAGATTATCAAGCTTTTTGTGAATGCTAGTTAATTTACGCCTTTTGCCTGAAAGGTGATGCAGAAACTTTTTAGAAGGAAAAATATCCGCCACATCAAAACCTCCAGTTTCCCTCAAGATCTCTTTTACAATCTCTGTGAACTCTCTTTGATCCTTGATTCCTTTGCCAAACGCCGATTTACTCAGTATCGTTGCAATCGTCTTGAAAATGTTCTCTGATAGATTTACCGGTCTCCCTGTTCCCAAAGCTTTAACTTCTTGAACTAAATTCCAACATTCCTCTTCACGAAGTGATTGAAACGATTTCACCTTTTTCACACTCAGAAGCTCCAAAGTGCAAATTTTACGCAATTGCCTCCAGTATTCGCCATAGGGAGCGAGAACTATATCCGTGTTATGATATGCAACAATCTCACCAGTTAAAGTCTCGGGTCTATTTGCGAATGTAATGTCGTATGTTGTTAAAATCTCTTTAGCCCATTTAGGAGATGACACCACGATTGCGGACACCTCACCTAGCTGTAGATGCATTAAAGGTCCATACTTTCTGGCTAGATCCTTAACTCCACGGTGTGGCATTGTACCTGATCATTATGATGGATATAAATAAATAAATAAATGTACATCCTTAACTTTTTACACATATACATGCAGCCGCAGTTGACTGAAATAAATAATCACTGTCAATTTAGTTGACATTAACCAAATTTAACAGATTACTGATATCAGATTGGTTCTATCCTATTCCACAACTAATCTTGTAATACTTAGATTTACAACACTAAAAGAACTTTAAAATGAAATGTGAATGAAACATTGTCCACATTTTATTAATTGTTAGTTAGTCATGATCACTTCGGGACCAAAATTATGTACCGATCAAGTGATGCATATGACCGATAATAGGGAGTCTCCATGGTTCGGGAAGGCGTTTTTTCATTAGTTTGGAACGAATGATGAGCTTGTAGATAAAGAAGACGATTATGGCCACAATGACGGAAGTTTTGAGTGAGAGTTCCATTACTAATATTGGCGAAGAAATAGCTAGCGATATTTACGGCTCGCTATATGATCCAAAGGCTGCAGTTTATATAGTTATGTGAATGTGAATGTGTCGTGGTAGAAGTAAAAATTGAAGCTGCCCCTTTTTGACTTTGCATGAACTAACAGCCAAATTATATATATATATATATATATATATATATATATATATATATATATATATATATTTTCTCTGTCTATGAATCTACTATCTGATGGAGGCCCAAGAAGAAAGGGTCATGGTGTCCATGGAGGCCCATGATCATCTAATGAAAGGTCTAATGAAAGGGCTGCACGAAAGAGACCATAACTTGAGCTACAAGGCTCAATTTTAGACCCATGAGCTGGCGAAACGAAGCTCGGCTCGAGGCTCAAAAACGGCTACATTTAGAAGATATGGTCCATTTTATATTTTTTCGGTTGTATTTGAACTTTTATTTTTGGAATTTTAACCGACCCGTTATGTTTTTAAGGCCCATTCAAACTAGTTTCCTTTTAGGGTTTGTTTGTGGTATTGAAACAATCAGTTTTGAATTTTATGAAAAATGAATTCTCTCTCAAATTTTGTTGATAATTTGAGTTGAATTTTCCTAACAATTGGTATTCTTTGAGAATCAACACTTGTTAGAAGGGGTTTCTTCCTAATTATTCTTAGAATCGACATTATTTAATTCATATCTTGTTTTACACACTACATCACAATCATTTTTGGTAAGTTGCAGCATTCCACATTTGACTTCTACGCACTGGTTAACCATAAAAATCGAATACTTATTTTGCATAGAAGATTACAATGTATTTGAAAAAGTTCATTTATTTTGGAGTATGTAAATCGAAATTCAAAGTTATAAGATAGAAATTCATTCAAGTTAATTACCACGCACCCTCTTGGAGTAGCATACATACAGATCGACTTCGATAATTAACAATCTCAATCTCGACCTCGATCATAATGATATTAATATATTGGTGATTTGGCTACTTCGATTTATTGCAGTAAAGTAGTTTCTCTACAAGTTTATCGTTGGAGGATCGAGATTTTTTACAAAAAGAGTTCATTAAACTTTCTGGAAAAAGCGTTCTTACTCTCATCCCGAGCATGAATGCTGATGTATAGCTCAACAAGAACTTACAACCATCAAAAGTTCATTACATGACCGAGTACTTGAATTTTCACAACCGTTGGTAAAAAATTTCGAAGCCGGCCATATGTCTGATTAAGCTAGTGCCCTATAATGTTGTGGCTTTTGAGCACTAGCTCATGAAATTTTATTAAACGTAGTTGTGGATTTTGGCTACCTTAATTACTTATATTTTAATACTCCATCAGTCCCAAAATAAGTGTCATGTTTTGACTTTTTGAGTCTTTCTTCTTCAACTTTGACCTTAAATATCTTTATTTGTGTTATATAATACTTGATGCAAAATATATAAATAAATTGAGTTTTAAATGTATTTCTATTAGTATAATTTTTATAAAGTATTATATAACACAAACAAAAATATTTAAGGTCAATGTTAAAAAAGAAAGATTTCAAAATCTGAAACATGACACTTAATTTGAGACGGATGAAGTATTAAATTATAAGTAATTAAGGTAGCCAAATTTACTGAGGTTATATAATGATCATGATAATTAATTTGGTCATCTATATTTTTCAAGCTGAAATACTTTTCTTTTTTCTTTTTAACCAACGGCCACAATACCTATGTCGCTGTCCTAAAGTTTGTAATATAAAGTACAAGTAATTAAGGTGACGTTTACCTAGGATATAATGAGCTTGGGTGACATATTTGACCATCTACATATATTACTCCCTCCCTCTGTCTAAATGTGCTCAGATAAAAAACACACAGTTTAAGAAAACATCAATTTCTCTCTCTTAATTTTATTTGATAAGATGATAAGATGATAGTTTTACCCTTTACATTTTACCTGCGTTTTGTCTTACATATATAAAGTAGGGGTATAAAAGAATTTTATCTCACAATTTATATCTATTTATGGAGAGAAAAGTTAATTAGAGTATGAGAATTATTGAAACAATGAAACTACCAATGATATTATGCCATGTGTTTTACATTTACAAAACCCATTTACCCCCAAACTTAAATATCTCACAAACGACAAATCAAAAAATTATGAAAATTGCACCATTAGATTCAGCGTTTTATCCTCTTCAATTTGCCGTACCTCAAGGTATACTTTCGACGAGTTTTTTTATCTCCATTTTTTGGTGGGTTTCACATTTTACTAACACATGTGTTAATATTTGGTTGAACCTTAAATTTAGATATAAGGTTTAGGGTTTAAGGTTTAGTAGGGTTTAGGATTTAGTAGGGTTTAGGGTTTAGAAGGGTTTAGGGTTTAGTAAGATTTAGGGTTTAGAGTTGTTTAGAGTTTTGTAAAGCGTTTAGGATTTGGGGTTTAGAGGTTAGGGTTTGAGGTTTGGGGTTTCGGGGAGAAACCCCAAACCCTAACCCTTACCCATAAACCCCAAACCCTAAACACAACACTTTAACATATGTGTTAGTAAAATGTGAAACCCATCAAAAAATGAAGAAAAAAAACTCGTCGAAAGTATGCCTTGAGGGTCGGCAAATCGAAGAGGATAAAACGCTGAATCTAATGGTGCAATTTTTATATTTTTTTGATTTTTCGTTTGTGAGATATTTAAGTTTGGGGGTAAATGAGTTTTATAAATGTGGATCATTCTTTTTGTACAAATGACACAATATAATTGGTACTTTCATTTTTTCAATAATTCTTGTACTTTAATGATCTTATCTCTATTTATAGAAGTGCAAAATTAATTTGAAACAACCCAAAATAGAATACCGAACTATAAATTTGAGACTGAGGGACTAGGGAGTAATATTTATCATCACATCAATAGATATGCTTTTACGATACTTCTACATTTCATTTAATTGTTAAGTAATTTATTTTGTGATGTTCTAAAATTATCGACTACTTTTATTTCAGTTAATCACAAAGAGTTTTAGTGTGTAGACATTAAATCCTATTGATTAACTGACACAATATTCAATATACTTTTATTTATCTATATGCATTTTAGTAGTGGTCAAATAAATTGAGATAGAGAAAGGATAGCATTTTTTATTTTTTTTTAAATAATAATTAATGGTGCTTAGCTAAAAGATGATAGCGTCTCATAGGAACATCAATATAGCAATATAGCTGCAACACATCAAATTTTACCCACTCAGCCATAACTTTTCCAATTGTACCCTTCATAATATTTTTTGAATATACATGACACCTCATTGTCAATAAGAGTTGTTTATCTAGAATCTGTTTCCTCCACCGCTATTACATGTTCCGCTACTGCCGTTATCTACCATTATTTTTTTCCGTTTTAGTGTGTACGTGCCTCCTACACTAAATAGCATCGCAACATAAACTTTCCCATCACTTGTAGAATAATTAACTATTAGTCAAACCATATCACATGTATATATAGAATGTATATGGTTACCTTGTATTCTTTATTGTTTGTTAGAAGGTTGTTGTGATAGTGATAGAGTTTCCATATTATAAGGATTTCATTTATTGTATATATAACCCTTTGGAGGAATAGAACATAGACGAGATTTTCAAGTCTTTTAAAACTATATTCTTCACTTTTCTTCTTCATTCCCCCGTGTCTTTTCTATTTTCCATGGTAGAATCAACCAAGCTTCATCCTGCTCAAACCGTAAACCACATAATTAATTCTATCCCTATCAAACTCGAGATGGAAACCGGTCAATACACATCTTGGGCTGAATTATTCAAAATTCATTGTCGTGCCTATGATGTTATCGACCATCTCACCTTTGATACTCCACCGTATCACCGAAAGATAAAGAACTTGCCATGACTCCCGAAACCTGGAGTCGTCTTGATGCCATTGTTCTTCAATGGATCTATGCCACAATCTCCAAAGATCTCATGCAGACAATCCTTGAACCTGATACCACAACCAAGAAGGCATGGGATCGTCTAAACGATATTTTCCAAGACAACAAACATTCACGGGCTCTCTCCCTCGAACACCTTTTCTCCAACACTCACCTTGACAATTTTGGCAACATCTCTTCTTATTGTCAGGAACTAAAAATGTTGGCGGATCAACTTGCAAATGTTGGTGCACCGGTGTCTAACCAGCGTTTGGTTTTGCAACTTGTTGCAGGCCTAAATGAAAGTTATAACGGAGTTGCGACCATCATTCAACAAAGTGATCCCCTTCCAACTTTCTGATGCGGGGGCATCCAATATACGGTACATTTGTAAGATTTTAAGTTTGAAAATTAAGACCCTTCCTATCGCAAAGCTTCGGTTCTCGTGACTTTCTGTAATACCCGCCAAATTAGGGCTAGTCATTAGGTCCTAATCATTTTTGTAATACATATAATTAGTACTGTATTAGGCTAATTTGTGTATCAAATTATATATATTGTTGAATATATACAATTACGCGATTTGGTTAAATCGAGCACGTTTCAAATCGAAGGTAATTCGATTCAATTAATACGGACGTTGGTGACCAATTTTATTAAATAATATAACATTATTTAATAACTCTATTATATCATAAATATTATTTTGATAATATTTCATAACTATTTCGTATCGTACGTACAAAGTCTACGTGATTAAAAATACTAAACGCGCAAACAATCAAAACAAAGTTAAGATATATTTTATAACTCAATTATTAAGTAATTGGTAAAATACTTCAACAAAATATTGATAAAACATTCGTATTTTAAAACATATATTTAAACGCACAACTAATTAAGTTAAACGTGTAAATGATCGGGAAAACGAACACCACACGGAGCGCAAACGCAGGGGCGAAAAAGGAGGAGGCTTCATCAAAACCCCCTCCCCTCCCTCCTTTTTTCCTCATTTCCCCCCTTCCCTCTCTCTTCTTCTTTTCTTTTTCTCTCTTTCTTTCAAGACAACCACCACCACCACCACCACCACCTCTTTAATCATCAAAATAACACTACCACACTTACTCGGATCATCTCGCTCGTTTGGAAGAAAAGATTCACGAAGTCACGATCTACATTTCCATCTTTTCAAAATCTCTCCGCGTGAACTTGTAAGATTCCCGACAAATCTCGAAACTCTTCGATTTTGTACATTTTTACTTGAAAGTTGTTTATTTAAGCTCATAATGTCCATCTAAGGGTTGGGTAAAAGAATCAGACCAAACAGAAACTGGAAAACTCATTTTTGGCTCAAAATCCGTCGAATAGACATAAGTGTCGCATAGGCCAGACCAGTATAGCGTCACTTCGTGCGTCACTTAAGTGCCGCATTAAGTGACACATAAAACCCTAAATTTGCGTCACTTGCCTAAGTGCCGCATAAAACCCCTTTTTCCCGACACTTACATCCGTCACTTGTCCAGTGACGCCTAACACTACTTACCGACACTTCTAGCGTCACTTGCCTAAGTGACGCCTATAACCTAAATCTGATTTGTACAGTCACTTGCCTAGTGACGCTTAACACCTTTACCCGACACTCACACCCGACACTTGATTAAGTGTCGCATCTCATGCGTCACTTCCTCAAGTGACGCTAGTACCCCAGAATTTCTCATTTTATGCGACACTTCCTGAATGTCGCATAGACCCTAAGTGTTGCAATAAGTGTCGCATGAAACAGAACCCAGATTTTTACTAAGTGTCGAGACCTGAAATTTTATCACTTGATTTTACCCAAATTCAAATCTTAGATGCGTTTTTCACTATAACAATATGGTAGAAATAAAAATTCAAATCTCGACCCCAGCCAGGGGCCAGCCCCTTGGACCCCGCCAGGGGTTGCCACCTCTGGGACCCCGCTAACCAGGGGTGCTGCCCCCGGACCCCCGTCACCTAAAGTCTGTGAATCCTTTTTAAGTATAACACTCCAAAAATTATAACAATATTAATGAGATTATTATTACAACCAGTCACCAACAGGCCGTACACGTTTTTAATACTCGAACTTACCAATCAAATCAAATCATTGGACATTACTAGTTGGATGAACAACTAGCATAGGTTATCTTTTAAGATATCTACTTATTTTATTTAAACTTGCGTGTTATAAATGCCCGGCAGGTTACAGTCTTCAGACACCCCATTACTTTACCACATTTGCTTCATTGCAACTCTTCAGGCTCAGGTGAGTCTCATAGCCCCGACTTTTTACTGTTTTTACTCCCGGGGTGGGAATACATGCTCTAACTGTTTTACACGTGAACACGAGTACAAAAATCGCTATATTCTGCATGAGCTGTTTTCTAATCACTTTTAAGTCCTCTACGATCATAGTTCTGGTAATACTTTATGTAGCACGAATGTTAGTGTATGGTAACATATAGGACTGACCATCCTCGTCCGGGTCAGCAAGCACTGACTGGTTAAACGGACGCATTAACTTTTGTTCACACGAGTGTGGATTAGACACTTTCCCGGAGGCACCCACGATCAGGCACTTTATTGTGATCCTGACACCCACGTTAAGGGCAGACTATGACCTCATGGCAGAAATATACATCATTTGATTCATTTCAAACGGTTACCATTAAATCTTGTGGTTCACACTTACATATTTATTATGCAAACCTGTGAGCTCACCAGCGTCAGCTGACCTTTTTAGCATGTGTTCTCAGGTACCCAACAACAGTAGGACCTGTTCACTCAGGATGCCCATAGCTCGAGTCAGCATACACATCAGTAGATTATTTTGCATTACTAGATTTTGTAACTAAGTTATGCCGATTAATCTCTAAACATTGTAATTATTGGGCTTTTGTAAACATTTATACATTGTAAAACTTATATTATCAATGTATTTGTAAAATGATGCAAATAGAGTCATCCATTATATGCCTTGTGTGTTTTGATTATTGATTAGTAGCATCCCAAAGCTTGCTTCCGCTAAACAGTAAATTTGAGGGTGTTACACTTTCCAAACTTATTTTATATACAATATTCACCCATAGAAAAGCAAGGTCATTTTAAGAACTACGTTTATTTTGTGGCTGATTTAAAGTCTCCTCCTTCATTTGGGTTCAAGCATCCTTGGACAATGAATATATATATGACTTATGAATTGCATGATAAAATCTCAATAGAAGCCCATGCATGAAGACTTGAAGTTTGCATCATTACGATCATTATGAAATATAAGTTTACTATTAAATCACTTTATTTAGTTATTAGCTACATTAAATTTATTTACTATAGCTTTAATTATTTTAATGTAGTTTTAATTCTAGTATTTTCATTTTCTATGAGTTACATGTTGATTTCTTTTAGCCTCTTTATAAAGGCTAGAAAAATGTAATAGAAGAGGAGATATAGTTATACTTATGATGAAATCAAATTTTCTCTCAATTTTGTGTTAACAATTGAGTTGAATTTATCCTCCCTACGGTATTCTTGTGAATCAACGTGTGTTGGAAAATCCTAACCGCGGTATTCTTTGTGAATCAACGTTTGTTAGAAGAGATTATTCTTGGGTATTCTTAGAATCAACAAGTTTAATTTGTGTTATCTTATTTCACGCTACATCAGTTGGTATCAGAGACTTGTTGATTCTAAGAATACCCAAGAATAATCTCTTCTAACAAATGTTGATTCACAAAGAATACCGCGGTTAGGATTTTCCAACACACGTTGATTCACAAGAATACCGCGGGGAGGATAAATTCAACTCAATTGTTAACACAAAATTGAGAGAAACTTTGATTTCATCATAAGCATAACTATATCTCCTCTTCTATTACATTTTGCTAGCCTTTATAAAGAGGCTAAAAGAAATCAACATGTAACTCATAGAAAATGAAAAGACTAGAATTAAAACCACATTAAAATAATTAAAGATATAGTAATTAATTTTAATGTAGCTAATAACTAGATTGAGTGATTTAATAGTAAACTTATATTTCATAATGATCGTAATGATGCAAACTTCAAGTCTTCATGCATGAGCTTCAATTGAGATTTTATCATGCAATTCATAAGTCATATATATTTTCATTGTCCAAGGATGCTTGAACCCAAATGAAGGAGGAGACTTTAAATTGGTCACAAAATAAACATAGCTCTTAAAATGAACTTGCTATTCTATGGGTGAATATTGTATAGAAAATAAGTTGGATGCCCCCGCATCATACTCCTCGCATTGGAAAGGACTCGTTCTCGAGTCTTGATTGAGATTTTCGTGCTTCTTAAGGAATTTTATATCCTTTGCATATAAATGTGACACTTCAAAGATATCTATGACAATGTTAACATCATTTTCTTTGCACAGTAAATATTGATTATAATAAAATGTGTATTCTTCTTCCTCTGATTGGAAATTATCCACCATATTCAACGAAAAGACATTTTCACAACTTACTTCATCAATTATGACATCATAATTGTCATTTTTGTTGTTGCAACTCGGATGTAATATGTCTTCCATTTCTTTAAAACTAGAAAACCCAAATTTGCCATCGAGAATTCTGTTTATAAACAAAATCTCACGTTTATCGGGTTTCTCTAGCTCCTCGTAAACATCGTAGATTACCATTTTGAACAGGAATTTTGGCTCTGATACCAACTGATGTAGCGTGAAAATAACAAACACAAATTAGACTCAAAAGAAGCAACATCAAAATTAGATTCATGAGATTTTGCATCCACCTCAAATCCAAAAGATTCGACATTCATTTCAATTGACGCTACATTCACATAACTTCCTCCATCTATAATAACATCACAATTGTCATTTTTGTTGTTGCAACTCTGATGGAATATGTCTTCCATTTCTTCATAACTAGAAAACCCAAATTTGCCATCGAGAATTTTGTTTATAAACAAAATCTCATGTTCATCAGGTTTTTCTAACTCCTCATGAACATCGTAGATTACCATTTCGCTTTCTAACATGATTTTCATCTTCGATACCAACTGATGTAGGGTGAAAATAAGATAACAAATTAAACTATGTTATATCAACAAATAGTTCATATTTTAGGTGAAATATTCTTGAACCATAGAATATTGCACATATTTATTTTTATCTTGACTGTAATTAGTACCATTATTATGTTTAATGTTTATTTAATTGTTTTGCAACTCTTAATTGGTAGAGACTTTTGATATTCAAGAGTTATTGTTTTGGTAATTTTCATCCTTTATAAGGCTTTTAAGTTGTAATAGAAAGAAGTTTTTAGTTTTGCATTTTATGAAAGTTGAATTTTCTCTCAATTTTGTGTTGACAATTGAGTTGAATAGTGCCTAACAACGGTATTCTATCGAATCAACGTTTGTTGGAAGGGAGTATTTCTAGGTATTCTTAGAATCAATAGGTTTAATCTTGTTATGTTATTTTCACCCTACATCACTTTCTACGATGCCCGTTCCAAACACATCTTGAAAGAAACCTGCAAGAACCGTCAAGAAAATATCAATTGGATAACTGTTGGATCCGTGTTAATTACCACAAATGAAATTCGTGACTCGAACCCAACCAATAATGGTTCTCGCGACACCACTCACGGTAATAGTTTTCAAAGCAACCAGGGAGGTGGTCGTGGTCGCAATGGTGCTCGTAGTGGTGGTCGCAATGGTAGTCTCAATGGTGGCCGTGGTGGTGGCAATAACAACAATGGCAACAACAATCAGACTGCTCACAATGGCAACAGGTCCACACATGTCAATGCTAGGCCTCGACCACCTACATGGACCCAACCTTCACCTTGGGCTTGACATCAATATTGTGCCTCCATCTACAATATGAGGTGTATGCAAGACGTTTTTAACTGTAAAGGAGGATAAGGGGAAAAAAGAGTTGTATGTCCAAAACCTTGAATTGGAATTTGATGACCATTACCAACAATTATATGTTTAGGAGTGCTCATATTGATATAAGAGGAGAGTGTACCTTGTGAAGCTGTCATGTGGCTCGATGCTCTCGTATCCATGTGCCAGTTATCATCAAGGAGGGTTCAAAGTCATAGTATGCATAGCACTTTCAATATCAGTAGGAGCATATGCACAGGAAGGAGCCACATAAGCAGTGAGGGTGAGGCTCAAGTATCCCAGATTCTCATGTCCACACACATCCTGTAACACCCCATATTTTTAAGGTATTATTTAAATTGAATAGTTATTTCATAATTATTTTAAAGTAATATTACTATAAGTAATATAAAATATTAGAAATCGTAAATGGTTTATTAGTTCCAGACAATAAGAGTTAAAGGAGATAAATTAACGTAGCATATTAACTAGCCACATACAGATGTAATTATCCTTTCAATCTCAAAAATAGTCCATAACCTTTCTTGTGAAGAACTAGAAATCGCTCGTACCATATTCAATCAAGAAATCAGTGTTCAATCCTCCAATTCGAGCTCTAGAATTCAGAATCTTCATCTTCTACCATCTCTTAATCCTTGTAAGTAGTTTTCTATTATTTATGAACCCCAGAAATTGGGTTTTCATGGGTTTTGAGTGGGAGATGATTATAATCCGAAATTTAGGCTTGTAATTTTTAATATTATGTTAGTTTAGCTTAGTAATGATGACTGATAACTTAATTTCTTTATATAATTGAAAGATAGTAATTAGGGTTCATGAGGTTTCTCATGATTCCTGTCTTTTAGCTTGAAATATGATTATAGATGTTAGTAGTAGTAAGAAAGTTAGTTAAATTTATGTAAAAGCCCTAATTATGAATATGAAAGTGAAATTAGTTGAATGAGTAAAAGTGTAAGTAGTTAATCTATAGTGGGGGAGGGTAATTAGATGACTTAGTGAAAGTATGATTAGTGTTCTTAATTGTGTTGTTATGTTTATGTGTTAGGTGTTAAAAAGGTGGAATCATCTCTTGAACAATTACCACCAATTGGCTTAACATATCAAGGTGAGTGATATGAATGTAATTAGATATATTAAGTGAATCGGATTACTTCCGAGTAAGAGATTCACCTACTTGTATGAAAAATAAATGATTAGATATATATTAGATATGAGTATGGAAAAGACCCCAGTAATTAGAATGGCTAACCAAGGCTAGCCATGCTTTTGATTAGTAGCTAACTTAGGTTGGCTAACTTGTGATTAGACTAGCTAATTGAGATTAGCTAGAACAATGATTAAACACATGCACATATGATTAGTTTTATTACTTTGCTTATTATTATGATTGTGGTTATATAAAAATGTATTGTATGTGATTAGTGTATAATTTGATTAGATATTCATATCCTCACTAAGCAAAAAGCTTATTTAGTTGAGTTTATGTGTAGGTGCAAGTGGGAGCAACAAAGGGAAGGATATTGCCAAAGGGTAAAGTGGAGTTACTAGCTTGTTGTAAGTTGATGGCAAGCTCTTCTCTATAATTGTCGTAATGGTCCATACTTGTATAAGTCGCCCAATAAGTCTTTTGAAGTTGTTTTGAAGTAGCAAGAGGCTGGAAAGCGAATAGGTGTTTGTAAAAGAGGATATGTATGTAAATTAGTCGATGAGTAGTAATGTATGTTGGGTTTTGGCAAAATGGGTTAAATGGGTCAAAACGGGTCGTTGTTGACCCTAGTGAGTAAGTTGAATTAGATAAAAGAGTTTGGCACTTTGGTCAATTAAATTAAGTCTGTTTTGATAAGTTATAAAAGTTTACAAGATGTTAGAAGTCAGGAGTCAATGGTTTGTGTTTTATCTAGTATGCTAAAAATGGCCGAAATGGCCTAAAGTTGGTTTCATACTCATATTCTTCGTTTTTTTGAAAGTTCTAATAAGTTTAAAAAGGAAAACCTTCATTTTTGGCATAGTGTAGGTGTCCGTTAAATTTCAAGTCTTAACTCCCAACGAGTTAAATGATACATGCTTTCGAAAATGGTTAAAGTTCTTAGTTTTGGTTACTGCAGCAGTTAAACTTAAGTATGCGATCCCAATGTATAGCCAGGATCGTGTACCTTAGTTGATTTTAGTTACAGTTGATTTTACTCATGAATACACGATCCCAACCAAATTCCAGGATCGCGTATGTATGTGTTTTTCTGTCACAGTCACTTTTGCTCTTGAATAGGCGATCCCAAGTCCTTTCCAGGATCGCGTTCCTATGTGAAAAATGGTAACAGAAGAGTTTGCAGAAGAAGTACACGATCCCACTTGAAAGACCAGGATCGCGTAAGTGTAAATAAAGATTTTTTTTTAACGTTTCAAGTTGGTATTAGAGCGATGGGTTAAGAGATTTATGTAATCCACATTAGGATTGCCTAAACTTAAACCTTGTAGGAAAGCATGATTAGATGTCATAGTTTTGTTTTAGTAGCTTTGTTAGGTGATTAGTTATGTAACCTTGATAACAGTTTTCTTTGACTTGATTGTGTTTAAGAACTAAGAATGGAAATGTGTTATTAGTGTAATATGACCTCGTCTGGCCAACAAAGTTATACTATACTAGTACACATGGGGGATTCAAAGTTGTTAAACATAAGATAGAAAAGTGAGGACTCGTTCAAAGGTTTATATTAGAAAGTTGATATATAATAGTTTTGTGTTAATAATTGATATATTAACTCTAGTTGATGATCCTTTTAGAAAATGGATGCAACTACCGTAGAGATATGGAGGGATCTCATGTACATACTCCCCCTCGATAGGAGGATATTTCTAGCAGAAGCATGGATCCCGAAAATAAAGCTATGTTGAAAGAAGTTATCGGGCAAGCCCTTGCGGAATTTGCCCCAAAAGTGTATTCAAGGATGGAAGAAATAATAAACACTAGATTGGTAGAATTTGAACAAAAACATCCATTACTATCAAATCCTCAACCAAATGCAGAAGTTCAAGCTGCTCGTAGTCAGATTAATAAAGAAAAAGAAATGTTCAATTTTAAGAATTTTGCAAATTGTAGTCCTACAGAATTTCAAGGAGAAAGAAATCCTGTTCTTACCCATCAATGATTGGGAAAAATTGAAGAAACCTTTAGGCTTTGTGAGTGTCCTGTCAGATTAAGGATATTGTTTGCTGCTCATCAGTTAAAGGGCAGTACACATGATTGGTGTGATACTTTAGTAAAGACTTATGGTGCTGAAGAAATGGCAAGACTACCTTGGGATGAGTTTAGTAAGAAGTTCTTGGCAGAGTTTGCACCAATGGCTGAGGTAGAGAAGTTGAAAGGGGAATTCCTTGCAATTGAGCAAGGAAGTATGTCGGTAGCTGAGTATACAAGTACCTTTCATGATAAATCCAGGTTTTGTCAAGAGTATACTTCAAATGTTAATCTTTTATGTGATCATTACTACCGACATTTGAATACAGACATTAGAGAATTCATTGATCCAACCACGCATAATACTATCGCAAGTATGATGAAAAAGGGATTGGCAAGAGAGAAGGACTTGCAGGCCAAAGGAGATGATGCTGCAAGGAAGAGAAAAGTAGAACAATCAACTTCTTCTCAGACATCTTCTAAGAAGTTTAAATATGGAGAAAAGCAACAACAACCACAACAGAAATCCCAACCTCAACAACAAACGCGTCAATCCCAAGTTCCAACACGGGAATTTCCTAAGTGCAATAACTGTGGAAGGAAACATCTAGGAGAGTGCCAATTGGGAAGTATAGCTTGTTATAAGTGTCGCCAACCGGGGCATATTGCAGCAAATTGTCCTAATCTTTATCGGTTGTGTTTTTATTGTTTTAAAGAGGATCATTTGCAAGCTAATTTTCCTAAGATAATGGAGGACCTGAAAAGAGGTGATCATAAGAAAAGGGATGAGAAGAAGAAAGAGACAGGTGGATCGAGACCAAAAAGTCATTCTTTTTAGATTTCAGCAGAAGAGGCAAATGAGTCTCATGACGTGGTGACAGGTTCCTTCACAATCAATACTATACCTGCCCATGTTTTATTTGACTCTGGAGCCACAAAATCTTTTGTGTCACTTTCCTTTGTGAACAATTAAATACTCCTATTGCTAAATTAAGTCACCCTTTGGAAGTTGAAATTGCAGACAGTAAAGTAGTTATAGTTAGTGATGTTTATAGAGGGTGTACTATTGAAATAGGAGGAGAGATGTTTAAGATAGATTTGATTCCCATGCAAATGGGAGAATTTCATGTTGTAGTTAGAATGGATTGGATGGGTAAGAATAAAGGTGCCATTAATTTCCATGAAAAAATAGTTCTTCTTAAAGCACCTAGCAGAAAAGAAATTACTGTTTATGGCAAACGTTCTAGTCAGTCTATTCCTGTTTGTACTTATGCACAAGTTAAGAAATTATTATCACACGGGTGTCAGGCCTTTTTGGCGCATGTGATTAATAACTCTAAATCTGTGATAGAACTTTCAAAAATTCTTGTTGTTAAAGAATTCCTGAAGTATTTCCAGATGAGCGTCCTGGCATTCCACCTGACAGACAAGTGGAATTCCGTATCGATTTAATTCTTGGAGCCGCCTCAATTGCTAAAACTCCTTATAGATTGGCTCCAACAGAAATGCAGGAAATGATGAAACAGTTGCAAGAACTCCTTGATAAGGGATTTATTCATCCTAGTAATTCGCCGTGGGGTTGTGAAAAAGAAAGATGGTTCCTTAAGAATGTATATAGATTACCGGGAACTAAATAAAGTGACCATAAAGAATAGATATCCGTTACCTTGAATAGATGATTTGTTTTATCAGTTGCAGGGTGCCAGTTTCTTTTCGAAAATTGATCTTCGTTCTGGCTACCATCAGTTGAAAGTGAAAGAAGAAGATATTTCTAAAACTGCTTTTCGTACTAGATATGGTCACTATGAATTCATTGTTATGCCCTTTGGCTTAACTAACGCTCCAGCTGCCTTCATGGACTTGATGAACAGATTTTGTCGGCCCATGCTTGATAAGTTTGTTATATTGTTTATTGATGATATTCTCATTTATTCTAAAATTGAGGATGATCATGTGTGACACCCCGCAATTTTTCGACATAATTAAGTTCATCAACACATGCATGTTTAGGCTAATTCCCTAACTTAAAGTGAATTCACAACTACTTTAGAGGTAGTCTAGCAAAGCCCAACAATTTAATACGTTAGGTATTACTTTATTTGAAATTTTAGTAGTTACGCGCGAAACATTTGGAGCGAGACCGACAAAACAAATATGTACGTTGTTGATACAAAAATTTATAAATAATGTAAAACTATATTTATAGTAGTTATTTACTCAAAAATATTATGCTAACGATAAAAGTATAACGACTAAACATAAACGTTTATACGTTTTATTTAAAATGTAACAAATGCAACAAAATAAATAAAACAAATCCGTCAACTAAAATAATCAAAAATAAATAAATAAATAATATTTTTGAAACTTAATATTAAGTGTTTGAATAAATAACTCGAAGTAATTTATCGCAAAATAATGTTAGTAAACTAAACGATTAAAATTCATTTTACCGTATAACGATCGGGTAAACAAACACGGGGTTTAACTCAATTATTTGGAGACAACAAATTTGCAAGCCATACCCCCATGTGGGCAAGTATGGCCGACCATGCCATCTACTTGCCCCAATATTTGCCTTTCTTCCACAAGAACACTCAAACACATACCAACACCTAACCCTTTTCATTTGCTCTCTCTACCCTTTTTCTTCCTTCCTTCATACGGCTCATCACAGCCCCAAGCAACATCAAAAATCCACCACTAACCATCAAAATCATCTTCAAGTTTGTAAAGGGAGAACAAGGAACAAGATCAAGTATCATCATAATCATCATCGTCTTCATTCTTCCTCATTTTAACGCTTTGTAAGGAAACTATTTCTTTCACTTTATTTCATGTTTTTAGTTTCTTAACATGTTATAAGTTCATCTATTGAAAGAACATAAACTAAAACACACCAAAAACTAAAGAACATAATGTTTTGATCAAAACCGATTTCCCGGGCAGATTCTGTCTTTTTGGAATAAAATTCATAACTAATTGTGTGAGTTGAATTAATACATGAGACCAGCGCCAAAACCTTCGTATTTCAGTTAGAAACAACTTTCTTGTTGAACACTTTTGCTAGAAATATGTAGGTTTTCCTATAGAAACTGATTTGTAGAGTAAATTCCTGAAAAATGAGTTTTCCGAAATACTCTTGATCATGAAATTATTTAGGGAGCTCTAGACTTCTAACATTCATGAAAAATTTATAGAAAGTAGCCAACATATGTAGTATTATTGTGCAAAAGTTTCAGATTCATTCGATAAGTTTTGACCCTCGAGTACGGACTCGAAAATAGGCGAAAATCTCGTAAACATATAATTCGGGACTGATTTTGACACGTGTTAAATAATGACACTTTCGAGTCGACTATTAAACGTAACGACGATTTTTACGAGCTCCATAAACATATTTAAGATATCCTTAAAAGTTTCGGATCAAACCGAATACGTTTGACCAAGTCAACCGAAAACGAGCCTCAATAGGAGAAATGTAAACGAGATGTACAACTTTAGATTTTGGCTCGAAACATATAGTTTAAATGTTTTATTATGAAACACGAACAAAAATGAAGTACTTACAATGAAACAAGTTCAATAATAATAACACTTTGTATTATTATTACAACATTATCACCAACGAAACGTACAAAGTAATTAAATGAATAACGATCTTTCAACGAGTGAATGAATAGCATATTTTAGCATTGTGCCAACTATTTATATATTTATCTCGTACGTTTAGTGCGTTAGAGACTTACCTTGGGCTTAGGCTTTTCTAGCACTCACATATCGAGCTCGCGAGGTGAGTTCACAGCCCCACTTTCTACTATTTTACTGCTTTCAACTTGGGGTGAAAAACATAGACAACTGCTTTTAATATTGCCATAACATACCATGATTTTATAATTGCTTCTATGCTTTTATACTCTGTACTATGAACTACTTTGTTGTTGTTTGTACGAACTACTTGGAAACTGTTTTGCGAACTATTTAATGCTTGATTTCTATGACTTACTATGAACTACTTGAACCTTGTTACATGAACTATGTTATCTTTGATTTAAGAACAAATTACGAGCTATACTTAGGAACTATATTTTGGGCAGACATCCCACCTAAAATATTTATTTTGGGTAACGTCCCAACGAATCTGTGTTATTGGGTAACGTCCCAACGAATCTGTGTTATTGGGTAACGTCCCAACAAATCTGTGTTATTGGTTATTATAACACCCCTCTTTCAATACAATACTTTTATATTATTTTACTCGAAAGCGTATATTAAAGAAATACATTTCTTTACTATATATTAAACATTGTACATAAACAGTTTACATTTTCAATATTTACACCAAATTCAAACTGTTTAAAACTACATAAGATGGGGTATTATATATATATATATATATAAAACAAGGTTTATGACAAAACCATATCATAGTTAGCATAACATCAAAACATTCCTTGCATCAAAGCTTCCTTTCCTGACACCCATTATAACAAAAACCTGCAGGAAGTAGGATGAGGGATTAGCACAGAGCTAAGTGAATGAATTCACACACAATCCAACTTAGCATAACAATCTGTTTACAACAAATAATCATAAACACATTTCTTTTTTTTTCAATGAGGATCAGTGGCTCTGGAGATTCTCCAAGAACACTTAACTTCAATTTGTATGGCCAATACAGAATAGACCGATAACTATTGGTTATTAAATTCATACACAGGTCTCAAATACAACAAATGAATCAAAACCTGTGTAAATCACATAATAACCAGAAAGTCCAACTACACGTTGACCTCAATAATCTGATGCACATAGATTCACATATCATGTAGATTCATAATCAATAACACAGATTAACAATCTTATAATCAATCTAAGTATACTTGTTGCAACCAAACAGTTACAACTAAATCGAAGGGTGAGTTCTAAATCCACTCACCGATACCTTTGTCTTCACAAACTCAGAATCCAAGTGTCACTTATCTTTTGGAGGATCTGAGAATCAACAATCAGATATAAGTTAGTAATCAGAATCATCAATACTTAGCTTATATCAACCTATAACAATAGGAACTCAACATAATCAACATTACAATTACAAGTTCCTAATCTCATATTATAAATTACTACACAATATTATCATGTACCACTTACTGGTTTATCAATGTTATAACATGTAGCAACTAATTAACATTGAAATAAATTAAGTAAAGTTGAAGAGCTGGACTGGCCAAAGAAGCCGCCGGCTGGGGGTCCAGACCCGCCGGCTCAAGCCTCCCAGCAGCCGGCTCAAATACACCAGCCACCGGGTACAAGGGTTCTTGAGGCAACAACACAAAGTCACGTTTTAAAGCTTTTAGCAGCATCCGGTTAGGGTAATTAACCTGCCGGTCTAGGTTCACAAGCCGCCGGCTTGGGTCACTGACCCGCCGGCTTCCCAACCCAAACACAGACCCGCCGGCTGGCTTATGAAAGCCGCCGACTTGTTCATCAGATACAACAATCTGCAGAACAGCATAACCAAAAATCCAAACACGAACCATACTCAAAATATATCAACAATCCAATCCTCAAATCACTATAACCAACATTCCAATACCAAAAGAACCTCTTATTACATCTAATTATCCCCATATAACAACAAGTAATTCAAGTTTCATGCTCAAATTCATAGAACCATAGTATAAACCCTAACTATAATAATCATCTAAGGTTTGAAGAATCAATCAAGGAACTTGATTACTAACATCAGAAAACTTCACAATCATTCACAACAAAGAATCATTCTTCAAGATTTAATAATATACATACATAATTATCATGAATCATAATATAAACCTCATTTCAAGTTCATTAATATAAATCAAGGAATTAACTTACATGATAGCAAGATGATAATTTCAAGTTAATACATACTCCCAAAATTGCAGCCTTATTGTTCTTAATTTAGTATAGGATTCAATTGTAGTAAACTTAGAATTTAGGTTAGGTTCTTTAAATGAGGAAGGAAAGGAATTTGGGGAAAATGGCATTAAAAAGAGGTCGGCCTTTGTTTTAACCGACACCATACATTAGGTATTTTATACCCGTTCCAAATCTATTGTCTGGAACCTAAATGTCAATTACGAGAAATTTATTTTATTGTACCGTCGACTATAGTAAATTAAAACAAGTAACAATTTACTATTCACAATAAGTCCTGAGACCTATTTACTTAAGTTTCTCAATAAACAATTAATACCAGATAATTCCTAAAATAATTAAATATTCGCTTAAAATAGAAAATTACCAGACTGATAGGGAGGATGTTACAAATCTCCCCTCCTTAAGGAGATTTCATCCCCGAAATCTCACCGTGACCAAACAAACCAGGATATCTGGATTTCATAGACTCCTCGGTCTCCCAGGTCAAATTGGAACCTAAACTGTGTTTCCATTTCACTAACACCATTGGTATCTATTTCTTTCTAAGTTTAGTAACTTTTCTATTGAGAATTTCAATAGGTTCTTCAACTAATTTCTGATTCTGGTCGACTTTCAAGTCTTGTAAGGGAAGAATCTGAGATTGATCCTCGACATTACACTTTCTCAAATAACAGATATTGAACGTGTTATGAATACCAGCAAGTTCTGGAGGAAGATCCAATGTAACAGACTGATCATTAACCACTTTGCTGATTCTGAATGGACCGATATACCTAGGAGCCAATTTACCACGTTTTCTAAATCTAATAACCCCCTTCCAAGGTGAAACTTTGAGATAAACAAGCTCACTTTCAGAGAATAATACTGGTCGTCTACGTGGATCTGCATATTGTTTCTGTCTGTCACATGCAACTTTCAATTTCTCACGTGCAACTGCTACTTTGTCAGCTGTCATCTGCACAATGTCTGGGCCTGCAAACTGCTTTTCTCCAGTTTCTAACCAACACGTGGGCATTCTACAACGATGTCCATACATCATCTCATAAGGAGGCATACCAATAATGGAGTGATAGGAATTATTATAGGAAAATTCCACTAATGGCAGGTGAGAATCCCAAGAACCGCCATATTCAAGAATACAAGCTCTCAACATATCCTTAAGTGTCTGAATCGTACGTTCTGACTGACCGTCGGTCTGAGGATGATAAGTGTTGTGGGAAGATTTTTGACTAATACTGCAGGATCCTTATTATCACCGTAGTATCATCACACAGGTATGAAAAGTATTTATGTTTTATATTTATATCCCAGGATAATGGTATCTTATGACTCTGCTTTCAGGATCACAGAGTTAGTTAGGGATTCTGGAAGTATTCTTATTATTTATCACACAGGATCCTATTCGGGATACATTTATCTAACGTAATTATGCAGGATAATGGATAAATGAGATAGCTAAGCAAGGATCCTATATTTATTATAGAATATGCATAGCTCAGGATCCTGGATCTGTATTAATTCAGGATCATGTGCTGTATAACATGTTTGTTTTTCTTGAGCATTGACCAGGTCATGGATGAAACGCGTTAATGAGATATGCTCCGGATTATGTGAAGAAGTTTTGATACAATTATGTTAAGACGGAGTCCATTGCACATGTAAAATAAAGTCAAGAGAGACGTTGGTGTTCTTCACCTTTCATCGGAGGATCCCTAAGATCTCGGAAATATTGTTATATGTTTCTAGTATTTAAATAAGGCCTGGATGATCAATTAGGAGGATGGATAATCATTATTTACACCTGAGAAAACACTTATACTCTGCTCTCAATTACTCTCAAACACATTCACGAACACTTAGTAAAATCACGTAGCCGATCATCCTTGTGCTCTTAGTTTGTAATCGATTTCTCTTATTTTAATAAGATTAACAAAGGCAAGGATCATTTGATCCTTCCCGAGATTTTATGCCGGCAATCAACCTTGATTAAGGGCTTTCCTCGTATATCCTCGTGTCGATTGCATTCATTTCATATTTTCATCATTTAATTTTCACGTTACTAGTCTGTTGATTGCGTAATTTATATTATCTCCAAAATACCTTGAATTCTACTTAGATTTTTGGCATAATCCTATTTATGAACATTTGTTTTCACTGTTAAACACATTTTCAACAAGGATCCACGGATCAAAGGATTTGAAACATAACTCTTTATTTAAAATTATCGTTTACTCATATAGATAATCGTGTAAAAGCGTAATTATCTTGAAAGTAATTTATTGCACCCAACCTCACATTTCTAAATTTGATCACTTAATTGCTTAGTGTAATTTTTGACCAAAACAATTTGGCGCCCACCGTGGGGTAAGTGGTGTTTTGTTTAATCAAACTCTTATTAAAATCCTTGTTGAGTCATCTTTTTCAAAAATTTCTGTTGAGAATGTCGAGCCAAGGACGATCTACATCATCCACTGTGCCAACATCATCATCTGCGAGAACCACTCTTCCTCCTGCTCCACCTCTCACATCATCTCAACAACAGCCACCAAATGTCTATACTAGGCTATCGACGGCTGGATCCACTTCTACAGGGGGCGGATTCTTTTCGGATCCAGACCTCGTTATAATTGCTAACCGGGATATCGTGTCTATGTTTACGCAGGTTAAAGAGTAGCTTCAACGAATGGAGAGAAGCAATGAAATCCTGAGGAAGGATATGGATAATTCGAGAGCAAGAGACAGAACTCCTGTTACTCAAGTTACTACTCCTATCCGAAGCAGGATCCTTAATTTTGGCACTCCTCCAATTATGGAACATCAAGGAGATTTCGTATCCATACAAGGGAGCAAGAGGGTCCCATATCCAATATATGCTACAGGAGTTTCTATGTCAAGGAGCCAACTACCTAATCCAAGATCCTCGTATAGGACTCCTGACGGTGGTAATATGTATAGTAATTATATTTCTAATAATACTGTTGGGACTAACAATTTTCAGGATCCTGGGGTTAGCCCTATGATGGCTAGGGAAATACAAAAGCTAAAGGATATGATATCGAGTGTCCCTGGAGTTGTGCAACCAATTCCTGAAGTTGCTCCGACAGCCCATAGGATCTCGAGATTTGCACCACCTATTTGTGATGCTGAGATCCCGAAGAGATTTTCGAACACCAAATATGAAGCTGTATGATAGAACAACGGATCCTGAGGAGCATATTGCACAATACAGGGAGAGAATGGAGATCATTCCAGTTCCTTCTGATCTTAAAGAAGCATGTTTATGCAAGGGCTTCGGCTCTACTCTCACAGGATCCGCACTAAAATGGCTGTTAAACGTTCCCCCTTACTCAATTACTTCATTTGCTCATCTAGTCAATTTATTTAATAACCAATTCTCTTGCAGTAGAACGTTTGAAAAACTAACAACTGATTTATACAGAGTTGTCCAAAGGGCTAATGAGTCTCTTCGAGATTTTGTAGGGAGATTCGGGAGAGAATCCTTGAATATACCCAATTTGGATTTGCCAACTGCTGTACAAGCCTTCAAGATGGGAATCAAAAGGAATTCCCCATTCTATGAAGACCTTGTTATGAATCCTTGCAGGAATCTTGACGAAGTCAGAAATAGAGCTCTAAGATTTATTAGGCTGGAAAAAAATGCGATGATACAGAAGAGGGTGGACATTCAATCAGCATATGATAGGCCCAACTGGAAATCAGATTCATCTTCATCCAGATTAAATAGAAGCAAACCTTATACCAGAAATGAGGATCGTCGTGTGAACACTATCGATGAGGATGATGAAGAATATCCTAAAATAACTGATTGTAATTTTTCTGTAGATACAACTGGTATCTTGTGTGTCATGCAGGATCTTGGAGATAGAGCGAGATGGTTAAAGAAGAATGATAAACCTTATGTCTGGAAGGATAAATCTAAGTGGTGTGCATACCATGAGGATTTTGATCATATAACTGAAAATTGCATAGCTCTCAGGAAAGAGATTAGCCACCTGCTCAACAAAGGATACTTGAAGGATCTAACTGGAAAAATGAAGGATCACGGGAAGAATCACGATAGAGTTCAGGATCCTCAAGCTCAGGATAATCACAGGATCCCTACGAGAGCAGGATCCCCACCTTCGGATGCCAAGGTAATCAATTTTATTTCTGGTGCTCTGACATATGTGGTACTTCTTATTCTGCAGCGAAAAGGCACGCCAAGGAATCCAAATCAGAAAAGCAATATAGGCCGACAAGGACTTCCATGAAAAAGGATGAGAGAGTTATAGCATTTGATGAGGATGATTTAGAAGATGTTCAGGATCCTCACCACGATGGTTTGGTCATTACTCTCTATGTTGCCAATCATTTTGTGCGCAGGATCCTGATCGATGGAGGAAGCTCTGTTAACATCATACGTTTGGAGACCTTGAAGAGAATGGGAATCCCGGAATTGGAGATCACTTCCAGATCTACTGTCTTGGTAGGATTCAGTGGAGAAGCAAAAAATACAGTTGGTGATATCAAGCTGCCGATTTATATTGAAGGGGTAAATTCCATTCAAAAGTTTTGTGTTATGGATTGTTTGTCAAGCTATAACATTATCCTGGGAAGACCATGGTTGCACGATATGAAAGCAGTACCATCGACGTATCATCAATGCGTCAAATTACCAACTCCGTGGGGGGTGGTCAAGATAAGCAGTGATCAACAGGAAGCAAATGATTGTTATACGACATCAATGAAGACTACTGCCAAGCCACCTTCAGCATAACAATTAAAGAATAAGGTGTGGGATGTCTTAGATACAAAGGAACAAGACATCAAAGAAATGCCGCTGGACTCGAAGGATCTTGAGGAAAAGGTGCTTATAGGCTCGGGGATCCCAGAGGATCTTGATCAAGATCTGATGAAGTTCTTGAATGAAAGAAAATAAACTTTTGCCTGGAAACCAGAAGACATGACAGGTATATCTAAGGATATTATAACTCATAAACTTGGAATTGATAATAGTTTCAGGCCAATTTAACAAAAGAGAAGAAAATTTGCACCGGAAAGAAATGCTATTATCCAGGCAGATGTTGAAAGATTACTTCTGGTGGCATGATAAGGGAAGTAAAGTTTCCAAGATGGTTGGCAAACGTGGTGGTGGTATAAAAGAAAAATGGGAAATGGAGAGTGTGTATGGATTATACGGATCTCAACAAAGCCTGCCCCAAGGATCCTTTTCCATTGCCTCATATAGATTCAATGGTGGATGCTACAGCTGGACATGAGATCCTAACCTTCATGGATGCTTCATCAGGATTTCAACAAATTCAGATGGAACCATCAGATCAGGAAGACACAGCTTTCATAACTCCCACAGGTATATATTGTTATATTGCGATGCCTTTTGGTCTTAAAAATGCAGGTGCAACATATCAAAGGCTAGTCAATATGATGTTCAAAGACCAATTGGGTAGCACAATGGAAGTATATATCGATGATATGGTAGTAAAGTCGAAGAAAACTGAGAATCATCTTCAGGATCTTAAGGTGGCCTTCGATATCCTGGATCAATACAACATGAAGCTTAATCCTGCGAAATGCCACTTCGGAATGGGGGCAGGAAAATTTCTAGGGTACATGGTGACCAAGAGAGGGATAGAAGCTAGTCCAGAGCAGATCAAAGCTATTCTAGACTTAAAATCCCCATCAAGCCCTAAGGATATACAAAGATTGACGGGGAGAATAGCAGCTTTGAATCGTTTCATTTCAAGATCCTCAGATAGATGCAAGGAATTCTACGATATCCTGAAGAAAAACAAAAAGTTCGAATGGGGAGAAAAACAGAAGGCTACATTTCAAGAATTGAAGAATTATTTATCATCAGTTCCTTTAGTGATGAAGACTGAGGATGGCGAGCCGTTATTCTTGTACCTTTCGGTGTCTAGAAGTGGTGTAAGTGCGGTACTCGTGAAGGATCATGAAGGACAACAACATCCAGTCTACTATGTAAGTAAAAGCCTTCTAGATGCTGAAACCAGGTATTCTCATCTCGAAAAACTTATACTTGCGTTAGTTATGGCGTCTACCAAACTTAGGCATTATTTTGAAACACATCCGATTCATGTAAAAACTAATTATCCCATTAAAAATGTATTAAGAAAATCAGAAATGTCAGGACGCCTAGCTAAATGGTCTGTTAAGTTAAGTGCTTATAATTTGATTTACCAAACTAGGATTGCAATTAAATCACAAGCCTTAGCGGATTTTATTGCCGATTTTACTAGTGATCTTCAAAACGAAGTAGATTTAGAAGTACACGAATTAAATCAAATAAGTGAAAGATGGATACTATACACTGATGGTGCTTCTAATATAAAAGGAACTGGTTTAGGAATTGTATTAAAATCACCTCAAGATGATATTATGCCTCAAGCTATAAGATGTGAATTTCAAGCTACAAATAATGAGGCAGAATATGAAGCATTAATTGCAGGATTACAGTTGGCTAAGGATATTGGTATAAAATATTTAAATGTGTATGTTGATTCATTGTTAATAGAGAATCATTATAATGGGACATATACTGTAAAAGTAGATAGATTAGCTTTGTATTTGGAGATTTTTAAGGATCTTGCAGGTAGCTTCGAGATCTTTGACATTCAACAGATACCACGTGAGGATAATACTGAAGCAGATATTCTGGCCAATTTGGGATCAAGCTTGAAGATACCACCAGATGTAAAGATATCAATTATACATATCGAACCACCTGCTATTACTGATAAGGATAATAATGAAGAACAAGTATGTGATATTGAGGATCATCAGTTTCTGGATAATTCGAATGCATCAGGTTCTGGGGGCAAGTCAGGATCATGGATGCAGCCAATCATGGAATATATACAACACGATGTGATCCCCAAGGATGAAACTAATCCTAAAGCATTCAGATTAAAGGTATCCAATTTTACTATTGAAAATGGTATATTATATAGAAAATCACTTGTAGGACCATTATTGCGATGCCTTGAGGATCCTGAAGCACAAGCAGTACTTAAAGATATACACGAAGGAGACTGTGGAAATCATTCTGGGGGCAGAGCATTATTTTCAAAAACTTTAAGGACAGGATACTTTTGGCCTACTATGAAAAAGGATTCCATGGATTTTGCTCGCAAATGTGATGCCTGTCAAAGACATGGGAACATCCATCATCAACCAGCAGAACTGATGCATCCGATTATCTCACCATGGCCATTTATGAAGTAGGGAATGGATATTGTGGGAAAATTACCCACAACTCCTGGTGGAAAGGTCTTTATGTTAGCAATGACATATTACTTTTTCCAAATGGATAGAAGCCGAGGCATTTGTTCAAGTAAAAGAAAAGGATGTGATATCATTCATCAAGAGAAATATCCTCACTAGATTTGGGATCTCAGCAGAAATACTATGTGATAATGGATCTCAGTTTATTGGAAAAAGAACAACTAAGTTTTGTGAAAGTTGGGGAATCAAGATGATAACTTCAACACCAGTTCATCCTCAAGCTAATGGTCAGGCAGAATCCAGCAACAAGATCATATTCAACAATCTTAAGAAAAGGCTGGTTGCTAAGAAAGGAAGATGGGCTGAAGAATTGCCTTTTGTTTTGTGGGCTGATAGGACTACAAAAAAGGAGGCAACTAAACAAACCCCTTTTTCTTTGGTGTTTGGATCCGAGGCTATGATTCCAATGGAAATGTAATACCAACGGCAAGATCCCAGATGCAGACTTTGGAAGCAAACAAAGAAGCATTGTTTCAGGATTTAGATACTGTGGAAGAATTAAGGGATCGTGCTAAATTCAGGATTGCTGCATACCAACAGAGGATTTCAAGATCCTATAACAAGAATGTTAGGATAAGAAGGTTCCAAGTAGGAGATTTGGTATTAAGGAAAGTATTTTAAAATACTAAGAATCCTGCAGAAGGAAAGTTAGCACCAAAGTGGGAAGGTCCATATTTAATAGATTCAAATGCTGGAAAGGGGGCATACTGGTTGGCTAATATGGATGGAGACTTACTTCCAAGATCCTGGAATGCTATTCATTTGAAGCTCTATCATATGTAAGTTGAATATTTACATTCAACATAAAAAGGTACTTCTGTGATCCTTAACTTTTCATTAATTTTGTTATATTTAATACGTATGTATGTATTATAATTATATATGCATAATTTTTTTTCATAATTATTATCATTATTGA
Source organism: Pseudognaphalium luteoalbum (assembly GCA_963422505.1). Taxonomy (NCBI): domain Eukaryota; kingdom Viridiplantae; phylum Streptophyta; class Magnoliopsida; order Asterales; family Asteraceae; genus Pseudognaphalium; species Pseudognaphalium luteoalbum. The sequence continues at coordinate 48,272,827 of OY730197.1, forward strand.
ATAATGTACTGACTTAAGCATCGGAGGGGTGTTAGACAAACTAACACCCACCTTTACCCAAGATCTTGTATTTGTTGTAGTTCATGCATTTGAGGATCATGGATTGAAGATTAGAGGCTAGCTACCTCTCCTCCGTTAAGAATCCTAACGATTCTCTAAGGTTTAGAGGTAAACACCTCTAGGGTTTATACGCCCACCCAGTTTGCGCATGATGTTTGATTATAGTGCCACAGTTAGGGAATCGGTGATGCCTCTGGTACCCGACAACTTCATTTCCATTGGCCTATATATCAAGCACTAACGATTGTCGATACTGATGTGCACTAAACGTATCGACCTAAGGTTTGTGTCGTTTTCACGTCACTCTAAGGTTTGTAATGTTTTTACATTACTCAATTGGTTAGACATATTCATGTCTCAAATGGCTTAGCCCAAGAATCAAACGGTTTGTAATGTATTCACATTACCTAACGAATTGACATTTACATGTCACTTTTATGGTTTATTTAAGCTATCTAAAAATTATAATGTTTTCACATTATTAAAAGTTTTCATTGGATAGCTCCAACGTTTTCAAAATTATCAAAATTATTTTGACTTGAATATCATAAGATGTATTTTTCAAAATCATAAACATTTTTCGAAGTTAAAAGAAATTGTTTTCACAATCAAATTGTGAATTGTTGACATTTTTATGTTAACATGAAATATAAATTGGGATTTATCACTATCTACAAAACATTTTAGGATCCTGAAATCTTAGGATCCTAAACTCAAGATTATCTTAGATCCGTTTAAGGATCCTTGAGACTTGTAGTGCATAATGGATATTGAGATAATCTTCTCATTATCCTGGATGTATCCTGAGGGAATATCCTCAGGATCCTGTTTCTAAGCAGATATATGTATACTAAGGGAATCTCCTTAGTATCCTGAAGGCTCAAGGCATAGATAATATCCTAATATTATTCATAGCAAAAGATCGTAGGATTATATAATCCTAAGATTGGAGTTCAAAAGAAGTGCAGGAAATTTAAATTCTCTTGTGGCCAACATAAACCACATTCAACACCACCATGGCTGACCATGCCAGGTCAGCCTCACCCCACATAAATGTTTGTTAATCACAACCCTTGGAATTTAAAAACATAAAGGTAAAACCGGGCTCCGGCTAGTCATATGCCTTCCTTTCCCGGGATTGAATCTTCATCTGCAGTAGGATCCTCTGGAATTTCTGATGTTGTTGCTGGATGGTTCATCTCGGTATCCTCGATATCAATTGTTACCTTCTGTGTTGATGCATCAGATGTCTTCTTGGCTAGTGGTTTGGTTCTTTTGCCACTTGTTTCATCAAGGAAAGTATCAACATCTGGGTCTTCACCCTTCAGTTTTGCCAGTTTATTTTGCCAGGCTTAGATATTCCAGAATGATGTGTCAAGACCCTAAGCACTTGCTTCACTCACCATAAGGATCCTGGCTTTGAGCACTGCAACAGTTGCATTTTTCTTGATACCGGTGACTAGAATCTCCCGTTCTTCTTCAATTCTCTTCTGAGCTTCGGCATCTTTTTGAGCAGCATAAGCCTTGAGATCCTCGATTTCTCTCTTTAAGTAAGCAATCTCCCGAGTAAAAGATTCTGCAGCAATGGTAGCTGTCTTCTTGGTGCTCTCAACCATTTCCACTTTCTCTTTATAACATTTGGTAACTTGTTTCATAGCATGAAAAAGACAGACACAATTAAATACATAAGAGTGAAATCTTGGTGAAAGAATAAACAAAGATGACAATGTATACCTCGTCAAAATCAGGCATAGGCTTATCAAGATCCTCAATAGTGTTGGTTTTCCTCTTCTTGGTAATTGACCTGTTACGGAGATTGAGGATTCTAGCTTTGCTGGGTTCAACAACTGATTTTTCCTCCTTGATCGGCACATCTTCATCATCGATGTCCGACAAGGAAAAGAAGGATGTTGTTTTAAAAAATACGATCATGTTAAGAGTACGGAATTAGGAAGATAATTTTTAGAATGTGAGATTTACCTGGCGTAGTTGGAGTTTCTTTTTGTGGCTTCATGATTTCCGGTGAAGAGGGATACAAAAACGTCCTGTCACTTTCAGGGATCTGCAAAAAAATCCTTATCAACTCTTTAGAGTGAGGAAGAGGGGGAGCTAAGTTTTCAAAAATTGCTGCAAAAGAAACAAGGAAAATCAGAAAAATGGGTGCATATAAAGGTATGTTCGTATAATAGTTTTTATCCTACCCTTAGTAAGCCAAACTGTTGGAATCAGTTCATCTTCAGGAAGAGAATTTTGATCAACGAAGAAAAATTTTTCTCTCCATTTTGGATCATTCTGAGTAGCGCAAAGGACAAGATGTTTGCGCTTAGGTTTGATTTTGAAGAGAAAATAATTGGAACCGTGTGAACGAAGATGGTAAGTTTGCGCTAATTCAGGGATTCCAAGGTGAGTATGGTGGGAATCATTGACAGATTGGATGACGAAGAGTGTACGCCAGATCATGGGCATTGTTTGTTAGTAACAAAGCCCTGTCATGCTAAAGATATCCATGAAAATATTTGGAAAGGGATATCTAAGCCCTAGGGTAAAAGGAAATTTGAGGAAGCATATCCGTCGATCTGATTAATCATTAGCATAAATATTAGGATCATAAGGTCGAAAAATAGTGTTTTCAGGTAAGGCACATTGAATTTTTGTATATCGGCATCAAGTAATGAAGAAGGGACTAGGTCGGAAACCATCTTTCGATCGACAAAATCAGAAAAGTTCGACTTGCTTCTAATTGTAGACTCTATGAAAGTAAACAATAAACAAGAGGGAAGAAGATGATACCTGAAAGAGAATCGGAAGTGAGACGGAATGGGAGTTAAATGAGATATGATGAGCGTCAGAATAGGTATAAGTACTCGTACACGATGATCGATGTAACTACCTAACACGGTATAGGCATTTATCCTGAGAAGTTATAACGTTTAAGGATCCTGAAAAAACGTTATAACTTCGGGGGCAATTGTTGTGGGCAGATTTTTGACTAATACTTCAGGATCCTTATTATCACCGTAGTATCATCACACAGGTATGAAAAGTATTTATGTTTTATATTTATATCCCAGGATAATGGTATTTTATGACTCTGCTTTCAGGATCACAGAGTTAGTTAGGGATTCTGGAAGTATTCTTATTATTTATCACACAAGATCCTATTCGGGATACATTTATCTAACGTAATTATGCAGGATCATGGACAAATGAGATAGCTAAGCAAGGATCCTATATTTATTATGGAATATGCATAGCTCAGGATCCTGGATCTGTATTAATTCAGGATCATGTGCTGTATAACACGTTTGTTTTTCTTGAGCATTGACCAGGTCATGGATCAAACGCGTTAATGAGATATGCTTTGGATTATGTGAAGAAGTTTTGATACAATTATGTGAAGACGGAGTCCATTTCACGTGTAAAATAAAGTCAAGAGAGACGTTGGTGGTCTTCACCTTTCATCGGAGGATCCCTAAGATCTCGGAAATATTGTTATATGTTTCTAGTATTTAAATGAGGCCTAGATGATCGATTAGGAGGACATATAATCATTATTTACACCTGAGAAAACACTTATACTCTGCTCTCAATTACTCTCAAACACATTCACGAACACTTAGTAAAATCACGTAGCCGATCATCCTTGTGCTCTTAGTTTGTAATCGATTTCTCTTATTTTAATAAGATTAACAAAGGCAAGGATCATTTGATCCTTCCCGAGGTTTTATGCCGGCGATCAACCTTGATCAAGGGCTTTCCTCGTATATCATCATGTCGATTGCATTCATTTCATATTTTCATCATTTAATTTGCACGTTACTAGTCTGTTGATTGCGTAATTTATATTATCTCCAAAATACCTTGAATTCTACTTAGATTTTTGGCATAATCCTATTTATGAACATTTGTTTTCACTGTTAAACACATTTTCAACAAGGATCCACGGATCAAAGGATTTGAAACATAACTCTTTATTTAAAATTATCGTTTAATCATATAGATAATCGTGTAAAAGCGTAATTATAGCACCCAACCTCACATTTCTAAATTTGATCACTTAATTACTTAGTGTAATTTTTGACCAAAACAATAAGTAGTACTAAGATTAACTCTGGTACCCAGTTCTTGCTCTAAACTCTGCCAAAAATGAGAAATAAATCGAGAATCCCTATCTGATACAATAGACAACGGAATACCATGTCGGGAAACAATCTCATTAACATACAACTGAGCAAGTTTACTTAGAAAAGCAGTTTCAATGGTAGCCAGAAAATGTGCACTCTTGGTCAACCGGTCAACAATAACCCAAATCATGTCATTCCCTCTAGAAGTACGTGGAAGTTTAGTTACAAAGTCCATAGTGATATGTTCCCACTTCCACTCAGGAATTTCTAACTGTTTTAATGACCCATATGGCTTCTGGTGTTCAGCTTTGACCTGAGCACAAATATGACAAGCACTAACAAACTGTGCAATATCGGTTTTCATCGTGGGCCACCAATACAACAGTTTCAAGTCATTATACATTCGAGTACTTCCTGGATGAACAGATAAAGGTGACTTATGGGCTTCAGTCAAAATCATATCCAGAATACCACCAATCAGAGGAATCCATACTCAAGACTGAAAAGTCTTCAATCCTCGAGAATCATCAACTAATAACTCTTTTCTTTTCAACATGATTTCTGACTTTAAATTAGGATCTAATAAAGCTTCAATTTGTGCATCTTTAATTTTATCCACTAAGTCAGAAGAAACATCAGCAACCACGTTTGCCTTTCCGGGATGGTAACGAATTTCACAATCATAATCTTTGATTAGTTCTAACCACCGTCTCTGACGCATATTCAGTTCTTTCTGAGAAAACATATACTGAAGACTTTTGTGAACTGTACAAATAATACATTTCGTACCATAAAGATAATGTCTCCAGATTTTCAATGCAAACACAACAGTTGCCAGTTCTAAATCATGAGTAGGGTAATTTCTTTCATGCTGTTTCAATTTCCGCGAAGCATAGGCAATAACTCTGTCTCTCTGCATAAGAACACCACCCAAACCAGCATAGGATGCATCACAATAAGCAATAAAGTCATCTGAGCCATCTGGTAAAGCTAACACAGCTGCCTGACGCAGTAACTGCTTTAAAGTCTGAAAAGCTATCTCCTGTGACTCATCTCATTGAAATTTAACATCTTTACGTGTCAACTTGGTTAACGGACCAGCAATCTTTGAAAAGTCTTTAATGAATTTTCTATAATATCCAGCTAGCCCAAGAAAACTCTTGATCTCAGAAGGATTCTTTGGAACATTCCAATTCATAACAGCTTCAATATTAACATGATCAAATTTGACATCATCATTACAAATAATATGACCCAGAAACTGTACCTCCCGAATCCAGAACTCGCATTTAAAAAACTTGGCATATAAGTGTTCTCTTTTCAATGTTTCTAACACTATTCTTAAATGCATTTTATGTTCTGATTCAGATTTAGAATATACCATAATATCATCGATAAACACAATAACAAATTTATCGAGAAAAGGCCGACAAACACGGTTCATCAAATCCATAAAAACTGCTGGAGCATTAGTCAAACCAAAAGGCATAACCAGGAATTCAAAATGACCATACCTGGTACGGAAGGCAGTTTTAGGAATATCCTGTTCACGAACACGAACTTGATGATAACCTGATCTCAAGTCGATTTTAGAATAAAACGAAGATCCCTGCAACTGATCAAACAAATCGTCTATTCGAGGCAGAGGATATTTATTCTTTACTGTTCTTTTGTTTAACTCCCGGTAATCAATACACATTCTGTTGGTGCATCTTAGTGTGTCTGTCAGTTGGTCTAAGTCTGTTATGTGTTTGATATGTAATTAAGTTAGTTAATAACTTTTGTTTTAATTACATTTTGTGTTTTGGCGACACAAGGTCTTTGTGTCGCAATAGTTACCTTGGCGACACAGCTTGTGTCGCATGAGTCGGCTTGGCGACACATCTTGTGTCGCATAGACCAGGTTAGGTCTTTGGTATAAATAGGTTATTTCGGCTCATTTGTCAAGGTTGACGAAATTGTGAGATCAGTAAGCATATTGTAAGTGTTATAATTAATATAAGCTGATCGACTTTTGGTATTGAATTGCTATACTTTGTGATTTGCTTTGTTTATTCGTTTAAACGTTTATATATTCAATCAATTGTATTCTGCACGTTTGATTGAGTAAGGATTCGATTAGGTCCGACTACAGGGGTCCTACAAGTGGTATCAGAGCCAAAATCACACGATTTGGCATTATTGAATCCATTCTTGATACGTTTCTCGAATAATTGTGCGTATATTGAATTAAAATCTTCATTGAAAGGTGTTCACAAGCTGCTTCTTGCTATTTCTGGAAGATTTTAGGTTTATTTTTTCGTCCATCAGTCGTAAATTTTCGTGTGGTTATCGAAAATTTTCGATTTTAGGGTTTTTTGGTCACTGGTCAGCCGTTTCTGCGACATAAGCTGCGACATATCTTTTGTGTCGCGACTAGGGTTATTGAGACATACGTCTTTCATTAGGCGACACTAGATTGCGACATAAGACTTGGCTTTCTTCCGTCGCTACCTTTTGCGACATAAGACTTGGCTTTCTTCCGTCGCTATATATTGCGACATAAAACTTGGTTTTCTTACGTCGCTAACTTTGCGACATATCATCTGCGACATATCCTCTGTGTCGCTTAAATCTTTTGCGACATAAATTTGTGTCGCATAACAGTCTGTTTTCCTTTTCTTTTGTGTTATTTATCTATTTTGCAGGTAATTCACAATGTCTTCTTCAACACACTCCATTCAATCTGTAGGAGCTATACTAAAGCAAAACAATGAAGTTGGTTCTGGAAATAAACCACCTATGTTTATGCCAGGCATGACATATTCTGATTGGCGCCAACGCTTTGAGTCTTATGTTGGATTAAATGATCCTGAGATGATGATTTACTTAGAGGAGAGATATGAGCGTCCTCTAAAGTCAGGAGTCTACAATGGTCAAGCTCCTGAGAAATCGATTAAATCAATGACTCCAGAGGAAAGAAAAGCTTTTGATATGGAGAGAAAGACTCATGCTGCAATTACTATGGCTTTACCTCAACCCATTATGAGACAGTTTAAACATCATAAGATTGCTTACGATCTTTGGAAAGCTTTCGAAAAGAAATGCGTTGGTAGCATCCAATACAGAAAGAAGAGGATAGACTTAATCAAGAAGCAGTATGAGGTTTTTGATATGCTTCAGGATGAATCTCTGGAAGATCTGTGTAGTAGATTTTCCCAACTGGTCACCGAGTTGATTGATGGGGGTGTTACTCTTGAGCGTAGTGATGTCAACAAAAGATTATTAGATTCTCTACCTAAGAAATGGCACACTAGGGTTCTTTTGATGGAAAAAGATGAAGACATCATGGATATGGAGCTTGAAGACCTTATTGGACATATTGAGGCTGAGCTTCTTGAGATGCAAAGGAAAGAGACTAAGGCTACATCGCATCTCCAAAATCCAAAACTTTATGGAGTTGATGTTCCAGTATCTTCAAGCAGACCTTCTGTCACTGCATTTGTCGCTAGTAATGCTAGTGGAAATGTATCTTCTTGTAATCTATCTGGTTCTAATTATGTTCAGAATTCTGGAAATTCAACTGGGTCTCATTTTCAGAATTCAGGATTTTCTTCTGGTGAAGATTATGCCTCTACCTTTTCAGCATTTTTAGCCTGTGCTGGAGATTTTTCCGATGAAGATTTTGGTCAAATTGACCAAGAAGAATTGGAAAGATTAGATTTAAAATGGAATATGGCTATGCTGACTAGGAGGGTGAAGAATTTTTTACAGAAAACTGGTAGAACTTCTGTAAATAATCCAGGTGAGAAAGGTATTGGGTTTAATAAAGGGAAGGTGCGCTGTTATAAGTGTCAGAATTATGGACACTTCGCCCGTGAATGTGAGAAAAATAAGGCACCATCTTCAGGTCTCACCAAGCCTTCACCAACAAAGGCAGAAGAGAAAGCCATGGTGTCAGCTGCGTTCATGCTGACAGAAACTCCATGGGATAACAGCTGGTCTGATGGAGCTGATGATGATGAGAATACTGCACTAATGGCTGAGGTTCATGAGGTAGATGATGAACCTTTATCTTGTGTTTCTTGTATTAAGCTTACTAACCAATTTAACAGGTGTAGAGAGGATAATGAGCGCCTTAATACAACAATTTCACAATTAAAGGAAGATAATGAGATGTTGAAAGAAAGTTATAAGGCATCTGAAAAGAAATTAAAGGCTATTTTTGAAGAAAAGAAAGAACTAAAAGCCAAAATTTTTGAACAGCAAGATGAAATAGGGAGTTATGTAGATATGTTAACTCATGTTAAAAAGGAACTTGCTGACTCACAGGCTGTAGTTCTTAATTTAAATCGAAAAATATCAAATTTTTCTACATCCTCTCTCATTTTTGATGAAATCCTTCAGAAACAAAGGACAGATACGAAAAGTAAGGCAGGACTTGGTTATCACCATGTTCCACCTCCAAAAGATTATCTGCCTATGCCTGAACAGGAAATCATTAAAGATTTTGTGCCTAATGTTCTTCAAAAGGACACAAAACCTGTTAATGTTAAGATAAGTAAGCCTGAGGTTGCACCTAAGTCACAAAAACCTAAAACTAGTATGCCTGAGCAAGTTAACGCATCAACTAGTGAACCTGATCATTTAAAGGTTCAAAAGGTTGACTTAGTCAAACCTCTTGATGTCAAGGCTGAACCATTTCAGCCCAAGCCAAGTGCATCTGTTAAAATATCTGAGTCAAAGATAGTTAAGTCTGCTGTTATCACAAAGCCTGAAAAAGTTGAGGCTGAAACAATTCCTCCAGCCAGTTCAAAGGAGGAAATTGAGATTGAGGATATAACCAATGAAGAATACGGTTATTTGAAACGGAAGAAGGTAACAAACGATCATCATATCTTTACTAGTGAAGGGTATGATGAAATTTATAAAATGAATGGCAAGAAGTTACCCGAACCGAAAAAGAAGATTTTTCAACCAAATAATTCTAATTCTCTTAAAAATTCTTCTAAAATAAACCAAGGCTCATCTGATGTATGTACACATAAGTGTACATGCTCAACACATCCAACTGTTAGCCGAGTTCCAAGGTTGACTCCTCAATCTCCTGATAGAATTGAGAAACGATCTTGCTTCTATTGCAAGAAACAAGGTCATTTGATTGATATGTGCCCATTACTTGCTAAGAAGTATGCTAGAAGGGGAGATGCACGAACCTCTAAAGCAAAAAGTTTTTCAAAAAATTCAATGAGAGGTTCAGCAGTTCTACCAAGTACTTCTTATAATATTGAGCAAGTTCCCAAACCTAAAAAGGTTTGGAAGCCCAAAGAGTCCCGTTCTGACTCTTCATCTAATAATGATTCATCAGCCAGTGATTTCGATGTGTTAAAAAATAAAATTTTGACTGATGTAATCATTGTGGATGATACCACCGGGTTACCCAAGTCTGTTAAGGCTTGGGTTCCCCTTACTCATTAATTTCTTTATCTTTGATGTCGCAGCAATCTGAACAAGTTCAGAATAGTAGATGGTATATAGACAGTGGTTGCTCGCGACATATGACAGGCGACTTATCCTTGCTTTCTGAAGTAAAAACTTATAATGGAGGATATGTTGCTTTTGCCGGAGATAAAGGAGGAGTCATTACTGGACAAGGTACACTCTCTAATGGGCAAGTGAGTTTTGAGAAGGTTAATTATGTGGAGCAGCTCACTCATAATCTGCTCAGTGTATCTCAAGTATGTGACAAAGAGTACACTACAGCATTCACTAAAACTGAATGTTGTATCTTGAAGCCAGGATTTGTTATTCCTGATGAATGGGTGCTGCTTCGAGCACCTAGGCAAAAGGACACGTATATTCTTGATATGAAGACTGTTGAAACAACTCATCATACGTGTCTACTTTCAACAGCTCCTGAAAGAGAATCACTTTTATGGCACAGACGTATGGGTCACTTGCATTTCAGAAAGATGAATTATTTGGTGAAGCATGATCTTGTGCGTGGAATTCCAAAGCAATCTTTTGGAATCAATGATCTCTGCGTTTCCTGTCAAAAAGGAAAACAGCACAAGAAATCCCATAAGTCAAAGGTGATTAACTCGGTGTCAAAACCTTTGGAGCTATTGCATATGGATCTCTTTGGACCTGTAAGTAAGAAGAGCATAGGAGGTTCTAAATACTGTTTAGTAGTTACTGACGATTACTCTCGCTTCTCATGGGTGTATTTCTTATCTACTAAAGATGAAGTTCCTGAAATTCTTACTTATTTATTTGATAAGCTCCAAAACCTATGCAATCTGTCCATCAAGAAACTGCGATCAGACAATGGTACCGAATTTAAGAATTCTACAATTGAGTTGTACTGTTTACGGAAAGGCATTGAGCATCAATTCAGTGCAGCACGGACTCCTCAATAGAATGGAGTCACTGAGCGTAAAAACAGGACACTCATTGAAGCAGCTCGTACAATGTTAGCAGATTCTAAACTGCCTATTACCTTTTGGGCTGAAGCAGTTAATACTGCTTGCTATATTCTTAATCGGGTTTCTGTGGTTAAAAAGCACAATAAAACATCGTATGAATTGCTTAATAACAGGAAACCTTCATTACAGTTTCTTGAACCATTTGGTTGTCCTTGCACAATTTTGTATACAAAAGAGAAGGTTGCTAAGTTTGGTGCAAAGTCTAGTGAAGGATTGTTTTTGGGTTTTTCAAATAACTCTCCTAACAAACGAGTGTACAATTTGGCAACTAAGCGTATGGAAGAACATTATGAAGTAACATGTTTTCGTTATACTGAAAATCCGGATGGAAAGGGACCAGCACATTTGTTCAATTATGAAGCTATTTTTGATTCGTTTAATCTGTCTACGGAAGATGATGAAATGGATCAAATGGTTACTTTGCTTCATGGTCTCGATTTATCTTCAACTTCTTCAACGCCATTAAAAGCAACGACACCAAATGTCTCTAATACTCCACAACCCTCTCAATCAAATCCTCAAGCAAATGTTGATATCCCTGAATCATCCACAGGAAACCAAGAAACTTCTTCTGGTAATCCTGAGTCTGATGATGAAGATGAACATTTTGAGAATTCAAGGGAGTTTGAATCAGCACAGGAAGCTGATTTAACAAATTTGGATTCTGTCATTGTGCCTGACAAGATTCCAAGTTCGCGTATTCATAAGGACCATCCAGTAAACAATATAATTGGTTCTTTAGATAAGGGGATTCAGACGCGACATCAAGTTGTTACTGATACACATTCTCTTTCACCTTCGGACTCATCTGAGTCCGCATCTCTTGCATGTCTGTCGATTGAGATTCAATCATGTTTCTTATCTCAAGTGGAGCCTAAACGAATAGATGAAGCTTTAAAAGATCCCCACTGGGTTGAGGCTATGCAGGAAGAGTTGCAGCAATTCCGTAAGCTGCATGTTTGGGAATTAGTACCATTACCTAAGGGTGCACATCCAACTGGCACTCGTTGGGTATATCGGATTAAGAAAGATGATCGCGGAGTGGTTATTCGAAACAAGGCAAGACTTGTGGTGCAAGGTTTTTATCAAGTTGAGGGATTAGACTACGATGAGGTTTTTGCTCCTGTTGCTCGATTGGAGTCAATTCGGATTTTCTTGGCCTTTGCGTCCTTCAAAAGATTTATTGTTTATCAACTTGACGTCAAGAGCGCCTTCTTATATGGACAAGTCGATACTGATGTATATGTTAAGCAGCCTCCTGGCTTTGAAGATCCGTTGCATCCAGAATATGTCTGTAAACTCAATAAGGCATTATATGGATTGCATCAGGCACCAAGATTGTGGTATGAGAGGCTTTCTACTCATCTTGTTAAAAATGGATTCGAACGAGGCAGTATTGATAGTACATTATTCACAAAAAGAGATGGTGAAGACTTACTGCTGGTACAAGTTTACGTCGATGACATTATTTTCGGATCCACCAAAGATTCTATGTGTAAAGACTTTGAGCATCTTATGAAGACAGAATTTGAGATGAGTGCAATGGGGGAACTCACGTTCTTTCTAGGAGTTCAAGTTGAGCAGTCTGCCAATGGTATTTACATTCATCAGTCAAAATATGTAACTGATATGTTAACCAGATATGATTTGCTTAACTGTAAGACCTACGGAACTCCCATTGAAATTAACCATAACATTGGACCGGCCATTGATGACGAGGACTGTAAAGAAAAGGACTATCGCTCCATGATTGGTTCTCTTATGTATCTTACAGCATCCAGGCCAGACATCATATTCGCAGTGTCCATCTGCTCAAGATATCAAGCTAGGCCAAAGGTTTCTCATATGAAGGCTGTTAAACGAATTTTTGGGTACCTCAAGCATAGGCCAACACTTGGTCTATGGTACTCAAATGAAAAATCGTTTGAACTAACTGCTTATTCAGATTCGGATCATGGCGGTTGTAGTATAGATAAGAAGTCAACAACTGGTGGATGCCAGTTTCTTGGATCTCGCTTGGTTTCATGGCAATGTAAGAAGCAGACAACGGTGGCTACTTCCACTGCAGAGGCTGAATATGTAGCTGCAGCCAGTTGCTGTTCTCAGATTCTGTGGATTCAGCATCAATTGCGAGACTATGGGTTACTTCTTACTCTAACTCCTTTACATATTGATAATACTGCCGCTATTTCCATTACACGCAATCCCGTACAACACTCTAGAACTAAGCACATAGAACTTAGATTCCACTTTATACGCGATTGCTATGAGAAACACTTGATAGACCTCGTCCACATAGATACCCTCAAACAGAATGCTGATCTCTTTACTAAGGCCTTCTCTCGTGCCCGATTTGATGAACTGATCAACATGATCGGTTTGCGCTTCTTTCAACTAAAGAAGTAACTTTTGGACTTGGATCTGTATCTAAAAAAAAAAAAAAAAAAATATTTTATAAACGCAACAGCCACTCTTTATACTCTATAGTATTAAAGAAATGCGAAGTTGCAATATTTGTAAAAAGACGTTCAGTTGTGTCTGTAAACAACTAGGAAAATGATAGTACATTAGGATGCATGCATAAAATGAAAATTCTAAGGTTTATGCTTGATGTATCAGTAGGTTTATCTAGCACACTTACTGCAGTTTTTATAAACACTAGCTTCATCATATGATGTACTGGTAGGCATGTCACACTGGGAGTTGAACAATTAAAAAGTAATTCTAATAACATGTCTATTTATTATGTGGTCCACATTCTGTGATGTATGACTAAGTGTCTTAAATCCTTAATACCGCTTGGCATGCTTCCATTTTGGTTAAATAATATAAAATACTTTGGGGGTATATATTTCTTGTTTCCTCCGTTGTACGTAAGTACAGACCTGGTCTCATGTTATATATACTTAAAAGTTAAGCAAACGCAAGTCAATCGCACTTGAAAAAGTCTTACATTATAGGATACCTCACAAGGTCGCCAAAATGGTTTGACCAAGTCTGGTTTTGCTTACACCTGAATCAAGTTATGTTGCTTTGTTGTACGTCTGTACAGACCTGTCACCGCTGTCTTGATTCTTAAAAATGATTTTTATATATTTTCTCTATCTTGGAAGATATGTTCTTGTCGAAATTAATGGGATATGTCTATAGTGGGGACCACAGATACTTATTCATACTAACAATAAAAATTTGTTTATCCCCGTAGATGTAACATGTTTAGGTGGTCAAACAATACCAGTAATCATCTTGAAATAATTTTTATCAAAAGTGCTTTAAATATGCTAAGTAAACTTAAAGAGGTTCTATACTGATAATCGAGATAACACTTACTATTTTCTAATACTTGCATGTTATCCTAATATGATTCCTTAGCAGACAAAATAACTACGTCACCAAAAAGAAAATTACTTTAAATTTAAGGTTAAATAGTTAAGTTATTTTATTTTTAATATTGTATTTTGTTACTAACAAGTCCAACTAGTTACTCTTCAAACGAGTTACAAAACTTGAAATTCCTTCTCTGGGCACTGCGACACAAGTTATGTTCTGCGACATAACTTATGTCGCCATTTTATGTCGCATGGTAGGACTGAGGTATAAATACCTCACTCCAGTCGCTTTCTTAGTTTACACTTTATGCGACACAAAATCAAATCCTGCGACATAATATAACCACCTGCGACACAACACCTGCGGCGTTCTTTGATTCTCAATTTCGATCGTTCCGTGTTGTTTCGAGCAATCCACCTCGTGCTTCTCGTTCACTACCTTCCACTCGATCGTTAGGTACTCGTTTTACCCTCTTTTATCGTGTATTTATGTGCTAATCGTAGATATATATTACGGGTTTTTAAGGGTTTCGGGATTAGGGTATTTAGACATGAAAACCTCAGTATTTCGTGTAAATATGACCATTTTCGTGCTTCTGGTATGTTGGCGTACCCTAGGGTATGCCTCATTTTCAAAAACCCCAATTTTTAAGTTAGGGTTTCTGGGTTGGAGTTTGATGTTCGTCACTGCGACATATCTTGCGACATAACGCTTTATGTCGCAAAATTTCTGAAATCCAATTTATGTCGCTTCCATTGCGACATACCGCTTTATGTCGCAAAATTTCTGAAATCCCATTTATGTCGCTTCCATTGCGACATATTTTGCGACATATCGCTTTATGTCGCAAAGTTTCTGAAATCTGATTTATGTCGCTTATTTCTGCGACACAAACATTATGTCGCTTATATTAGCGACATAAACTCAATGTCGCTGGAATCTGCGACATAACTCTTACGTCGCAAAATGTTTATGTGACATACCTTATGTCGCTTAATTAGGCTATCCAACCTACTCACTTTTGCCCGATTATAGCCATGGCAGGTGATTTCATTCAGGACAATGGTGTGTCACACTACTGTATTCATTGCTTCTGCCCAAAGGATATCCTGTCCTGCACTTCCGCGACTTCGAGGCTTACCTTCCAGTCGTGGAAGTTTATGTGTACTTAGGTGTCATGATAGCATTCCTGCTTGATCGATTATCTTTACTTTTTTGTGGTCTGGTGGAATCCCTTCATTGTCTTGGATTTTCGCTTGACCTTGTCTTGGATTTTGGCTATTTTTTTTTTTTGTAGTTATATTATCTGAGGATAATATCTAGGTTTAAGGTTTAGGGTTTAGGGTTTAGACTTGGGATAATTTGTAATCATGACTATGTATTTGTTCCCAATTATTAATTAAAACCTTATTTTGTGCAAATTTGATATTTCTGTGTATTATTGATGTAATTTTGCACTCTGTGATGCGACATAAATTTTTATGTCGCCTGTTTCATGCGACATAACCCTTATGTCGCACCAACTCGATTAAATTCGAATAACTTGCTGAAAGCGACACAAACCCTATCTGCGACATTACCTGAAAGCGACACAATTCCTATGTCGCTATGTTTGTTAGCAATCGATTTTGTTAACTTAGCGACATATTATTATTATGTCGCAACTGGTCTGCGACATAATTCTCTATGTCGCAATTATTATCAGATTGCTGCTTTTGTTTCAAATTCATCTGCTACTGCTAACTGTTTGTGAGTTTTATTTCTATATGATTGCACAGCAATGGCAGATGGTGATATTCTCTGGGAGCCACGTCACAATATTGTGGCATTTTTAGATGACTCAAAGGAAACTGCTGCTCCATACAGGCCAATGGTCGCATTTTTGCGCCGGTCTCGTATTCACACAGCCATTACCGCCACAACTACTATCTACAAGGATCAAGTGGCTCATTTTTGGGAAAACGCGGTCATCAACTCTGAGCTACCTTTTACCAGGATTATTTATACCGTTGGTGATCGTCAACTTATTATCTCCGAGCAAGTCATTCGGGAATTCTTTCACTTCGGAGATACTACAGAGATGCCTACACTTTATAGCAATGCCTTTATTGCCGGGGCTATGACACGTATTGGCTATCCAGGCGTCCCAAATGACCAATATCGCAAGGCAAATTTGCCTAAAGTCTGGAGGTACTTAATGCATATCATTATTGTTTGCCTTTCTCCACGTAAGGCAGGATTTGATGGATTTAGTCATTCTACGGCTTCTGCTATGCTGGCATTGATATACAACAAGCCCTTTAATTTTTCTGGGTATATCTTTCGGGCTATGTTGGATAATCTTCATGCTGGGGATAAGCGTTGGAATCTCTATCCCCGTTTTATTCAGCTGTTTCTGGATAATCAGCTTCCTGGTCTTCCTCAACATCCTCGCGAACGTTTGCGTCCAACTCCAATGAACGTTCGTATTTGGACGGTTTGTGCATCCGGCGGGAACGCAAATTCTAACTTTCCGTTGTTTGGGCATATCATCAACGAAGCATATGTTGCTCCACCAAATGACGAATTTTTGGATGTTTTGCCTGCACCTGGGCAGGGTATTCAGGAGGAGGAATTACACCTCCATGATGCTACTATACAAGTTGATGACCTGTTACAGGAAATCGAAGATTTCCAGACTGGGAACCAGGCTGCTCAGCCTAATCTTGATGACCCGGTTAGTGATTCAGATGGAGGCTCTACTCCTCCAACTTCTCCAAGGGATATTCCCTCTGAAAATGCGTTGAAAAATATTCAACGCTTTGATCCTCGTCGGTACAAAAGAATACAACGTCGTATTCGTGCTGGTTCGAGTTCCGTTCGTCAAAATCTGGGCAAACGACCCAGAAGTACTGATTTGGATGATGAAGACTGGGTTCCACCTACGACTATTCGTCGTACTTCCGAGTCGTCTTCAAGGCCACGGGTTGACATTCCCCGTGTTGAGGTTCCCATTCAACCTTTGCCTTCTGTTATTGAAGATTTGTTGAAAAGAATGGATGAGATGCAGAAGACCATGGATAATCAAGCTACACTGATTCAGTCTCAGGCATCAGTTTTGGAGGGTCAAGCTGCGCAAATTAAAGCGTTAGAAGAACAAGCAGCTTTGGTTCCTGTTTTGAATACTAGGGTCTTAGAATTAGAATCCCTAGCTGTCGTTTCGGGGGAGTCAGGCCTGCGTGCCATAGAAACAACATCCAGGGCTTCTACCGGAACACAGACAGAAAATGTAAATGAAAATGTAAATGTTTCTGATGAAAATGAATTTCTTAGTTTGGATTATTTCTCTGTTGATGATATTCCAGGTCAGCCAAGACCATTAGCTGTAGATTACTCGAATGTGAATTTATCGTTATTTCAGCGAATGGTTAATGGGGAAAGTCAGGTGTCTAGTCCTGAATTTGAAAATAATGATGATGTTGAGATTGAGGAGGAGGAATTAAACAATGATGAATTTTATAATGATGCTCCTATAATCGAGACAGATTCTTCGGAAGATGAAGCAGAGCCAGCTGGAACTCAGACAACTGTTCCAGAAACTTCAGAGGCTTCTGATACTGCTTCTACTTCAACTCTTGAGCGACCGGTGATAAGCTTTATTCCTGATGAATTTATTCCTGTAACTTGCAAGAAATATAAAGTACATGGGAATTATACAGGAATCATTAAAAGCTGGAAAACTTGTAGAAATATTCTGATGATTAAAAGAAGTGATGGTATTCAGTATTTTAAAAGCTCATTTAAGAAACTGAGTACGTTGCCAAAAGGAGAAATAAACCGTCTTGCTCAATTAGATCTAATAAATCCAACCAGGGATTCTAGAGCTGATTTTATACAAACGGTTCTGCGTCGTGAAGTGAATAGCAAGAGATACAACTTTATCAAACCGACGCTTGGTAAGAGATTCATTTTTAAGAAGAAACTAGATCCAGTTACGAAGCAGCTGATTTGTAAAATGCGTTATCCACCAGCTGATTGTTTAACTGAGATCCCATTGGAGTCTGTTCCTTATGATTTTCTAAGAAGATTTCATTATTGGGAACTTGATCCGCATACAGGTGAAGCTGTTTTTGTGTTTGTTCCAGAGTCTGAACATCCGGAGAGAACTTCACTGTATGGTCTTAAGAAAGCTCAATTTAAAGTTTTTGATCCTATGAGCTTAATCAACTTGTCTCAGAATGACTTGAGGAAATTGTTTGATAATCCAATTCGCTTCAACGTAAGAAATGTGGTGAATTCGATTCTTGCTAGACAATTTCAGAAGGTCGTGACTGTGTGTGTTACGCATGGGATTCATGCTGGAGGCAGGTTTCCAACAGGCTGGGCATAATTGAAGAAAGTTTAAAGACCAAGCTGAAGACACGGGGGAGTTTGTTGGTGCATCTTAGTGTGTCTGTCAGTTGGTCTAAGTTTGTTATGTGTTTGATATGTAATTAAGTTAGTTAATAACTTTTGTTTTAATTACATTTTGTGTTTTGGCGACACAAGGTCTTTGTGTCGCAATAGTTACCTTGGCGACACAGCTTGTGTCGCATGAGTCGGCTTGGCGACACATCTTGTGTCGCATAGACCAGGTTAGGTCTTTGGTATAAATAGGTTATTTCGGCTCATTTGTCAAGGTTGACGAAATTGTGAGATCAGTAAGCATATTGTAAGTGTTATAATTAATATAAGCTGATCGACTTTTGGTATTGAATTGCTATACTTTGTGATTTGCTTTGTTTATTCGTTTAAACGTTTATATATTCAATCAATTGTATTCCGCACGTTTGATTGAGTAAGGATTCGATTAGGTCCGACTACAGGGGTCCTACACATTCTAAAAGACCCATCCTTCTTTTTAACAAACAAAACCGGTGCACCCCAAGGAGAAGAACTAGGTCTAATAAACCCTCTATCCAATAACTCCTGAATCTGATTCATCATTTCACGTATTTCAGAAGGAGCTAATCTATACGGTGCTTTGGCTACAGGCGAGGAGCCAGGAATAAGATCAATCTGATATTCAACTTCCCTAATCGGTGGTAAACCAAGTAATTCATCAAGAAACACTTCCGGATATTCAGACACAACCAAAACATCAGAAATGCATTTCTTTTCTAATTTTGCATCAACCACATAAGCTAGATAAGACTCACAGCCTTTAGACAACGACTTTTAAGCTTTCATCATGGAAATCAGAGGAATACACCCACTATTCCGTTCTCCTCAAGCCACAACGTATGACTCTTCAGAGATTGGGATTCTAATCAGCTTATGGTAGCAATCTATACTTGTTTTAAACTGACTTAACTAATCCATGCCAATAATCACATCAAAACTTGGAATTGGCATTAATAGAAATGAAATTGGAAAAGTCTGGCCATCTATCAAAATATTAACTCCAGTCACCGAGGTGGTAACAGGAACTAACTTGCCACTAACAATCTCTACCTCTAAGGGCTTAGTTATTACAGTAGGGATCAGTTTCAACTTATCACAGAAACACACAAATATAAAAGAACAATTTGCTCCAGAATCAAATAAAACACGAGCTGGTACAGAGTTTATAAGAAAAGTACCAGTAATCACATCATCTGTGTGGACAGCCTCATCGACTGTCATCTGAAAAGCCCTACTCGTCGCAGGCGGAGGATTCTTCCACTTTTGACCCAAAGATGATGAACTCCCGACCGAAACTGAACCCTGCTTACCTGCCTCAGGAAACTGCCCAACACGATGCCCTTCTTTCTTACAGTTCCAACATACATAATTGGGAAACTTACAATTCTTAAAATCATGACCCATCACCACATTTAACACATTTGTTTGTCTGAATTGTACATGGACCAGTATGTTTGGATTGACAAGAACTGCACCAGGTAGAACTTCCGGATGAACCACTTTTTTTGCTGAATCTTTGACCCTGACGATTACCCTGCCACATGGACTTTCCTTTACCCGAAGAATCTGTTCTAGCTCTTGGAAATGAAGAAGAAGTATCTCTAACTTGAGACTCTCGAAAACCTCTAATATCACTGTCAACCGGGCGTGCAAGAGTAAAAGCTTGGGATAGATTAATAGCTAATCTCACTGTAGTACGGTAATTATGACGTAAAGTTTCCACAAACTGCTCGATTCTGGTTTTCTCATCGGGAATCCACTGCTGTACAAACCGTAGTTTCTCCAAAAACTGTGCTATTAGCTCATCAATGGTCATCTTATCAGTTAATTAAAGATTCACAAACTCTCTCCTAATGCGTGCCATATCAAAGTCAGAACAATATTGATTACAAACAGCTTGATGGAAATTAGGCCATCGAATAGCTTCTTTCAGATGTTGAGTCAAATGACCAGTAATCGAGTCCCACCAAACCATGGCTTCATCTTTTAAACACTGAATAGCATAGAACACTTTGGATTCTTCTTCACAGCGAGTAACATCAAATTTCCGCTCCATATCTCTTAACCAATTTAAAGTTACAGATGGATTTGTACTTCCACGAAACTCAAGTGGTTTACTTGCCATGAACGTTTTAAATGAACACAGTACGGACTTATTTGATTACTTGCTTACTTACGACCTTGTGCGTTTTGGACGCCAGAGGGTTGCAGGGTTCGGAGAACCACGTACGGACTTACATCCGCTTTATTTACTTGATTACACCTTCATACTTACTAGACTCAGGTGAGTCTTACAACCCCACTTTTACTGTTTTATACATATGGGGTGAGATACATTGCTTACTTTTCTTGAACACAAGTACGAACAACTCATTTTACTATACAGGATTGCATGAGTTACTTACTTTTACTGAAGTCTCTCCATCATATATCATTAGTTATGGACTTAAGCGCGAACACTAGTTAATGGATCCACTAGGGAAATGACCCTCCCCGCCCGGGGTAGTAGCGCTACCATGAACCGTTCTGTATAAATGGACGACTATTATTCATTACTTATGCTTGCTCAGTTACGAGCATGTCACTGGAGAAACTTATTACTTACGGGTTAAGCTTCAATTATGAGCCTCATGGCAATGGTATAACTTACTTACTTTACATTTGCGGGATTGCAAATACCTGATTTATGCCTGCGGACATTACTGATGAAATCTTGTGTTCAAATACTTATATTATTAACAAACCTGTGAGATTCACCAACATTCGTGTTGACCTTTTTAGCTTTGTATCTCAGGTACACAGACGGAGTAGGATTCCCTCAGGATACTAGCTAGAGTCACATGATTTCTACACTGCATTTAACGGAGATTCTTAGCATTATCTTTTGTATTTATTATGATTATGTAATAGAATCTCCCGCTATACGCGCGGACTCTAGGGAACTTCATTTTGTAACCAGAAACTCTATGTTTTCAAACATTTTATGTATGGAAATGTAACTATTTTACAAACGTTGCATATAGATGTCGTTTGCTTTACCTTTGTGCTGTGATATTTGATTAGTAGCACCCCAAAGCTTGCTTCCGCTGAACAGTGATTTTGGGGGTGTTACATTCCAGGAATGACAATCGAAGGATCAACGCTGTGGAAGAGGATGATGAGGATTGTCCAAAACTAACTGATTATTGTTTTGCAGCTGACACCGCAGAAATCCTCTATGCGATGAGAAACATTGGAGACGGAGTCAGATGGCAAAAGAAGAATGAAAAGAGCACCGGATGGAAAGACAGATCAAAATGGTGTGCTTTCCATGAGGATTTCGGTCACATAACTGAGGATTGCATAGCTTTGAGGAAAGAAATAAGGCTATTTGCTCGGAAAAGGTCTTCTGAAGGAGCTCTTCAACAGAAGAAAAGATCAAGCTCGGGATCATGATAAATCTCGTGATCTTGAAGTTCAGGATCATTCCAGGATCCCACAGAGAACAGGATCACCACCCCCGAACGCCAAGGTAATTAACTTCATATCTGGTGGTTCTGACATCTGTGGTAAGTCTTATTCCGCAGCAAAAAGACATGCAAAGGAATCGAAGTCGGAAAAGCAGGATAAGCCCATGAGATCAATAACTTTGAATGATGAGAAGGTGGTCACTTTTGGTGAAGATGACAAGGAGAACGTTCAGGATCCTCACCATGATGGTTTGGTTATTACCCTATATATTGCAAATCATTTTGTACGCAGGATCCTGATTGATGGTGGCAGTTCTGTAAACATCATCCAACTGGAGACACTCAAGAGGATGGGGATCCCGGAATCAGAGATAATTGCGAAGTCAACTATCCTCGTTGGGTTCAGTGGTGAAGCTAAAAACACTGTGGGGAAGATCAAACTTCCAGTCTATATTGAGTGGGTAAACTCTATGCAACGCTTTTGTGTTATGGATTCATTATCTTTCTATAACATTATTCTAGGTAGACCATGGATTCATGACATGAAGGCAGTCCCATCAACATATCATCAGTGCGTGAAGTTGCCCACTCCATGGGAAGTTGTTAGGATTAACAGTGATCAACAGGAGGCTAAGGATTGCTACACAACGTCGATGAAACCTACTACCAAGCCCACGGCAGCATAGCAATTAAAGAAGTGCCGCTAAACATTGATCATCCTGAGGAAAAAGTATTCTTGGGATCCACAATCCCAAAGGATCTTGAACAAGACCTTGTGAAGTTCCTGAAGGATAGAAAAGCAACCTTTGCCTGGAAACCCGAGGATATGACAGGTATATCTAAAGATATTATTACTCATAAACTTGGTATTGATAAAAGTTTCAGCCCAATTCACCCAAAGTGAAGAAAGTTTTCCCCGGAAAGAAATGCAATCATACAAGCTGATGTGGAAATGTTGCTCAAGTCTAGCATGATTCGGGAAGTTAAATTCCCAAGATGGTTAGCGAACGTGGTAGTGGTGCAAAAGAAGAATGGGAAATGGAGAGTATGTGTGGACTACACTGATCTCAACAAAGCATGTCCGAAGGATCCTTTCCCATTACCTCACATAGATTCAATGGTGGATGCAACTGCTGGACATGAAATCCTGACCTTTATGGATGCATCTTCAGGATTTCAGCGAATACAGATGGAACCATCTGATCAAGAAGATATAGCCTTCATGACACCGACAGGTATATATTGTTATATTGCAATGCCTTTTGGTCTTAAAAATGCAGGTTCAACATACCAGAGGCTCGTGAATATGATGTTCAAAGATCACTTGGGCAAAACCATGGAAGTCTACATTGATGATATGGTGGTTAAATCCAAGAGAGCTGAGGATCATCGAACTGCTTTTGACATACTGGACCAATATAACATGAAGCTTAATCTTGCTAAATGCCATTTTGGAGTGGGGGCAGGAAAGTTCTTGAGCTATATGGTGACCAAAAGAGGAATCCACGCTAGCCCAGAACAAAATAAGGCTATTCTGGATTTGAAATCCCCGATCAACACCAAAGATATACAAAGATTGACTGGAAGGATTGCAGCTCTCAATAGATTCATTTCAAGGTCCTCGGATCGATGTAAAGAATTCTAAGATATCCTGAAAAAAATAAGAGATTCGAATGGGGAGATAAACAAGAAGCAACATTTTTGGAATTGAAGAATTATCTGTCATCGGCTTCTTTGTTAATGAGGCCAGAGGATAGAGAACCGTTATATCTATACATGGCAGTATCCCGAAATGCGGTGAGTGTCGTGCTTGTCAAGGATCATGAAGGTCAGCAGCATCCTGTGTACTATGTAAGTAAAAGCCTACTTGATGCTGAAACTAGGTATTCCCATCTCGAAAAACTTATTCTTGCATTAGTAATGGCCTCGACTAAACTTAGGCAATATTTTTAAACACACCCTGTTCATATAAGGTCAAATTATCCCATAAAATCAGTACTTAGAAAACCAGAAATGTCAGGAAGAATGGCTAAATGGTCTGTAAAATTAAGTGCATTTAATTTAATATATGAACCAAGAAATGCCATAAAGTCCCAAGCTTTAGCAGATTTTATAGTTGATTTCACTAGTGATCTTCAAGAAGAAGTAGATTTAGAGGTACAACAATTAGATGAATCGAATAATAAATGGATTTAGTACACTGATGGAGCATCTAATATGAACGGAATTGGATTAGGGATAATACTAAGATCACCACAGGGAGACATAATGCCACAAGCAATTAACTGCGAATTTCAAGCTACTAATAATGAAGCAGAATATGAAGCATTAATTGCTGGATTACAAATAGCTAAAGGATATAGGAGTAAAACATTTACAAGTTTACATGGATTCTTTATTAGGTGTTAATCATTATAATGGTACTTATGCTGTAAAAGGCAAAAAGTTGGCTTTGTATTTGGATGTTGTTAAAAAGCTTATAGGTAATTTCGAGACATTTAGTATAGACCAGATACCAAGAGAAGCCAATTCAGAAGCGGATGCATTGACAAATTTGGGATCAACTCTCAGGATCCCGCCCGACGTTAGGATCTCGATTGCTCATATCTTGTCACCAGCCATAGAGGATAAGAAAGAAGAGCAAGTGTGCGAAATTGATGATCCTGATATTGGAGATAATTCAGATACATCAGCTTCTGGGGGAAAATCGGGATCATGGGTGTAACCTATCATGGAATACTTACAAAATGACATAATCCCGAAGGATGAACCAAATCCCAGAATTTTCAAACTTAAGGTATCTCGTTTTATTATTCAAAATGGGATATTGTATCGTAAATCTCTTGCAGGACCACTATTACGATGCCTTGAGGATCCTGAAGCACAAGCAGTCGTCAAGGATATGCATGACGGAGACTGTGGAAATCATTCTGGGGGCAGAGCATTATTTTCAATAACTTTAAGAACAGGTTACTTTTGGCCAACTATGAGGAAGGATTCCATGGATTTTGCTCGTAAATGTGATGCTTGTCAAAGACATGGGAACATCCATCATCAACCGGCAGAACCATTAACTTTAAGAATAGGTTACTTTTGGCCAACTATGAGGAAGGATTCCTTGGATTTCGCTCGTAAATGTGATGCTTGTCAAAGACATGGGAACATCCATCATCAACCGGCAGAACCGTTGTATCCAATTATCTCCTCATGGCCATTTATGAAGTGGGGAATGGATATTGTTGGAAAGCTACTTGTCGCACCCCCAAATTATGATGCGGAAGCGGGTCGGTTCGGGGCACGACTAATCAATAAACAAAGCACATAAGATAAAGTGAACGACTCTATATGCGTTGTTTTAACAAAATACATTAATACGAATTAAAGTTCACATCAATTGTACCAAATACATTAGCTCGTGTTCTGATATGAGAGATTTAAATACATATTGTTTTAACAAAATAAGATAATGCAATAAATCTCTAGCGTTTGCATGCTGACTCGAGCTAAGCTAAATCCTGAGTGCAGTCCTATTACTGCTGGGTACCTGAGAATACACACTAAAAGGATCAGCTAAAAGCTGGTGAGCTCACAGGTTTAATGATAAAGTGTAATGTATGAATCTCAAGATTTAAGTATAATGATTTGCAATTAAGCAAATAAGTAAATGATAAAAGATGTATATAACTGAGGTGTCAGGATCACAATTAAGTGCCTGAGCGAGGGTGCCTCTATGCGTATGCCTAATCAACACACGTATGAACAAATGATAATGCGTCCGTTTTGACCAGTCATTGCTTGCTGACCCGGACGGGGATTGTCAGTCCCATATGGTACCATACACTAACATTCACGCTACAAAGTATTACCAAAATATGTTAATGAGGACTTATGATGATTAGATGATTAACTCATGCAGAATATAGCGACATTTGATACTTGCGTTCACATGTAAAACAAAACGAGCATGTATTCTCACCCCTAGAGTAAAAACACTAAAATTAGGGGTTATGAGACTCACCTGAGTCTGATGTGTTAGCAAAACAAGCAAATATGATGTTGCACCATATGATGTGTCCGCAGACTGTAACTGTTGGGCGTTCAAAACGCGCAAGGTTATATGAGTGAGTAGATGTCTCAGCTGACCATCTATGCTAGTTGTCCATCAACTAGTTATGAAGAATGTTTGATTTTAATGTTGAGTTTTGAAAACATGTACGGCCCGTTGGTGATGGCTTTAATGTACGAATGTAAGTTTTGTATACGGTTTGATTATTGTAGGTGTTGAATACTTAGTGTAGTAAGTATTTTTCAAGCTTCTTTTATTGTATTCGAAAGTACATGTATATATTTATATCCGAACGTTGTGGTCAAATATTTTATTTCCTGAAAGTCAACAGAAGTCAACTTGGTCAAACTGGTCAAATCTGGTCAAATTGGTCAATTGGTCAAACTGGTCAAACTAGATCGGTTTGACCTGAAACTTTTACACAACCTTTATTATGTTATAATACTTATAGAAAACGAGTTTCGTGACTATTGGTGACCCACAAGTGTCGTTTTTATATTTATTTCCAAAACAGTCCCTAAATGTATTTTTCGATTTTGTCGGTTTGTTTCGCCACAGGTTTCTACCATTTTCAGTCCATATCAATCCTCACAAAAACTTACACACTGATCTACTATATGTTTATTCCATTACATAAGTTTCCCGGTAATTATAGTGTCCATTTTGATAGTCTAAATATTCCGTTTAAGAACCGAGCATATTATTCGAACTAAGTCAGACCAGTCTCAAAGATTCGTTTATAACTAAAAATCCGTAAATTTCTGGAAAAAGCCAAAGAAGAACTTTTTGTAGATCTTTTTAATACGCAACTTTTAAAAAAATTTCATTGTCTAATTCATCATAAAACTCAAGATATGATTTTTTTTATTAAACTGTCTTTTTAAAGATAGATTATGCATGTTTATGTATAATTTATAAAAATGATTTTTAACTTGTTTTTGGGACATAACATGGTTAGATGATCAACATAGCATACAAAAAACTAACATGAAACTAAATATATCAAGAGTGAATGAGTTCTTACAATAGAGATGATGAAGAGAGGAAGAAAAGAGATCGAAAGCTCGTTTTCTTGAATTTTCTGACGAGTGGTCGATGGCGGTTTATGGTGGTTTAGTGGTGATTGTAGAGTGGTGTGAGGGCTGGAAATCTCCAGATTTTAGTGAGAGAGGGAGAAAGTTAGAGAGAAGTTGGAGAAATTGAGAAAAAATGGCTGATGAAAATTATGTAGCTCAAATGGGTGTAAGTAAATGAAGAAAAGTATTTGCATGAGAGTTGATTGGGAGATGGGGAGGTGGCTGGCCCCATGGGCCCCACTCCATGGGTTGGTGATTTAATTTCCAGTCTCAGACGGTGTTTACGAATTTTGGTCGTTTACTTGTTATTCTTGTTAAATCGTTAAATCGTCTAACGTTAATTTGTGTTGTTTTAATTCGTGATATATTTGGGATTATTTTTCATTGAAGTATTTATTAAAATACTTAGAAAACCTTTATTAAATGTTTTGGTTAAAGTGTCGGTCTTGATTTGCGTGTTGGTTTTACGGAAGTTTAATCGTGTAACGTTGTTTTCGTCGCGTTTATGTTATTTAATACGATACAATTGATTAGTCAAATATTATCAACATAATATTTAGTGTTTTATGAGTTTATTAAATAATTTCATATTAATTAACATTTTGTTCACCAACGTCCATATTATGATGTCGGAATTCATCTGAATATGTAAATGTACGATTTAAACAAATTGCATACGTGTGTGTATATACACATAATGATACACATAATTAGTGTCTCATCGACAGGCATTTCTTAAGATTAGATATGTGGAATGTGCAATCGATATACGACGGGACCAATCCTTTCAAGGATCTCAAAAGGTCCAACGTATCCTAGATTTAGCTTTCCACGTTTGCCGAAGCGGATGACACCTTTCCAAGGTGATACTTTGAGCAGAACTTGATCTCCAACTTGGAACTCGAGATGCTTGCGTCTCATGTCAGCATAACTTTTCTGACGATCACGTGTGGCCTTCAGCCATTGCTGGATACCAACAATCTTCTCGGTGGTTTCATGAATGACTTCAAGACCAGGGAGTTGGCTGTCTCCACTTTGGTCCAACAGATAGGCGACCGACACTTATGACCGTACAGTGCCTCAAATTGCGCAACTCCAATGCTGGTATGATAGCTGTTGTTGTACGAGAATTTTCCCAATGGCAGATGATGTTCCCAATTTGCACCGAAGTCTATCACGCAGGTGTGTAGCATATCTTCCAGTGTTTGAATTGTCCTTTCACTTTGGCCGTCGGTTTGTGGATGATAGGCTGTACTCATATCCAAACGAGTACTCAAGGATTATCGTAATGATTGCCAAAAGTGAGATGTAAAACGACTATCTCTATCAGAGATAATTGAGATTGGAACACCGTGTCGGGATACGATCTCCTTCAAATAGATTCGTGTGAGACGTTCCATTTTGTCAGTTTCCTTGATGGCAAGGAAATGAGCAGATTTGGTAAGCCAATCCATGATCACTCAAATGGTATCGCAACCACTTGATGTCTTCAGGAGTAAATAAAAAGGATGAAAGAGGCATTGTGATCAAGAACAAGGCTAGGTTAGTAGCATAAGGCTACTCTCAAGAAGAAGGTATTGATTATGATGAAGTTTTTGCTCCTGTGGCTAGGATAGAGGCAAATAGATTGTTTTTGGCATATGCTTCATTCAAAGGATTTAATCTGTACCAAATGGATGTCAAGAGTGCTTTTTTGTATGGCACTATACAGGAAGAAGTGTATGTATGCCAACCACCAGGGTTTGAAGATTCCAAGTATCATGATAAGGTTCTTAGATTGGATAAAGCTCTTTATGGCCTACATCAAGCACCAAGAGCCTGGTATGAGACTTTGTCAGAATGTTTGTTAGTAAATGGTTTCAAAAGGGGTGCAATAGACAAGACCTTGTTTATCAAAAGAATTAAGAATAATATACTACTAGTTCAAATCTATGTAGATGATATAATTTTTGGTTCTACAAGAGAGAGTCTTTGCAAGGAGTTTGAAACTTTGATGTATGATAAGTTCAAGATAAGTGTGACAACTCTCCAAATTAGGTACTGATTAACATTTAAGCATGTGCATTCTTACGCTAATTTCCTGATTTAGTTTAAAACAAAACTTCCGATGTGATGTAAGCCTAGAAAGCCCAATACTTTTAAACAAAAAGTATCGCATATTATGTGATTAATAATAATAATCACGTACAAACGTATCGGAACGAACCCGACAGAAAAATACAGCAAAAGTTGATGACGCAATATAATTAATAATTCAATTATTAATTACGAGTACTATTGTATCTATAACATATAGATAAAACGAGTTAAATATACGTTTAACATCAAACGTATTATAAAACGAACAGAGACAATTTTAAAATGCACCCAAAGATCAAAATGAGAAAAGTTCAAATTTTCTCATTCATTCGAAAATATTTGGAACATTACCTCAAAATATGAACCCGAAATTCGACTGAAATTTGGCGCCCAATTGAATGATAGCAGTCCAATGTACAAGTTTGTACAACCGTCTAAAATAATGTAAATCTCATTATTCTAAATTTAAATAACAAACCAGGAGAGCATCTACAAAATAAAAATATAAAATGTTAAATTTTATATTGCACCAATTATACATGTGCCCGAAATTAACGGGCCAAATAATTCCACCAACCTCAAATAATTGACGAGGCAGTATGATTATCACTGCAACACTCGTTTGAAATATTACACTCCCACTTCATTTCTTCTGTGATCTTCTCTACACACACACACCACATCAAAAATCATCTTCATTTCCAATCTTCTTCTTCTTCACTGAGTAGCAGCAAGCAGTGGAAGCAGTAGAACAACAAACCAGGAACTTCATCCACTCACACATCATCGTCATCTTCTTCGCATCATCATCGCCACCATCAACTTCACTTTGTAAGAAACTTCAAATTCTTTGATTTCCATACTTAAATTTCGTTTATAAAGTGTTATAACACCATAATCTATGAACATAACATAATAAATTGATGATTGTTTGAGTTGTTCTTGAAATGGATTGTATGAAACCAAGCTTTGAAATCACAAATCATATATGTGAAAGTTGTTATAAATGTGATATAACGTTATATAATGATGTTATGACATGGAATGGTGTAAAAACAAGCTAAACATTCGAAACAAAACATGTATATATATGTATAACGAACACAGACCAAGAACAGAGTGCGTGAGGTTGGAGACGAACCAACCCGATCAGTTGGCTTGAGCCAGCCAATCGGCTGGAATGGATGAGCCGAACGGCTCAACAAACTGAGCCGATCGGCTAGTTTGTTTGAGCCGAATGGATTGCGACTTTTTACCCGAACGGTAAAATGGACTAAATAATTGGACTGGACTGGGTCGAGCGAAAATGTTTTGGGCCGAGACCCCCAGCCGAACGGCTGGGCTGGGCTGTGGGCTGGGCCGTGGGTTGTGGGCTGGGCCATGGACTAAGCTGGGCCAAATCGAGATGAAATCCGGGTTGGACTAAAATGATTAATGGGTTAATAAATCTAAATGGACGAAAATTTGGACCGAGCCCAATAAACTTCCAAAATATTCCGAACATAAAACGTGACCCGATTTATTTAACGGAACGAGTATTTATAAAACGGTACTCATAAACTTTAAATATATATAATAGCGAACGTTTATGGTTCTATATATACATATATATATATATATACATAATTAATAACAAACGACAAACCTATATGCATATTTCATATATACATACAAATGACAAATTTCGAGACGATAACATATATTCATTTTATAAACGAAAATAAATAGAATGGGAAGTTTTGTAACAAACCAAAACTTACAAGTAAGTTATACGTAAACAACGTAATTAAAACCTATATATATATATATATATATATATACAGATATACATATATATATATATACATACGACACATGTAAAAAAATATATTTACATAGATACGTACATATGGATTTCACGTTTAACAAACGCATGACTCAATAAAATACAACAAGTATATTTGCATGAGTAAACATATATAGAACAAGTATATGAACAAAGGGAACAAAATGACATCCAATTATATATATGACTACATACTGTATATATACTTGACAAAGTATACTATGTGAGAAATAATAACAAATATTTCAACACAATATCATCAACGAATTCATTGACATACAATATTAAGAAATCAACAATTTCTTCAAATAAACAAACCATTAACATAAGTTGATTAAACAAATCAAACGTACTTATGGTAATACATTTATTGTACATAGGTTAACATACCTTGGGCGTTTACCTGTCGGCTGCTAGCATTCATACCGAGCAATAAATAGTGAGTTTACAGCCCCTACTTTTAAATGTTTACTGCTTTTAAACACAAGGGTGTTAAACATAGAAATTGCATGCCAACACATGCAATCAAACTATAAACGCTTTATTGCTTTTATACAACTGTTGATTTGTGATATTACATATTCACTGTTATTTTGAGAATTAGACAAAGTATCCTAGTACGGACCCAGACTTGGAATGTGTGCATGAAAAGACCTCATGACATGCTACTGTAGCCATTAGCTAGGTGACTCTAGCCACTGAGTATACGGATAGTACTATTGCCGTGACGACCCTCCTACGGTGGAGCGTATACTTAAACGTCCGTTTAGGCAAACAACATAAGTTCTGGTTGTGGTTTGGTTATAGGGTTAGGTCGCGTTACTTTAACCTGCGAGGTTTAGCTCACCTTTCAGGGGATCATAGTCTAAGCAAATTCCCACATACTTTTAGGTAGAACGAATCCTACAACTATTAGATACCGGAAAACATACCGGCAACTTATTTTATACTGGTAAACAACTAGTAACATATTTTGGGATGAAATCCCACATAAAACTATACTTTTGGGTAACAACCCTACATAACTTGTATTTTATAAATGAATAATAATTCATTTATACACACTTGGTTAAATTAACCACATACATATACAAACCTGTAAATTCACTCAACATATTTGTTGACGACTTTCTCTATGTTTTTCAGGAAATTAGCTGGGTAAGTAATCGCATGCATTCAGGATGGACAACCCTGGACTACTTAGGATGCCACATACTGTTGGGACCGCTTTTGGGGATTTCATTTGTATAACTGCAGACATTGCGGTCATACTTATGAAATCTTATTTTAAACTTATGTATTATTGTTAAAAATAAAATGTTTTAAACTCCACTATTACTGTTACGACTTACATAGTCGTACTACTTTTGTAACAAATGTTAAACTTGGCATCCTCGTTAAATAAAGTTGTGCGATAACCATATGCTCTGAGTATGTATGTATTTGTTGGTTGAAATACTGTTCGCAGCCCCACCACGTCATGAAAGCTTCCGCAAACTAATCATAACTAATTGTAATTACCGTTTGGCGGGGTGTGATAGACTTGGTTTCAGAGCCATTGGTTATAGCAAACTAGAAGTCTTTAAGTGACCTAAAACCTTGGAGACCTAGACTATAGCCTTGGCTAGAACATTCATTTCATGCATACGCACTTTGCATACTTCTAACATACGACTGACACGTCACCTATGACTTCTTTTGTCTCAGCATGTCGAGGCACAGTCCGATTTACTTGTAGGCTTCTGATGAGGAGCCGACTGAGGATTCCTACCATAGCGACGCTAGCACCGGAGTTGTGAGTCCACCAGTTCACCCGAGAGCTCTATCTGATGACACCGGTGATGCTTACATGACCCCATCACCTACTGCACATGTGGTTCCACCTAATACTACTCCCACTGACCCTACCACTCGTATGTTAGGGTCTACCTTTATGGCGACACGCCATACGACTGCTGGACCTTCCAGAGGACCGATACCTAGGAGGACACCCCGGATGTGTGTCCGAGACTTTCCTAGAGGACCACTTGCGCCCCGTGACAAGGGGCCGATGGCAGAGGAGAGGGTGATACACTGTGATGAGCCGCCACAGAGGGTACCTAGGCTTGCTCACTTGGAGTGGATGACTCCTATGTTAGGGCAGTGGAGGTCGTTGGAGGGTTTTCCTTCTACTTTTGAGACCGGGGAGTCCTCCCGATCCTCCGCACCACTGCCTACTACTGGAGAGCCTATAGAGTTGACCCTCCCTACCATTGTGGCTGTGATTCGCACTTTGTTTCGTATTTCTGGTAGTAGGGGTGTTCACCTTGCATAGCTACAGAGCGATGTCTCCTGTCTGGATGGAGACATGACAGACATGCATGAGCGTTCCCACTTCTTGTTGAGCAACGTGGTTGCTGCCAGGGAGATAGCTGAGACCGCATGTGCTCATGTCAGGGTGCTAGAGAGACGTGCGAGGACAGCAGGGTTGATGATTGGATCTTGTGTGATGATAGTTGTGCTGAGGACAGCTGTGGGATTGTTTCTACCTTATTTTCATTAGACTTGTGTATGGCGGTTTGTGCCTATTGGGCATTAGACCGATTACTTTTGGATGATGGATATATTAGTGGGTCCATCACGTATTGTATAGACTGGTATCAGATGGGTAGGTGTATGTATGTACTAGACATGTACTAGATGGGAAAAACTGTTGTTAGAATGGGTGTATGTATAGGAAAACCCATTGTCTTTTGTATAGCGCTAACCGCTGATGGGGCGTATTAGGGATCCCATCTTGTTTTGTATAAAACTATTGTATCAGCGCTACACCTTTTGATATAATATAACTTATGTTTGGTTGTATTTCGTATTCATTACATTCAACAATGACTATAGTATTATATCTACATTTATATATGTGTGTTAGAAACGATAACCAATCAATAACACTTGAAATCAATCCCTGAAAACCATGAAACATACCACACCTTGATTATTGATTCTTATCTTGAATTTCTTTGAACTCGATTATGTTAAATGATGATGAAAAGAAATATGTATTTAGCATTATATAATGACGCCTGGCCAACGTGATTATATAGTACTAACTACATATGGGCGTTTCAAAGTCGTGCGACATGGGATACAAAATCTTGTTCTTCAATTCTTCATACTGTTCCCTTGTTAAACAATGTGAAATCTTGTTCATCACATTCATTATCTTGGCATTGACTTCTACATTTTATTTCCTCGCATAACGGAATCAAGCCACCAAAACGACGGATGACTAAGAACAGTCGATGAATGACTCCCTCTTCCATTCCTGAAACTGTTCCCTTACCCAACAACAATGAAACTACTGAACAAATGATCGCGCGACGAATAGCTGAAGGTATTGCTGAGAATGAAGCAAGTCAAAATCGCGAGAATGGAATGAATAACAATGGGTCTACCCCTGTTAATACTGAGACACCTGCGAATACTCACCGTGGGTGTTCATACAAGACATTCTAGGCTTGTAAGCCAGTTACTTTTCGTGGCACCGAGGGTGCTATTGGGATTATACACTGGATAGAGAAGACAGAGTCGGTATTGGACATTAGTGACTGTTCACCCGACTGTATGGTGAAGTATGCCACCTGCACTCTTGCTGACAAAGCTCTTACTTGGTGGAACAGTCAAGTCCAATCACTTGGACGACCAGCTGCCTACTCCATGTCATGGGAAGTACTGAAAAACATGATGTTGGAGGAGTTCTGTCCCCGTAGTGAGATGCAGAAAGTCGAAACTGAGCTGTGGAACATCACTATGATTGGTGCCGATGTCACTGGTTATACAACCAAATTTCAGGAACTAGCACGTCTAGTGCCACATATGGTGACACCTGAGTACAAGCGCATTGAGCGTTATGTATATGGTCTGGCACCGCAAATCAGGAGTTTGGTTACATCTTCCAAACCTGACACATTCAGGAGCGCTGTTGTTTTAGCGCAAAGTCTGACCGATGAGGCAGTCAGGATGGGAACCCTGACCAAGAAAACTGCATCGGGCAATGCTAAGCCAAACAGTACTGAAGTTGGCAGTTCTGGAGGTACAAAGCGTAAGTGGAATGATAGAGGAAGTGACCGTCAGGGTCAAACAAACAAGAAAGGATCTGGAAACCCAAAGTCCTATGCTGCCACCACTTTGGAACCAAAACCATACTTGGGTAACAAACCTAAGTGTGACAAATGTAGCAAACACCACGAGGGTGATTGTTGGTATTGCAACAACTATAGGGGTTGGGGTCACAAAGCCCAAAACTGCAAAGTTAACCCTACCCTTAGGGAAAACACAGAACGCCGAAACCAAGTGTGTTTTGAATGTGGCGACACGAGGCACTATCGGAACCGTTGCCCTCGACTCAATAACCAAAACCCCAACAACAACAACCAGAACAACCAAAACCGCAACAACAACAACAACCGTGGTAACAACAACCGAGCCAACAACATCATCAATCACCCGGCTCAAGGAAGAGCATTTGTGATTGGAGCACAAGAGGCACACCAGGACCCTAACACCGTCACTGGTACATTTCTTGTAAACAACCATTATGACTCTGTGTTAATCGATTCAGGTGCTGATTTAAGTTTTGTGTCTAATGAGTTTAGACCACTATTAGAACTTGAATCACGTAAATTAGATAACAAATATACTATTGAACTAGCCGATGGTGAGTTAATTGAGTTAGGAGAAATAGTACCGGGATGTACCTTGGAATTAGAAGGTCATCTCTTCGAAATAGACTTGCTACCGGTTAAGTTGGGAAGTTTCGACGTTGTAGTCGGCATGGATTGGTTGTCTTAGAACCGCGCCGAGATCATATGTCACGATAAGTTAGTATGCTTACTGCTATCGACACGAGAAACTCTCATGGTCCAAGGTGAGAAACAAAAAAGTGCCACAAAAATGATTACATGCTTGAAAGCCAGTAAATATCTCCGAAAGGGATACCAAGCATTTTTGGCACACGTTGTAGAAAAGAAACCCGAGGAGCAACGTATAGACGATGTACCTATTGTACGTGACTACCCGGGAGTGTTTCCTGACGAGTTACCAGGATTACCACCCCCACGACAGGTTGAATTTCATATCGACCTAGTTCCTGGAGCAACACCAATTGCTCGTGCACCCTACCATCTTGCTCCATCATAAATGCAAGAGTTGTCTGCACAACTGCAGGAACTCTTAGACTTAGGATTCATACCACCGAGCTTTTCACCTTGGGGAGCTCCGGTTTTGTTCGTCAAGAAAAAGGATGGATCAATGCGAATGTGTATCGATTATCGGGAACTGAACAAAGTAACTATTAAGAATCGATATCCACTACCTCGGATAGATGACTTGTTTGACCAGCTACAAGGGTCAAGTTACTATTCGAAGATCGACTTGCGATCTGGTTACCATCAACTGAAGGTTCGGGATGAGGATATCCCTAAGACTGTGTTTAGGACTCGATACGGTCATTATGAGTTCTTAGTCATGCCATTTGGGCTGACAAACGCACCAGCAGTGTTCATGGACCTCATGAATAGAGTATGCAAACCTTATCTTGATAAGTTCGTGATCGTGCTTATCGATGACATATTGATATACTCCCGAACGAAGGAGGATCACGAGAAACATCTGAGAATGATTCTTGAATTACTGGAGAAAGAGAAGCTTTACGCAAAGTTCTCTAAGTGTGAATTTTGGATGCGTGAGGTTCATTTCCTTGGTCATGTGATCAATAACAAGGGAATTCTTGTGGACCCATCCAAAATCGAGGAAATTAAGAACTGGGAAGCCCCGAAAATGCCATCCGAGATACGACAATTTCTTGGGCTAGCCGGCTATTACCGACGATTCATCGAGAACTTTTCAAAAATAGCCCAACCACTTACTGCTCTAACTCAAAAGGATAAGAAATTTGATTGGGGCGAGAAGCAAGAGAATGCTTTCCAATTGTTGAAACAGAAAATAAGTACCGCACCAATCCTATCTCTACCAGAAGGAGTAGA
Organism: Pseudognaphalium luteoalbum; assembly: GCA_963422505.1. Lineage (NCBI taxonomy): Eukaryota > Viridiplantae > Streptophyta > Magnoliopsida > Asterales > Asteraceae > Pseudognaphalium > Pseudognaphalium luteoalbum. The sequence continues at coordinate 48,309,745 of OY730197.1, forward strand.
AAACTTTGTTGTCTACTGTGATGCTTCACATCAGGGATTGGGTTGCGTGTTAATGCAAAACGAAAAAGTCATTGCTTACGCGTTTCGACAATTGAAAGTTCACGAAAAGAACTATACGACGCATGACTTAGAGCAAGGAGCCGTCGTTTTTGCACTTAAGATTTGGAGACACTACCTATATGGTACAAAGTGTACAATCTTCACGGATCACAAAAGTCTCCAACATATATTCGACCAGAAAGAACTCAACATGAGACAACGTCGTTGGGTCGAATTAATGAACGATTACGACTGTGAGATTAAGTATCACCCGGGCAAAGCAAACGTTGTGGCTGATGCCCTGAGTCGTAAAGAACGAGTCAAACCCCGTAGAGTTTGAGCTTTGGGTTTGACGATCCACTAGAATTTCATTACTCAAATTCGTGACGCTCAACAATTAGCATTCATTCCCGAACGCCTTTAGGAAGAATTCTTGAAAGGAATGGAGAAACAACTTGAAACCAAAGACAACGGAGTGTTGTACTTCATGAACCGAATTTGGGTACCATGCGTAGACGAATTGCGTCGATTGATTTTGGACGAAACACATAAGTCCAACTACTCGATACATCCTGGTACAGATAAGATGTATCACGACTTGAAAGGATTTTACTGGTGGCCTGGCATGAAACGAGACATTGCCACATACGTTAGTAAGTGCTTGACTTGCGCAAAAGTCAAGGTCGAATACCAAAAGCCGTCTGGGCTTTTGCAACAACCCGAAATGCCCAAATGGAAATGGGAACACATCACGATGGACTTCATCATGAAGTTACCGAGAACAACATCCAGAGTTGACACCATATGGGTGATTGTTGATCGATTGACAAAATCAGCCCACTTCCTTGCTATCAAGGAAACAGACAAAATGGAGAAACTGACCATAATCTATTTGAAAGAAGTAGTTTCTCGACATGAGGTGCCATTATCCATCATCTCTGATAGAGATGCATGATTCACTTCTCGCTTCTGGCAAACACTTCAACATGCATTGGGTACTAGACTCGACATGAGTACTGCCTACCACCCACAAACTGACGGCCAGAGCGAGCGGACGATACAAACGCTCGAAGACTTGCTAAGAGCATGTGTGATTGACTTTGGAGGTAATTGGGATACACACCTACCTCTAGCAGAATTTTCTTATAACAATAGTTATCACACCAGCATACAGATGGCACCTTTTGAGGCACTGTATGGACGCAAGTGCTGATCGCCACTCTGTTGGGCAGAGTTGGGCGACAGACAATTATCGGGTCCTGAAATAGTCCAAGAAACTACGGAAAAGATATCTCAAGTGCTTAACCGATTGAAAATAGCACGTGACCGACAAAAGAGTTATGCCGATAATAGACGGAAACCTTTAGAATTTCAAGTAGGTGACAAAGTCGTACTCAAAGTGGCACCCTGGAAAGGGGTCGTACGATTTGGTAAACGAGGTAAACTGAACCCACGATACATCAGACCATTTGAAATCCTTACAAGGATTGGTCCTGTCGCCTACAAGCTCAAACTACCACAAGAGCTTAGTAGCATCCATGACACCTTTCATATATCTAACTTGAAAAAGTGTCTTTCCGATGAAACACATATCATCCCTCCGGACGAAGTCTTCATTGACTCAAAACTAAACTTTGTGGAGAAACCTATCGAGGTTATGGACACGAAAATGCAGAAACTTAGACACAACATAATATTTAGTGTTTTATGAGTTTATTAAATAATTTCATATTATTTAACATTTTGTTCACCAACGTCCATATTATGATGTCGGAATTCATCCGAATATGTAAATGTACGATTTAAACAAATCGCATACATGTGTGTATATATAATAAACATATATCAATACACATAATGATACACATAATTAGACCTAACACAGAACTAATTACATGTATTACCAGAATGGTTAGAACCTAATAACTAGTCATAATTTGACGGGTGTCACACTCTCCCCTTGTTAAGAGAATTTCATCCTGAAATTTACCTCTGAGTCGTGTGAGTGGAGTCGGAGAAAAGATATGGATATTTGAGTCGCATCTGGTCTTCCCGTTCCCAGGTGAATTCCGGACCACGTCGCGAATTCCACCGAACTCTGACGATATGGATACGACTTTGCTTAAGCTGTTTGACCTCACGGTCCATGATCTCCATTGGTGTCTCAACAAAATGAAGTTTGTCATCGATTTGAATCTCCTCGAGCGTGATAATGAGTGTCTCATCGGACAGGCATTTCTTAAGATTAGATATGTGGAATGTGCAATCGATATACGATGGGACCAATCCTTTCAAGGATCTCAAAAGGTCCAACGTATCCTAGATTTAGCTTTCCATGTTTGCCGAAGCGGATGACACCTTTCCAAGGTGATACTTTGAGCAGAACTTGATCTCCAACTTGGAACTCGAGATGCTTGGATACCAACAATCTTCTCGGTGGTTTCATGAATGACTTCCGAACTAGGGAGTTGGCTGTCTCCCACTTCAGTCCAACAGATAGGCGACCGACACTTATGACCGTACAGTGCCTCGAATGGCGCAACTCCAATGCTGGTATGATAGCTGTTGTTGTACTAGAATTTTCCCAATGGCAGATGATGTTCCCAATTTGCACCGAAGTCTATCACGCAGGTGTGTAGCATATATTCCAGTGTTTGAATTGTCCTTTCACTTTGGCCGTCGGTTTGTGGATGATAGGCTGTACTCATATCTAATTGAAATCTACTGTTCGCAGCCCCACCACGTCATGAAAGCTTCCGCAAACTAATCATAACTAATTGTAATTACCGTTTGGCGGGGTGTGACAATAAGTTCCATGGGAGAATTAACTTTCTTTGCAAGGAGTTTAAAACTTTGATGCAAGATAAGTTCAAGATGAATTCCATGGGAGAATTAACTTTCATTGCAAGGAGTTTGAAACTTTGATGCATGATAAGTTCAAGATGAGTTCCATGGGAGAATTAACTTTCTTTCTGGGGCTACAAGTGAAACAGTTGAAAGATGGAATATTCATACATAAGAGTAAATATGTAAATGATATATAGGATAGGTTTGGATACAAGGATGCTAAGGCTGCAAGCACACCTGTGGAGACACACAAGCCATTACATGTAGATCTTAAGGGGGAGGATGTCGATGAACATCTATATAGATCTATGATTGGTTCACTCATGTATCTAACCTCCTCTAGGCCAGATATCATGTTTTTTGTATGTTTTAGTGCTAGATTTCAAGCAAATCCAAAGCAATCACATCTGTATGCAGTCAAGAGAATCTTTAGATATTTAAAAGGTAAACCAAAATTGGGCCTTTGGTATCCAAAGAGCAGTTCTTTTGATCTAAATGCATATACTGATAGTGATTATGGAGGAGCTAATGTGGACATGAAATCCACATCAGGGGGTTGTCAATTCTTAGGAGATCGACTGGTTTCATGGCAATGTAAGAAACAAACCATTGTGTCTACATCTACAGCAGAGGCAGAATATGTAGTTGTGCTCAAGTTCTATGGATACAAAATCAGATGCTAGACTGTGGTTTAACTTTTCTTAACACTCCTATATTTATTGATAATACCTCTGCAATAAGTATCATAAATAATCCAGTTAAACATTCTAACACTAAGCACATTGAAATCAGATATCACTATATAAGAGATTGTAATGAGAAAAGACCGATTCGAATTGAAAAAGTTTGATAATCAATTTGCAGATCTGTTTACAAAGGCATTTGATGTAGGCAGGTTTACATTTTTGGTTACTAGTATTGGAATGATTAGTTCTTTTTAAGCTTATCTCATTATACCTGTTTTCTTTAAAAAATTCTTTTCTGTGCGTAAGTCTGGATTGATACTGATATACTGGTTAATACTGGTAGTATTAACTTTGCTTCTATAGTTAACACTGATAGTATTATTAGTACTGCTAGTGTTTTATTAACATTGTTAGTCATATGATGCTTCTGTGTTACTACAGTTAAGCATAGTTAACACTGCTTTTATTAATAAAAATTGTTTGTATATAATTACTAATTTGCTATTTGTTTTCAGTTAACAGTGCAGGTTATTCTTCTTTTTATTTACTATTTATCGTTATTGTGTGTTCATCTTATTTACCACATAGTTAGTCTGGTCAACACATCTTTTTATAGAAATAGTCTTTACAGGGTCATGTCTTTCATAACCAATATTCAAAATATTCTCTACACTCTGTTTTTCTACTTAAATTATACTTTTTCACATTTTAAGTCTAAGTTTGCACTAAAAAAACTACTTTCTTTATTTAATAATGTTAGATCTTTAGTACTTCTTGTATTAAGTTAGTATTACCTTGGTCGGTTAGTACTGCTTGTGCAAGATAACGCTGCTAGCTTTATTAAGTAGGAGGAAGAAAAGTTGTTGATGACCAAGTGTTGGCAGTTAAAACTGAAACTATTAATACTCAGTTAGCACTGGTAATATTAATTTTAATTAGTTTTCACTTTTTTTGTCAAATTGGGGATTTTCCAAAATTAGGGCTTTTCCACTGACCTAATTTCATCAGTATATAACCCTAAACACTTGACGTTTTCATTAAGCTTTCAAATTACTCATTCAAACCCCTGCGCTTTGCTCTCAATTCACTATTCAAATTCAAACATCCCACTTTGATCATTTTTACTGATTCATCATGGCATCTACTTCACCGTCTACGCAATTACCGGTTGGTAAAGATCGCAACGTGGTTGCATACTTGATGAAACCAACAGAGGCACAAGAGTTTCTACAAAACATTAATTTTCTTCGTTCTTCTCACATTCAATATGCTCTCACTGTTTCACCCAAAATTTCTCATGGACACATTAATGATTTCTGGGTTAATGCGACGATTAAAGAGGAATAGGGAATTAAGCGCATAGTGTCGAAGGTGGAAGACACTAGGGTTGTGATTATAGAAACTACTGTTAGAGCTTCTTTACAACTTGATGATGAGGCAGGTATACACAATTTACCAGATTCTATTGTGTATGAAAATTTAAAACTGATGGGATGTGAGGGTTCGTATGATACTTTTACTTTTCAAAAAACTCTCTTTTCTCATCAATGGAGATTTTTAATACATACACTTTTACACTACATCTCATCAAAGAGATCATCCTTTGAACAGTTTGGAAGCAACATTTCTTATGCACTTGTATGTCTTGCAACTGGTCAAAGGTTTAATTTCTCAAATTTAATCTTTTCTGGTATGCTCAGAAATCTGGAGCAACCAAAATTAAAATTTTTGATGTATCCACGTTTTATGCAGCTGTTTTTAAATGAACAAATTCCTAATTTACGTGCACAAGACAAAATTATTGGTATCTCTTTTCATAAACCAAAAGTGTTTTCCAATATGATGAGAGATACTACATATTCAAGAAGGGTAACAGCATTGTTTACAGCAATAATGCTTCCTACACCCTCCACCACAGAAGTAGTACCACCAACAACTTCTGCACCAGTTGCTCAGAGAGTGGATATACTCACCACTTCTTAACTCACATTAACTTGGAGTACAAAAAGAAAACAATGGACCCATAAGCCTACCTCCACTAAAGCCAAAAGGGCTAAATCACAGGCATATGAGGCTGCTGCTGCTCAGATGTCTCAGTCACATGATATACCACAGCAGATGGTCCATGAGGAGGGGGTGACCATTCTGGAAGGGCTGCTTCTACTGCTTCTAGCCCACTAACAGAGCAGGATAGAAGTAACAGCAATAAGACTTGTTGCGTGTGAAAGTGTCTCGTTTTATTTATTTAGAATTGGAAATACCTTGTTAATACTATCACACAACCAGATAAGAATACCCAATCAAATGTTAGTATAGACTTGGTAAGTACGAGTCGATCACAGGAAACGGTGGTTTATTTATAAAAAATAGAAAATAATAATTAACTAATAAAACAGTAAACAAAGGGGGACGTTTTAGTACCGTGCGAATGTTTAAATTGAAATAATAGTAAAAGAAGGAAAATACTTTAATTAAAATAACAAATTGGAAACAATAGGAAGGAACAAGTAATCATGTAATAACTCCACTCATATTCATATTGTCCGATTCATTGCACGTTAATTATCTAACTGTGATTTCTTTTATATTAACTTAAATACTAATCAAAGAATCTAAGTTAAATGTAAATTAGCATCCGGTTCTAGTTAACTAATTTCTACAACCTAGGGTCCCACATTAAACATCAATCCGATATCGCAAGAATGTGATTCTATGGCGTGCTTTTCCCTTGTGCATTAATTATTCACGATTGGTTATCATTGATCCTCGCGGTATGACTCAACACTACCTATTAATAATCACTTATTAACTTATTCATTGTAGGATATATAATCATTAGTCTCTTAACCTATCAAACTCAATATATTTAGTAATGATCAAAACCTAAGTTCTAACCATCAATAATCAACAATCTCAAAGGAAATCAATCTCAATGACATAATCAATCACGTCACCATCTTCAATCAAATAACTTAATAAACATGCAAACATAATCGTTCAACAATCATAATCCAAGGTTCATTACTACACAACTACTACAAAGTTCAATTCATCATCCAATATTGTAAAAACATAATTATCAATCTCAAAAACATAATCCACAGCTACTAATATATACTTATCACCGTGACTCGTAGGAAATGGTCCCATGAAATCAATACCCCAAACATCAAATATTTCACAAACCTGTATATTAGTTTGTGGCATCTCATCTCTTTTAGAAATATTCCCAGCTCTCTGACATGAATCACAATTCCTAACATAAGCATATGTATCTTTAAAAATCGTCAGCTAATAGAATCCTGCATTAATTATTTTCCTTGCCATGTAACTTGGTCCATTATGACCTCCAACTGGTCCTTCATGACAATGCTTTATAATCTGCTGAGCCTCTTCACCATGTACACAACGTCTAATTATGCCATCTGCACAATATCTGAAAAGAAATGGGTCTTCAAAAATATAATACTTTAAATCGGAAAAGAATTTTCTTCTCTTTTGATAATCCATCCTTGGTAAAATCTTAGTAACCAAATAATTTGCATAATTTGCAAACCAAGGTATATTCAATATTTCTTGTGCAATCATCAACTTCTCATCTGGAAATGTATCTTGAATTTCCTCTTCATCTAGTATTTCTAATTCCGGATTTTCCAACCTTGACAAATGATCAGCTGCGACATTTTCAGCTCCTTTCTTGTCTTTAATTTCAATATCGAATTCCTGCGATAAAAGAATCCATCGCAATAAACGGCTCCGTTTGGGAGATACGGCCCATTATATATTTTTCCTGTTCATTTTGGACTTTTGTTTTGGGCTTTGTGTTTGGCCCGTTATGTTTTTTAGGTCCGTTTAAATTTCTGCTTATTATTTAAGCTTTCTTCTTCATTGTAATGAACTCAGTTTTTAGTTTTTCAAGAATTTCGATTTTGCTTCCAATTTTGTGAATCAAGGTTCCAATTTTGTGAATCAAAGCATACCCATCCACGGTATTCTTAGTGAATCAACGTGCTTGGAAGAGTTTTTCCTGGTATTCATAAGAATCAATAGGTTTAAATTATTTATCATAATCGTGCGCTACATCAGTTGCCTAGAAGGTATTTTATCCTTACCCGACTCTGGATCGGAATAATAACCGTATTCATCCGTTTTGGCTAAATTGTTATGAACAACTAAATTGTCTTCTTCTGATGAAATTTCGTGTTCTGGTGAATTTGGTGGTGCGTATGATAATCTTTTTCTAGAATGAAATTCTCGTTCTAGTTCGTCAAATGGACTGAGAGGATCCGGATGAAGTGTCCAGGTCATACATCAATCTGTAAAGAAGAACAGAATTTTAGTAGCACCATAAATTCAAAAGTAAATGTTAGTAATATTTTAGAAATAATTAGGTTGATGTATATGAATTCCGAAAATTAATAATAAAACACATTCAAAATTAATTATTCGGAAAGATATTCCCAACCCAACTTTTCCTATTTGTTAGTAATGCAAGTTAGTTGTTAATTAAAGTTAAAATTAGTTTGTTAAATTTCTTATACCAAGCTAGTCAATAGATCTCGGTAGCTCCATTGATTGTACACAAAAGCGGAGAAACAGGTCAGCGCGAAGCGTATTAAAAACCTATTTCTTTCGAGAAGCACCTTACCTCTTATATGATAAATCAATGAGGTAGGGCTGAACTCTCCTTATACCTTTGTTTTTGTTAGTACTCTCAATGGGTGAGCCGATATTTCGTATTGATTTTGCAAAGCATTAGAAATAAAAATTATTTTACAGGGAAAATAGTTAGTTTTAATTAAAATACACAGCTCCCCGGAAGCAGCACCAAAAACTTGATGTGTGCTAAGTATAGGCAATTATAATCACAAGTTTTAATTAAGGAAATACTAAATAATACTATCACACAATTCAAGCAAGTGTTATCCTGATCATAGAATATAGTTTTATAAGTAAGTCCAGATTCGAACACAGGGAACGTGATTTAATCTATAACTAATTATTTATTTATCCTAATTACGATTATTACATTTAATATACAAATTTACAATAATAATATACAAGATAAGGGGGACGTTTTAGTTCCGATCGAACATATTTATAATTGATACTGATTCTTAATAAATAAGTTTTAAGGAACAACCTAAAAATACTCAATTGGATAGAAGATTATGACTATTTAAACTATTATTTATTAAACTTATTATATCAACTTATGTCTATTTGCGTGTTGACTATTATTATTGTGATTTACTAATGTAGAAAACCACAAAGGTTAAGATAATTTTCATATAGCAATACAGTCAAAGGTTATGTAAAGTATTACTATCTATTAAGACCTATCAACATATTATTGATACAATTCCAGGGTCGGTTGAATTATAATGCTATTTAACATCTAATGAAACATAATCACTTAATTTAAAAACCCAAAAGATTGATAAAGTTTATCTATAAATCAGTTAATTATGATCATTAACATAATATAACACATAATTCTTGCATAATAATATTCAATAATATAGTTCCAACATAAACATATAACTAGAATATAACCCGCGAATTCGCAGGATTGAAACATGATAAATTATATATATATATACATATATAGTATTAAACTTTACACTTTACACTATTGTATGTGATTTACCTTCATGTGTTATATTATATTTAGTGAACTTGTAAATATGATCTATTGTATTATTATTTTCTTTTTTGGTAAAACAAAAAAGGAAAATGGGTACAAAGGGGAGAAAACAACACAACTACGTGTTGCTAATGAATTTATTTTTGACCATATGGCTCGTCCATTTCCCGTTCCTTAAAATTGAGCTTCGTATTGCAAAATATAGACGCAGTTAGGCCTACAACTCAACCTATTCGGATACTTCATGTCACATGCAAATTTAAGCATAAAATTCAAATGATAATTGCAATAAAAATCAAATGATAAGATTGACTCGAATTTTGACAGATAAAAATCGTATTAACCAGTTTAGCTATTTAAATTTGGACTCTTCACCCAACCCGATCATTTTTGCTAACTATAGACTATAGAGTAAAATGTCAATTCCCTCATGCTATACCTTCGTTAGTAATATTTGTAAACCCATGCACCTTTATTTGTTGATTCAAAATCACTTCAACCCACTCGTATCTAAAAGATTAATATTATTGTGATTTTTGTTCCTCTGTTCTTGCTGCATCAGGCTACAAAAAACTCAAAGTCTGGATGCAAAATCTAAAGAGCTAAAACAATATTGTAAAATCAAAGGCGTCTCATGTTGCCATCACCGTAACCACCATTATTTACCAACTTGAATATGTAATTGCGCGTAGTATGAAGTATCTCTACAAATACTAAAAAGCTAAAAGTTTGAAAGACTCTAGATTCAAACTAAAAAACAGACTACTTTATAATTGTTGATACTGAACTCCTTCAGCACTCAAAACGCAATTGGTGATACCGTAAAGCAAGAAAACCGATTGAAGAACTGTAATGAATTATAAAAACAAAAGTCAAGCAAATATCAGCTTTCTGAGAGCAATAACACTCCTAATAACAACCTTTACTCTTCATGTAATATGAAATCGATCATTAGCAAGAATTTTCCAAAAGAAAACGAAATTATAAAGGTAATTATTTTTTCAGTATTACTGCTGCGGGTTAAAGAGCATGTAGTATTTATAACTTAAATTTTCATTTCAAAATTGTAGATCAGATCATGGAAAGGAATGCATTTTACAAATTTAATTCTAATTTTGAATTTTGAAAATAAAATTTAGGTGTAACAGTTGGAGATAATGGATTTTTACTTTCTATATATTTGTGAGATGAGATAAGAATTGGGTACAAAAATAGAGGAGTAAAATCAGGATTTGTTACACGTTTATAAAAGTCCTTGTTTATCAATAACATGATGGAACATTAGCTTTTATTTTTAATTTTATTAAATTTGTACAAAATCACTGTATTATCAATTCTTTTATCTAAACTATATAATCTTAAGTATTTTTTACTTTCGAACATTAATAACATTTGAATACAATTATCGTCAGCATGTAACATTGATTGAATATTATAAATACAATTATTTTAACATGTATTTCATCTTAACATTTACTTTAATCCAATATATGTAAAAGGGTTGTTGTTTTGTAAAATTCCGCATTAACATTGTTTTGTATGTTAAACCTACGATCATAAAAATATTAAAATAGGATTGAGTGAATCACCTAAATAATAATATTAATTCAATATATAAAGTGTGTACCAATTATATTTGTCATTAATTTTTACTGGTAAAAAGAGCCAGAAATTTGGTTTTACATCAATTAAGCATTGAAATAATGAATTTAATGTTGATTGTTAATCAAACAAGATCAATTTATTATGTCAAATATATTCAATGTGTTTAATTCCCCAATTTGAATCCCGTATTTAAAGGATTAACCATATTATCATTTAACAAAATTTAATATTACCTCTATAATGAACTAATTAATGGATGCATTTAGTTAAGGGTAACTTTGTAAGATTAGTTTAAAAATGAGGTTATTGCGTGGATATTGTTTAAGGTCAATAGTTAAAATCAAAGAGCTTACCTTACTGAATATATTATATCTTATATTATATATTATATAATTTAACCTATTAATAATCAATAATAATAATATAATATAGTATATATATATATATATATATATATATATCTTTAATTATAAAGTATGTATAATTTAATTGTAGAAAATGTTATTAAATACTTGCCATGTTTACCAATCTTGTACGTGTCCCATTCAAATTTTAAATTGAATGGAATTCTTAATTATAATTAAATGTCTTATATTTAATTAGTTAATTTAGAGTTTGTTTTGATTAGGGGTAATTAGGTAATTGATACATCATTAGTAAGACTTAATCCATGGACATTTGAAGGGAGGAAGATCAATGGTAATTAGACATGGAAGTTAACTTAATGAAGGGTGGAGATTAATTTAGGATGGTGAAAGTTTATAATGTCTACATAATTAATGTTTTCTTATAATAATAAGATAAGATTCATATAATAAATCTAATAAACATATATTTAAACATTCATAACGAAAATCTAACAAGCATATAATTCAAATAAACAATATCCATATTAACCCAAAAGGTTAATAAAGTTAAAAGGATAAAGAAACCGAACCAATTGACGAACTAGCTTTTCCTAGGGTTAAAAACCTTTAAACCCTAGCTCCTTAGCCTCCAAATTCGCACCTAAGGCTGGCCTAAAACCCTAACTTTCGTATTTCTCTTCTTTGAATCGTATATGGTTTAGCTTAGACTAAGCCTCTGTTTATAGTATTTCTGGCCGACCCTCCAACCGCCGGTTGGGACTTCCAACCGCCAGTTGGAGTTAATTGAATCCCACTCCAACTCTGCGCTTTTCCACCGACTTGAAACCCTTAACCCCAATCGCCGATTGGTTTGTTTTTCCAGAATTTTCCACAAACGGGCTTGGGCTTCAATGTGGGATTTCTTTCTTCTTAAACGGATTCAACTTGTTTGCTTGGCCCATTTCTTTAATATAATCATCTTAGTCTTCATTTCTTTAAGGTTTAAGTCTTCTTTTCTTCAATCGCTCTAATTTCTTCAGTTTTGGTCTTATTTTCGTTCCTTTTTCTCCAATCTTCAACTAAAATACATTTCTGCAAATATTAACAAAATAAGTATCTAAAATCATATAAATGCATAAAAATGTATACAAATATAGGGATAAATAGTATAAAATATAGTATCTATTTGATGCTTATCATTGATCCATCCGGCGGATGGATTGCAAAACAGCCCAGCCCAGCTTCGAGTAACCTTGGGCCTCCACCGCCTCATCCATCCGGTGGATGGAGAATCCATCCGGCGGATGGATTGAATTTCCAGACTTCATAACACTTCGGCTTCGTTCAAATCTTCCAACATGTATCACTCAACTTGTTTCTTGACTGTTTTCTATTCTTCTTTCCAAAAAGCTTCCTTTCCACTTCTAATTGCAAATATGAAAGAAATAAGTACTTAAACTTAATTAACTACAATAAGAACATTCAAGAAAATGGTTAAAATACTACTTAAATATAGTACTTATATGCGCTCATCAAACATCCCCACTTGAATCTTATTTGCCCTCAAGTAGACAATTGATTCAAAGATCAAATTCTTAAGAAAATAGTCATCTCCATTAACCTAAATAACTAACAAAGGAATTACACAACATCACCTATTTTCAACTCAAACATTTATGTTTAAAATCCTGTTAAATCCAAGAATAATTATTAAGAAACTATAAAGCCACAAAAATAGTCTACACACGAACTTATTATTCGTTAAACATTAAATAGTTCACAATGATCACTGATATTGTTGTCCACTTAAACAATCCATATCCAAATAATTGGATCTTAAATTTTAAAATTTGGTTGAAAAATGGGCAATTCATAACCTCCTAGTTACGCATTTTTAATGGGATAACAGTTAACCAATTTACACATTATCTACTTTCTCAAAAGGACAATTATATGGAAACTTAACTCTTTTCTCTCCCATCCCCTACTTAAAGATGTACAATGTCCTCATTGTACAGAAACTGGAAAATAAAAATTTGGAAAAAGAGAAAAGAAATCAGACTGAAAAACTCTCCTGGAATAACGTGTGAGCTACGGGTAAAACAAGGCCAAAAGGTCACCCTCAAAATTCCTTACTTCCAATTTCGCTGAACTTACTGCCAGCATCTTGGGTGCTCACAACACTCTTCTAAAGGGCAATTAACAAACATAATTAAACGATACCAAGTAATAATAAAAGAAAGAAAGTTAACTAGACAAAATATACACAACCAAAATCTACACTACAATATCCAAACACAAATAAATAAAGTACATATAATACGAATACTGTCTGAAACCAAGAGTCAAATAGGATGCAGATCATCCTAATAACTAATCTCCTCGTCGTCCATGCTTTGATGCTGGTGGGAAGGTCTGGCCTGAAAATGGGATGATCCTGTATGCTGGTCTGATGGGTACAGCTCTGGTAGCATCTGGTACTGGAAAGGCTGATAGGATAACTGAGTTGGACCAAACACTTGAGCAAACAAGCTATCATGATAATCCATGTGAGCACTCATCTGATGGAAGTGCTGTCACTGCATCAGCTCAATACTGTCAAATCTCTGGGTGTGGCGGAGGTCCATCTGAGAAAGCTGCTATTGTAGCTGATCAAACTCAGCAGCATAACCTCTGTTCCGTCCACGACCCGCTCCTCTACCGGCAGCTGCATCTCCTCCAGCCGCAGCAACCCTAGCCTGTCAGGGCTGCAAAGTCTACCCCATCAGAGTAGTAGCAACGCAATAATACATCCCATGATCACCACCATATATACCGCATGACTCAATGATGTCAAGGGCCTGTAGCCTCCGTGCTGTCAACCACTCCATCTCAGGCTGAAAAACAGTGCATGTCCCAATCTCCCCCTAGATCTCTAACCCATAATGCCTAGCAAACCTAGTGACAAACTGACCATCACACAAACTACTCGTGTCCCTTGTCCCCGTAGCTCTCTTTGACATCCATCGAGATAAATGTCAAGGTATATTAACCAAACCTCTTCCTGACAATACAACTCAAATAGAATAAATCAGGCTGGGTAACCTTCTCTTGTCCCTCACGTCATCCAACAATGGTGAAAGTCAGCAGTCGATGAATGAGACGGTGACGGGGATCACGAATCAATCGGTAAGATGGTGATCTATTACCATAACTACCTGTGGAAATGAATTGCCACTCCTACTCCTTCTCCAGGTCGGTGAGCTTCTTAATAGCTCCAGCTGAAATATGATCCAGAAAATAAGGGTTATGAATCTCATTGGGTTCATACAACCCAATGCCAATAGCAAACTCAATAAGGGACATCTGTCTCGGCTGGCCCCCAAGCTAGAAAGAAATGGTCTTAGCGGACCAGTCAGACGACCTGTGGTCAAACCGAAATGTACTATAGAACTCCAACACCATCTCTCGATAAATATGCTCCCTAACACTGAACATCTGATACCAAGCATGAGAAACAAATCCAATATCACCACTCTCTAGCCTATACGGGGCAGCAAGTAAATTCCTCATCATCTCATGCCCCGTAGAAAACCCATTTCTTTCTACCACATGCTCTAACACATTCCAATTCACAACATCAAATATCTCGATTGGTTGATTGATGTTATCAGCCAGACGCTCTCTGAACTGGTATCTGGTTGTCTCTGAGTAAAACTCAGGGAAGGTGAGGTATCCGTGGGTCCTAATTAATGGGTTACCCAATGTTTGACCTCCTCTGGTTCTCCTGCTTGCCATTTAGCTACTAAGAAAAACAACCATTGGTGCTTTAAATAAACAGGAAATACAAATAGGTTAAAAGAAATTTTGGCAGCATTTCGGCTACTTGGTGAATAATCCACCATTAAGGCTGAGCCTAAACTACCGCAACAATCACAAACTCAAATACCCTAATTTGCTTATGAACCAAAATTGCACAACTTGCATAAAACATATACTTATTCAACTTTTATGACAATTGTCTATTCAAATACAATATAAGAATTTGGTACCAATATGAACATATGAACCAACCACTTCTCACAATTACTAAACTCGAGCATTAGTAACTAATAGTCATTCACACAATTCAACATGAATTATTATAAACACATTTTTTTGAACAAATTCGCGAAACGACAATTTATCACACAAACCAAAATCACAAACACTTGTGTACCAAACAAACATTCGCAACAATAATTATGTGACCAGAAAATTAACAAGTTCAACCAATAGCAATTGAATCAACAAACCAACCATATTATGTATATATAAGTGAATTACTCATAATAATCGCATATCATACAATGTATATAAAATTGAACATGGCACTTCGTTACTTAGTTACTAACAAACATAATTCAACTAATACATTCAATAAAACATGCTCAATCATGAAATCCCAAAATCACATACAACAAACCTAACTAATTATTTTGCAAAATATGTAACAAAAATGAAAATTGCAAGTCATACCTTGTAGAGGGAGTTGCGAGTAACAAGAAGTTACAAAAATTGGGAATGAGTGAGTAGCTGGAATGTGGTGGTCGGAGGGTGGCAGCAGCGGCAGTGAGTGGTGGTGGTAGTTTTTGGGGTTAAAAATTGAAATGGGGGGCTGTCAAACGATTTATGCATATTTTGATCCATCCGGCGGTTGGATGAAGCCCAGGTCAAATTTCAATTAAGCCCAGTCAACTCGGCCCGATGGCCCAAATCAAGCCATCTGGCGGATGGATTTATCACGGCGGATGGAATTGAAAACCAGTGACTTTCATCTCTTTTCAAAATAATTTACCACAACTTTCACACTTCCGCCATGAACTAAATTCTACTTAAAAACATACCTGGAGACGTAATAATGAGTTCTTGGCTCTTTAATTCTAAACTATACACATAAACAATAAAAATTCAAACTTTTAAATCAAACCACACTATAAGAACTCATCATTCACACACTAAATAAAAAATTCAACATTCAATCACACAATAAATAAATAAAATCCAAGATAAACAAGAATGTCAGAAATCCAATGAAAAGTTATAGAAAATGAGGATTAGTGCATAGGATAAAGGGTAAGAAAGTGCTCCATGACTTGTGCAAGTACATCAACCATGCCGTTACCAAAGCAGGGTAAATTAGCCAAATGCTCGCTAACAACAGGCCGAAGATAAACCAAACTCCAGCCGATTTCCCTTACTATCTTATTTACCGTACCATCAATAGCCCAAACCACTTTATCCTCAACCAATGTAACCTCACGATCGGGATTGTTTTCCTCTAACTCACTTATGAACTCTAAACAAGCTTCTACAATCCCATGGTGCTTTCCTACCAGCAGATCTTTCCTTAAGTCCCTCACCCTTCTCTCAATCTTTTGGATAACTACCTGCTGTACATTGCTAAATTCTAATCCCAAATTCTTGAATATATCAACGAACTTGGTGTAGATTTCCACCATTCCAAAGTCGAAATGCTCTCACGGGGTTAGTACCTTACCTACATCAACTAAAGCATCCAAATTTACTACCAGATAAGAAGCCAAATCAATCTGGCTATGCGGGTGAATGAAATCAGGGTGACGTCTTCCTCCTTCTTCCTTAGCTAAATGATTCAACTGCGTCACCATCTTCTGAAGGTAGTGGTTCATGGTGTTAGTAACCATGACTCTATAAGTTGTCGGCTCCCTAAGATGGTCATCCAACTGTAGCAATCTAACCAACTCTCTCAAACCAGTCATAAACTCCTTATCTGCTTCCGAACTCGGGTGGCCAGTTTCTACATACAATGCCCTAATCATACGATGAAAATAAGCTGCTTGATTAGCCGAGTATGGAAAAAAAGATTGTCTCAGAATCTCATAAATCTCAGTGTACCGCATTTTCTGCTGAGTGAAAAATGTCTTCTCCTCGTCAATCCTCGAATCCAATGATTCCTCTAAAGCAATAATTGCATTATAGAACAGCCGGTCAAATCCATACTTAATTTATAACTCTGATGCCTCTAAAACATCTTGAATCACCACCAATTGGTTATTAGTGAACTCAACCGTAGATCTCCTTAGCAGTTCAGCAGTAAAAGGAATATCCCCTTTAAACTCTTCCATAGCATTTAACAGTCCTTGACAACATGAAATGACTGGAACGGGCTGACAGCCTAAATAGGTGGTAGATGGCACTTTTTCAATGGAACCGGAACTAGCAGAACTTCTCTCTTTGACTATGTTGTTATCATTAGCATCACTCTCATAAGTTCGGGCCATTGGATCACAACCTGAATAAAAAGTAAATCTGGAATACAAAACAAGCTAACGAAAAACAAGTTAGTTTAAACAAATTATAAGAAAAATTATCAAAACACAATATATTTTCAAATAGTAATCCAACCGGCGGATGGAAATTCCATTCGCCGGTTGAATCCAATCTCCCGTTGGTCTAACCAATCCAATCAGCGGATAGAACTTCTATCCGGCGGATGGATGAAAAAGTCAGAATATTTTAAAAATGAACTTGCTTTTAAACCAACTTAGGTTTGGATTGTTTCAACCACTTTTAACTTTCAACAAATTAAATTAAACCTTAACTAAATTAAACAAACAATCTAACAAGAATTAGTTACTTAAATTTAAATAAAAATTTAACAACTAAAATTTCCTATTTAAATAAACAAAACACAACCGTTTCCCCGGCAGCGGCACCAAAAACTTGATGCGTGTGAAAGCGTCTCGTTTTATTTATTTAGAATTAGAAATACCTTGTTAATACTATCACACAACCACACAAGAAAATTGATCAATTTTTAGTATAGACTTGGTAAGTTCGAGTCGATCACAGGAAACGGTGGTTTATTTATAAAAATAGAAAATAATAATTAACTAATAAAATAGTAAATAAAGGGGGACGTTTTAGTTCCGTGCGAACGTTTAAATTGAAATAATAGTAAAACAAGGAAAATATTTAAATTAAAATAATAAATAAGAAACAATAGGAAGGAACAAGTAATCATGTAGTAACTCCACTCAGATTCATATTGTCTGACTCATTGCATGTTAATTATCTAATTGTGATTTCTTTTATATTAACTTAAATACTAATAAAAAAATCTAAGTTAAATGTAAATTAGCCTCCGGGTCTGGTTAACTAATTTCTACAACCTAGGGTCCCACATTAAACATCGATCCGATATCGCAAGAATGTGATTCTATTGCATGCTTTTCCCTAAATTGTGCATTAATTATTCACGATTGGTTATAATTGATCACTTATTAACTTATTCATTTTAGGTTATTTAATCATTAGCCTCTTAACCTATCAAACTCAATACATTTAGTAATGATCAAAACCTAAATTCTAACCATCAATAATCAACAATCTCAAAGGAAATCAATCTCAATGACATAATCAATCACGTCAAGTAATAACTAATAACCACTAATAAATAAGGATCAACGGATAATATAACCATCTTCAATCAAATAACTTAATAAACGTGCAAACGTAATCGTTCAACAATCATGATCCAAGGTTCATTACTACACAACTACTACAAAGTTCAATTCATCATCCAATATTGTAAAAACAGAATTATCAATCTCAAAAACATGACGGAATCAAGATAACAAAGTGTAAATACAAACCGAGAAGACGAATCACTAAAAGATAGGATGAAATAATTTCAACCTTAGCCTCTTGTGCCTCCAAAATGCTTCTATCTGCCGAAAATAGTCTTCTGGAGTCGAAATAAGTTGTAAGAATAAAACTCTAGCCGAATCTCTGTGTTTAGGGTTTAAAAACGTGTTATATACTATTCTGGAAAGTTGATCCATCCGGCGGATGGAATTCCATCCGGCGGATGGATTGCAAAACAGCCTAGCCCAGCTTCGCATAACCTTGGGCCTCCACCGCCTCATCCATCCGGCGGATGGATTGAATTTCCAGACTTCATCATTCTTTCTTCTTTTTAACACTTAGGCTTCGTTTGAATCTTCCAACATGTATCACTCAACTTGTTTCTTGACTGTTTTCTATTCTTCTTTCCAAAAAGCTTCGTTTCCACTTCTAATTGCAAATATGAATGAAATAAGTACTTAAACTTAATTAATTACAATAAGAACATTCAAGAAAAGGGGTAAAATACTATTTCAAAATTGTACTTATACGCGTTCATCAAGACCCAACCAGAGGCAACACCAGGGGATGATTTCATTTATATAAATGATCTTGGTGGTCCCGGTACCAAGAAAACAGGGGAATCTGATGATCATGCTAGGGATGAGTTAGAGGATAACATTGTCAATGATTCACCAAAGGAGTCACATCCTGAAGGTGATGAGGCTAGAACTAACTTGGAATTGACACAAATGGTAGATTATTTCTGGTCCAAGTTTGTGGAGGAGAAGAAAAAGAGAAAAGCTCAGGATGGTGTTATTGCTGGTTTACAAAAATAAGTGAATGATTTACAAAGAATAGTCATTCAGTGTTTGAAAAAGGGAAGAAGATTTCTGGTTAGGGAGGTATATGGTGAGGATGTTAATCATGGGTCATGCTTTCAAAAAGGGGGAGAGTGTTTGGGTTAATGAACCAGAAACAAATGATAAAGATAAAGAGAAATATTTGGATAAAGATGGAAAAGAAGAGGTGGATGAGGAAATAGAGATGGAGGAGTATGCTGATGCTGTTAATGATGATGAGTTTGTGCATACTCCACCAACACCTGTTGATGATGGTGTAAATGATATGAATGATGAGGGATCTAAGAAAGATGATAATGAAGGATTTGTGCATATTATGCTTGTTGAATGTGCTAGAGAAAGAACTGTTGAGGTTAATGTGGATGACAAAACTGAAGAGTTGAGATTAGATGATGAAGGTGATGAGGTGAATAAACCTAAGGTTGAAACTGGTAATGTTGATAAGGTTGAGATAAAGAAAAGCAGAAAGAAAAGTATTCCAGTTCAAACTATCAAAGGCAAGAAGGCAGAAGTACTAAAGAAAAAGCCAATACAACCTTCTTTGCCTGGATTTAAAATCAAAGAATCTGCTGCAGTTCCAGTACCTTCAAAGAAAGAAATGCCAAAGATTGATCCTAAGGATAAGGGAAAAGGTAATCTGGAAGAAGAACCAAAGAAAAAGAAAATACCAAAGTCATTGCCAATGATGAGGAGAATGCTGCAAGATTACAGGCAAAGTTGGATGCTGCATTTGATGATAGTTTGGTTAAAGCTGAGATTGAGCCTGGAAAGTATGTGATGATGACTAAGGAGAAGGTTGCTAGATATGATGAAGTGCTGTTAAAAGAACAAAAACAAGATGACATTGAGTCTTAGTTAATCAAGTCAAGAAAAAGAAGGCTGGAGAAGCTAGGTTAAAAAGGCGGTCAAGGCCTAAAACAAAAGCTCAGATTAAGAAGAATTTAGTACTTAGATTAAGAGGTACTTTGCCTGATCATAGATTGAAGAGATTGAGTATTGAAGAATTGCAGAGGAGATGAAATAATGATGATTTTATTAATCCTGCTGCAAGAGCAAGAAAGGAAGAAAAGAAAAGGGTTGAGGAAGAAAGAAGAGAAAAGAAAAAGGCAGAGGATAATAAAATTGATGATCTTGAAAGGAATGAAGAACAACTAAGTAAAATGATTGTGTTGAAACCAATTGTTACTGCAGAGGTATTGGATATGGATTTGCCTGAGATTGTAGATTGGTCTATAATTCAGTTGTTAGAGCCGATAAGGATTGAAAAGATCAAGATTGTGAGAAAAGATGGAGGTATTACTTTTGGAGATCATTCAGAGAATTAGTGAAAAGAATGTGCAGAGTTGATTTGATGAGATTGTATGAAATTGGAAATGAAAAGAATCTGAATCAGAAGCTGTTTGATAGTAAGATGGAAAAATTAATATGGGACTGGATTCTTAGCATATTTGAACCAGAAGTATTTCCTCTTCTATGAAATACTTTCAAGAATGTAGATCAATGGGTTTATTATGCAAGACTAAGAGTTCGTTTAATTGTGTTTGATGATATGTCTCATGTGTGGATGTTGACTGAGAAGAAGTATGAAATGAATATCAGTTTGCTGAGATGTTTGATAAGGGTAGAGTTACATGCATCAGTACAGAATGATGTAGCTCAGAATCTGATATACATGGTTTGGAATCAACTGCACAAGAAGGAACAGTTTGAAAAGTTGAGACATGGAAAGAAGAAGAAAGATTAAGTTTTTAAAGCATTTCCGAGAGTTCACAATGGAGAATTAAAGAAACTCAACGCTGTGAAGGATATATTAAGTTTTCGAGATGTTTGATAAGGGTAGAGTTACATGCATCAGTACAGAATGATGTAGCTCAGAATCTGATATACATGGTTTGGAATCAACTGCACAAGAAGGATCAGTTTGAAAAGTTGAGACATGGAAAGAAGAAGAAAGATTAAGTTTTGAAAGCAATTCCGAGAGTTCACAATGGAGAATTAAAGAAACTTAACACTGTGAAGGACATGTTAAGTTTCGGGGGGAGATTGTTGGGTCAAAACTGATATGAGTTACAATTACCACCGAAGAAAAGACTCAAGAGTACAAGGGATTGAAACTGCTAGTGTAAAGTGTTACAATTGTTTTCACAAGATTAAAACTGTTAGAAGTAAACAGAATTGAAGACAAAGAGTTGCACTTCTTGAAGAAAGTTATCACTGGAAGTTATGAGTTTGTAAGTAGTTAAGAATGTTCGTGTAATAGTTAGAACTGCTTATGTATTTATAAATGTTAATTGTATTTGTAGCATTTAACATTGATAGTATGTTTGTACTTAGTCTTATATCATAAATGAAACAGTTACCACTGATTGTTTTACAGTTTCAACCGTTAGCATTAGTTTGGTAGTTACGACTATTTATTATTTTATGATTATCATGAGTCGGTTAGGTAGTTAGAGTATTATATGGAATGTGATTAATTCCATAATAATTGGTGATTGTACGGGACTCTATAATCTATAAATAGAGATCCTTAGACCTAGTTTAGGTTAACGATATTGCGCAGCTTCAAGATTTCTGTAACCCTAATACGGTCAAGTGTATTCTTCTTATAAATCAACTAGAATACTACCCGCGCAATGTGGCGGCGGAAACAAAAACCTTGTAGTAATGTTTATTTGTGAACCTATAAACTTTAAATAAAATTTGAAAATTATAGTATTATACCTTTTACTTATTTTATTTTATAAGGTATGATTTGAATGATAACCCAACCCACACACAAGAAAAAACACTTTAATATATGGGGTTGAGTTTGGTTTAAAGTTTTGATCAACTGGCGACTCATGAACCTTCTACTTTTATAATAAAAATACAACACTCAAACCTTTTAACTCATTATCATATTAGTTAGTTTTAACATGCTAGCCCATTCATCATAGTTCGATTTGGGTTGAGAACTTTTGAACCTCAAATCTGAACCAGTTAACTCAAAAAACATCAACCATTTCAATTTATTGTCCATATTTGGTGCATAAGTTGGGGTTAACGGGTTAACCAACCAACTCGAAAATTATTTTTGCCATAAATTACTATTTGTCAATATACCAACTTGTTTATCGAAATGGGTTATGCGGGTCTTTTGTGGTTGGGTTATTTTAACCCGTTTATCATGTTAGTTTAGGTTGAATATTCTAGACCCGCAAATCTAAACCCCCTAATCTGATTCGACTTGAATTAACACAAATTTTAGTAATATTAACTTACAAATTTAATTAAACAAAAATAATAATTTCAATAACTTGTTTAAGATTATAAGTGTTTATCCATTTATTAATTATATTTAAGTATCATATGATGATACTGATATTTAAATCTTAATTATTTATATTCATGAATTAGTTTTTGCTAAATATATCAGTTGAGTTATAATATTATTAGCAAAATCAATGAAGATCAATATTAACTTTTTTAGCTTTCAATGTAAGTACATTCAGCGTAAATGTTTGTACTCTATGTTACATTTCTTATAATATTTATGTAACTTCCATCACTATAGAAAAGACAGATAAATATTGGGTTGTATATTTTGTAACCGAAATTAATTATGACATATTAAATTTATAGTAATAAATTGCATTTAATATATTTGAATCAAAGTTAAAAGGGTAAAATAGTAATTTATGTTTGTAATAATAATCTCACATTATTATTTTGATTTTTGAAAGGTGTTATACTTAAAAGTATTTGTAAACTTTAAGTGACGGGGGTCCGGGGGCAGCGCCCCTGGTTAGCGGGGTCCCTGGGGTGGCAACCCCTGGCGGGGTCCAAGGAGCTGGCCCCTGGTTGGGGTTGAGATAAATTTTTATTTCTATTAAATTGTTTTGGTGAAAAACGCACTTGGGATTTGAATTCGGGTAAAATAGGGTGTCAAATTTGAGCCTCAATACTCAGTGAAATACGAGTTTTAAACTTTCTATTTTTAGCGACATTTGAAGCGTCACTTCTAAAAATTTGGGCGACACTTAGGAAGTGTCGCATGAAATTACGGTTTCTGAATTATTAGCGTCACTTGGAGAAGTGACGCATAAGGGGGTGGGGGGGACACTTAGGGAGTGTCGCTAGAAGTGTCGGATAAAAGTGTTAGGCGTCACTAGGCAAGTGACGGTTGGAGTGTCGGAAAAAAGGGGTTTTATGCGGCACTGAGGCAAGTGACGCAAATTTAGGGTTTTATGCGTCACTTAATGCGGCACTTAAGTGACGCATGAAGTGACGCTATACTAGATGGCCTATGCGACACTTAAGACTGTTCGACGGATTTTGAGCCTAAAACGAGTTTTCCGGTTTCTGTTTGATCCGATTCTTTTACCCAACCCTTAGATGGACATTTCAAGCTTAAAAAAACAACTAGAACTTGAAAACACTAAAAATCGAGAAGTTGCGGGTTTTGTCAGAAACTTACAACTTCGCGCGTGAGAAATCCGGAAAGATGGAAATGTAGATCGTTGCAAGATGATCACTTTTCTCCAAACGAGCTTGACGATTCGGGTTCGTTTCGTGATGTTTTTAGTGGGTTTAATGGTGATGGTGGTGGTGAGTTTTGAGAGAAAAGAGAGGAAGAGAGGGAGAGAGTGGTAGATGATGAAATGAGAAGAAAGAAGGAAAGAGGAGGGAAAGAAGGGGAAGGGGGGCCAGCTGGTGGGGTCCACCGGGTGTAGGCTTCACCAGTTTTTCATTCTCTTGCGTACACGCTCCGTGCGATGTTCGTTTTCTCGTTCGTTTAAACTTTTAAATAATTATTTTACGTGTTCAGACCCGAGTTTTAAAATACGAGTATTTCTTTAATATTTTAGAGGAAGTATTTTACCAAATACTTAGTAATTTGGTTACAAAATATAACTTAACTTTGTTTTGATTTTTTGCGCGTTTGTTATTTTAACCGCGAAATCCTTGTTCGCACGATACGAATTTGAGTTGAAATATTACATAAAAAATATTTTGAATGCATTCGGGTTATTAAATAATGTCGTATTATTTAATAAAAATCGTTCACCAACATCCGTATTAATTGAATCGAATTGCATTCGATTTGAAATTTAACTATTACTCTTTTTAAGACTTTGTCTCAAACCTTTTATATATTAGTATAGATAAGATTGAAGCTTTCTGATATTAATACGTTTTTTACAAGTTTGCTTTCTTATTCAATTAATTCTTGATTTTCTTAATATTATTGAGTGTGATTCTACAACTTCTCAATAATAGTTCAAAGCTTATTATTGTTATTGTTTATTAGATTAAACAGGGACAAATCAGCTCGTGTAGGTGCATTAGGCAAGTTTTTATAACAAGTGAGACAAAAATCAAATTTAAATGTCTTTATCAAACAACTGAATGTGTTTTGCGGATTTGCATAAGGATGGAAGCATTCCAACAGTTGATTAAGCCATTCATCTACATTCTTGAAAGTATTTCATTATGATTACTATTTCATTTTGGTAGCTACAAGATTTAGTTGATTAAGCTTTATCAAACAACAGTCTGTGATTATTATGTCATTTTGGTAGCTACAAGATTTAGTTGATTAAGCAACACATTATGATTTACTCGAATAGATATACGACAACTTCAAGTGCCATTTTTAATTGGTTTATCTACAAATTTTGTCCTTTTTTCATAAATTGTATAATTGACGTTTATGATAATTGTATTTGTACTTTTCAGTTGAACGTGTGAAGCGCTTATGCTTCATAGTAAAATGAGTGTTAACTGCTATCCATTTGTAGGTTCAGAATCCAAAACAATTTTATTTGCATCAATAGCTCTTCTGGGATTTTCTTAGACTACTTTGTACCTGAAGTTCAGTTTATAAATACTGCTGACCCTCCTGAAAACTGACAGATAATGTTTTGTTTAATTGTAGCTCTTCAGTTAATTTATAGGTGGAGATTTTGAATCACCTTCCTGAAATGGATTCTTGGGTTTGATGTGAAAGGAATGGGTATATTTTATGTATCTTAGCTAATATTTGATAATGGATCGAATAGGTAGAAAGTCACCTAAAGTGCCCTTAAATGCTTGAAACCTGCCAAGTTTAAATGTGTGAAAGTCAAGAAAAGCTTACATGTGTGAAAGTGGACGGTCAAGGATGATGATGACGGTCAAGATGAGTTTAAATGTGTGAAAATGGAGGTGAAAAGTTAAGGGAGAAACTCGATGAAGATGTAAAAACATATCAATAGGAGTATATTCAAATCACCTTGGAGATTCAGAGTGCTAATGAGCTCGTGGAACAAACAAGATCTTAATCATGCCAGAGTTTCAATCTCAGAGGCAAATATGAAAATTAAACTGCATAACATGAACATATCAGAGGAAAACAAGTACTTGAGTGAAGGACCTAAACAGAGTTACCAAAAGGAAAGACACTGAAGATATTCTGTAAGGATGAAGTTCGGGGCGATTTTTAGACAACTAAAGATGGTCATGCATGAAAAAGAAACCGAACTGAGTAACCAAGAGGGGTGTGTGCAGGTGGGGAGGTCGTCATTCTTGATATATATATGGCAGAAACTAAACTTGCTAAAAATCAAGGAAACATAGGCCGGTTGAAAAAGAAAAGAAGATTAAGTGAAAAACAGGAAGAAGAAGAAGAAAGATCATTCAACCGAATCAAACCTTTAGCAAAAGAAATCAGATCCTCCTACATACCTGAAACAAAAACAAAATCAGAATCTACCATATTAAATTATTGAGAAATTAGTTTAGATTAGGGACTGTGAAAAACTAATGCACATGATTTTATTGACCAAACAAAATAACTTGTAAATTTCTTAGTCTCAAAATCACTGCAATTATCTGCTCAAAACAAACACAAAAACAGAGATCTACATTAATGAAATATATTGTATTAATTTAATTTCTCGACAAGATGCGAAAGCTGAACACAAAAGAGATATATGTTACCACTATCAAAATAACTAAAATAGAATTGAGAAAAAGAGAAAAGGAGAGAAGATGAAAGGGGAATGGATGATGGAGAAATTAGATACTTTGATACATGAATCTGGCCTCTCAATTTTGAATTTGAGAAAAAGAAATCCGTATTTTGTATTTGAGAAAAAGAAATCAGTAAATTTGAATTCTTGGAAAAAGAAAACATACAAAGAAAATGAGAAAACGTGCAAAATGGGAAGTAGTTGCATGTCTAGGAAATTACAAAAAACTAATAATAAAAATAGTTATTTAATTAATTTAGTAATTAAAAGAAAATCAAAAAAATGAGAAATTTCTTGATACTTAGATATGTCACGTCATCAAAATATCAGCTTTAGATTGTGACAAATCAGCTGAATGACATCAGCATCAACTCCCTTTTATTAGATAGGAAAGATTTCGATCTCAAAATTTAATTGCAAACTATCATATCATATCCGTGGATTATAAAGAAAGAAAATTGTTTCAAGTATATATAGTGGACCAATATTATTGGTTACATATGTTTCATCACTCCAGCTATGAACTCTCGGACGATGACAATAATGGCCATGTATCTCATGGACACAAATTTTTTGGAAGTTTTTAGTCGAAAGAGAAGGAAAATTGAAAAGGTGTACTTGCAATACTTGAAAAACCCATCCATTTTGCTACATCGAATATTTGTGGTAACGAGTTTTGCTACTTTTTATGGTCTTTAACATTAGAGGTGGTTATATGCAGTGGCTGGGACTTACACATAATGATAACTCATTGTAATAGTTTTTATACCTAAAATTATTTTACCATATTTAGCTTATATAATAAATAGCTTCTCACCCTTGCATTCGAGGAGACACATATCAAGGTGATGCCTCTAAACTTATCTCATGACTTATATTGAATACTTCTTTCTATATCCCCATATACATACAAGTATGGATGTGTAGACAATATTTATATTGTAATACAAACTATTTTTACAGCCTAATAAGTTGGTGTGGATGTTGAGAAACTTGTGTAACCTCATCCAGGTAACTATAACATATCTCATTCGATCATATGATAACATGGTAATGTGTGTATGATGCGAGAAACTAAAGAATCCATTAACTTGCTGCATTTAATTCAATAACCAAGTATCTTAGAAGCGTGGTTCCTATTAATGCAAAAGATTCTATTATATAGTTTTGCACTTTTGCGATTCATACTTTCGAACTCAATTCGTTGAACCAATAACTCACTGAAAGTCTTGAACAATATAATTGTAATCATGTTCAATTTGTTAATTCATTAGTGAATTTTAAGGTCATAGAATGCCATGTAATGTCGTAGGTCTGACTTTGAAAAGCAGTTGACCTGCTTGATATTCTTTAAATTTTGAATAGATGGATAATAGTAGGTTCCACCTTGAACATTATAATTGTAATCATGTTTAATTTGAGTTCTTTTGTAGGAAGACTTGAATTTAGGGGGGTGCCTCGATTTCTATTAATTTCTTTTCTGTTACACATGGTCGAGATTGACACATCTAAGGTCAGTTAGGGGGTGAGTTCACGTGGTCATCTCTATCGGCAAGTTAGTACATGCACGTGAGACACTAGGTGGTGACATATATCAACCAAGTGGACTCATGATTGGTGGTTCTCGCAATAAGAAGCATTTCACACCTTCCTTTTAACGACCACGTGTATTATTCTTTAATGCGGAAGTCTGAATATTTTTTCTGTGTGCACAAGTGTGCAGTTTTGTTAGTATACGTAGCAAAAAGCTTTTGTCTTTGTAACAAAAAATCATAGAAATTATAGAGCGCATGGATGGTGGTGATACACGATAAGCAAGTACATGCTTTGGCAAACGCTGAATTGATAGAAAAACATGTTTGGATCACTTTCGATAAACAGCTTTTCCAGTAGAAGACAAAATCGCTATGATATCGCATCATGTGATCCACACAAAGCAACAAGCCAGTTTCAAAAGAGGATACTTAATTTGTTAAGATTAAAATGGACTTGGGCTGATGCAGTCCAAAACAGGCCCAAGTTAGGTGACCCAAATCTTGATTGCTGACCTAGTAATACTGCACGTTGGAGGAGTTCCTATTCTTCAGGAGTAGTAGCTGGCAACATGGAGGAAATATTGACCATATCTCCTCCCACTATCAATTTTATTTCAGTTATTAGTTTTCTATTTAAGCATGGTAGCAGTAGCTTTGTTTTCATTCAGTTCCAACGTATTGTACTTTCCCATATTCTAGTGAAGAGTTTTCCCATAAAATTGTTAGTCTCTTATTATTTATATCACTGCTCATAACGTATACACATACATATACACAATCCAGTGACTTTAAACCAACAAAGTGGTATCAGAGCCACGTTGTATATGACCAAGTGTATGCCAAAGCCAAGAATCACGGGATCAGAAAGTTCGTTTGTTGATGAAGCTGTTCAGAAGGTTGGTGAAAAAGGCAGTGTTACCTTGCGTTACCCGATGCTTTCAAAGACTAATTACTCGGTGTGGGCTTTGAATATGCGGGTAAATTTGCAAGCTCAGGGAGTATGGGAAGCAGTACAAAATCAGGAGGTTGAAGAGCGTTTGGATTGTATGGCGTTGGCTGCGATTTACCAAGCCGTGCCGAAGGACGTGTTACTTACGCTAGCAGAAAAGGATTCGGCAAAAGAAGCGTGGGAGACGCTTCGAAGGATGAATATGGGTGCTGAACGTGTCAAGGAGGCAAAGGTACAAACCTTGAGAAGTGACTTCGAGGTGATTCGTATGAAGGATGGCGAATCAATTGACGAGTTTGCCATGAGATTGACCACGATGGTGACCGGTATTCGTTCACTTGGAGAAAAAATTGATGAAATTTCAGTGGTAAAGAAATTTCTTCAAGCTGTTCCGCTGCGGTTTATGCAAATCGTAACCTCTATCCAGCAATTTGGTGATCTAAAGAATTTGTCAATAGAAGAAGTCGTAGGTCGTCTTAAGACCCACGAAGAGAGGCTTCACGGTTTTGAAGAGCGAGATGGTGAGCAAGGGTTATTGCTTACACAAGCTGAGTCGGTGTCTCATTCAAAATGACATGACGAGAAAGATTCTTCATCCACTTCAAAGGGCAGAGGTGGAGGCCATGCTGGCAGGGGTCGTGGTCAGGGTTGAGGCCGAGGGCGCGGCACAGGTCGAGATACTTATCAGCCCCGACACAACACTAACACACCGAAAAAGGACAAAAGTCAAATAAAATGATTTTCATGTGATCAACTTGGCCATTTTGCATCAGAATGTCCAAGTAAAGCCCGAGGCGAGGAAGCTAATTTAACATGGGTTGTTGATGATGAGCCTACTCTGATGATGGCTATTTCACAGGAGATGTCATCTTCAATGGTGATAATTGAAGAGAAAAAGCTTGTTGTTAATCTCCTCTTGGATGGGGAAAATCGTGTTGATATTGATACTTGGTATTTTGACAACGGAGCTAGCAATCAAATGACGGGATCTAAATCAAAGTTTCACTAACTAGATGAGAAAGTGACAGGCTACCCTCGTTTTGGAGATGGATCCACTGTCGACATCAAAGGCAAAGATTCTATATTGTTCGATTGCAAGAATGGGCACGCCAATTTCTATACCTTAAAGGACTTGGGTGTGAAGAAAATGGCAGAAGGATTTCCGTTGATAAAGCACCCGAATCAGATTTGTGATGGGTTTATGGTGGCAAAGCAATCGAGAGAATCTTTTCCTGATGTAGCAAAGTATCGCTCGAAGAAGCCACTTGAACTAATCCATGCAGACGTGTGTGGACCTATTACTCCTACATCACTTGGTGGAAGTAAGTATTTCATACTTTTTTTAGATGATTTTTCAAGATAGATGTGGGTTTATATGGTGGCAGGAAAAGACGACGTGTTTGACATCTTCAAAAAGTTTAAAGTATTAGCAGAAAAAATATATGGGAACGAAATAAAAACACTTAGAACTGATCGTGGGGGGAGTTTGTTTCAAGAAAATTTACTTTGTATTGTGAAGAAATTGGCATTCGAAGACATCTTACTACACCGCATTCGCCCCAGCAAAATGGTGTGGTAGAAAGGCGGAACAGAACTGTTATGGCGATGGCTCGGAGCCTATTAAAAGGCATGAAAGTTCCAGGGGAGTTTTGGGGAGAAGCATTAAGACATGCGGTGTATTTACTCAATCGATTACCAACCAAAGCACTTCCTGATATCACACCTTTTGAGGCCTGGATGGGTAAGAAACCAAACCTTCATTTTTTGAAAGTTTTTGGTTGTTTGGCACATGTTAAAGTTGCAGGTCCACATATGAAGAAATTGGATGATAGAAGTGAGAAAATGGTCTATCTTGGGGTTGAAGATGGAACAAAAGGTCATCAGTTGTTTGATCCTCGAAATCGTAGGCTTCAAGTAAGCCATGATGTAGTGTTCGATGAAGGAAAAGGTTGGAGCTGGATTGGATCAAATGAAAAGGTGAATGAAACAATTGATGGGTTTCATATTGAGATTCAATCTATACAACAAAACAGCCCTCTACAGAACTCTCAAAACATTCCCTCACAAAACTCACCAAACAGTCCCGAAACAAACCCAGCCTTATCAAATCAAAGCAGTCCCCAATATTCTGACTGTTCAAACCAAAACAGCCCTCAACTTGCTGTTTTTTCGAACCAAAACAGCCTGCACACTCCAACAGCCTTCCTGAACCAAAACAGTCCCCAAACCTCACCTTCAGTTGACTCGGTGACTTCCTTGAACCAAACTGGACCAAGAGGTTATCATGAGTTGACTGAAATTTATGAAAGAGCCGATCCCGTGACCTTAGAACCTGAGGAATTACTCCTTATTGAATCTGATCAGCCCTCAAGTTACCAAGAAGCAGCAATCTATGAAGCTTGGAGAAAAGCAATGAAGACCGAGCTTGATGCTATCAATCGCAATCACACTTGGGAGCTTGTTGATATACCTGCAGGTCACAAACCCATTGGATTAAAGTGGGTATTCAAGGTGAAGAAGGACAATGTGGGAACTATTGTCAAGCATAAGGCTCGACTAGTTGCAAGGGGTTTCATGCGAAAACAAGGTATTGATTTTGAAGAAGTGTTTGCACCTGTAGCCCGAATCGATACGATTCGAATTATTATTGCAATTCCAGCTCAAAGAGATTGGGAAATTGACCATTTAGATGTAAAGTCGGCATTTCTAAATGGTGAATTAAGTGAAGAAGTTTATGTATCACAACTTGATGGCTTTATTGTAAAAGGAATGGAACACAAAGTCTACAAGCTGTTTAAGGCACTTTATGGGTTACGTCAGGCTCCAAGGGCATGGAATATCAGGTTGGATAAATGCTTGAAGAATATTGGGTTCAAAAGGTGTTCACATGATCAAGCCGTTTACACTAGAAACAGAGAAGATCGTTCACTAATTGTTGGAGTCTACGTGGATGATCTAATAGTCACTTGTTCAAATGAAAAGGAGATCAACGAATTCAAGGAGCAAATGATGAGTGAATTTGAAATGAGTGATCTTGGACGTACTACTTTCTTATTATCTTGGCATAGAAGAGTCACAACAGAAGGAAGGAGTGTCACTTAAACAAACAACTTACGCTAAGAGAATTTTAGAGGAGTTTGGTATGCAGGAGTGTAATCGAACAGCGTGTCCCATGGATCAAAAGCATAAACTTGACAAAGACAAAGATGGAGAACCTATCAATCCCACTAGCGTATTGTGGGGAGCTTGAGGTATTTAACTCATACTCGACCCGGTTTGTCTTTTCTGTTGGTTTAATCAGTCGTCATATGCAAGCACCAACATCACTACATCAAAAGGCATTGAAGCAAGTTCTCAGGTACGTGAAAGGTACAATTGATTATGGTATTATGTATCGCAGAGATCAAGGGGATAGAGAACTTGTCGGTTTTTCTGATAGTGATTTGGGTGGGGATGCCATGGATTACAAAAGCACTAGTGGCATGGTTTTCTATCTTGGAGAGAACATTATCATTTGGCAATCACAAAAGCAAAAGACAGTGGCATTATCAACTTGTGAAGTGGAGCTTATGGCAGCAACAGCGGCGGCTTACCAAGCCATTTGGTTGGGAAACTTGTTGATCGAAATGACTGGGTACAAGGGAAAACCAATCAAGCTTTGTGTCGACAACAAGTCAGCAATCGCATTAATGAAGAATCCAGTGTTTCATGGAAGAAGCAAAAACATCAACATGAAGTATCATTTCATTCGAGAATGTGTAGAGGATGGGATGATTACAGTGGAGTTTGTAAATTCGAAAGAGCAAAGCGCTGACATTCTTACCAAGGCATTAGCAAGGGTGAACTTCATCGAGATGCGTAAGGAGCTTGGAATACTCAAGATCGAGCCAAGTCCATCTTAAGGGGGGAGAATGTTAAGATTAAAATGGACTTGGGCTGATGCAGTCCAAAACAGGCCTAAGTTAGGTGACCCAAATCTTGATTGCTGACCTAGTAATACTGCACGTTGGAGGAGTTCCTATTCTTCAGGAGTAGTAACTGGCAACATGGAGGAAATATTGACCATATCTCCTCCCACTATCAATTTTATTTCAGTTATTAGTTTTCTATTTAAGCATGGTAGTAGTAGCTTTATTTTCATTCAGTTCCAACGTATTGTACTTTCTCATATTCTAGTGAAGAGTTTTCCCGGAAATTGTTAGTCTCTTATTATTTATATCACTGCTCATAACATATACACATACATATACACGATCCAGTGACTTTAAACCAACATACTTTATATTGAAAATATTAGATTATCATTACAACACCAAGGTGATATTAAAAAAAAATATGTGAACGGTATATAAAATGGGTGAACGAACAAACCAATTAGAAAATAGAATCAGAACAAATATCTATGTGTGTTTGAATTAAATGGCTTGATTATATCCAAGACTTATCCTAATCAAAGGTTGCAATTGATGATAAAATTAATTCATGTTAGTTAGACAGGTCAAAAAGATTTGGGTTAAGCTGTCAAGACTTTTAAACCTATTAAAGATGTAATTACTCAATGTTACTTTTGAGAGAAAAAAAATACTTAATGATGATGTACATGAATTCCAATGCGATTTCGATTTACCAAGATTAGTGTGTTAGGACACTTTTCAAAAGATTTCAAGGAGGGAAGAATTTCAGAAAGAACAAGGGAATAAGAAGAAAGAACCCAGATCTATGGAATCACCATAGTTTGAGGTTTTTTTATAACTTAGATGCCTAATTTACCTTTATAACAAAACATGCCACTAAATGTCTATGTGTTCATTTACAATAAATAATATGCTTCATACAAACCTTACAACGTAGGTAAAATATATATAATTCATTGTACTAATTTGTAAATCCTAGATTAAAACTTTAATTCATGGTATGAAATGTCCCAAGCAATTGATATATATTTTCTATACGCAAATCTAAAAACCACACACAAAGAAACCATCAATCTATCACACATTGAAACAACCTAGACAAAAGAGTAGCCTATAATATACAATCAGAATCGCAAAATGAAACAAAATGCTTAATTGGTTTTCGCTGTTATTGTATAATTCCACGAAGCTACGGGTTTTTAGCTAGTAAACTCCTAAAATAAATATAAAATGATAATTATTACTTTATTCTTCTCAAATTAGATGTCCATATTTTTGTTTTGATTTGTACCTAATGTGTAGGATTATGCGCAAGGTACAACATATAACTACAAGAGAGTGCTTCCCAAGCACGAACGATCTGTGCTTGCCTTAGAAAACAAGTATAGAAAGCACTAGCAAAAGTTTTAGATGGGTTATAAGTGCCTTAATGCATGTCTGAGAGGGGGTTCGGGGGGTCTCAGAGCTCTCAATCGAGTATGGCTAATCTCATGTGAGCCTTAGGATACACTGAAACACCACTTTAATAATATATATATGTAGTATATATATATATATATATATATATATATATATATATTGTTCAAGCGATAAAGAAATAAAACACTTATTTAATTTGGGATAAATCATTTCATATGGGCTTAACTAATTAAGTAAGTTTATGGGCTCACTTAATTGCTAGTTTAAAACTAATGTGTGATTAGTTTTTGTTTTTTTTAAAGGGAATATTCATGGTTCTTTCGACTAGTGTTGTTGACGGTAGAAAACATAAGCAAAAATTATAAAGGGTTTTTGGTTCTTGGTTTTCTGCGGGAAAAAAATGGTTTTTATTTTCTATACTTGGTCATTTTCTCTCGGATTTCCCCAGCAAAGTGCACAACTCTGTGTTTGAATAATAAAATTATAAAGACTCGTAATCTTGATTACTTGTTGAGTTGTTTTATTATGTCGCTTCTCCTCCGACTTTTTCTTCACGACATGTGCGAGGATTTCCTGATAACCCTTTCTCAAGTACTTACGAGTTTTCATGCACGATATGATGTTCATTCTCGTCCCACCAGTCTCTCCTTGTATGATCAAAGTTCTACCAGTGGCGAGGGGAATGCGAACGACCTTTTCAAAATAGATGATTTCAGTGCGATTTTTGGACAACCAGTCCATACCAACAATGATGTCAAAACTTTCGATCTCGACGGGTATGAGGTCAATGGAGAAGAGTTCGTTTGCGAGGTTTAAAGTGCACATAGGTATTACACTGTCGGTCTCAATGAGCTTACCATTAGCTAACTCAACAAAGTACTTAACATCTAATGCAACAAGGATGATGTCAAGTAGTGGGTAAAATTTATCAGAAATAAAACTCTTATCAGAACCAGTATCAAATAGAACAGACGCATTTAGGTTGTTGATGAGGAACGTACCTGTGACCACGTTCAGATCTTGACGGGCATCCCCTGAGTTCAGAACAAAGGCTCTACCTTTTGCATTGTTGCCGTTGTTTTTGTTCTTTAGGTTCGGGCAGTCAATCCTGCAGTGCCCCGTGTTGCCGCATTCATAGCAGGCCTTTGATTGATTGGAGTTCTTGTTGTTGTTATTGGCCTTGGGTGTTCGGAAATCCTTGGAAGAATGTCTATACCTCTTGCAGTTGTTGCAAGGAGTACCACATGGACCTTCATGATGACGGTTGCACTTGGAACAGTAAGGTTTGTTCCTAGTGTAACCCTTCTTGTCCCCAGACCCAGAAGAGTAAGCCTTAACAGTCTCATGCTTTTTGGAGATTGGTTAGCTGTTGGAGTTCCCATAAGATTTCCTCTTGTTGTTGTTCCCAGAAGATGAAATAGGGGTCTCACGATGAACAACCTGAGCCATGAGCTTGTGGCCCATACGGATGGCACTCTGAATGGTTCCCGGTTTGGATGAAGTGACATGCCCCTGAATATTCTCTGGGAGTCCACGAACATACCTTTCGATACGTTTGCGCTATGGATATACCATAGATGGGCAGAGAAGAGCAAGTTGTTAAAAGCGGATGGTGTAACTGGTGATATCGGTTCCCTGAACCGTCAGATTCCAGAACTCATCTTCCAATCTCTAGAGTTCCAAGTTGGGACAATACTCGTCCCTCAGCATTTTCTCCAGATCCTCCAAAGGGAGTTGGTATGCAACATCGATGCTCACAGATGTGGCATAAGACTTCCACCAGTTAATCTCAATTCCTATTCCCCAATCTCGGTCATCAGAGACGTCCGAATCATGGCACAGTTTGTTGGATAAACAATCTTGTAAACGGGTTTTACCCTCGTCGGAACAGGTTGGAATAACCGGTCTAGACGGTTAGATAACATGTCATCACTTATTCATACAAATTATCAACATTACTAAAGTATGCAAGAAAACAGGGATGATTTATACTAAGAATAGAAGCCTAAGTAACACGTTTGTTAATCTATTCATAACATGACTACCTTCGGTCGTTCTCGACTTCCATACATTTGTACTCAGCCATAAGCATTTCCAGTACTATATCAAAGAACAGTCGAATAGGGGCCGTCACATTATTTCATGACGATTAAGGCTAAATATATTTTATTATCATGACAATCCTAAGGCAACAATCAAACAAGAACATGCAATAAGACAATCAAGGTAATGGTTCAATTTGAGCATACAAAGGTGTTATCTAAGTCGAGGATATTCTGAAAGTTGTCTCAAAAATATCGTCTGTTTAAATTAAATCTTAATCTACCTCTATTCCCATGTTCCGTGTCTCTTAGATCCTAGTGTGGTCCAGAGAACACCGGCCAGGTCGAGCTCAATGATTCAATCTAACATAGTATAACTAAGTGACCTATACCCTATGAGTTAGCTACGTTCATTTTTGGATAAGGTTTTAGTCATAATATGAGTTGGGCAGATAAACAATAAAGATTCAATTCCTACATCTATTTATAATATAAAGCATCCGCAATCTCATGACATACAATACAATGACATATTCAAAATTTTCCTAAACGACTATCATAGCAGACAATTGAGTTATTTAGTTAATCATGGTAATTCTAGCATGCGTATTTAAATTTATTAAAGAAAGAACGAACATAATAAATATGGAAGATAGATTGACACCTGGAGAGAAGTACAATAATTCGTAGCTAAAATATACGTCCTGGAGCACCTCCGTACAAATCTTCCTTGCTTAGTTAATTAGCTAGCCTAATTAACTAGGAAGAATTAAAAATTACAAAGAAATAAAAGTGTTTAAGTGAATGTGTGAAGACACTAAAAGATGATACTCAAGATTGCTCCAAATGAGGTCTAAGGACTGCTATTTATAGGGAAAATATGGCTCACATTAGCATACCTAGGTTCACGTTAGAAAAAGAGTGAAAGGTGGTGCATCGGGTATGAAAAAGTAGCGAAAGGTGGTGCACCGGGTACGGAAAAGTAGCGAAAGGTGGTGCACCGGGTATACGCAAGGACGAAAAAGCACTAAAGAGATGGGGGTAGGGGAGGCGGCGCCGCCTGCCACCAGGCCGGCGGCGGCTGGTGGCTGGCCGGCGGCGGCTGGCTGCCACCCGCCCCGGTCCGTCATCTTTCGCTGCGTTGCTTAATTCGTGCGTATCTTCTTCGTTATGCGTCCGTTTGCGTTGATTCTTTTTGCGTTGGATTTGTAATTAAAAAACGAAGAATTTGATGTAAAGATATCCCAAAAATATGTCCCCTATCTCCAGATATTGCATATGGATCATTTGGATCTTCCGGCGGGCGTAGAATCTTCATTCTTTATCCATTTTTGTTGATTCTTCTTCTGTTGGATTCGTAATTTGAAAACGAACATCTTGGATGAGATGGATGTTGATGATGGGAACTTTTGTATTGAAATCTCGTTTTGATGCCTTAAATCTTTAAACGTGTGTGGAATCTTCGTTTTTCATCCATTTTGCTTGATTTTTATCGTGCTACCTTGTTTTGACCATCTTGGCATAATATCATTGATTTGTATTGGTTTTGAGTTTAAAATGCCAAGAATCATTCTAGAATGAGAGAGATATCGGTAGTAAAAACAAGACTTTTTACGCGATATCAAGTATCCCACACTTAGAACTTGCTTGTCCTCAAGCAAATCTTCAGTAAAACTGTTTTTAAAAGTCTAGAAAGGGGACTTTGCATCCTGGAGAACTTCGATTCCTGCAGCCTAGTTAAAGAAAAGATTTAAGGTGGAGTTTTAACCTTCTGATGTTTTTCCAACCTGGTTCTAGCAAGCTCTCTTTTCAATCTTCGTAATGTAAGATGTACATGACTGGGATCCTCACAGGCGGTTACTCAATTCACTCAAGTGTATCGGGTTTTCTAATTTCTAATTCACTCAGGGGCCAGTCATGCAGCTCTTCCGTTATCATAGGCTTGGTAGAGGATCAGATCTACATTACTTAAATGAGGACGGTGCAAATTATCCCTAGACATTTATAAAAGTGTGAAAGTAGTATATATGGACGAAGGGTTTTGTAGTTGGTTTATTTGGGGGTTTTAATATAGCCTAAGAGTTGTCTGTGATGACTTATCTTTGGTGCTTAGTAGCGCTTCTTCTTGGATTTTTCTCTCTTTGAGCCTTCTTTTGCAGCTTTTTCTTTCAAGTTTTCTTTTGATGAACATTTCCCTTGGCTTTAAATGATCCTTGGGCTTTTAGGTTTCTTCTGACAGCTTTGCTTTTGCTGAATTTCTTTTTCTTGGAGGTCCTTTTACGGATGATGCTCATCCTTTGGGGAACGCTCCGTACTTCTTATAATAATTCTTCCGACAAAACAGAAACTTAGGCTATGGCCAAAAAATGAATGAATGGATTGGCTTTTGAAGTGAGTTTTTGAAATGAAAAGGCTAAGGCTCAACATGTTTTCTGCTGATCTTCAATGCTGAAGGTGAGCATTGGTTAGGTTAGGTTTGAAAGCAAGGGTTTTATGAGAGGGTTTTATCCTAGGAAATGTCAAGGTCTTCTAGTTGCACCTTCGTCACGTATGACGCCCATTTTTGTAATCTCAAAATGTGTTTCTTGAACAAGTTCTGATTCTAGAGAGCATACACCGGCACACTCACAATCGAAAAGTGAAGCATTAACGATGAATGCTTTTATATGGCTTAAGAATCCTCACTTAGTTTGGTGGTTTAGTGCCTAGTCATGCGATTGCTTGCCTCAAAACAGAGCTTGAAAAATCCTCAAAAGGTTTTTCCCGACATTATCTACTTTCAAAGCCTTTGAACTTTTGTTGACCGAAAATACCGAAAATACCCCTTTTTGGCTTTGAAAATTTTGAAAATTTTGAAATTTTACTGAAAACCTGACTTTTACTTAAAGATTGACCAAAATTTATGTTGCACACTTTAGTAGTGAATACTACTGTCATCCCACACTTAAAAGAACATTGTCCCTATTGTTCTATTTCTAAGTTGGGTTAATCCCACACTTAGGTTTTTGAACGTTGGTCAATCTTTCGAAGTTATACTCTCTCTTGTGAGACATAATCCCAAACTTAGAGTTTTACTTAGAATTTTAGTGTGTTTTAATCAAGCAAAACAAGGTTAGAAGAGATACTCCCTTGGGCTACGTGTAACCAGGCTCATAAAAGTGAACTCGTTCCATAATTCCTACATCAATTTCTGCATAATAAACATCCTTCACAAACATCAATACACGTTAATATTAAACACCAATAATCCTTGTTAATACTAAACACAAATAACTACTAGAAACTAATCCGTGTCAGCAGAGAGTGTCACACCCCGCAAAATGGTAATTAGAATCAAACAATATAATAATATGCGGAAGCCTTGTGACGTGGCGGGGCTGCGAACAGTTAAATCCAACTAAACAACGCATACATACTCTGAGCATATGGTTATCGCACAACTTTATTTATCAAGGATGCCCAGTTTGACAGTTGTTACAAAAGTAGTACGACTATGTAAGTCGTATCAGTAGTAGTAGAGTTTAAAACATTTAGTTTTACAATACATAAGTTTAATACAAGATTTCGTAAGTATGATTGCAGTATTTGCAGTTATACTGAGGAAATCCTTCAAAAGCGGTCCCAAAAGTATGTGACATCCTAAGTAGTCCAGGGTTGTCCATCCTGAATGCATGCGATTACTTACCAAGCTAATTTCCTGAAAAACATAGAGAAAGTCGTCAACAAATATGTTGAGTGAATTTACAGGTTTGTATATGTATGTGGTTAGTTAAACCAAGTTTGTATAAATGATTCGTTATTCATTTATAAAAATACAGGTTATGTAGGGTTGTTACCCTTAAAACATATGACTGGTTGTCTACAGTATAAAATAAGTTGCCGGTATGTTTTCCGGTATTAAACGGTTGTAGGATTCGTTCTTCCTACAAGTATGTAACTGGTTGTTTACCAGTATAAATAAGTTGCCGGTATGTTTTCCGGTGTTTAACAGTTGTAGGATTTGTTCTTCCTAAAAGTATGTAACTGGTTGTTTACCAGTATAAATAAGTTGCCGGTATGTTTTCCGGTGTTTAACAGTTGTAGGATTCGTTCTTCCTAAAAGTATGTGGGAATTTGCTTAGACTATGATCCCATGAAAGGTGAGCTAAACCTCGCAGGTTAAAGTAATGTGACCTAACCCTATAACCAAACCACAACCAGAACTTATGTTGTTTGCCTGAACGGACATTAAAGTATACGCTCCACCGTAGGAGGGTCGTCACGACAATAGTACTATCCGTATACTCAGTGGCTAGAGTCACCTAGCTAATGGTTACAGTAGCATGTCATGAGGTCTTTTCATGCACACATTCCAAGTCTAGGTCCGTACTAGGATACTTTGTCTAATTCCCAAAACAGTTGTGGAAATGTTATTCCATAAACAAGCAGTTTGTATAAAAGCAATAAAGCATTTATAGTTTGATTGCATGTGTTGGCATGCAATTTCTATGTTTAACACCCCTGTGTTTAAAAGCAGAAAACATTTAAAAATAGGGGCTGTAAACTCACTGTGGTTTGCTCGGTATGAATGCTAGCAGCCGACAGATAAATGCCCAAGGTATGTTAACCTATGTACAATAAATGTATTAACATAAGTACGTTTGATTTTTTTAATCAACTTATGTTAACGGTTTGTTGGTTTGAAGAAATTGTTGATTTCTTAATAATGTCAGTCGTTGAATTTATTGGTGACATTGTGTTGAAATATTATTTCGTCTCCATTGTTCATATATTTGTTCTATATATGTATGCATAGGTAAATATACTTATGAGTTAATTACACCGTTCGTCCTTATGGTTATACGAAAAATACTAATTTAGTCCTTTCAAGTTTTTATTTACGTTGATCATCCTTTATTTGGAAACTTGTAACGTATATAGTCCTTTAGTCTAACGGCCATTAGTAATCTCGTAAAATCAGGTCATGTGCTAAGCATGTGAGGGCATAATCGTCAAATGGAAGCTCTTTCCGTCAACCCATCTCTTGCTTCCCACAAACTTCCCTACAAATTCCACCCCTCCACCCCCTATCCACCTCTTTCCCTCTATTCCTACCTCCGTTTCCGACCACCATACCGCCCACACAATCTCACCATCTCCGCCACCGCTTCCGTCGTCGATAACCAACCTCAGTTCTCCAATTACGACCAAGATGAAACCTACGGTGAAGTCAAAACAATCATCGGAAGCAGAGCACTTGAAGGCGGTTCCAGAATGGAGTATTTAATCGAATGGGAAGACGATCACTTGAAGGTGAGCACTGGTTGAGTTTGAAAATGAGGGTTTAATGAGAGGGTTCTTATCCTAGGGAACGTCGAGGTTTTCTAATTGCACCTTCGTCACGTATGACGCCCATTTTTGTAATCTCGAAATGTATTCTTTGAACAAGTTCTGATCCTAGAGAGCATACATCAGCACACTCACAATTGAAAAGTGAAGCATTAAAGATGAATGCTTTTATATGGCTCAAGATTCCTCACTCATTTTTGGGTAGTTTTGTGCCTAGTCATGCGATCGCTTGTTTTGAAACTTGGTTTGAAAGTTTATCAAAGAGTTTTGCTTGTCATATTCGTTTTACCAAACCTTTTAAACTTTTGTTGACCAGAAATACCTACCCTTTTTGATTTTGATTCATAAATTATGAAAATTTTGCTGAAAATGAAAATCTGAGTTTTGCTAAAAAGTTTGATCAAAAGTTGCATTACAGTAGCCAATACTACTGCTATCCCACACTTAAAATAACATTGTCCCTAATGTTCTATTTCTAAGTTGGGTTATCCCACACTTAGATTTTTGAATAGGGGTCAATATTTTCGAAATCATTCTCTATTTGCGAGTTGTAATCCCACACTTAGAGTTTTACTTAGAATTTTAGCGTGATAGATTGAGCAAAATAAGGTTAGAAGAGATACTTCCTTGTGCTGCGTGAGTTGCCATTGGATTTTATGGACTAGGCTCAAGTGTGTGAATTTGCTGGAGATGGACCAGGCTCATTAAAAATGAACTTGTTCCACAAATTCTACTTTGAATTCTGCATAGTACACATCCTTCAGAAAACACAAGTGTTAATACAAGTCAATATTAAACATAAAATAACTACTAAAAGCTTATCCGTGTCAGGATAGAGCGACTCCCAATCGGTGAAGTCATCATCCATAAAGATCGTGTTTTCCACGATAGATGTAGGAGATGCTGACTCCTCGATGGTATAGACAGGAGATGCCGTGCCATCCTCTGGATCCTGAATTCAAGCATCTAGGGCAGCAGTCTCCTCCTCCAGTGAGTCCATGAAAGTGGGATGGTCCTGTGCAGTCAATCTCCAAGGTGGGAATAAGTCCCACGGTGGAATGTGCGGAGCGGGATCAGGTCCCATCTGAAAGGGGTGCACAGGTGTGGAGGTAAGGCCTAGAGCAGTGTGGATCTCAGAGATGGCGGTGTGCTG
This sequence comes from Pseudognaphalium luteoalbum, assembly GCA_963422505.1. Taxonomy (NCBI): domain Eukaryota; kingdom Viridiplantae; phylum Streptophyta; class Magnoliopsida; order Asterales; family Asteraceae; genus Pseudognaphalium; species Pseudognaphalium luteoalbum. Next base: position 48,352,740 of record OY730197.1, read on the forward strand.
GACCTCGAGGGCTCTCAGTATAGACCAAGTGACAACAGGGTCCTCAGTAGTAACCCCATACTCAAAGGTGGGTACTCTGGAGGTCCCTGCGGTCTGTCCCGCTGGTCGGTGAGATGAAGGTAACATGGTATGAATGGGACGTAACAAGAATGACTCCTGAACATACACCTCCACCGAGTCTGCCGATATCTCATCCAACCTAGGAGGTGGTGACTGGGATCCTCTGATAGTCCTCATGCTACCACCCGGTGATGAACTCCGGGAGTGGTGCATGGCACGCGAGCGTCTCTGACTGGGGGCTCGTGCTCTGTCTGACTGCGAACTCATCCTGCAAAATACGAAAGGTTAATAGTCTAAGATTATTAGTCTTTTGTAAGGCGAGTCACTGCATAAAAATTGGATTAGTTTAAACATAACAGTAAAGAAAAATTAATGCTGAAAAGTAAGATAGGCTTGGGGTGCCTCCCAAGAGCGCTTTGTTTATCGAGTCTCGTAGCTTGACTCTTTTATACCCATTTTAGGGTGGTTCATAGTTATAGACTTCCTCATTTGAGGGAAACTCTTCTACGTAGTGTTTCAGTCGGTGACCGTTTACCTTGAAATTTCCGTCTGGAGCTTCGAGTTCGATGGCACCATAGGGAAATACTTTAGAGATTGTGAAGGGGACGCTCCATCGAGTTTTGAACTTACCGGAAGATTTCTTAAATCGGGAGTTAAAGAGTAGAACTTTATCACCTGGATTGAAGCGTGTGGGGCGGAGCTTTGAATCATGGAGTAACTTGGTTCGTTCCTTAAATTTATAGGAACTTTCGTAAGCTTGATCCCTCAACTCTGCTAGTTCATTTAGCTGCATTCTTCGGTGAGTTCCTGTTATCGTAGGATCTAAACTACAGTTCTTCAGTGCCCAGTAAGCTTTGTATTCTAGTTCAATCGGGAGGTGACATGCCTTTCCATACACGAGCCTATAGGGAGTTGTTCCTAATGGCGTTTTATAAGCTGTCCTAAATGCCCATAAAGCATCATCTAGCTTGTCTACCCATCTTTCCTTGTGTTGACCAATTGTCCGTTCCAAGATCCTTTTTAGTGCACGGTTTGTAATCTCTGCTTGTCCATTTGTCTGCGGGTGATAGGCCGTAGAGGTTTTGTGTGTAACCCCATAATGTTGCAATAGTTTCATAAACTGAGTATTGCAAAAGTGCGTCCCTCTATCGCTGATGATTGCTCGAGGTGTTCCAAACCGACAGAATAACTGTTTTAAGAACTTTGTTACGACCCTTGAATCATTTGTTGGAAAGGCTTGGGCTTCGGCCCATCTTGATACGTAATCGACAGCTACTAGAATGTATTCTTTTCCGTAAGATTTCGGAAATGGTCCCATGAAGTCTAATCCCCATATGTCAAATATTTCACATGCTTGGATATTCGTTAACGGCATTTCGTTACGCGTTGTGATATTTCCAAACCTTTGGCAAATATCGCAACGTTTCACCAAGTCTTGTGCGTCTCTGAAAATGGTAGGCCAGAAGAATCCTGAGTCGTAGACTTTCTTTGCTGTCAGATTAGCTGCATGATGTCCTCCGGTGGGTCCGTGATGGCTTTGGTGGAGTATTTGTTCGGCTTCTTTCCCGTCGACACATCTTCTTACTATTTGGTCGGGACAAACCTTGAACAGATATGGATCATCCCAAAAGTAATATTTGACGTCGCGGAAGAACTTTTGTCTTCGCGATGAGATCATTCCTTTTCTTGCGATCCCTCCAACTACAAAATTGGCAATGTCTGCAAACCAAGGATCGTCAGTGAACTGCAAACCTTGTTCTCCTAAACTCATTAACTGCTCTTCTGGAAATCGATCTTTAATATCTCTTTCTGCAAGTTGTTCCATCGACGAATTTTCAAGTCGACTCAAATGATCTGCAGCGACGTTTTCTGCTCCTTTCTTATCTTTTATTTCTATGTCGAATTCTTGTAGGAGTAAAATCCATCGTAACAATCTAGGCTTTGCGTCTTGCTTTTTGAAGAGGTATTTTAGAGCTGAGTGATCCGTATATACTATTGTTTTGGACAATATCAGGTAGGATCTGAATTTGTCGAAGGCAAATACGACGGCTAGCAGCTCTTTTTCTGTGGTGGTATAGTTTTCTTGAGCATCTGTAAGTGTTTTGCTAGCGTAGTAGATTGGGCGAAAGTGATTATCCTTCCTTTGACCCAGAACTGCCCCAACTGCGAAGTCACTAGCATCGCACATGATTTCAAATGGTAGGTTCCAATCTGGAGCAACCATGATTGGTGCATTTGTAAGTTCCTTTTTCAGGTAGTTGAAAGCCTTCATGCAGTTCTCGTCAAACACAAACTTGATGTCTTTTCCTAGAAGGTGGGTGATAGGTCGAGAAATCTTGGAGAAGTCCTTGATAAATCGGCGGTAGAACCCAGCATGTCCTAGAAAGCTTCTAATGGACTTGACGTTGGTTGGTGGTGGAAGTTTGGCGATGGTTTCGACCTTTGCTTTGTCTACTTCAATTCTGGACTTGGATATTCGATGTCCTAAAACTATTCCTTCCTTCACCATAAAGTGACATTTTTCCCAATTTAACACGAGGTTTGATTCTTCACACTTGGCGAGCATTTTATCGAGGTTGGACAAACATGATGCGAAGGAGTCTCCAAAGACAGAGAAATCGTCCATGAAGACTTCCATGCATTGTTCGATCATGTCGTGGAAAATTGCAACCATGCATCTCTGAAATGTTGCAGGTGCGTTGCATAATCCAAACGGCATTCGTCGGTATGCGAATGTTCCGTAGGGACATGTGAATGTTGTCTTCTCTTGGTCCTTCGGGTCGAGCGGAATTTGGAAATACCTAGAAAAACCATCGAGGAAACAGTAGAATTCGTTTCCTGATAATCTTTCGAGCATTTGGTCAATAAACGGAAGCGGGAAGTGATCTTTGCGAGTTGCTTCGTTTAACTTCCGATAATCGATGCAGACTCTCCAACCGGTAACCATCCGAGTTGGTATAAGCTCATTTTCTTCGTTTGTAATGACCGTCATTCCTCCCTTCTTTGGTACTACTTGAACAGGGCTTACCCAAGGTGAGTCGGATATTGGGTAGATCAATCCAGCATCTAAGAGTTTGATAACCTCTTGTTTGATCACGTCCTGGATCCTAGGGTTTAACCTTCTCTGCCTTTGTACGGATGGTTTGAAATCGTTTTCCATGATGATCTTGTGTGTGCAATAGTTTGGACTGATTCCTTGTATGTCGGAAATCTTCCAAGCAATTGCCTTCTTGTGCGATTTCAGAACATCAATGAGCTGAGCTTTCTCCTCGGGTTTTAACTCTTTTGATATTATCACCGGGAGTTGTGATGTTCCATGGAGGTAAGCGTACTCAAGGTGAGGTGGTAGTTCTTTTAATTCTAGGTTTGGTGGTTCTTCGATAGACGGCTCCATTCTAGCTATCTCGTCTCTATTCAGTTTTTCATATTCAGCTTGGAATGGTGCTTCGTCTGCCTCAGGTTCAGATGTGGAGATTGATGCTATTTCAACCCACTCGGTTTTATTTGAGAATTCGTCTGTCTTTAGCTCGTACTTGTTGACTGATGACGAGGAAACTTCATCATTTCTGGTGAGGATGATCCCTCTGTCGTTAGTGAATTGGAATTCTTGAAATTGAGCGGATGAAGACTGATTTATGGTGATTTCAGGGTTTGAAAACGGTAGTGATTCGGGTTGATTGGCTAATTGTAGTTCAAACGATGGTGGCTCAACACTCATTTCTTTGAATGAATCCAAGATCTCTCTGATTGAGGGAAATGGGTTTGGTTCATTGAACATGGGTTTATCTCTCTTTAGCCAAGGTATCGGTGTACCGCATCCTAGTGGAACATCGATTGTTTTGCCATCGATGTAAGGAGACTTTTTTTCAAACAGCGGAAGTAGTAGTTCATTGGATGTTGTTGGCGTAGCAATTGCAGAGTGTAGCCCAAGGTCCTCATTACACAGTTTTTGAACGGTGATTATGGTGTTGGGTATCGGATCCTGGCTGGATAGTGCTAGTACTTCGTGAAGATGTTCATCAAAAATATCCTGCATGGTATCACACAAACCAAGGTCCTCTTCCAGAGGTTGCTTCATTAATCGATCGACATTAAAGGTGACTTCCTCTTTCCCAACTCTTAATTTTAAAGATTTTTCGTTAACATCAATTACAGCCTTGGCAGTATTTAGGAATGGCCTGCCTAGTATGAGCGGGATATGTGTGTCTTCTTCTATGTCCATGACAATAAAGTCTACTAGAAAAACGAACTTATCGACTTTGAACATGACATCTTCAGCAATTCCTCGGGGGAGTTTTACTGATCTGTCAGCTAATTGGATGATCATACGAGTAGGTAATAGGTCATCTAATCCTAATTTCTTGTAAAGGGAATAGGGCATAAGATTAACACTAGCACCTAGGTCTGCTAAAGCGTTACTAATTTGAATTCCTTGGAGAAAACAGGGTATAGTAAAACGTCCAGTATCACCTAATTTAGGTGGGAGACCACGTTGTACAATTAATGAACATTCAGCATCCAAGGGTAAACTAACTATTTGCCTAAGTTTTTCTTTGTTTGAAAGGAGTTCTTTAAAGAATTTAGCACACGAGGGCATTTCTACTAAAGCATCTAATAATCTAACATTTAAGTGTAGGCTTTTAAATATTTGCATATATTTACTGAATTGGGCTTCTTGCTTTTCCTTTTTAAGTCTGCCAGGATAAGGTATTCTCGTTCGAGGTACATTATCTGGAGTTTTGGCTGGTGATGGGTCAGGTATTGTGACAGGGATGTCGATTGACACATTTTCACTAGGTGTAGGTGTGGGCAAATAAGTGTTTTCGGGGGTGTTATCTGGTGGCGGTGGATCAACTTTAGTCACTTTTCCTCCTCTAGTTACGATTAACAGATCATCACTTGGCGGATGAGTGGTGTCATTTGTGAGTACCGACGTACTTTCCTCAATAAAACTTAAGTTTTTCAAAATGGATTTCATGTTAGAGATTAATTTTTCTGAAATTTTTATCATGGCGTCAATGTTATCTTGAAATCCGGTTACTCTTTTGTTTATAACGTTTTATTCAAACATAAATTCTGACAAAGATTGTTTTGAGGAAGGTAAGTGGTTTGTAGGTGAAGAAACAGCTAAAAGTTGGGTCACAGACTCATTTGGTGTGGGGTTGGTCCAATCAAAGTGTGTTGTCATAATTAATTAAAAAGCGGTTACTAAAATAAAACTAATCCTACGGTCAAAAAGGTAACTTTTGATTGATGTTAATCTTTCAAAAGGATCGCTTAAACATTAAAGTTGCTAAATCCTAAAATCGGTTGCCGACGCTCCCCGGCAGCGGCGCCAAAAACTTGTTGCGCTGCGCACCGGTTGTTGGAATTTCTAATGGTGACACAACACAACGGTGGGTGTTTTTAATTTATAAGGCTGGGGCCTAGGGTTACTTATTATGCTAAAAGGGTTAGCACAGGGGAAGTATGACCTAGGATCGTTCTTCAAAGCACGACAAATTCAAACTAGGGGGTTTAGAAACTTTTATTTGTTCAGCTGGGGTTGAAAGAGTTGGTTTTGATTTTGGGTTTTCTTATCCTAATTTAAACTAAACTTAAAATAAAAAGTGGAGGTTACTTCGGGTATTCAGCAATTAAAGTGATTGTCTACTATGACGTGGTTTAGCAGTGGTTAAATATGGAAAGTTCTAATGAGGATAAGTTTGTAAGTTGGTGTGAGCTATTCTACAATCCTTCCATCGGGCTGACGCGGAGGTGTCCACAATCAGGCAAATAGAATGTCACGGGGATTGCACAATATATTAAAGTGTACACCGAAAGTTCTCTCAAATGTACACCCACATTACCCAACAGTTAACCTCGAATCCTATTCCCCAATCTCGGTCGTCAGAGATGCCCGAATCATGGCATAGTTTGTTGAATAAACAATCTTATGAACGAGGGTTATCCTCACCGGAATAGGTTGGGCTAACTGGTCTAAACGGTCGGGTAATATGTCATCACTTATTCGTACGAGTTATCATCATTACTTGGGGATGTTACAAGACAGGGATGATTTGTGTCACAAACGGAGACCTAGGTAATACGTTTGCAATTCGATTCATAATACAACTACCTTCGGTTGTTCTGACTTCCATACATTTGTACTCCGCCGTAAGCGTTTCCAGTACTATATCAAAGAACAGTCGAATAGGGGCCGTCATATTACTTCACGAGGATTAATGCCATTTAAATTTTACTATTATGATGATCCTAAGGCAACAATCAAACAAGAACATGCAATAAGACGATCAAGGTGACAGTGTAATTTAAGCATGCAAAAGTATCATCTAAGTTGAGGATATTCCGAAATTTGTCTCAAAAATATCATCTACATGAATTTAATCTTAATCTACCTATACTCCCATGTTCCGTGTCTCTTGGATCCTGTTGTGGTCTAGAGAACACCGGCCATGCTGAGCTCAACGATTCAATCTAACATAGTATAACTAAGTGACCTGTATCCTATGAGTTAGCTACGTTCATTTTGGATAAGGTTTTAGTCACAACATGAGTTGGGCAGATAAACGATAAAGATCTAATTCCTATATCCAATTGTAATATAAACCATCCGCAATCTCAAAACATATCACATAGTCACATATTTAATACTTTTCTAAACGACTATCATAGCAGACAATTGAGTTATTTAGCTAATCATGGCAATTCTAGCATACATATTTAAATTTATTAAAGAAAGGACAAACATATTAAAGATAGATTGACACCTGGAAAGAAGTACAAAAACTCGTAGCTAAAATATGCGTCCCGGAGCACCTCCGTACAAATCTTCCTTAGCTAGTTAATTAGCTAGCCTAATTAACTAGGAAGAATAAAAGAAAAGAAAATACAAATATGTTGGTATTTTTTGAGTGTTACTTGGTGTTTCCAAGTTCTAAGGTGTGTTGTGTCAAATGAACCCATGCCTCTATTTATAGAGGAGTTTTGGTGCATTTTAGCCAAAGGAAGCACACATTAGCAAAAGGTGGAAAATGTAGTAGCACCAGGTACAAAAGGCGAAAAAGGTAGTGGCACCAGGTACGAAAAGTAGGAAAAGGTCTAGCACCGGGTACGCAAAAGTATGAAAAAGCGCAATCCGTGCGGGTGACGGGCAGCAGCCGGCGGCTGGCTGCCAGCCGGCGGCGGCTGGCTGCCTGGCGGCGGCGGCTAGCTGCCAGTGGCACCGGCCTGCTGCCGGTTGCTGCGTTCTTTGATTCGTACGTGTTTTCTTCGTTACGCGTCCGTTTGTGTTGATTCTTTTTGTGTTGGATTCGTATCTAAAAAACGAAGCTTTTGATGAAAAGAAATCCCAAAAATATGTCTCTGAACTTTAGATGTGTCGTACGAATCGTTTGGATCTTCCGGAGTGCGTAGAATCTTCGTTCTTCGTCCGTTTTAGTTGATTCTTCTTCTGTTGGATTCGTAATTTGAAAACGAAAATCTTGGGTCAGATAGATGTTGGTGATGGGCTCTTTTGTCTTGAATCCTCGTTCTGATGTCTTGAATCTTCAAACGTGCGTGAAATCTTCGTTTTTCGGCCTGTTTGCCTGATTTTTCTCGTGCAACCTTGTTTTGATCTTCTTGGCATTTTATCAATGATTTTTTCATTATTTGAGTCCAAGTGCTAAATATTGCTTCAGAATGAGAGAGATATCGGTGCTAAAAACATGACTTTTTACGCGATATCAACAACAAAGTTTTCTACTCCTTCCGGTAGTGATAGGATTGGTGCGGTACTTAGTTTTTGTTTCAACAATTGAAAAGCAATTTCTTGCTTCTCGCCCCAATCAAATTTCTTATCTTTTTGAGTCAGAGCGGTAAGCGGTTGGGCTATTTTCAAGAAGTTTTCGATGAATCGTCGGTAATAGCCGGCTAGCCTAAGAAATTGTCGTATCTCGGATGGCGTTTTCGGGGCTTCCCAGTTCTTGATAGCATCAATTTTGGATGGGTCCACATGAATTCCTTTGTTATTGATCACATGACCAAGGAAATGAACCTCGCGCATCCAAAATTCGCACTTAGAGAACTTTGCGTAAAGCTTCTCTTTTTCCAGTAATTCAAGAATCATTCTCAGATATTTCTCGTGATCCTCCTTCATTCGGGAGTATATCAATATGTCATCGATAAACACAATCATGAACTTATCAAGATAAGGTTTGCATACTCTATTCATGAGGTCCATGAACACTGCTGGTGCGTTTGTCTGTCCGAATGGCATGACTAGGAACTCGTAATGACCGTACCGAGTCCTAAACGCAGTCTTAGGAATATCCTCATCACGAACCTTTAGCTGATGGTAACCAGATCGCAAGTCGATCTTCGAATAGTAACTTGACCCTTGTAGCTGGTCAAACAAGTCATCGATGCGAGGTAGTGTATATCGATTCTTAATAGTTACTTTGTTCAGTTCCCGATAATCGATACACATTCGCATTGATCCATCCTTTTTCTTGACGAACAAAACCGGAGCTCCCCAAGGTGAAAAGCTCGGTCGGATGAATCCTAAGTCTAAGAGTTCCTGCAGTTGTGCAGATAACTCTTGCATTTCTGATGGAGCAAGACGGTAAGGTGCGCGAGCAATTGGTGCTGCTCCAGGAACTAGGTCAATATGAAATTCAACCTGTCGTGGGGGTGGTAATCCTGGTAACTCATCAGGAAACACTCCCGGGTAGTCACGTACAATAGGTACATCGTCTATATGTCGCCCCTCGGACTTTTTTTCTACAACGTGTGCCAAGAATGCTTGGTATCCCTTTCGGAGATATTTACGGGCTTTCAAGCATGTAATCATTTTTGTGGCACTTTTTCGTTTCTCACCTTTGACCATGAGAGTTTCTCCTGTCGGTAGTGGTAAGCGTACCAACTTATCGCAACATATGATCTCGGCGCGGTTCTTAGCCAACCAATCCATGCCGACTACAACGTCGAAACTTCCCAATTTAACCGGTAGCAAGTCTATTTTGAAGAGATGACCTTCCAATTCCAAGGTACATCCCGGTACTATTTCTCCTGACTCGATTAACTCACCATCGGCTAGTTCAATAGTATATTTGTTATCTAACTTACGTGATTCAAGTTCTAATAGTGGTCTAAACTCATTAGACACAAAACTTAAATCAGCACCTGAATCGATTAACACAGAGGCATAATGGTTGTTTACAAGAAATGTACCAGTGAAGGTGTTAGGGTCCTGGCGTGCCTCTTGTGCTCCAATCACAAATGCTCTTCCTTGAGCCGGCTGATTGATGATGTTGTTGGCTCGATTGTTGTTACCACGGTTGTTGGTGTTGTTGCGGTTTTGGTTGTTCTAGTTGTTGTTGTTGGGGTTTTGGTTATTGAGTCGAGGGCAACGGTTCCGATAGTGCCTCGTGTCGCCACATTCAAAACACCCTTGGTTTCAGCGTTTTGTGTTCTCCCTAGGGGTAGGGTTAACTTTGCAGTTTTGGGTTTTGTGACCCCAACTTCTACAGTTGTTGCAATACCAACATTCACCCTCGTGGTGTTTGCTACATTTGTCACACTTAGGTTTGTTACCCAAGTATGGTTTTGATTCCACAGCGGTGGCAGCATAGGACTTTGGGTTTCCAGACCCCTTCTTATTTTTTTGACCCTGAAGGTCACTTCCTCTGTCATTCCACTTACGTTTTGTACCTCCAGAACTGCCAGCTTCAGTACTGCTCGGTTCAACCTTGCCCGATGCAGTTTTCTTGGTCAGCGTTCCCATCCTGACTGCCTCATCGGTCAGACTTTGCGCTAAAACAACAGCGCTCCTGAATGTGTCAGGTTTGGAAGATTTAACCAAACTCCTGATTTGCGGTGCCAGACCATATACATAACGCTCGATGCGCTTGTACTCAGGTGTCACCATATGTGGCACTAGACGTGCTAGTTCCTTAAACTTGGTTGTATAACCAGTGACATCGGCACCAATCATAGTAATGTTCCACAGCTCAGTTTTGACTTTTTGCATCTCGCTACGGGGACAGAACTCCTCCAACATCATGTTTTTCAGTACTTCCCATGACATGGAGTAGGCAGCTGGTCGTCCAAGTGATTGGACTTGACTATTCCACCAAGTAAGAGCCTTGTCAGCAAGGGTGCAGGTGGCATATTTCACCATATAGTCTGGTGAACAGTCACTAATGTCCAATACCGATTCTGTCTTCTCTATCCAGTGTATAATCCCAATAGCACCCGGTGCCACGAAAAGTAACTGGCTTACATGCCTGGAATGTCTTGTATGAACACCCTCGGCGAGTAGTCGCAGGTGCCTCAGTGTTAACAGGGGTAGATCCGCTGTTATTCATTCCATTCTCACGATTTCGGCTTGCTTCATACTCAACAATACCTTCAGCTATTCGACGCGCGATCATTTGTTCAGTAGTCTCATTGTTGTTGGGTGGGGGAACAGTTTCAGGAATGGAAGAAGGAGTCGTTCATCGACTGTTCTTAGTCAACCGTCATTTTGGTGGCATGATTCCGTTCTGCGATGAAATAAAATGCAGAAGTCAATGCCAAGATAATGAATGTGATGAACAAGATTTCACATTGTTTAACAAGTGAACAGTATGAAGGATTGAAGGACAAGATTTTGTATGACATGTCGCACGACTTTGAAACGCCCATATGTAGTTAGTACCATATAATCACGTTGGCCAGGCATCATTATATAATGCTAAATACATATTTCTTTTCATCATCATTTAACACAATCGAGTTCAAAGAAATTCAAGATAAGAATCAATAATCAAGGTGTGGTATGTTTCATGGTTTTCAAGGAATGATCAAATGTTATTGATTGGCTAAAGTTTCTAACACACATATGTAAATGTAGATATAATACTAAAGTCGTTGTTGAATGTAATGAATACGAAATATAAACAAACGTAAGTTATATTATATCAAAAGGTGTAGCGCTGATACAACAGTTTTACACAAAACAAGATGGGATCCCTAATATTCCCCATCAGCGGTTAGCGCCATACAAAAGACAATGAGTTTTCCTATACATACACCCATTCTAACAACAGTTTTTCCCATCTAGTACATGTCTAGTACATACATACACCTACCCATCTGATACTAGTCTATACAACACGTGATGGACCTACTAATATATCCATCATCCAAAAGTGATCAGTCTGATGCCCAGTAGGCACAAACCGCCATACACAAGTGTAATGAAAATAAGGTAGAAACAACCCCACAGCTGTCCTCAGCACAGCTATCATCACACAAGCTCCAATCATCAACCCTGCTGTCCTCGCACGTCTCTCTAGCACCCTAACACGAGCACGTGCGGTCTCAGCTATCTCTCTAGCAGCAACCACGTTGCTCAACAAGAAGTGGCAACGCTCATGCATGTCTGTCATGTCTCCATCCAGGCGGGAGACATCGCTCTGTAGCTCTGCAAGGTGTGCACCCCTGCTACCAGAAATACGGAACAAAGTACGTATCACAGCCACAATGGTAGGGAGAGTCAACTCCACGGGCTCTCCAGTAGTAGGTAGTGGTGCGGAGGATCGGGAGGACTCCCCGGTCTCGAAAGTAGAGGGAAAACCCTCCAACGACCTCCACCGCCCTAACATAGGAGTCATCCACTCCAAGTGAGCAAACCTAGGTACCCCCTGTGGCGGCTCATCGCAATGTATCACCCTCTCCTCTGCCATCGGCGCCTTGTCACGGGTCGCAAGTGGTCCTCAAGGGAAATCTCGGACACACATCTGTGGTGTCCTCCTAGGTACCGGTCCTCTGGAAGGTCCAGCAGTCGTATGGCGTGTCGCCATAAAGGTAGACCCTAACATACGAGTGGTAGGGTCAGTGGGAGAAGTAGTAGGTGGGACCACATGTGCAGTAGGTGGTGGGGTGATGTAAGCATCACCGGTGTCATCAGATAGAGCTCTCGAGTGAACTGGTGGACTCACAACTCCGGTGCTAGCATCTCTATGGTAGGAATCCTCAGTCGGCTCCTCATCAGAAGCATCGGACTGTGCCTCGACATGCTGAGACAAAGAAGTCGTAGGTGATGTGCCAGTCGTATGTTAGATGTATGCAAAGTGTGTATGCATGCAATGAATGTTTTAGCCAAGGCTATAGTCTAGGTCTCTAAGGTTTCCGGTCACTTAAAGACTTCTAGTTCTCTATAACCAATGGCTCTGATACCAAGTCTGTCACACCCCGCCAAATGGTAATTAGAATCAAACAATATAATAATATGCGGAAGCCTTGTGACGTGGCGGGGCTGCGAATAGTTAAATCCAACCAAACAACGCATACATACTCAGAGCATATGGTTATCGCACAACTTTATTTATCAAGGATGCCCAGTTTGACAGTTGTTACAAAAGTATTACGACTATGTAAGTCGTATCAGTAGTAGTAGAGTTTAAAACATTTAGTTTTACAATACATAAGTTTAATACAAGATTTCGTAAGTATGACTGCAGTGTTTGCAGTTATACTGAGGAAATCCTTCAAAAGCGGTCCCAAAAGTATGTGGCATCCTAAGTAGTCCAGGGTTGTCCATCCTGAATGCATGCGATTACTTACCAAGCTAATTTCCTGAAAAACATAGAGAAAGTCATCAACAAATATGTTGAGTGAATTTATAGGTTTGTATATGTATGTGGTTAGTTAAACCAAGTTTGTATAAATGATTCGTTATTCATTTATAAAAATACAGGTTATGTAGGGTTGTTACCCTTAAAACATATGACTGGTTGTCTACCAGTATAAAATAAGTTGTCGGTATGTTTTCCGGTATTAAACGGTTGTAGGATTCGTTCTTCCTACAAGTATGTAACTGGTTGTTTACCAGTACAAATAAGTTGCTGGTATGTTTTCCGGTGTTTAACAGTTGTAGGATTTGTTCTTCCTAAAAGTATGTAACTGGTTGTTTACCAGTATAAATAAGTTACCGGTATGTTTTTCGGTGTTTAACAGTTGTAGGATTCGTTCTTCCTAAAAGTATGTGGGAATTTGCTTAGACTATGATCCCCTGAAAGGTGAGCTAAACCTCGCAGGTTAAAGTAACGTGACCTAACCCTATAACCAAACCACAACCAGAACTTATGTTGTTTGCCTGAACGGACATTCAAGTATACGCTCCACCGTAGGAGGGTCGTCACGGCAATTGTACTATCCGTATACTCAGTGGCTAGAGTTACCTAGCTAATGGTTACAATAGCATGTCATGAGGTCTTTTCATGCACACATTCCAAGTCTAGGTCCGTACTAAAATACTTTGTCTACTTCCCAAAACAGTTGTGGAAATGTTATTCCATAAACAAGCAGTTTGTATAAAAGCAACAAAGCATTTATAGTTTGATTGCATGTGTTGGCATGCAATTTCTATGTTTAACACCCCTGTGTTTAAAAGCAGAAAACATTTAAAAATAGGGGCTGTAAACTCACTGTGGTTTGCTCGGTATGAATGCTAGCAGCCGACAGATAAACGCCCAAGGTATGTTAACCTATGTACAATAAATGTATTAACATAAGTACGTGTGATTTGTTTAATCAACTTATGTTAACGGTTTGTTGGTTTGAAGAAATTGTTGATTTCTTAATAATGTCAGTCGTTGAATTTGTTGGTGACATTATGTTGAAATATTATTTCGTCTCCATTGTTCATATATTTGTTCTATATATGTATGCATAGGTAAATATACTTATTGTATGAAATTGGGCGTCACTTCGATGAAGTGTCGCTTGATAGTGACGGGTCACTTGTCACTTATGATCAATGACGCTAGTATTTGGGTTTCCATGTTCAAGGCGTCACTTAGGTCTGATCAGTTTTGGTCAAACTATAATTTGTACAGAAGTCAATGAAAGTCAACTCACTGGTCAAAGTTGGTCAAAGTTGCTGGTCAAAGCTGGTCAAATCGATGGTCAAGTTGGTCAACTCGCTGGTCAAGGTTGCTGGTCAACTTGCTGGTTAAAGCTGGTCAACTCGCTGGTCAAAGTTGCTGGCCAAGCTGGTCAACTCGCTGGTCAAGGTTGCTGGCCAAGCTGGTCAACTTGCTGGTCGACTCGCTGGTCAAGGTTGCTGGAGGGGTCACTGACTTAAGGGGTCAGTGACTTAAGTGGTTGGTCGCTGAATGTGTCAGTGACTTAAGGGGTCAGTGACATAAGAGGTCAGTGACTTAAGTGGTTGGTCGCTGAATGTGCAGTGACTTAAGGGGTCAGTGACATAAGAGGTCAGTGACTTAAGTGGTTGGTCGCTGAAGGGTCAGCGACTAAAAGTTGTGTTATGAAAGGGTCAGTGACTTAAGAGTTCAGTGACTAAAGTGGTCAGCGACTCAAAGGGTCAGCGACAAATTTTAAATAAATTCAAAGTGTGGTCAGATTTGGTCCAAAACAGACATATGTTCAAGGATCGAGTTATACATGAAAACGGACGTTTCTGGAAATGGTCAAAGAAGAACTTTTTGTAGAGGACAAGAATACCAAACTTTTCCAAGTGGTCTCATACATTTATTTAACCTAGAGCTCAAGTTATGAATGTTTTTGTGAATCGGTTTTTGGAAGACAGCAACTGTCTTTATATACATACATGAAAAACGTATATTAATCTTTGTTTTGGACATTTCATGGTTAAGTAAGCAACTAAACATGTTAATACATCTGTTATAAGTAAAATACAAGAGTGATGAAAGTCTCACAATGGTGTATTTTAAATTTTATGTTTTGGTTTTCATCAACACATTTCAAGAACAATCACATATAATCATTAAATTGTTGTGTTACATGTATAGATTATGATGTATAAACATGTTAGAATACGAAATTATAGTGTAGGAATCAAGGAATCTAAAGTTCCTTACAATGAGATGACAATGGTGAAGATGATGATGAGACCGAGAGATGATGATGATAGAATGATGATTATGGTGTTGCTGCTTGTTGCTTTTGATCTTGTTTAGGTTCTTCCAGATCAAGAAAAAGAAGATGATAGATGATTTTGATGTGGTGTGTGTGTGTAGACAAGATCACAGAAGAATGGGAGGTGAGAGTATAATATTTCAAACGAGTATGGCTAGTAACAAATATTGTCTCCTCAATTATTTGAGGTTGGTGATCAAGTGAGGAGAGAGTATGTATTTGTTTAAAAGTCAAAGGGAGGCATGTCTCAATATGAGTTGTGTCTCCCAGATATTTTAGTTTGTGTTTATATTGTAGGTTTTTAACCCGTTAGTTTCGTGTACGGGTCCAATTGTGTGTCAATTTTTGTTCAAAT
This sequence comes from Pseudognaphalium luteoalbum, assembly GCA_963422505.1. Classification (NCBI taxonomy): domain Eukaryota; kingdom Viridiplantae; phylum Streptophyta; class Magnoliopsida; order Asterales; family Asteraceae; genus Pseudognaphalium; species Pseudognaphalium luteoalbum. The sequence goes on from OY730197.1 coordinate 48,368,083, forward strand.
TTCTAAATTGTAATTTGAGGTAACTCCCCAAATACTTTATTATGAATAACGAAAATAATACTTTTATTATTTTTGACCTTTGGGTACGTTTTAAAATTGTTTCTGTTCGAATTATAATACGTTTTATGCAAAACGTATATTTTATTCGTTTTATCCATATGTTATAGATATAACAGTACTCGTAATTAATAATCGAATTATTAATTATTTTGTGTCAACAACTTTTGTTATATTTTTCTGTCGGGTTTGTTCCGATACGTTTGTACGCGATCATTATTTTTAATCACATATTAAGTAATACTTTTTGTTTAAAAGTATTGGGCTGCTAGGCTTACATCACATCAAAAGTTTTGTTTTAAACTTAATCAGGAAATTAGCGTAAGAATGCACATGCTTATTTGTTAATCAGTACCTAATTTGGAGAGTTGTCACAGAGAGCGTCTCCCAATCGGAGAAGTCATCATCCACGAAGATCGTGTTTTCAACGACCGATGTGGGTGATGATGACTCCTCGATAATGTAGACTGGAGATGTGGTATCATCCTCTGGATCCTGAATCCAAGCATCTAGTGCAGCAGCCTCCTCCTCTAGTGGGTCCATAAAAGTGGGGTGGTCCTGCGCAGTCATGTTGCAAGGTGGAAATAAGTCCCACGGTGGAATGTGCGGATCGGGATCAGGTCCCATCTGAAAGGGGCACACAGGTTTGGAGGGGAAGCCCAGAGCAGTGTGGATCTCAACGATGGCACTGTGATGGACCTCAAGGGCCCTCAGTATAGACCATGTGACAGCAGGGTCTGCAGTAGTAACTCCATGCTCAAAGATGGGTACTCTGGAGTTCCCTGCGGTCTGTCCCTCTAGTTGGGGAGATGAAGGTAACCTAGCGTAGGTGGAGCGCAGAAGAAATGTCTCCTGAACGGTCACCTCCACCAAGTCTGCCAAGATCTCATCCAAGCTAGGAGGTGGTGACTGGGATCCTCTGATAGTCCTCATGCTACTGCCTGGTGATGAACTCCGGGAGTGATACAGGGCACGTGCGCCTCTCTGTCGTGGTATGTCTGACTGTAAATTCATCCTGTAGAATACAAAAGGTTAATGGCCCAGGACTAATCATTAGTCTTTCATGAAGCGAGAACTGCAAAAAATGGATTAAATTGAGAACAAGAAATTAAACTAATGCTGAAAACGTAAGATAGGCTTGGGGTGCCTCCCAAGAGCGCTTTGTTTAACGAGTCTCGTAGCTTGACTCTGTTATTCTATCAGGGCTGTCCGTAACCATAGACTTCCTCGGATGGGGGAAAGTCTTGTACGTAATGTTTCAAACGGTGACCGTTTACCTTAAAGTTTCCTTCAGGGGCCTCGAGCTCGACGACACCATATGGGAATACTTTAGATATCATAAATGGACCACTCCATCGTGTTTTAAATTTGCCAGAAAACCTTTTAAATCGTGAGTTAAAGAGTAGAACTTTATCACCCGAGTTGAAGCGTGTGGGGCGGATTTTTGAATCATGGAGCACTTTGGTTCTCTCCTTGAATTTATAGGAGCTTTCGTAAGCTTGATCTCTTAACTCCGCCAGCTCGTTCAGTTGCATTTTTCGGTGTGTTCCTGTTATCGTAGGATCCAAGCTACAATTTTTCAATGCCCAGTAAGCTTTGTATTCTAGTTCGATTGGAAGGTGACATGTCTTTCCATATACAAGCCTTTAAGGGGTTGTTCCTAACGGTGTCTTGTAGGCCGTCCGGAATGCCCATAAAGCATCGTCTAGCTTATCTACCCATCTTTCTCCGTGTTGACCAACTGTTCGTTCCAAGATCCTTTTTAGTGCTCGGTTTGTAATTTCTGCTTGCCCATTTGTTTGTGGGTGGTAGGTTGTAGACGTCTTGTGGGTAACACCGTATTGTTGCAATAGTTTCATATTCTGCCAATTGCAGAAGTGTGTGCCACGATCGCTGATGATTGCCCGAGGAGTTCCAAACCGACAGAATAGCTGTTTTAAGAATTTGGTTACGACTCTCGAGTCATCTGTTGGAAAGGCTTGTGCTTCGGCCCATCTGGACACGTAGTCGACTGCCACTAGGATGTATTCTTTCCCGTAACATTTTGGAAATGGTCCAATGAAGTCTAGTCCCCATATGTCAAATATTTCACATGCATGGATATTCGTCAACGACATTTCATTACGCGTTGTGATATTTCCAAACCTTTGGCAAATATCGCAACATTTCACCAAGTCTTGTGCGTCTCTGAAAATAGTGGGCCAGTAGAATCCTGAGTCGTAAACTTTCTTTGCTGTTAAATTGGCTGCATGGTGTCCTCCGGTTAGTCCGTGGTGGCTTTGGTAGAGTATGTGTTTGGCTTCTTTCCCATCGACGCATCTTCTTATAATTTGATCGGGACAGACTTTGAACAAATATGATCCCTCCAACTATAAAATTTGCCATTGATGTGCCATAGATCACCGAAACACGATTAGAATTCAAGTGTTAGTGCGGAAGTCAAACACTTGATCAACGTATGAATGAGAACAAATTAAAACAAGAAGTAATTGAGTCAAAAGCTTTTGTATTGATCAACAAATCAGAGAGAACATATTACAAAAGACATTCAAAGACTGATCAGAAAGTATTATCAAAAAGGTTCTTAAAATCGTCTATCTAAAGTCTATTTATAGACTACCTGACTTACCGTATGCGACAATCATCAAAATGATTTTACCTGGTCAAACCGACAATAACACATTCACGCACACTGTACATGCGATAATACCTATTCACGCACTAATCCTATTGTCGCATTCAGTAATACTTAGACACTTAGACAAAATACTTAGACAAAAACGAAAATAATCAAGGCTTAGACATATTTGTATCAACAAACTCCCCCTTGGATAATACTTGATTTTTCTTTAAAACTTCTGAAGCTTTAAGTATATCCAGGTAAATTGCATCCAACATGAACTCCTTGAGCGCAACAGACTTCGACAACTCTTTGGAATTTTAATGCCATGAATTCATCATCGAAAGCATCATCATAGATGATTGGATTCAATAGAAGAGCTTCAAGATCAGGCTTTGAAAGATTTATCAAGCTCAAAGGATGAAAAACATAAATAATCTTTTCACGATTCCACATGATCTCTCCATTGACATCTCAATCGTAACAAGCAATCTCTGCTTCTCCTGTGTTTCCATTATACTTCCAATAACTCACAAATTTCCAGATATTTATCGGAAGTTTTTCAAGTAGAATTCTTCTCAAACATTTTACCCTTGGATAAGTAAGGATTACCCGTGGTTGATTAGAAATGGGTTCAATGTCGAAATAATCCACCGTTCTTCTAGGAAACGTCTCTTTCACCCAAGTATATTTTCTTCTGAAGCATTTACGTGCGAGAACCTCCATCATCCAATTTATCAAACCATTTTTAGAATGATTAATAATATCAATTGAAGCAATATAGTTGATTTCACACTTTGGAAGCTACTCAAGGGCTTTAAACGTTGGAGAAAAATATTGTAGCCCATCAGTTTTCTTGATGATAAACACCTTGTTGTCGTTATCATATTTCCATCTTATAATTCTCCCAACACATTCATACCTTGGAATTTTGAAGAATTTTCTGGTTTTTGTAATTTCTGGTTCAGGTTGCTTTGAAAACCACCAAGGAACTTTTTGTTCAGGTTCCTTTTCTTCATCAGAATCTACCCAAAATCCCTCTTGTGAGTCCAAATCAGATTCAACATTTTCAGGAAACAGTTCATCATCAGAATCTTGCCAATCTTCCACATGAACTCCATCAAAATTAGGTTCAAACCCTGGAGGAAAGAAATCTTCAAAATCATCATCATCATATCTACCTTCGTTGCAAAATTCAATGAATGGAATCAAGTCTTCAACAATGATATTCAAAGGAGTAGGACAAAGAAATTCTTCTTCATTATTATTATTATCGACAGCTCTTCTTGATCAAATCCTCGTGAAGATTCACCAGTCTCAAAGATAGAAGTTTCTTTAATATCGTCAAAGAAGTTTTCAAGATTAAAATCATAATCATTTACATCTGTTTCTCCTAGATCATCAAACTCCATATTCTCAAAGCTTGGCTCAGGAGTAATTATAAAAGAAGGAATAGCACTTATTGGTTCTACGTTTAAAGGTTCTTCCTCTTCATCTCTCTGAACTAAAATAATTGCTGAAGAAAAATTTGGATGATCACCACCATCATTTGCTCCAGAATCCTCATCATCATCACTATCACCCTCACCATTTCCTTCATCATCATCACCTTCAACATCATCACCATTATTATCATCAACATTATCACCAATATTTCCAACATCACCATCATCACCATCTCTTTCATCATCATCATCCTGATTATCATCAACTTCATTTATATTCTCCCCCTGATCACCTAATTTTTCGTTTAAGAGAAAGATTTTTTGCTCAAGTGATTCTATTCGTAATGTCTGATCAGCAAGTTGTTTGCTTTGATTTTCAATGATAATATCTTGAGACCCAATACGTTGCAGAGCATGAAATAAATCACTCCGCAATTTCTCCACAATTGACATCAATGGTGACACAGCCCGTTGAAGTGAAGCATCCAAAGCTGCCATACTCACAGTAGGAGTAGGTGTGGTTGAGGAAGTTCCAGCATCCGTAAACAATGGTGTAACAGGTATAGGTGAAGAAACAGGAGGAGTAGTTGGAATACCAGGTACTGAAGAGACAACCGGCATAGATATAGAAGAATACGAAGGCATTGTTGAAGAAGTAGTAGGCACAGATTCAGATGTTGTAGAAGAAGTCACCGGTAGAAAAGAAGTTCCAACCCCAGAAGATACAACCAACTTTCTTCGTTGAGTCGGTCTTGGCTCAGGAATATATTCAGGATCCCTTGTCTCCTCTCTTTGTCGTCTTAAGTCTTGACATTCTTTCTCAATATTTTCTTCTGTGAGACGTTGAGCAGCTAATGATTCTTCCATAGTCTTTGGACGAATAAGTTCTTCATCCTCAGAACTAGACGATTCTAACTCAACAGAAGGATCAGGGTTGTGTGGAGCATTTTCATCACCCGCACCTTGAATCATAAGAACATCATCCTCTCCTTGAACCGACTCCCCCTCAGCTGATTCACTATCAGTATCAGATTCCATTTGAATTGCAAGTTGAGGCGGAAGAAAGTTTTCATCAATCACGTGCCCAAATAACTCAACCGTTGGTGTGTAGGCTTACCCCTATAACTATCACAATCAGCAAACACTCTTTTCGGAATCGGAGTGTAATTCAGAGTATTGCCATGGTAAGTAATCCCTTGAATGTGTTGATCAAAGATTAGTTGAAGAAATCGTGGATACATAAAAATCCATCTTCATTGATATTTCCAGCCAGATTCTCGAAGATATATCTTGAAAAGTTATATGGAATGTTAAGAACAAGTGCAGTCATCAAGCCAGCTAAGTAATAGCTCATCGCATCAAACCCATCTTTCCTTGGAGAAATGCAGCAAATCAGTGTATGGGCAAGAAACTTCCAGTGAGGACAAAAGTGATTTTTAAGTATCTGTACATCCTGTGGTCCTTTGATACATCCCATTTGTAGAAGACAATCATCAATAATGGTTCTGGGAATATCATTGGAAGCATTTATATCGTCTCCGAATTTCAAAGTATGCCTGATTAATTCCTCAGTAAGCACAAGAGTTGTTCCATCGACTGTAGCCGTGATGCAATGTGGTTGAACATCCGTATGATATGCAGCCATCATCCAGAAATCAGTCATATGTTCTTCATAGAGATTTGCTACTTGGACTGATAATGCATAAGAAATTCTGGATCGCAACAAGAACCTAATCATAGGAAAGTATTTCCTGTTTTCAGGTTTGTCAGGAGCTTCAAGAAGATAGGCTGTAGCATTATGTAGCTTTTCAAAGATGACTGCTCTTCTTTTTACTTCAGGTTGTGCTGCTGCAATAGGATCTGCTGGTTCTGCCATGATATAAATACACAAGCTGCACAAAGTATTTGTTAAGTAACAAACAGAAAACTTCAAGTGTCTAAACAAAAACTTTCTAAGTATAGACTTCATGCGACAATAAGGAAAGTGTACTGTTCATACGACAATTCTAATATGACAAATATAAATCACGGATTGAAAAATGTTTAACAAATATTAATCCGTGAGTGCTATTGTCGTAGTACTGTTCATACGACAATGATAATACGACAAATAGAAATCACGAAATAAAATTTGTTGAACAAAAATAATCCGTGAATAATATTGTCGTAGTACTGTTCATCCGTGATTATGTACTGTTCATGCGAGAATGTATAATTGTCGAAAAGTCTTGGTCAAACAAGTCAAAGGTCAATTCAAAATATTCACGGAGCACTGTTCATGCGTGAATATAGTATTCACGCAAAAACCCTAAACACTGTTCATCCGTCAATGAATTGTCGGACAAAGCAGATTCAGGCACTGTTCATGAACAGTGTTTTGAATACAAAAACGACGATTAAACAATATATACAAGGAGATAATGGACGAAATTTATACCAATCGAAGCGTAAGAGAAAGGCGAACACTTCTATCGGAATAGAATCACGTAATATGCAGAAATCAGAAGAAAAGTGCGTCGGTCTGCGTTTGTCGGAGTTCTCTTGTATTGTCGGATATTTTGTTTTGACGGAGAAAAATGAGAGAGTGAAGGTTTTTTCAAAATTTGAAATGTATATATACCTTTTTCTCCTTATTTTTCTTCCGTAAATTAATATCCAAAAATACAATTATAAAACATTTTGATCAAATCAACTATACTTTGGATAATATGCAAAACTAAAAAAAAATTAAAATAAAAAAAATATATATATAAAAAAATCTTTAAAATGAATATTTACAAACAAAAATAAATGCAAAATATTTTTGTTGGGGTAAATCTCATGAGTTGGGATCATATTGGGATAAATGAATGTATTATAATTTTTATTGTTCAGAAATGAAAGTCTATTTTGATTGTTAGTATATTTAACCTCTTTAAATTTACTTAGCATTAATAAAACATATTTTCTAATAATCATTCTACATGTGATTATTGGTATTTAGTGTTAGTCTTAAACACTCTTGCATTTATAAATCTTAAATTTTATTATTAGCATGCATATTACTTTATATAATCTAAATAAAAATATATTTTCAAATTCATAATATATTAATATTTTCATATGAAGGGTGAGAATATGATGATATCTTTAAAAGTACATACATATGTTGGAATGACACTTAGTCACATATGTCATACCCCGGGTTGGACTTATAAACAGTATCACAGGTCTATACATCGTATAACAAAGTGATAGAGTTTATTTGATTTTGTTATATGAATCTTTTGGAAGATTTACATGTCCATTTGTAAAAATATATTTAAACTAAGGTCTGTACTCAGTACAACAAATATTCAAATATATTTTCCCAGATATCATAATATAAAGACCCTAAATCATGAATCATAATATACTAATCCTTCAAAATTTAAGACATTTTATCATCATTTTGATAACATTTTGATTGTCATATATTAATATTTTGGATTATGTAAAAATAATATGCACATATTTTTAACATTTCTTAGACAAGGTAGTATAAATGCAAAAATACCTACCAATATTTCACATATAAAATAAATTAGTAGAAAATTTGGTTTAAAAATGCTATGTAAACCTACTAACACATCAAATATAGTACTTATCATTTCTTTATTATTTATTTAGTAATACATTTCCCAATGTTCTATCATTTCCTAACTTTTTACACAAAATCTCCCCCGATTTTTTATTTTAAAATGTTTTTGGAGTTTTATGATTTTTCTGATGTTTTTGGATTTTTTATTTTTATAAAAGAAAACAACAAACAACAAACAGAAATATAACTTAAAGATCCAAAGTTTACTTAATTTGATCCAAATGTTTCATGCCGAGCATAGAAATGAGTTCCTCAAAACACATGCTCTGATACCACTTTGATGTGCCGTAGATCACCGAAACACGATTAGAATTCAAGTGTTAGTGCGGAAGTCAAACACTTGATCAACGTATGAACGAGAACAAATTAAAACAAGAAGTAATTGAGTCAAAAGCTAATGTATTGATCAACAAATCAGAGAGAACATATTACAAAAGACATTCAAAGACTGATCAGAAAGTATTATCAAAAAGGTTCTTAAAATCGTCTATCTAAAGTCTATTTATAGACTACCTGACTTACCTTATGCGACAATCATCAAAATGATTTGACCTGGTCAAACCGACAATAACACATTCACGCACACTGTACATGCGATAATACCTATTCACGCACTAATCCTATTGTCGCATTCAGTAATACTTAGACACTTAGACAAAATACTTAGACAAAAACGAAAATAATCAAGTCTTGGACATATTTGTATCAACAACCATATCTGCAAACCAAGGATCATCAGTGAATTGCGAGCCTTGCATTGATTCTCCTAAACTCATTAATTGTTCTTCTGGAAATCGATCTCTAATATCTCTTTCTGCAAGTTGTTCCATCAACGGATTTTCGAGTCGACTTAAATGATCTGCGGCGACATTTTCTGCTCCCTTCTTATCTTTTATCTCGATATCGAATTCTTGTAGGAGTAGAATCCATCGTAGCAATCTGGGTTTTGCGTCTTACTTTTTGAAGAGGTATTTTAGAGCGGAGCGATCCATGTACACTATCGTTTTGGACAATATTAAATAGGATCAGAATTTATCAAAGGCAAATACTATGGCTAGCAGCTCCTTTTCAATTATTGTGTAGTTTTCTTGAGCGTCTGTTAGCATTTTGCTGGCGTAGTAGATTGGTCGGAAGTGATTAACCTTCCTTTGTCTGAGAACTGCCCCTACTGTGAAGTCTCTAGCGTCACACATGATTTCAAATGGTAGACTCCAATCTGGAATAACCATGATTGGTGCATTGGTTAGCTCTTTCTTTAGGTTGTTGAAGGCCTTCATACAATTTTCGTCAAACACAAACTTGATGTCCTTTCCTAAAAGGTGAGTGATAGGTCGAGAGATCTTTGAGAAGTCCTTGATAAAATGGCGGTAGAATCCAGCGTGTCCTAAAAAACTCCGAATGGCTTTGACGTTGGTTGGTTAAGTTTAGTAATGGTTTTGACTTTGGCTTTGTCTACTTCAATTCCTGACTTTGATATCCTATGTCCTAAAACTATTCATTCTTTCACCATAAAATGACATTTTTACCAATTCAAGACGAGATTCGATTCTTCACATTTGGAGAGCATTATGTCGAGGTTTGATAAGCATGATGCGAAGGAGTCTCAAAAGACCGAGAAGTCATCCATAAAGACTTCCATGCATCGATCGATCATGTCGTGGAAGATTGCAACCATGCATCTCTGAAATATTGCAGGTGTGTTGCATAACCCAAATGGCATTTGTCGATAGGCGAGTGTTCCATACGGGCATGTGAATGTTGTCTTCTCTTGGTCCTTCGGGTCGAGCGGGATTTGGAAATACCCGAAGAATCCGTCAAGGAAATAGTAGAATTCGTTCCCTGATAATCTTTCGAGCATTTGGTCAATAAATGGAAGTGGCAAGTGATCCTTATGAGTTGCTTCGTTTAATTTCCGATAATCGATGCAAACTCTCCAACCGTTAACAGTACGAGTTGGTATAAGTTCATTGTCTTCGTTTGTAATGATCGTCATTCCTCCTTTTTTTGGAACTACTTGAACAGGGCTAACCCAAGGTGAATCAAAAATTGGATAGATCAATCTAGCATCCAAGAGTTTGATAACTTCTGGTTTGACCACGTCTTGAATCTTAGGATTCACTCTCCTATGCCTTTGCACGGATGGTTTGAAATCGTTTTCCATGAGGATCTTGTGGGTGCAGTAGTTTGGACTGATTCCTTGTATATCAGAAATTTTCCACGCGATTGCTTTCTTGTGTGATTTCAGAACATCAATTAGTTGAGCTTTCTCTTCGGGTTCTAACTCCTTTGAGATTATTACTGGGAGCTGTGAAGTTCCTTGGAGGTAAGCGTACTCAAGGTGAGGTGGTAATTCTTTCAATTCTAGGGTTGGTGGTTCTTCAATAGACGGCTTCATTCTAGCTATCTCGTCTCTATTTAGTTTCTCGTACTCTTCTTGGAATGGTATTTCGTCAATCTCGGGCTCAGCTGTGGAGATTGATGCTATTTCGACCCATTTGGTTTGGTTTGAAAATTCGTTCTTCTTTAGCTCGTATTTGTTGACTGCTGATGAGGATATTTCATCATTTCGAGTGAGAAGAATCCCTCCGTTGTCGGTGAACTGGAATTCTTGAAATTGAGCGGTTGAAGGTTGGATTATGGTGATTTCGGGATTTGGTAGTGATATGGGTTGGTTGGTTGGTTGTGGTTTAATTACGGGTGTTTCCATACTCATTCCTTTGAATGAATCTAGGATCTCTTTAATTGAAGGAAATGGGTTTGGTTTGGTCCCTTCTCTTTTTAGCCAAGGTATCGGTGTACCGCATCCTAATGGAACAACGATTGTTTTGCCATTAGTGCAAGAGGATTTCTTTTCAAGCAGGGGAGATAGTAGCTCTTCGGATGTTGTTGGTGAAGTGATTGTGGAGTGCATCCCAGGGTCTTCATTGTATAGCCTCCGAACGGTGACTACCGTGTTGGGTATTGGATCCCGGCTGGATATTGCCAATACTTCGTGGAGATGTTCATCAAAAATGTCATGCATGGTATCACACAAACCAAGGTCGTCTTCCAGAGGTTGCTTCATTAATCGATTGACATTAAAGGTGACCTCCTCCGTCCCCACTCTCAGTTTTAAAGATTTTTCGTTTACATTGATCACAGCATTGGCAGTGTTTAAGAAAGGTCTGCCAAGGATGAGCGGGACATAGGTGTCTTCCTCTATATCCATGACAATGAAGTCTACCGGAAAGATGAACTTATCGACTTTTACCATGACATCTTCAGCAGTCCCTCGAGGGAGTTTAACTGATCTGTCTGCTAATTGAATGGTCATACGAGGAGGTAATTGGTTATCTAATCCTAATTTCTTGTAGAGGGGATAAGGCATAAGATTAACATTAGCTCTAGGTCGGCTAAGGCATTACTGATTTGAATACCTTGGAGAAAACAAGGTATGGTAAAGCGTCCAGTATCGCCTAGTTTAGGTGGAAGACCATACTGCACAATCAAAGAACATTCAGCATCCAAGGGTAAACTAACTATTTGCCTAAGCTTTTCTTTGTTTGAAAGGAGTTCTTTAAAGAATTTGGCACATGAAGGCATTTTTACTAAAGCATCTAATAATTTATCATTTAAGTGTAGGCTTTTAAACATTTCCAGATATTTTCCGAATTTGGCTTCTTGCTTTTCCTTTTTAAGTCTTCCAGGATAAGGTATTCTTGTACGAGGTACATTATCCTGAGTTTGGGCTGGTGATGGGTCAATTGACTCATGTTCACTAGGTATAGGTGTAGGAAAAGAAGTGTTTTCGGGGGTGTTATCTGGTGGTGGTGGATCAACTTTGGTTACTTTTCCTCCTCTTGTCACGATTAGCACATCGTCACTTGGTGGATTAGTGCTTTCCTCAATAAAACTTAAGTTTTTCAAAATGGATTCCATGTTAGAGATTAATTTTTCTGAAATTTTTATCATGGCGTCAATGTTATCTTGAAATCCGGTTACCTTTTGTTTATAAGGTCTTGTTCAAGCATAAAAACTGGCAAAAGTAATTTTGAGGAAAATAAGTGGCTTGTGGGGGAAGAATTATCCAAAAGTTGGGTCCAATCAGGATAAGGTGTTGACATGGTTGGTTAAAAAGTAAGTAAAGCTAATCTAATCTAATCCTAAAGGAAAGAAATGTAACTTATGATTGATGTTAATCTTTCAAAAGGATCGCTAAATACTAAAGTTGCTAAGCTCCTAAAATCGGTCGCCGACGCTCCCCGGCAGCGGCGTCAAAAACTTGTTGCACTGCACACCGGTCGTTGGAATTTCTAATGGAGATGCAGCACAGCAGTGGGTTTTTTAATTTGTAAGGTTGGGGCCTAGGGTTACTACAATTGCTAATCTAAGGGCTAGCAAAAGATAAGTATGACCTAGATTCGTTCTTCAAAGCGTGACAAATTTAAACTAGGAGGGTTTAGGAACTTTTATGAACTTAGCTGAGGCTCAGAAAGATGGTTTTGGTTTTGGGTTTTTCTAAATTAATATTAAATTTAAGATAAACTAAAAGGGTGGAGGTTACTTCGGGCGTTCAGCAATTAAAGCGATTGTCTACTATGAAGTGGTTTAGGTGAAGTTAAATAAGAGGAGTTCTAACGAGGATAAATTTGTAGGTTAATGTGAGCTATTCTACAGTCCTTCTATTAGGCTAACGCGAATGTGTCCACAATCAGGCAAATAGAATGTCACATGGGTTGCAGAATATATTAAAACATGCACCGAAAGTTCTCTCAAATGCATGTCCATATTATCCAACAGTTAATCTCAATTCCTATTCCCCAATCTCGGTCATCAGAGACGTCTGAATCATGGCACAGTTTGTTGAATAAACAATCTTGTAAACGGGTTTTACCCTCGCCAGAACAGGTTGGAATAACCGGTCTAGACGGTTGGATAACATGTCATCACTTATTCATACAAATTATCAACATTACTCAAGTATGCAAGAAAACAGGGATGATTTATACTAAGAATAGAAACCTAAGTAACACGTTTGTTAATCGATTCATAACATGACTACCTTCGGTCGTTCTCGACTTCCATACATTTGTACTCAGCCATAAGCGTTTCCAGTACTATATCAAAGAACAGTCGAATAGGGGCTGTCACATTATTTCACGATGATTAAGGCTAAATATATTTTATTATCATGAAAATCCTAAGGCAACAATCAAACAAGAACATGCAATAAGACAATCAAGGTAATGGTTCAATTTGAGCATACCAAGGTGTTATCTAAGTTGAGGATATTCCGAAAGTTGTCTCAAAAATATCGTCTGTTTAAATTAAATCTTAATCTACCTCTATTCCCATGTTCCGTGTCTCTTAGATCCTTGTGTGGTTCAGAGAATACCGGCCATGTCGAGCTCAATGATTCAATCTAACATAGTATAACTAAGTGACCTATACCCTATGAGTTAGCTACGTTCATTTTTGGATAAGGTTTTAGTCATAACATGAGTTGGGCAGATAAACGATAAAGATTCAATTCCTACATCTATTTAGAATATAAAGCATCCGCAATCTCATGACATACAATACAATCACATATTCAAACTTTTCCTAAACGACTATCATAGCAGACAATTGAGTTATTTAGTTAATCATGGTAATTCTAGCATGCATATTTAAATTTATTAAAGAAAGAATGAACATATTAAATATGGAAGATAGATTGACACCTGGAGAGAAGTACAATAACTCGTAGCTAAAATATACGTCCCGGAGTACCTCCGTACAAATCTTCATTGCTTAGTTAATTAGCTAGCCTAATTAACTAGGAAGAATTAAAAATTACAAAGAAATAAAAGTGTTTAAGTGAATGTGTGAAGACACTAAAAGATGATATTCAAGATTGCTCCAAATGAGGTCTAAGGAATGCTATTTATAGGGAAAGTATGGCTCACATTAGCATTCCTAGGCTCAGGTTAGAAAAAGTGCACCGGGTACGAAAATGTAGCGAAAGGTGGTGCACCGGGTACAGAAAAGTAGCGAAAGGTGGTGCACCGGGTACACACAAGGACGAAAAAGTGCAAAAGAGACGGGGGTAGGGGAGGCGGCACCGCCTGCCACCAGGCCGGTGGCGGCTGGTGGCTGGCCGGCGGCGGCTGGCTGCCACCCGCCCCGGTCCGTCGTCATTCACTGCGTTGCTTAATTCGTGCGTATCTTATTCGTTATGCGTCCGTTTTCATTGATTCTTTTTGAGTTGGATTCGTAATTCCAAAACGAAGAATTTTATGTAAAGATATCCCAAAAATATGTCTAATATCTCCAGATATTGCATACGGATCATTTGGATCTTCCGGCGGGCGTAGAATCTTCATTCTTTATCTGTTTTTGTTGATTCTTCTTCTGTTGGATTCGTAATTTGAAAACGAACATCTTGGATGAGATGGATGTTGATGATAGGCACTTTTGTCTTGAAATCTCATTTTGATGCCTTGAATCTTTAAACGTGTGTGGAATCTTCGTTTTTTATCCGTTTTGCTTGATTTTTATCGTGCTACCTTGTTTTGACCATCTTGGCATAATATTATTGATTTGTATTGGTTTTGAGTTTAAAATGCCATGAATCGTTCTAGAATGAGAGAGATATCGATAGTAAAAACAAGACTTTTTACGCGATATCAAGTATCCCACATTTAGAACTTGCTTGTCCTCAAGCAAATCTTCAGTAAAACTGTTTTTAAAAGTCTAGAAAGGGGACTTTGCATCCTGGAGAACTTCGATTCCTGCAGGCTAGTTAAAGAAAAGATTTAAGGCGGAGTTTTAACCTTCTGATGTTTTTCCAACCTGGTTCTAGCAAGCTCTCTTTTCAATCTTCATAAAGTAAGATGTACATGACTGGGATCCTCACAAGTGGTTACTCAATTCACTCAAGTGTATCGGGTTTCCTAATTTCTAATTCACTCAGGGGCCAGTCATGCAGCTCTTCCGTTATCATAGGCTTGGTCGAGGATCAGATCTACATTACTTAAATGAGGACGGTGCAAATTATCCCTAGACATTTATAAAAGGGTAGAAGTAGTATATATGGACGAAGGGTTTTGTAGTTGGTTTATTTGGGGTTTTTAATATAGCCTAAGAGTTGTCTGTGATGACTTATCTTTGGTGCTTGGTAGCGATTCTTCTTGGATTTTTCTCTCTTTGAGCCTTCTTTTGCAGCTTTTTCTTTCAAGTTTTCTTTTGATGAACCTTTACCTTGGCTTTAAATGATCCTTGGGCTTTTAGGTTTCTTCTGACAGCTTTGCTTTTGCTGAATTTCTTTTTCTTGGAGGTCCTTTTACGGATGATGCTCATCCTTTGGGGAACGCTCTGTACTTCTTATAATAATTCTTCTGACAAAACAGAAACTTAGGCTATGGCCAAAAAATGAAAGAATGGATTGGCTTTTGAAGTGAGTTTTTGAATGAAAAGGCTAAGGCTCAACATGTTTTCTGCTGATCTTCAATGCTGAAGGTTAGCATTGGTTAGGTTAGGTTTGAAAGCAAGGGTTTTATGAGAGGGTTTTTATCCTAAGGAAATGTCAAGGTCTTCTAGTTGCACCTTCGTCACGTATGATGCCCATTTTTGTAATCTCGAAATGTGTTTCTTGAACAAGTTCTGATTCTAGAGAGCATACACCAGCACACTCACAATCGAAAAGTGAAGCATTAAAGATGAATGCTTTTATATGGCTTAAGAATCCTCACTTAGTTTGGTGGTTTAGTGCCTAGTCATGCGATTGCTTGCCTCGAAACAGAGCTTGAAAAATCCTCAAAAGGTTTTTCCCGACATTATCTACTTTCAAAGCCTTGGAACTTCTGTTGACCGAAAATACAGGAAATACCCCTTTTTGGCTTTGAAAATTTTGAAAATTTTGAAATTTTACTGAAAACATGACTTTAGTAGTGAATACTACTGTCATTCCACACTTAGGTTTTTGAACGTTGGTCAATCTTTCGAAGTTATACTCACTCTTGTGAGACATAAACCCACACTTAGAGTTTTACTTAGAATTTTAGTGTGTTTTAATCAAGCAAAACAAGGTTAGAAGAGATACTCCCTTGGGCTGCGTGTAACCAGGCTCATAAAAGTGAACTCGTTCAATAATTCCTACATCAATTTCTGCGTAATAAACATCCTTCACAAACATCAATACACGTTAATATTAAACACCAATAATCCTTGTTAATACTAAACACAAATAACTACTAGAAACTAATCCATGTCAGCAGAGAGCGTCTCCCAATCGGTGAAGTCATCATCCACGAAGATCGTGTTTTCAACGACCGATGTGGGTGATGATGACTCCTCGATAGTGTTGACTGGAGATGCGGTACCATCCTCTGGATCCTGAATCCAAGCATCTAGTGCAGCAGCCTCCTCCTCTAGCGGGTCCATAAAAGTAGGGTGGTCCTGCGCAGTCATGCTGCAAGGTGGAAATAAGTCCCACGGTGGAATGTGCGGAGCGGGATCAGGTCCCATCTGAAAGGGGCACACAGGTGTGGAGGGGAAGCCCAGAGCAGTGTGGATCTCAGCGATGGCACTGTGCTGGACCTCAAGGGCCCTTAGTATAGACCATGTGACAGGTTTGCAGTAGTAACTCCATGCTCAAAGATGGTTACTCTGGAGTTCCCTGCGGTCTGTCCCTCTAGTTGGGGAGATGAAGGTAACCTAGCGTGGGTGGAGCACAGAAGAAATATCTCCTGAACCGTCACCTCCACCAAGTCTGCCAAGATCTCATCCAAGCTAGGAGGTGGTGACTGGGATCCTCTGATAGTCCTCATGCTACTGCCCGATGATGAACTCCGGGAGTGATACAGGGCATGTGAGTGTCTCTGTCATGGTATGTCTGACTGTGAACTCATCCTGTAAAATACAAAAGGTTAATGGCCCTGGACTAATCATTAGTCTTTCATGAAGAGAGAACTGCATAAAATGGATTAAATTGAGAACAATAAAATTAAACTAATTCTGAAAACGTAAGATAGGCTTGGGGTGCCTCCTAAGAGCGCTTTGTTTATCGAGTCTCGTAGCTTGACTCTGTTATTCTATCAGGGCTGTCCGTAACCATAGACTTCCTCGGATGGGGACAAGTAGGATTCAAGTGGGGGATGTTTGATGAACACCAAAATGTACTAAATTATATTACTAATTACCCCTTTGTTTAATTAAATTCTTATGCATTTTGTGTGAATAAGATACTCAATTCGTTCATATTTGCATTTAGGAATTATTTGGACCTTAAATTGGAAAAGAAGCAGAAAATGAGTCATTATTGAAGAAAAGGAGGTGAAAAGTTTAAAGTTTGAAGATTGGAGGTCGTGGAGCTGAAAAGTTACATTTTTCAATCCATACGGCGTATGGATGTCCATACGGCGTATGGATTGAGTGAGCCGGGCCGTCAGAGTACGCGGGTTGGATCCATGGGCTTTTCAATCCATACGGCGTATGGATGTCCATACGGCGTATGGATTGCGTCGACAAAAACCCTAAATCACTCATTTTGCTCTCATTTTTTGGGTATCACTTACACTTTTCTCCAGTCTTTTTTATCTCAATAAAAACTTTAATTCCAGAGAGTTTTGAAGGAAGAAAGAAAGAAGACTTGAAGGTTTTTGTTCATTCAATCATTATTTCAACTTTTCAGTTCGAATACATTACCTCTTTTCATTTAATTATGATTATTACTTTGATTTCGATTCTGATTTTTTGTTATAATATGAGTGGCTAAGCTTTTAATACAATTGTTTAGATGATAATACTCAGATGATGATTTGATTATTGTATTGCGGATTTATATTTGATTTTATGAATGTTTACATGTTTACTTGATGATCCATGTTTAATTATTGATTATTGATGATAACCTAGCGTGATGATCTATTTATTTATGATTGAGTTCTTTATTGATTGATCATTATTGATGATTGTTAATTTTAATTGACGATTATCACTAAATAGATTGAGTTTGATAGGCTAGGGTTAATTATGATTAATAATTGGTAATGAATGTGATAGCTATTGATTAGTTATAAAATTTGTTGATTCAAGTTGCAAAAGTAAATCATATAAACAGTGTAGTTTTAATTCATAATACAATTTGGTGGATAACGTTAAATTGAACTGTTAACGGGTTGAAAACAACTTTATATCTTTCTTGATTGTGTTTAATCAATTAATCTTGTAAGGGTAATTGATACATCTGTTATGTCACAATAAAATCCATATATTAGCGATTCAATAAAATGATAATTAGATTCTGAGGAAAATAATCTAAACAATTGTGTTTCTTTTATCATTTGAATTAAATATTTTATTTAAATAATTATTTTATCATTTCTTTATTTTTTAGTTAAGTTTTATTTAATAAATCAATTCTCATAATTATTTGTCAATTATTCGAACGGAACTCAAACGTTCCCCCTTCTTTAAATTGCTATAAATAATTGTATAAATTTCCATTTTATTTGAATTGACATCCGTACTTGTGTTCGACTCGGACTTATCAGGCTATACTATATTACGATCAGGTATTCTTGCCTGTGTTGTGTATAGTAAGTAGGTATTCCCATTTATAAAACTAAAGCCCCGTTTACATGACATCAAGTTTTTGGCACCGTTGCCGGGGAACGATTTGTTTTGATTCAATAAATTGGAGTTTGTTTAGTTGTTACTTGTCTATTTATTTAGTAGCTGTTAGCTTTGTTTCAACTTTTATCTATTAGGGTACTATTGTGAATATTAATTTGAGTTGTTCTGTTAGGGTTGTCAGAGTTGCTTGTTCTACTGACTTTATAAGTTATTTGCAGGAAGTTTATGACCCGAACAACGGAACCCGACCCAACCGATCCTTTCGAAGAACCCGAACGCATATTTCATCAAAGAAGACACGCTGCTTCCGCACCTCCTAACTCGCCGTTAATTAACGCTTTTCTTTTCGATGATTTCGAGGTTTTTACCAATAACCTTTTCACCCCACGAACCCATAACTACTATTCGTATTTAGAAAGCGATTTCGGGGAGTATTTACAATTCCTTTTTAGCGATCAATCAGATTCAGATAACATAATGGCAGAAGATATCGCTAACATGACTTTAGAGCAGTACTCTAGCAGAATGCACACAGATCTTGGGACAGGAGTTGTGAGGCCCGCTATTGCACGAGAAGTGGAGTTCGAAATCAAGGGACAGTTTCTCAAGGAGCTTAGAGAGACTCCTTTTAGAGGAGAAGATTTGAAAGATGCTAACGAGCAAGTTGAGAAGGTACTGGACATTGCCGATATGTTTAATGTTCCCAACGTCACACGCGATCAAGTCATGCTCCGAGTGTTTCCGATAACACTTAAGGGAGCTACAAAATGATGGATTTCAAATGAACCTGTCGGATCCATCACCACTTGGGAAGATCTTCCCATGAAGTTCCTCAAGATGTATTGCCCACCGTTCAAGACGTCAAAGATGATCGACGACATTCAAAATTTCAAGCAAGACATCGATGAGTCGCTTCATCAAGCATGGGAAAGGTACAAGGACTTGATTCATAAGTGTCCACAACACGATCTAAATGACCAACAAATCGTTATGGTATTCTACAAAGGAGTAGATCGTGCTACGAGACAGCAACTTGATGCTCAAGGATCTATTCCAAAGAAGATTCCTAGGGAAGCTTTGGATGCCATTCGTGATCAAGCCAAGCATTCTCAACTTTGGGATGATGGCACCTCTAGGAGAAAAAGGTTAGTAAGCAATGATTATGGTCTCGCTGCCATTACTGCTAAGCTTGACAGTATGGGAAGAGACATAAAAAAGGTAACTGAGACTGTTCATGCAATCCAATTAGGATGCGACAACTGTGGAGGAACGCATTTGGTAAAGGATTGTCCTGAGATGGAGTCCGGAGAAGCCAAGGAGGAAGTTAAATTCGAAGAAGCTCAAGGAAATTGCCACCAAGGTGGTGGAACCTTTTTTCGAAGGCCATATCAAGATGGAGGCCGCCAATTTCGTCAAACTCAGCCTGGTCTTTTCACCAAGGATCAACCGGCTGCATCAGTTCCTTAAAAGCAAACCAATTTAGAAGAGCTGATGGGAAAATTTCTAGCCACTAATGAGAAATTCATTGCTAGTTCTGGACAACGGATGGATACTATGGAAGCATTAGTGAGAAATCAAGGAGCTGCCATTAAGCAGATTGAAGGAAACATTTCCAACATTGCTAAAGTTCTCCAAAAGAGATTTCCTGGAACTCTTCCCGGATTCACTGAAACCAATCCACATGATCAGGCGAAAGCTGTAACTACCAGAAGTGGAAAGGGTTATGAAGATCCCATAGTCAAGAAGAAACTTGTATCTTACCCCCTACCTGAGAAAGAGAAGGAAGTGGAAGTTGTTGAAGGTCCTAAGTTGGACACCGAGGCTGATCAAATTGCTAGAGATAAGCAATACGCTAAGAATCATGCGTCGGCACCTCCCTATACAGCAGCTTTGAAAAGAGGAAAGGATGAAGCTCAATACCACCAGTTTCTCGAGAATCTCAAAAAACTCCATATACACATTCCGTTCATGGAAGCAATTGCTCAAATGCCAAAATATGCAAAATACTTGAAGGAATTGTTGACCAACAAGAGCAAGCTAATGGAGGCAACCACAGTAACGATGAATGAGAGATGCTCAGCGGTGATGCGAAACAAACTTCCACCAAAGATGAAAGACCCTGGGAGTATTACTCTTCCTTGTCTTATTGGTAGTTTGGATATAACTAATGCACTGGCTGACTTAGGAGCAAGCATATCAATAATGCCTTATACTATGTATGCTAGACTCAAGTTAGGGGAACCAAAGCCAATTAGAATGTGCATTGAGTTAGCGGATAGGTCAGTGCAATATCCTAACGGAATGATAGAGAATGTGTTGGTCAAGGTGGATAAGTTTGTTTTCCCTTGTGATTTTGTTATTCTCGACATGGTTGAAGATTCAAGGGTACCTATCATCTTGGGAAGACCTTTTCTTGCCACAGCGAGGGCATTAGTTGATGTTTTTGATCGAAAGATCACCTTGAGAGTAGGAGATGACGAGGTAGTGTTTGATGTTAACAAGTCAATGCAGTATCCTGCTATAGTTGATGATACTTGTTACTTTGTTAGTACTAAAGAAATGACCGATGATGATGAATTTCTACAAAGTCTCATGGAAGATGAAGATCTTGATCCCATGATTCTTGAAGGATGGGCAGGAAGTTTAGAAGCAATACGTGATATTGAAGAATTCGATAAATTGCTCAAGGATATAGAGACAATGTGTGATGAGGAATTAGAAAGTGAAGAAGATAAGATGATAGAGAGTGAAGAGTCGGACTTGACTGATGGCATTTTAATAAAGAAGGAGACTCGCATCACTATGCATGGGATTCCTTGCTCGAGAGAAGAAATTTTGGCAGTAAAATCTTCATTTGAAAAACCACCAAGGTTAGAATTGAAGGATCTAGTCGGACCTACCAATTATCATTTCATCTAAGATGTCTGTTGACGAGAAGAAAAGTTTGTTGAAAGACTTAAAGGAGCACAAGAGGGCTATAGCTTGGACGATAAATGATATCAAGGGAATAAGTCCTGCGTACTGCACTCATAAGATCCTTATGGAATCTGACTTTAAGCCTGTGGTGCAACCTTTGAGGCAATTGAATCCCAAGGTGACGGATGTGGTACGAAAAGAAATAATCAAGTTATTAGACTCGGGATTAATATATCCAAATTCCGATAGTCCCTGGGTGATCCCCATACATGTTGTACCCAAGAAGGGAGGTATGACTGTAGTTGCTAATGAAAAGAATGAACTTATTCCCACCAGAACTGTTATCGGATGGAGGGTCTGTATTGATTATAGGAAGCTGAATGATGCTACGCGCAAGGATCATTTTCCCTTGTCGTTCATTGATCAGATGCTCGAACGCTTAGCCGGAAAAGAATACTATTGCTTTTTAGACGGTTTTTCTGGGTACTTCCAAATTCCGATAGATGCAAACGATCAAGACAAGACCACATTTACATGCCCATTCAGAACTTTTGCTTATCGAAGAATGCCTTTTGGTTTGTGAAATGCACCCGCAACATTTCAGCGATGCATGATGGCTATTTTTGATGGCATGGTGGAGGATAGTATGGAGATATTCATGGACGATTTCTCCGTGTTCGGAAATTCTTTTGATAAGTGTTTAGCAAATCTGAAGAAGATGTTGCAAAGGTGCGCGAGTTCGAATCTTTTTCTTAATTGGGAGAAGTGCCATTTTATGGTACGTGAAGGAATCGTTTTAGGACACAAGATTTCAAGTGTTGGTATTGAAGTAGATCAAGCCAAAATTAAGGCCATAGCAAAGCTACCGCGTCCAACAAATGTTAAGGGAATACGAAGTTTCCTAGGACATGCTGGGTTCTATAGAAGATTCATAAAAGATTTTTCTAAGATAGCGCACCCAATGAACAAGTTACTGGAGAAGGAAGCTAAGTTTGAGTTTTCTAAGGAATGCCAAGATGCATTCAATTTGTTAAAGGAGAAGTTGGTAACCGCACCGATCATGATTAGTCCAAATTGGAATCTCCCATTTGAATTGATGTGTGATGCCAGCGACTATGCGGTTGGAGCAGTTTTGGGACAAAGGGTTGATAAGAAGTTTTAACCAATCTATTACGCAAGCAAGACCTTAACTAACGCACAGGAGAATTACACTACGACCGAGAAGGAATTGCTTGCCGTTGTTTTTGCGTTTGACAAATTCCGCTCCTACTTGGTTCTGTCGAAAACGATAGTTTTTACCGATCATTCCGCATTGAGATACCTGTTTAGTAAGCAAGATGCGAAGCCAAGGTTGTTGCGATGGATTTTGTTACTGCAAGAGTTTGATATAGAGATTCGAGACAAGAAAGGAGCTGAAAATTTAGCTGCTGACCATTTGTCACGATTAGAAAATCCAGAGCTGGATAAGTTAGATGAATCGGAAATTCAGGATAAATTTCCTGATGAAAGTTTGTTGAAGGCAACTTTGAATGAATTTCCATGGTTCGCCGATATTGCAAACTTCCTAGTACAAACACTCTTCCGTCTGGATTGGATTTCAACCAAAGAAAGAGATTTTTCTCATCTTTACGATATTACATCTGGGAAGACCCGTACTTGTTCAGACAGTGTGCTGATGGAATTGTTCGTAGATGTGTATGTGGAGAGGAATGCGACATAATTTTAGAGCACTGTCATGATGGTCCGGCTAGAGGACATCATGGTCCTAATTATACTGCAAGAAAGGTATTTGAGGCAGGTTTTTACTGGCCAACAGTTTATAAGGACGCATTCAAGTATGTGGAGGAGTGTGATGCCTGTCAACGTACTGGGAGAATTTCTAAGAGAGATGAAATGTTGCAAAATCCAATAATGGTAAGTGAGATTTTTGATGTCTGGAGGATAGATTTTATGGGCCCGTTTCCACATGGTAATTGATTTAAATATATTATTGTGGCTGTCGATTATGTTTCTAAGTGGGTCGAAGCCAAAGCTTTACCCACAAATGATGCTAGAGTTGTGGTGAAATTTCTTAAGCAGTTGTTTTCGCGTTTTGGAGCACCGAAAGCTTTAATTAGTGATCGGGGGACGCATTTCACAAATGCTCAGTTGGAAAAAGTGTTGTGGAAGTATGGAGTAAATCACAAGTTTTCAATTGCTTATCATCCACAGACAAGTGGTCAAGTGGAAGTGACAAATAGAGGGTTGAAGCGTATTTTAGAACGTTTAGTTGAAGGAAACCCTAAGAATTAGTCGTATAAGTTGGATGATGCATTATGGGCGGCACGAACAGCTTTTAAGTCATCAATTGGAACAACCCCTTATCGTCTTGTTTATGGGAAGGCTTGTCACTTGCCTTTTGAGTTGGAGCATAAGGCATACTGGGCTATAAAGCAGTGAAATCTTGATGATCAGTTAGCTGGAAAAAAGAGAATGGCATAGCTAAATGAGTTGGATGAGTTAAGGGTGCATGCCTATGACAATTCATGACTGTTCAAGGAGCGAACAAAGAAATGGAATGATATTCGTCTTAAGTCGAATCATACATTTGAGAAAGGTGATAAGGTTCTATTGTATAGTTCTACGTTACATCTTTTTCCAGGAAAGTTGAAGACACGCTGGACAGGACCCTTTGTGGTCGAGAAAGTTTATCCTTTTGGTGTTGTTGATCTGCAAGGCTATTCTGGAAAATCCTGCAAGGTAAATGGAAGTCGGTTGAAGAAGTACTATGGTGATGTAAGGGACTCCAAGCGTGATTTGGAGATGAATTTGAGTTAAGATAAGGAGCAGAGTGTCGAGCTTACCGACGTTATAAACAAAAGCGCTTTCGGGAGACAACCCGTTACTTTGTTTTTCTTGTTTTTATTTGCAGGCTTTAACTTTGTGGGTGTGTTCCCTGGAAACCCTCATGAGACTACAACTCGTCCACTCATGATGTTGAGAGGTTTAAAGGCTTGTTGCATGCGCTAAATGCAACTGTGTTGCCTACGGAAGTGTGCTGTTGTATAGTTTTGAAGCGTATCGGCCAGTAAGTTTTCTTCTAAGATCAAGGGAGTTTCTTTTCACTTCTTTTCTATTCCCCTTTTTTTTGTTTTCTTTTGCAACGAGGACATTGCATACTTTTAAGTGGGGGATGGGGGGGGGGGGGGGAAAGAAGTCTTTTTGTCCTTAAGATATGAATGGTAGATATTGGAAAAAAAAATTATAAGCTAAAGGGCATTCTACGTGTTAGTCATTTTTCAGCCCAAATTTTTCTTTTAAAATTGTATTCTGCGTAAAGTTTAGCGAATCTTGTAACATATTTTGGGAATTCAATGGATGAAATGAATCTAATTTTTAAATATTAGATAGTTCATTATATGATGTATCGATAGGCAATCTATTTGAAGGTTATTGAGCTATGAAGAAATTTAATACTTAAAGTAAGGATTTATCTTTGGAGGATCTTTAGCAAGGTATAACTTTAGTCCTAATTATTATATGATAGCGTGTTATAATCCATAATTTTGGGATCCTAATTATCTTCATTTGGGAATATACTGGGTGTTGACTCCTCTTTTGTACGTAAGTACAGAACTGGTTTCCGTCAGTATATTTGATAACAAAATAAGAAAGAAAGGAGTACAAGGGACTCATGAATTGAAAAACCAAAACCAAGTTATGTCGCTCTGTTGTACTGAGGTACAGACCTGTCACCAATGTCTTGGTTTGAAAAATGATGGATTTATTTGGATGTTCATTATTTGGAAAATTGTGACACGTTATTTATATGAGAGTATTTTGCTATTGAGAATCAAGGGTAAAGCCTGCCAGAATAATAAAAGTTGAGCTCAATTTCTGAAATTTAGATTGTTTAAGTGGTCAACAATATCGGTAATCTGAGTGAATTGTCTTTTATGTCTTATAATAATGTATTAGAAGTTGTTTCCCTTAGAGAGTTTCTTAATTGCTAAGCTTTAAGGTTGAATCGATTTTAAGATAGGAATTTGGTTTGTCGAGTGCTGTGAAGTATGTAAGTCCTTTTGCACTTTTGTTTGCCATTCATATTTAAAGTTTTAAGTTTTAGAATCGATAGTCTACTTGAGGGCAAGTAGGATTCAAGTGGGGGATGTTTGATGAACGCCAAAATGTACTAAATTATAGTACTAATTACCCCTTTGTTTAACTAAATTCTTATGCATTTTGTGTGAATAAGATACTCATTTCGTTCATATTTGCATTTAGGAATTATTTGGACCTTGAATTGGAAAAGAAGCAGAAAACAAGTCATTATTGAAGAAAAGGAGGTGAAAAGTTTAAAGTTTGAAGATTGGAGGTCGTGGAGCTGAAAAGTTACATTTTTCAATCCATACGGCATATGGATGTCCATAGGGTGTATGGATTGAGTGAGCTGGGCCGCCAGAGTACGCGGGTTGGATCCATGGGCTTTTCAATCCATACGGCGTATGGATGTCTATACGGCGTATGGATTGTGTCGACAGAAACCCTAAATAACTCATTTTGCTCTCATTTTTTGGGTATCACCTACACTTTTCTCCAGTCGTTTTTCTCTCAATAAAAACCCTAATTCCGGAGAGTTTTGAAGGAAGAAAGAAAGAAGAATTGAAGGATTTTGTTCATTCAATCATTATTTTGACTTTTCGGTTCGAATACATTACCTCTTTTCATTTAGTTATGATTATGACTTTGATTTCGATTCTGATTTTCTGTTAGAATATGAATGGCTAAGTTTTTAATACAATTGTTTAGATGATAATACTCAGATGATGATTTGATTATTGAATTGCGGATTTATATTTGATTTTATGAATGTTTAATTATTGATTATTGATGATAACCTAGCGTGATGATCTATTATTTATGATTGAGTTCTTTATTGATTGATCATTATTGATGATTGTTAATTTTAATTGATGATTATCACTAAATAGATTGAGTTTGATAGGCTAGGGTTAATTATGATTAATAATTGGTAATGAACGTAATAGCTATTAATTAGTTATAAACTTTGTTGATTCAAGTTGCAAAAGTAAATCATATAAACAGTGTAGTTTTAATTCATAATACAATTTGGTGGATAACGTTAAATTAAACTGTTAACGG
Source organism: Pseudognaphalium luteoalbum (assembly GCA_963422505.1). Taxonomy (NCBI): domain Eukaryota; kingdom Viridiplantae; phylum Streptophyta; class Magnoliopsida; order Asterales; family Asteraceae; genus Pseudognaphalium; species Pseudognaphalium luteoalbum. Next base: position 48,394,478 of record OY730197.1, read on the forward strand.
GTTGAAAACAACTTTATATCTTTCTTGATTGTGTTTAATCTATTAATCTTGTAAGGGTAATTGATACATTTGTTATGTCACAATAAAATCCATATATTAGCGATTCAATAAAATGATAATCAGATTCTGAGGAAAATAATCTAAACAATTGTGTTTCTTTTATCATTTGAATTAAATATTTTATTTAATTAATTATTTTATCATTTCTTTATTTTTCAGTTAAGTTTTATTTAATAAATCAATTCTCATAATTCTTTGCCAATTGTTCTAACGGAACTCAAACGTTCCCCTTTCTTTAAATTGCTCTAAATAATTGTATAAATTTCCATTTTATTTGAATTGACATCCGTTCCCTGTGTTCGACTCGGACTTATCAGGCTATACTATATTACGACCAGGTATTCTTGCCTGTGTTGTGTATAGTAAGCAGGTATTCCCATTTATAAAACTAAAGCCCCGTTTACACGACATCAAGTTTTTGGAGCCGCTGCCGGGGAACGGTTTGTTTTGATTCAATAAATTGGAGTTTGTTTACTTGTTACTTGTCTATCTATTTATTAGCTGTTAGCTTTGTTTCTACTTTTATCTATTAGGGTACTATTGTTCTGTTAGGGTTATCAGAGTTGCTTGTTCTGCTGACTTTATAAGTTATTTGCAGGAAGTTTATGACCCGAACAACGGAACCCGACCCTACCGATCCTTTCGAAGAACCCGAACGCATATTTCATCAAAGAAGACGCGCTGCTTCCCCACCTCCTAACTCGTCGTTAATTAACGCTTTTCTTGTCGGCGATTTCGAGGTTTTTACCAATAAACTTTTCACCCCACGAACCCGTAACTACTATTCGTATTTAGAAAGCGATTTTGGAGAGTATTTACAATTCCTTTTTAGCGATCAATAAGAACCAGATAACATAATGGCAGAAGATATCGCTAACATGACTTTAGAGCAGTACTCTAGCAGAATGCGCACAGATCTTGGGCCAAGAGTTGTGAGGCCCGCTATTGCGCGAGAAGTGGAGTTCGAAATCAAGGGACAGTTTCTCAAGGAGCTTAGAGAGACTCCTTTTAGAGGAGAAGATTCGGAAGATGCTAACGAGCATGTTGAGAAGGTACTGGAGATTGCCGATATGTTTAATGTTCCCAACGTCACACACGATCAAGTCATGCTCCGAGTGTTTCCGATAACACTTAAGGGAGCTGCAAAACGATGGATTTCAAATGATCCTGCCGGATCCATCACCACTTGGTAAGATCTTCGCACGAAGTTCCTCAAGATGTATTGCCCACCGTCCAAGACGTCAAAGATGATCGATGACATTCGAAATTTCAAGCAAGACATCGATGAGTCGCTTCATCAAGCATGGGAAAGGTACAAGGACTTGATGCATAAGTGTCCACAACACGATCTAAATGACCAACAAATAATTATGGTATTCTACAAAGGAGTGGATCGTGCTACGAGATAGCAACTTGATGCTCAAGGATCTATTCCAAAAAATATTCCTAGGGAAGCTTTGGAGGCCTAGCGTGATGAAGCCAAGCATTCTCAACTTTGGGATGATGGCACCTCTAGGAGAAAAAGGTCAGTAAGCAATGATGATGGTCTCGCCGCCATTACTGCTAAGCTTGACAGTATGGGAAGAGACATAAAGAAGGTAACTGAGACTGTTCATGCAATCCAAGTAGGATGCGACAACTGTGGAGGAACGCATTTGGTAAAGGATTGTCCTGAGATGGAGTCCGGAGAAGCCAAGGAGGAAGTTAAATTCAGAGAAGCTCAAGGAAATTACTGCCAAGGTGGTGTAACCTTTTTCCGAAGGCCATATCAAGATGGAGGCCGCCAATTTCGTCAAACTCAGCCTGGTCTTTTCACCAAGGATCAACCGGCTGCATCAGTTCCTGAAAAGCAAACCAATTTAGAAGAGCTGATGGGAAAATTTCTAGCCACTAATGAGAAATTCATTGCTAGTTCTGGACAACGGATGGATACTACGGAAGCATTAGTGAGAAATCAAGGAGCTGCCATTAAGCAGATTGAAGGAAACATTTCCAACATTGCTAAAGTTCTCCAAGAGAGATTTCCTGGAACTCTTCCTGGATTCACTGAAACCAATCCACGTGATTAGGCGAAAGCTGTAACTACCAGAAGTGGAAAGGGTTATGAAGATCCCATCGTCAAGAAGAAACATGTATCTTACCCACTACCTGAGAAAGAGAAGGAAGTGGAAGTTGTTGAAGGTCCTAAGGTGGACACTGAGGCTGATCAAATTGCTAGAGATAAGCAATACGCTAAGAATCATGCACCGGCACCTCCCTATCCAGCAGCTTTGAAAAGAGGAAAGGATGAAGCTCAATACCACCAGTTTCTCGAGAATCTTAAACAACTCCATATAAACATTCCGTTCATGGAAGCAATTGCTCAAATGCCAAAATATGAAAAATACTTGAAGGAATTGTTGACCAACAAGAGCAAGCAAATGGAGGCAACCACAGTAACGATGAACGAGAGATGCTCAACGGTGATGCAAAACAAACTTCCACCAAAGATGAAAGACCCTGGGAGTATTACTCTTCCTTGTCTTATTGGTAGTTTGGATATAACTAATGCACTGGCTAACTTAGGAGCAAGCATATCAATAATGCCTTATACTATGTATGTTAGACTCAAGTTAGGGGAACCAAAGCCAATCAGAATGTGCATTGAGTTAGCGGATAGGTCAGTGCAATATCCTAAAGGAATGATAGAGAATGTGTTGGTCAAGGTGGATAAGTTTGTTTTCCCTTGTGATTTTGTTATTCTCGACATGGTTGAAGATTCAAGGGTACCTATCATCTTGGGAAGACCTTTCCTTGTCACAGCGAGGGCATTAATTGATGTTTTTGATTGAAAGATCACCTTGAGAGTAGGAGATGAAGAGGTAGTGTTTGATGTTAACCAGTCAATGCAGTATCCTGCTGTAGTTGATGATACTTGTTACTTTGTTAGTACTAGAGAAATGACCGATGATGATGAATTTCTACAAAGTCTCATGGAAGATGAAGATCTTGATCCCATGATTCTTGAAGGATGGACAGGAAGTTTATAAGCAATACGTGATATTGAAGAATTTGATAAATTGCTCTCAAGGATATAGAGACCATGTGTGATGAGGAATTAGAAAGTGAAGAAGATAAGATGATAGAGAGTGAAGAGTCGGACTTGAATGATGGCATTTTAATAAAGAAGGAGACTCGCATTACTATGCATGGGATTCCTTGCTCGAGGGAAGAAATTTTGGCAGTAAAATCTTCATTTGAAGAACCACCAAGGTTAGAATTGAAGGATCTAGTCGGACCTACCAGTTATCATTTCATCTAAGCTGTGTGTTGACGAGAAGGAAAGTTTGTTGAAAGTCTTAAAGGAGCACAAGAGGGATATAGCTTGGACGATAAATGATATCAAGGGAATTAATCCTTCGTACTGCACTCATAAGATCCTTATGGAATCTGACTTTAAGCCTGTGGTGCAACCTTTGAGGCGATTGAATCCCAAGGTGACGGATGTGGTACGAAAAGAAATAATCAAGTTATTAGACTCGGGATTAATATATCCAATTTCCGATAGTTCCTGGGTGAGCCCCATACATGTTGTACCCAAGAAGGGAGGTATGACTGTAGTTGCTAATACCAGAACTGTTATCGGATGGAGGGTATGTATTGATTATAGGAAGCTGAATGATGCTACGCGCAAGGATCATTTTCCCTTGTCATTCATTGATCAGATGCTCGAACGCTTAGCCAGAAAAGAATACTATTGCTTTTTAGATGGTTTTTCTGGGTACTTCCAAATTTCGATAGATGCAAACGATCAAGACAAGACCACATTTACATGCCCATTCAGAACTTTTGCTTATCGAAGAATGCCTTTTGGTTTGTGAAATGCACCCGCAACATTTCAGCGTAGCATGATGGCTATTTTTGATGGCATGGTGGAGGATAATATGGAGATATTCATGGACGATTTCTTCGTGTTCGGAAATTCTTTTGATAAGTGTTTAGCAAATCTGAAGAAGATGTTGCAAAGGTGCGCGAGTTCGAATCTTTTTCTTAATTGGGAGAAGTGCCATTTTATGGTACGTGAAGGAATCGTTTAGGACACAAGATTTCAAGTGTTGGTATTGAAGTAGATCAAGCCAAAATTGAGGCCATAGCAAAGCTACCGCATCCAACAAATGTTAAGGGAATACGAAGTTTCCTAGGACATGCTGGGTTCTATAGAAGATTCATAAAAGATTTTTCTAAGATAGCGCACCCAATGAACAAGTTACTGGAGAAGGAAGCTAAGTTTGAGTTTTCTAAGGAATGCCAAGATGCATTCAATTTGTTAAAGGAGAAGTTGGTAACTGCACCGATCATGATTAGTCCAAATTGGAATCTCCCATTTGAATTGATGTGTGATGCCAGCGACTATGCGGTTGGAGCAGTTTTGGGACAAAGGGTTGATAAGAAGTTTTAACCAATCTATTACGCAAGCAAGACCTTAACTAACGCACAGGAGAATTACACTAAGACCGAGAAGGAATTGCTTGCCGTTGTTTTTGCGTTTGACAAATTCCGCTATTACTTGGTTCTGTCGAAAACGGTAGTTTTTACCGATCATTCCGCATTGAGATACCTGTTTAGTAAGCAAGATGCGAAGCCAAGGTTGTTGCGATGGATTTTGTTACTGCAAGAGTTTGATATAGAGATTCGAGACAAGAAAGAAGCTGAAAATTTGGCTGCTGACCATTTGTCACGATTAGAAAATCCAGAGCTGGATAAGTTAGATGAATCGGAAATTCAGGATAAATTTCCTGATGAAAGTTTGTTGAAGGCAACTTTGAATGAATTTCCATGGTTCGCCGATATTGCAAACTTCCTAGTTACTAACACTCTTCCATCTGGATTGGATTTCAACCAAAGAAAGAGATTTTTCTCATCTTTACGTTATTACTTCTGGGAAGACCCGTACTTGTTCAGACAGTGTGCTGATGGAATTGTCCGAAGGTGTGTAGCTGGAGAGGAATGCGACATAATTTTAGAGCACTATCATGATGGTCCGGCTAGAGGACATCATGGTCCTAATTATACTGCAAGAAAGGTATTTAAGGCAGGTTTTTACTGGCCAATAGTTTATAAGGACGCATTCAAGTATGTGAAGGAGTGTGATGCCTGTCAACGTACTGGGAGAATTTCTAAGAGAGATGAAATGTTGCAAAATCCAATAATGGTAAGTGAGATTTTTGATGTCCGAGGGATAGATTTTATGGACCCGTTTCCACCTAATAATGGAAATAAATATATTATTGTGGCTGTCAATTATGTTTCTAAGTGGGCCGAAGCCAAAGCATTACCCACAAATGATGCTAGAGTTGTGGTGAAATTTCTTAAGCAGTTGTTTTCGCATTTTGGAGAACCGAAAGCTTTAATTAGTGATCGGGGGACGCATTTCACAAATGCTCAGTTGGAAAAAGTGATGCGGAAGTATGGAGTAAATCACAAGTTTACGACTGCTTATCATCCGCAGATAAGTGGTCAAGTGGAAGTGACAAATAGAGGGTTGAAGCGTATTTTAGAACATTCAGTTGAAGGAAACCCTAAGAATTAGTCGTATAAGTTGGATGATGCATTATGGGCGGCACGAACAGCTTTTAAGTCATCAATTGGAACAACGCCTTATCGTCTTGTTTATGGGAAGGCTTTTCCCTTGCCTTTTGAGTTGGAGCATAAGGCATACTGGGCTCTAAAGCAGTGCAATCTTGATGATCAATTAGCTAGAAAAGAGAGAATGGCATAGCTAAATGAGTATGTGGAGAGGAATGCGACATAATTTTAGAGCACTGTCATGATGGTCCGGCTAGAGGACATCATGGTCCTAATTATACTGCAAGAAAGGTATTTGAGGCAGGTTTTTACTGGCCAACAGTTTATAAGGACGCATTCAAGTATGTGGAGGAGTGTGATGCCTGTCAACGTACTGGGAGAATTTCTAAGAGAGATGAAATGTTGCAAAATCCAATAATGGTAAGTGAGATTTTTGATGTCTGGAGGATAGATTTTATGGGCCCGTTTCCACATGGTAATTGATTTAAATATATTATTGTGGCTGTCGATTATGTTTCTAAGTGGGTCGAAGCCAAAGCTTTACCCACAAATGATGCTAGAGTTGTGGTGAAATTTCTTAAGCAGTTGTTTTCGCGTTTTGGAGCACCGAAAGCTTTAATTAGTGATCGGGGGACGCATTTCACAAATGCTCAGTTGGAAAAAGTGTTGTGGAAGTATGGAGTAAATCACAAGTTTTCAATTGCTTATCATCCACAGACAAGTGGTCAAGTGGAAGTGACAAATAGAGGGTTGAAGCGTATTTTAGAACGTTTAGTTGAAGGAAACCCTAAGAATTAGTCGTATAAGTTGGATGATGCATTATGGGCGGCACGAACAGCTTTTAAGTCATCAATTGGAACAACCCCTTATCGTCTTGTTTATGGGAAGGCTTGTCACTTGCCTTTTGAGTTGGAGCATAAGGCATACTGGGCTATAAAGCAGTGAAATCTTGATGATCAGTTAGCTGGAAAAAAGAGAATGGCATAGCTAAATGAGTTGGATGAGTTAAGGGTGCATGCCTATGACAATTCATGACTGTTCAAGGAGCGAACAAAGAAATGGCATGATGCTCGTCTTAAGTCGAATCATACATTTGAGAAAGGTGATAAGGTTCTATTGTATAGTTCTACGTTACATCTTTTTCCAGGAAAGTTGAAGACATGCTGGACAGGACCCTTTGTGGTCTAGAAAGTTTATCATTTTGGTGTTGTTGATTTGCAAGGCTATTCTGGAAAATCCTTCAAGGTAAATGGAAGTCGGTTGAAGAAGTACTATAGTGATGTAAGGGACTCCAAGAGTGATTTGGAGATGAATTTGAGTTAAGATAAGGAGCAAAGTGTCGAGCTTACCGACATGATAAACAAAAGCGCTTTCGGGAGACAACCCATTACTTTGTTTTTCTTGTTTTTATTTGCAGGCTTTAACTTTGTGGGTGTGTTCCCTGGAAACCCTCATGAGACTACAACTCGTCCACTCATGATGTTGAGAGGTTTAAAGGCTTGTTGCATGCGCTAAATGCAACCGTGTTGCCTACGGAAGTGTGTTGTTGTATAGTTTTGAAGCGTATCGGCCAATAAGTTTTCTTCTAAGATCAGGGGAGTTTCTTTTCACTTCTTTTCTATTCCCCTTATTTTTGTTTTCTTTTGCAATGAGGACATTGCATACTTTTAAGTGGGGGATGGGGGGAAAAGAAGTCTTTTTGTCCTTAAGATATGAATGGTAGATATTGGAAGAAAAAAATATAAGCTAAAGGGCATTCTACGTGTTAGTCATTTTTCAGCCCAAATTTTTCTTTTAAAATTGTATTCTGCGTAAAGTTTAGCGAATCTTGTAACATATTTTGGGAATTCAATGGATAAAATGAATCTAATTTTTAAATATTAGATAGTTCATTATATGATGTATCGATAGGAAATCTATTTGAAGGTTATTGAGCTATTAAGAAATTTAATACTTAAAGTAGGGATTTATCTTAGGAGGATCTTTGGCAAGGTATGACTTTAGTCCTAATTATTATATGATAGCGTGTTATAATCCATAATTTTGGGATCCTAATTATCTTGGGAATATACTGGGTGTTGACTCCTCTTTTATACGTAAGTACAGACCTGGTTTCCGTCAGTATATTTGATAACAAAATAAGAAAGAAAGGAGTACGAAGGACTCATGAATTGAAAAACCAAAACCAAGTTATGTCGCTTTGTTGTACTGAGGTACATACCTGTCACCAATGTCTTGGTTTGAAAAATGATTGATTTATTTGGATGTTCATTATTTGGAAAATTGTGACACGTTATTTATATGAGAGTATTTTGCTATTGAGAATCAAGGGTAAAGCCTGCCAGAATAATAAAAGTTGAGCTCAATTTCTGAAATTTAGATTGTTTAAGTGGTCAACAATATCGGTAATCTGAGTGAATTGTCTTTTATGTCTAATAATTATGTATTAGAAGTTGTTTCCCTTAGAGAGTTTCTTGACTGCTAAGCTTTAAGGTAGAATCGATTTTAAGATAGGAATTTGGTTTGTCGAGTGCTGTGAAGTATGTAAGTCCTTTTGCACTTTTGTTTGCCGTTCATATTTAAAGTTTTGAGTTTTAGAATCGATAGTCTACTTGAGGACAAGTAGGATTCAAGTGGGGGATGTTTGATGAATGCCAAAATGTACTAAATTATAGTACAAATTACCCCTTTGTTTAATTAAATTCTTATGCATTTTGTGTGAATAAGATACTCAATTCGTTCATATTTGCATTTAGGAATTATTTGGACCTTGAATTGGAAAAGAAGCAGAAAAAGAGTCATTATTGAAGAAAAGGAGGTAAAAAGTTTAAAGTTTGAAGATTGGAGGTCGTGGAGCTGAAAAGTTACATTTTTCAATCCATACGGCGTATGGATGTCCATACGGCGTATGGATTGAGTGATCCGGGCTGCCAGAGTACGCGGGTTGGATCCATGGGCTTTTCAATCCATACGGCGTATGGATGTCCATACGGCGTATGGATTGTGTTGACAGAAACCCTAAATAACTCATTTTGCTCTCATTTTTTGGGTATCACCTACACTTTTCTCCAGTCGTTTTTCTCTCAATAAAAACCCTAATTCCAGAGAGTTTTGAATGAAGAAAGAAAGAAGACTTGAAGGCTTTTGTTCATTCAATCATTATGTCGACTTTTCTGTTCGAATACATTACCTCTTTTCATTTAATTATGAATATGACTTTGATTTCGATTCTGATTTTCTGTTATAATATGAGTGGCTAAGTTTTTAATACAATTGTTTAGATGATAGATCAGATCCTTTCTGAACTCCCCTATGACCGCTATCAAAGAGAAGCTTTTTCCTATACTATAGTTGCAAGTCTGATGATTTGATTATTGAATTGCGGATTAATATTTGATTTTATGAATGTTTACATGTTTACTTGATGATCCATGTTTAATTATTGATTATTGATGATAACCTAGCGTGATGATCTATTGATTTATGATTGAATTCTTTATTGATTGATAATTATTGATGATTGTTAATTTTAATTGATGATTATCACTAAATAGATTGAGTTTGATAGGCTAGGGTTAATTATGATTAATAATTGGTAATGAACGTGATAGCTATTGATTAGTTATAAACTTTGTTGATTCAAGTTGCAAAAGTAAATCATATAAACGGTGTAGTTTTAATTCATAATACAATTTGGTGGATAACGTTAAATTGAACTGTTAACGGGTTGAAAACAACTTTATATCTTTCTTGATTGTGTTTAATCAATTAATCTTGTAAGGGTAATTGATACATTTGTTATGTCACAATAAAATCCATATATTAGCGATTCAATAAAATGATAATCAGATTCTGAGGAAAATAATCTAAACAATTGTGTTTTTTTTATCATTTGAATTAAATATTTTATTTAATTAATTATTTTATTATTTTTTTTTTTTTAGTTAAGTTTTATTTAATAAATCAATTCTCATAATTGTTTACCAATTGTTCTAACGGAACTCAAACGTTCCCCTTTCTTTAAATTGCTATAAATAATTGTATAAATTTCCATTTTATTTGAATTGACATCCGTTCTCTGTGTTCAACTCGGACTTATCAGGCTATACTATATTACGACCATGTATTCTTGCCTGTGTTGTGTATAGTAAGCAGGTATTCCCATTTATAAAACTAAAGCCCCGTTTACACGACATCAAGCGGGATATGGAATTCTTTCCCTGATAATCTTTCGAGCATTTGGTCAATACATGGAAGTGGGAAGTGATCCTTACGAGTTGCTTAGTTTAATTTCCGATAATCGTTGCAAACTCTCCAACCGTAACAGTCCGAGTTGGTATAAGTTCATTGTCTTCGTTTATAATGACCGTCATTCCTCCTTTTCTTGTAACTACTTCAACAGGGCTAACCCAAGGTGAATCGGAAATTGGATAGATCATTCCAGCATCCAAGAGTTTGATAACTTCTTGTTTGACCACGTCTTGAATCTTAGAATTCACTCTCCTCTGCCTTCGCACGGATGGTTTGAAATCGTTTTCCATGAGGATCTTGTGGGTGCAGTAGTTTGGACTGATTCCTTGTATATCAGAAATTTTCCACGCGATTGCTTTCTTGTGTGATTTCAGAACATCAATTAGTTGAGCTTTCTCTTTGGGTTCTAACTCCTTTGAGATTATTACTGGGAGCTGTGAAGTTCCTTGGAGGTAAGCGTACTCAAGGTGAGGTGGTAATTCTTTCAATTCTAGGGTTGGTGGTTCTTCAATAGACGGCTTCATTCTAGCTATCTCGTCTCTATCTAGTTTCTCGTACTCTTCTTGGAATGGTGTTTCGTCTATCTCGGGCTCAGCTGTGGAGATTGATGCTATTTCGACCCATTCGGTTTGGTTTGAAAATTCGTTCGTCTTTAGCTCGTATTTGTTGACTGCTGATGAGGATATTTCGTCATTTCGAGTGAGAAGAATCCCTTCGTTGTCGGTGAACTGGAATTCTTGAAATTGAGCGGTTGAAGTTTGGTTTATGGTGATTTCGGGATTTGGTAGTGATACGGGTTGGTTGGTTAGTTGTGGTTCATGTGGGGGTGTTTCCATACTCATTCCTTTGAATGAATCTAGGATCTCTTTAATTGAAGGAAATGGGTTTGGTTTGGTCCCTTCTCTTTTTAGCCAAGGTATCGGTGTACCGCATCCTAATGGAACAACGATTGTTTTGCCATTAGTGCAAGAGGATTTCTTTTCAAGCATGTGAGATAGTAGCTCTTCGGATGTTGTTGGTGAAGTGATTGCGGAGTGCAGCCCAGGGGCCTCATTGTATAGCCTCCGAACGGTGACTACCGTGTTGGGTATCGAATCCCGGCTGGATATTGCTAATACTTCGTGGAGATGTTCATCAAAAATGTCCTACATGGTATCACACAAACCAAGGTCCTCTTCCAGAGGTTGCTTCATTAATCGATTGACATTAAAGGTGACCTCCTCCGTCCCCACTCTCCGTTTTAAAGATTTTTCGTTTACGTTGATCACAGCCTTGGCAGTGTTTAAGAAAGGTCTGCCAAGGATGAGCGGGACATGGGTGTCTTCCTCTATATCCATGACAATGAAGTCTACCGGAAAGATGAACTTATCGAATTTTTCCATGACATCTTCAGCAATCCCTCGAGGGAGTTTAACTCATCTGTCTGCTAATTGAATGGTCATACGAGGAAGTAATAGGTTATCTAATCCTAATTTCTTGTAGATGGAATAAGGCATAAGATTAACACTAGCACCTAGGTCGGCTAAGGCATTACTGATTTGAATACCTTGGAGAAAACAAGGTATGGTAAAGCGTCCAGTATCGCCTAGTTTAGGTGGAAGACCATGTTGCACAATCGAAGAACATTCAGCATGTAAGGGTAAACTAACTATTTGTCTAAGCTTTTCTTTGTTTGAAAGGAGTTCTTTAAAGAATTTGGCACATGAAGGCATTTTTACTAAAGCATCTAATAATTTAACATTTAAGTGTAGGCTTTTAAACATTTCCAGATATTTTCCGAATTTGGCTTCTTGCTTTTCCTTTTTAAGTCTTCCAGGATAAGGTATTCTTGTACGAGGTACGTTATCCTGAGTTTGGGCTGGTGATGGGTCAATTGACTCATGTTCACTAGGTATAGGTGTAGGCAAAGAAGTGTTTTCGGGGGTGTTATCTGGTGGTGGTGGATCAACTTTGGTTACTTTTCCTCCTCTTGTCACGATTAGCACATCGTCACTTGGTGGATTAGTGCTTTCCTCAATAAAACTTAAGTTTTTCAAAATGGATTCCATGTTAGAGATTAATTTTTCTGAAATTTTTATCATGGCGTCAATGTTATCTTGAAATCCGGTTACTCTTTTGTTTATAAGATCTTGTTCAAGCATAAAAAGTGGCAAAAGTGATTTTGAGGAAAATAAGTGGCTTGTGGGGGAAGAATTATCCAAAAGTTGGGTCCAATCAGGATAAGGTGTTGACATGGTTGGTTAAAAAGTAAGTAAAACTAATCTATTCTAATCCTAAAGGCAAGAAATGTAACTTTTGATTGATGTTAATCTTTCAAAAGGATCGCTAAATACTAAAGTTAATAAGCTCCTAAAATCGGTCGCCGACGCTCCCCGGCAGCGGCGCCAAAAACTTGTTGTACTGCACACCGGTCGTTGGAATTTCTAATGGAGATGCAGCACAGCAGTGTGTTTTTTAATTTGTAAGGTTGGGGCCTAGGGTTACTACTATTGCTAATCTAAGGGCTAGCAAATGATAAGTATGACCTAGAGTCGTTCTTCAAAGCGTGAAGAATTGAAACTAGGATGGTTTAGGAACTTTTATGAACTTAGCTGAGGCTCAGAAAGATGGTTTTGGCTTTGGGTTTTTCTAAATTAAAATTAAATTTAAGATAAACTAAAAGGGTGGAGGTTACTTCGGGCATTCAACAATTAAAGCGATTGTCTACTATGAAGTGGTTTAGGTGAAGTTAAATAAGAGGAGTTCTAACGAGGATAAATTTGTAGGTTAATGTGAGCTATTCTACAGTCCTTCTATTGGGCTAACGCAAATGTGTCCACAATCAGGCAAATAGAATGTCACATGGGTTGCAGAATATATTAAAACATGCACCGAAAGTTCTTCTCAAATGCATGTCCATATTATCCAACAGTTAATCTCAATTCCTATTCCCCAATCTCGATCATCAGAGACGTCTGAATCATGGCACAGTTTGTTGAATAAACAATCTTGTAAAGGGGTTTTACCCTTGCCGGAACAGGTTGGAATAACCGGTCTAGACGGTTGGATAACATGTCATCACTCATTCAAACAAATTATCAACATTACTCAAGTATGCAAGAAAACAGGGATGATTTATACTAAGAATAGAAACCTAAGTAACACGTTTGTTAATCGATTCATAACATGACTACCTTCGGTCATTCTCGACTTCCATACATTTGTACTCAGCCATAAGCGTTTCCAGTACTATATCAATGAACAGTCGAATAGGGGCCGTCACATTATTTCACGACGATTAAGGCTAAATATATTTTATTATCATGACAGTCCTAAGGCAACAATCAAACAAGAACATGCAATAAGACAATCAAGGTAATGGTTCAATTTGAGCATACAAAGGTGTTATCTAAGTCGAGGATATTCCGAAAGTTGTCTCAAAAATATCGTCTGTTTAAATTAAATCTTAATCTACCTCTATTCCAATGTTCCATGTCTCTTAGATCCTAGTGTGGTCCAGAGAACACCGGCCATGTCGAGCTCAATGATTCAATGTAACATAGTATAACTAAGTGACCTATACCCTATGAGTTAGCTACGTTCATTTTTGGATAAGGTTTTAGTCATAACACGAATTGGGCAGATAAATGATAAAGATTCAATTCCTACATCTATTTATAATATAAAGCATCCGCAATCTCATGACATACAATACAATCACATATTCAAACTTTTCCTAAACGACTATCATAACAGACAATTGAGTTATTTAGTTAATCATGGTAATTCTAGCATGCATATTTAAATTTATTAAAGAAAGAACGAACATATTAAATATGGAAGATAGATTGACACCTGGAGAGAAGTACAATAACCCGTAGCTAAAATATACGTCCCGGAGCACCTCCGTACAAATCTTCCTTGCTTAGTTAATTAGCTAGCCTAATTAACTAGGAAGAATTAAAAATTACAAAGAAATAAAAGTGTTTAAGTGAATGTGTGAAGATACTAAAAGATGATATTCAAGATTGCTCCAAATGAGGTCTAAGGACTGCTATTTATAGGGAAAATATGGCTCACATTAGCATACCTAGGCTCACGTTAGAAAAAGAGTGAAAGGTGGTGCACCGGGTACAGAAAAGGAGCGAAAGGTGGTGCACCGGGTACGGAAAAGTAGCGAAAGGTGGTGCACCGGGTACACGCAAGGACGAAAAAGCACAAAAGTGACGGAGGTAGGGGAGGCGCCGCCGCCTGCCACCAGGCCGGCGGTGGTAGGTGGCTTGCCGGCGGCGGCTGGCTGCCACCCACCCCGGTCCGTCGTCTTTCGCTGCGTTGCTTAATTCGTGCGTATCTTCTTTGTTATGCATCCGTTTGCGTTGATTATTTTTGCGTTGGATTTGTAATTCAAAAACGAAGACTTTGATGTAAAGATATCTCAAAAATATGTCTCCTATCTCCAGATATTGCGTACGGATCATTTGGATCTTCCGGCGAGCGTAGAATCTTCATTCTTTATCAGTTTTTGTTTATTCTTCTTCTGTTGGATTCGTAACTTGAAAACGAACATCTTGGATGAGATGGATGTTGATGATCGGCACTTTTGTCTTGAAATCTCGTTTTGATGCCTTGAATCTTTAAACGTGTGTGGAATCTTCGTTTTTCATCCGTTTTGCTTGATTTTTACCGTGCTACCTTGCTTTGACCATCTTGGCATAATATCATTGATTTGTATTGGTTTTGAGTTTAAAATGCCAAGAATCATTCTAGAATAAGAGAGATATCGGTAGTAAAAACATGACTTTTTACGCGATATCAAGCACCTTCCAGGAAAGGGCAGGTGGCAAACTTTACTCGGTCTTCTTCAGTACAGTTGTTGATGCGAAAAATAGACTCCATTTTCTCGATCCATCAGATCAAGCCAATAGCACCTTCTGTGCCCTTGAAGTCTAGAGCCTTGCAGTTAAGAAAATCCTTGTATGTGCAGGGTTTGATGACAGAGGTATTGTTCACAGTCTCATCACTTCTGCGAGTATTCCGCGGTGAATCTCTTGTAGCCAAGGCTTCAGACACACATCGAGAAATGAGCACAACAATCTCAATATAAGTGAAACTCTTCCTCTTAGGCGGAATGATTCTTCAAGAAAAGAAATAATAGGTACATAAGAATTTGTACCAGGATGATGGTTACTATGGATGTATATATAAATGCGGTAAATATATAACATCACGGTAAGATAATAGAAGTAGAGTTTTGATTGATAATCTGAGTTCCAAAAGGTTACAAGCTTAGTTGTTTCTCAAAAGATGCCGGAAATATTACATCCGGTCGAATGAGTTTACATAGATATCTTAACAGGCTACATGATACATACTACACTAATCTTGGTGTAGATTGAGTTGTGGCAGCATGGAAGTGAGACGGTCAACGGACTCTGCAAGTCTGCTAACCACCCTGAGTACCTCTTCAGTTTCCCGCAGGCGTGTTTCACATCATTCAACCTTGATTGTAAAATGGAGATCTCGTTTCGGTTATTGATCACTTGATTGTGGATGATTTCCATGGTTTCAGTAGTTTCCTCTAGTTGGTCATGAAGAACGTCCATGTTACTAACGATATTTTCATGATCTTCAGAGACTTGGTTGATACGCTCCATAGCTGTGAGTCTTCAGAGACTTGAGTTGTTACTAACGATATTTTCATGATCTCCTGTAAATCCATGTCCATATCATGAAGTTGTTTCTCATTGCGGTTTAACCTATCATCTAATACTGGCACAGTGAAGTGAGCTGGTTCTCGAGTGTAGGGAGAGATTTCCATGTTGGAAGATTCCCCAGTTTCATTGGGAAGTTTTATTCCTTCCTCGTTTCTCCATGTTGTGAGTTCGTCGGGTAACCAATTACATCGACGGGCATCAACCAGTCGACGGGCTCGGTTGGTGTGGGTATCATGAGTGGGATAGGGTTAGCTCGAGGTGAACCATTAGTCTTCCTTGCTACCCGCGAGTTACGTGATCCCGATTGAGAGTGTGATGAAGCAAGCGATGTTTCGATAGGTGTGTTTGCCATTTCTGTGACAAAGCGTAAGAAAAAGTGAGGTCTATATATATACTCTGGACAATATAGCTTAGTGTGTCTAACACAAACAAGTAATGGTTCCATTCTCCTTGTGGTTAGAGTCAACTAGTGTATTCCAATTCAACACAATCATTTCAGATTTCACATCATCTTCATTTAAGTATACATAGTTGATCAGGCTATGTTAAATAAAACTAAATGCAACCTAGTTCACTAAATGCAATTCATGAACCAGTCGTACCAAGTAAGGAATACTGTCTAACGGTCATAGTCTAGGCTCACTAAATGCAACCTAGTTCACTATAACTTTAGGCTCTGATACCAATTTGTCGCACCCCCCAAATTCGGGTTGCGGAAGCGATTCGGGTAGAGGTGCGACTAATCAAATATCAATAGCACATAAGATAAAGTGAACGACTCTATATGCATCGTTTACACCATTACATTAGTAATATAAGAGTTTTACAGCGTTATACTGTGTACAAAAGCTCGTAGGCTAAATGTTAGAGATTCTAAGGCATATCTAATTGTACAAATTGTAGAAATGCATGTGAATCTACTGATGTCTAAATGCGACTTGAGCTAGCTAATCCTAAGTAGTTTTACTAATGTTGTGTACCTGAGAATACATCCTAAAAGGTCAGCTAAAAGTTGGTGAGCTCACAGGTTCGTATATTGATAAAATATGAGTTATGAACCACAAGATTGAAGTATGAAGATTTTCAATTTAAGCAAATAAAATAATGATAGTATATTACTGCCATGAGGCCATAGTTTGAGCTGAACTAAGGGTGTCAGGATCACAATTAAGTGCCTGATCGGGGGTGCCTCCTGCATGTGCCTAATCAACATATGTATGAACAAATGATAATGCATCTCTTCGACCGCAGTCGTGGTAGTGCAACTACCCCAGACGAGGATTGTCAATCCTATATGGTACCATACACTAACATTCACGCTATCGTAATACTAACAAACTATGTGATGGAGGGCTTCATGATTAGGTAAAACAAACTCATGCAGTCAATATATCGAATTTTGTACTTGTGTTCACATGTAAATGAAAACTGAGCATGTATTCTCACCCCTGGGTTGAAAATAGTAAAATGTGGGGCTATGAGACTCTCCTGAGTCTGATAAAATGCTAATAGCAAATAATGATGATGCACAAAGTTATTATGTCATCCAAGTGAGTGTAACCTGCCGGGCGTCCTAAACGCAAGGTTGTAATGATAAGTAGGTATCTCAAAAGATCACATATGTTAGTTGTTCATTCAACTAGTAATGTCCAAATGATTTGGTTTGTTTGTTTGTGTTTTGAAAATATGTACGGCCCGTTGGTGATGTTTGTATTAATAATTCAGAAATATTATTATTATGTCTTTCATTGTATTGTACATTTGTCGAAGTATATTAATCTCGTGTATGATTAACATTGCATAAGGTTTGGTGATTGTAAGCGTCGGACACTTAGTAAAATATTTATTTTCAAGGTTCTGTAACTAGCGACACTAGGTTGAGTGTCGCTAGTTTGGCGACACTTGGTCAATTATGGCGACACGATTATGGCGACACTAGGATCAGTGTCGCTATATGCGACATTCGATAAGGTAGCGACAATAGGGTTAGTGTCGCTAAATGCGACATTATTGATTTTAGCGACACAGAGTTTATTGTCGCTATAGCGACACGAATTTGGATTTAGCGCATTGGGCTAGTGTCACTATGTGCGACATTCGAAGATATTGCGACATTAATACTAGTGTCGCTATGTGCGACATTCGAAGATATTGCGACATTAATACTAGTGTCGCAGTGTGCGTCAATCGAATGGTTATGCGACACAAGCTTAGTGTCGCAATCGGGTTTGGCCCAGATGCTACACTAGCGGCTGTTAGTGTTTTCTTGGTTCGGGTTTGTGGTCAAACGACCTCGGTTTGACTCGAGACTATTACGCAAGTCTTAAAATAGTTAACTAAGCCTTAGAAAATTATCACTACATTTTATGGTTGGCCTGAAGTGTCGGTTTCATGTTTGTTGCAGAAACAGTCCATAAAGAGGGTTTCGGTTTTGTCGGTTCACTTTGCCTATTTTTCATAATTAGTTCTGGCCAAATAGGAGTCTAATATTTTTACTAGTTTTTCATCTATGTGTCTAGTAAATGACCTGATTTTTCCATGATTTATAGTGGAATTTAGGGTGGTCAAATAAAATTAAAATGAAAAGTTAGCCGATTACGGTTTGAAACAGCTACAACTCACAAATCGGGTCATTGACAAAAATCTGTGGGTTTTCAAGTCATTCCTGTTGGGATCTGAGCGTATTTGACAAGTGTTGAAGTTCTACCACTGTCTGTTTTATTGCTAGCCACTGCTAGTGTAGAAGCAGTGACAAACAGTGCCACTGCTAGAAGAATCTAAGACCTAGCCACTGCTATTGTATTTAAGAAGTGTCACTGTTAGTGTAAGTATACTTGTGTCTGTAAAGGGAACTTACTACCACTGTTGGTACAAAGTAAGTTGTTCCCACTGTTAGTGTATATAAGTCTGTTAGAGATATTTATGGAATAAATTTGAATTCCATAAATATAGGAGATTGTTTAGCAGGACTCTATGTGATATAAATAGAGATCCAAAACCTAGTTTAGGTTAAGAGTTTAAGGTGCCGCTTCAAGGTTTTTGTAACCCTAATACAATTCTGTGTATTCGTCTTATAAATTAATAAGATTGAAGCTTTTGATAGTAATTTTATTTTCATTGATTCTAGTATTGATCTTCATTGTGTTACTAAGTGTTATTCCGCGAACTTCTTAGTAATTATTCAAAACTGTGTTCATCTAATAACTTTATTAGATCGATCTGGGTTTATCAAGTGGTATCAGAGCATTTGGTTAAGTTTTGAATACAGGAAGATCTAGAATCACTATTTTATTGATCACTCAAATATTTAACATTCTAATCAATGGCAGAAAGCAATGAAGGAATTCAGGTCACTAAGATTCCAATGCTTAGACCTAATGAGTTTGATCTGTGGAAAAACATAATCAGACAATATATGCTTCTCACAGACTATCAGATGTGGGAAGTGGTTGTTAATGGTCCACCAGTGACCCTTAATAGTGATGGTGTTCCACAAGCAAGATCATCACCATCCATTGAGGCAGAAAGAAAGGTCAGATCTATTGAGTACAAAGCTTTAAGTACTCTATTATTATCTATTCCAAATGAATATCAGAGACGTTTTGAAGCATGTCAAGATGCTAAAGTTCTCATGGAAGCAATAGAGAAGAGATTTGGTGGTAATGATAACACCAAAAAGAATAAAAGATCTCTGTTGAAACAACAATATGAGAATTTTAATTCTGCAAAGTCAGAAACTTTGACTCAAACATTTGATAGGTTTTCAAAGCTTGTAGGAGATCTGGAAAATCATCAATTGAAAATAGACAGAGATGATCTGAATAGGAAATTTCTGAGGTCCTTGGGTGATGAATGGACTATGTATACTGTTGGTTTAAGACAGAGTGCAGATCTGGAAGCAAAGGAACTAGAAGATATATATAATGATTTGAGAAACTTTGAGTCTGAAGTTGAGAACAAGAAGGTGGGATCAGGGAGCAACAATAGTAATTCAGCATTTATGTCTATGGCAGGATCTGGATCAAAAGCTGAATCAAGTCAGAAAGGGTCATCATATGGATTTAGAGAAAGTGGTTCATTCTCTAATCATTCTAATGATCAAATTTTAGAATCTTTTTTTGCTAGTAATGTGAATTCATCACTTACTAATGAAGATTTAGATCAACTTGGAGGAGATGATTTAGAAGAGATGGATATTAAACTGCAGATTGCTTTGATCACACAGAGAGCAAAACGATTTATGCAAAGAACTGGTAGGAATAACTTTGCACAGAAAAGGAGTGATGGTATTTGGTTTGACAAGAGCAAAGTTGAATGTTTCAACTGTCACAGGACATTTTGCTAGGGAATGCAGAAGCCCAAAGGTTGATCAGACTGAGAGAGGAAATGGCCAGAGAAGTGGAGGAAAAGTAGGCCAAACTAAGAATGTGCCAATCCAAGATACTTCATCAAATGCACTGGTATCGGTTGATGGATATGGATGGGATTGGAGTGATCAGGAAGAGCATGAAGTGAAGAATCAATGCTTCATGGCAACAGCTGAATCAGATAAGCAATCTGAGGTTCCTTATGAGGTACAAATAAAATTGTGTTCAACTGTGTGTAAACAAACTGTGAAACATTATAGAGATCATAACCAGAAAGTGTGTGATGAGTTAAAACTATGTGAAATTAAAAGTAAACACACAATCTATGTAATAGAAAATTTTGAAAAACAGATTCAAGCATTTGAAGAAAATGCAACACAATTTAAGTATGATATTGAGTATGCTAGGTGACTCTTAAAGATAAGGTAGAAGTATTAACTAAGAAACTTGCTGAGGTCACATGTGAAAGAGATAGCATAAGACTTAATGTAAGTAATTTAGAAAATGCATCTAAGAGTGTCCATAAACTTATCAATTCACAGATTCATGATAAACTTAAGACTGGGTTAGGATACAGTAATGTACCTCCTCCTTATAACAACAACTACTTTCCTTCAAAAGCTGAAATTGATTTAAATTTACTTAAAGAAGGATTGAATGATGATGTTAAAAAGGTTGACCTAGTTAAAAGTTTAAAAGTAGATGTGAACATTGATGGAGTTGAAATTCATGATTGGACTGAGGAAGATGATGAAGAGTGTGTTACATCTGAATGTGAGGGTAATGTAATAAATAAATCTGTTACAACACCTAGTGAGAGCAGCAATCAAGTTACTGGTCTAGCTTCAGATCTTAAGGATAAAAAGCTAGAAGAGGGTAAAAGAATGTTCATTGAAAGGGATAAACATAAGATAGAACATGTGAGAGCCACACCTAACACTCCTAGGAATGTTCAAAGGAAGGTTAGAAATGCAGTGAAATCATCTGTTTCTGTGAATCATATATCAGAGGCTAACAGAGGCAAGACAAGAACAGGGAAGGGTTTGACCACTGCCAGGGTAATTAATACAAATTTGAAGGTAACCACTGTCAGACCATTAACCCCTGTCAGGTCTAAAACAGATTGTTTTTGGAGACATAAGAATACCTCTACATCAAAAGTGTCCAAAATCAATGAAGCATTGAGATCAATCACCTTTAAGAGGGTTGATGTTAAAAATGCTCATGGGAAACCCAAAGCCAGATTGGTTTGGGTTCCCAAGAGAAATTAATTTTTCTCTGTGTTTGTTTGTGTGCAGGGCAAACCAAGAAGTTTATGGCATATTGATAGTGGTTGCTCAAGGCACATGACTGGAGATAAGGATAAGCTACAGAACTTTAAATCATTTGATGGTGGATATGTAGCATTTGGAAGTAATCCCAAAGGAGGAAAGATCACAGGCAAAGGAACTGTTCAAAGTGCCAAGTTAAGCTTTGAAAATGTTTACTATGTGGAACAGTTGAGGTACAATTTGCTAAGTGTGAGTCAAATCACTGATAAAAAGAACCCTGTTCATTTTATTGACACTGAATGTCTTATTCTGTCTAAGGAGTTCAAAATTCCAGAAAATATGATTTTAATGAGAATTCCTAGGCAAGATAATGTCTATAAGTGTGACTTAGCAAACATGGCACCTCAATCTGATTTAAACTGCTTGATTTCTAAAGCAAATTTAAATGAGTCTAATTTGTGGCATAGAAGGATGTGTCACATGAATTACAAAACCATTAATAAACTTGTCAAAAACAAGCTTGTTAGGGGTTTACCTGAGAAGGTCTATTCATGTGATGATCATTGTGTTTCTTGTCTAAAGGGGAAGCAACACAAAACTTCTTTTAAGTCCAAAACAGTGAATTCAAACTGTACTCCTTTATACTTATTGCATATGGACTTATTTAGACCAACAAGTATAAGTAGTATGGGAAAAAGATCTTACTGCCTTGTAGTCATTGATGATTATACTAGATTTACATGGGTTTTCTTTCTTAGAACAAAAGATGAGACAGGTGAAATACTGAGATCATTTATAACTAAGATGGAAAATCAATTAGATAAAAAGGTTAAAATCATCAGGAGTGATAATGGGACAGAGTTTAAAAATCATGATATGGATAAATTCTGTGATGAGAAAGGCATTAAGAGAGAATTTAGTGCTCCTAGGACTCCTCAACAGAATGGAGTAGCTGAAAGAAGGAATAGGACACTAATAGAAGCTGCTAGAACTATGCTAGCTGATGCAAAACTTCCTATGTCCTTTTGGGCAGAAGCAGTTAGCACAGCTTGCTATGTTCAGAATAGGGTAACAGTTGTTAAGCCTTACTTCAAAACCCCATATGAGCTAATGTTTAAGAACAAACCACTGGTTAGTTTCTTAAAATCCTTTGGATGTCCATGTACTATTTTGAATACTAAAGACCACCTAGGAAAGTTTGAAAGCAAAGTGGATGAGGGTGTATTTGTAGGTTATTCCATTCAAAGTAAGGCATATAGGGTTTTCAATCAAAGGACCAGGGTAATCGAAGAATCTTTGAACATCACTTTTAATGAGAATATCATTAATCCTGATGGGATAGGTCCAAAGTCATTGTTTGATATTGATGCTCTTAATTCTGCTTTTAGATATGCAACTGTCAATTCTAGTACAGGTACAAGTACGGGTACCAACACAGGGACAGCGATGGAGCAAGTGAGAAAGAATCAGGAATGTCCACAGAAAGTATTAAAGATTCAATGGAATACATTGTATTTCCTATCTGGACTCCTGATCCACCAGAGGTGTTTTCTCTTGATCAAACACAGTCATCTCAGAATATTGAGACAGAAGTACCAACAGAAACACCATCCAATGAAAGTCCTGGGCAGGATGGTAATTTTACCATACTGATAATCAATATGCAGATCTTTTCACAAAGGCTTTTGATGTGGGAAGGTTTACATTTTTGGTCACCAGTATTGGCATGATCAATCTAACTTAACTTATGCTTGGTATTAGAATAGATACTAACAGTGGAACTGTATAAAGAACATGTGTTGTCTGGTCCAAGTATCTACCACTGTTAGAACTTTCTAGCCACTGTTTCTTATACAGTTGCCACTGCTTGTAAACATGTATATTACTGCTACTGTTTATTGTTTTCTAGCTAACCACTGCAGGTTCTTAGCTACTGTCAGAAGACATTGTTACTGCTGGAATTAATGTTTCTTTTGTTTTGATAGTAAAAAAAAAATAAAAAAATCCATGTTCTGCTTATGAAGCTACATTCTTGGCACTGCTAGTACTAAGTGTTGGTTACCTTGGTCGGTTGCCACTGCTAGTGCTACTAACTTCTGTTAGCTTTCTAAGTATGTGTTTGAAAAATTGAGTCTGCCACTGTTAAGGTATTTTTATACCTTTCCACTGTTAGTTATATCGAGCAGTGCCACTGCTAGTTCATTTTTCTAGGTCATGGCTCTGTTCTTATGACTAACAGTATATAAACTTAGAACACTTCAATTTTTCATTACGCTTTCTTATTTTCACAAATAACCACTGCAATTACTCTGCAAATCAAACCCTCACTTCTATTACGATCAATTCAACAGTCATGGCTTCTACATCAACAGATCTTACTTTGAGTGTTTACGAAGAACACAATATGATCGCCTTCTTGATGAAACCCTCATCGGCGCAAAACTTCACACAAATTGTGGATTTTCTGCGATTGAGTTATATATTTCACGCGCTTACTGTATCTCCAAGGGTTTCCAGGGGTCATTTGAACGAATTTTGGAAGAATGCTCGATTGGAAGTAATTGAGGGCATCAGTCAAGTGGTTTCTATGGTTCAAGGAACCAAAGTGGTGATATCTGAGGATTCTCTTCGAGAAGCACTTCTTCTTGATGACGCTTCAGGTATAACTTCTATTGATGACAGAGATTTGTATGATAATCTTAGATTAATGGGGTATGAGGGTGATTACACACGTTTTACATTTTTTAAATCACTCTTTAGCCCTCAATGGAAATTTTTCATACATACACTTCTCCACTGTTTGTCATCCAAAAGAACTGCTTTTAATGAATTTGGTACTCAAATAGCCTATGCACTTGTGTGTTTGGCTAAGGGTCAAAAATTTAATTTTTCTAAATACATTCTTGAAGGCATGATAAGAAATATAACAAAAGGGAAAAAGGATATGTTTATAATGTATCCTAGATTTGTGCAACTTGTTTTAAATAAACAAATTTCTGATTTAGTTGCACAAGACCTTATTATTGGTGCTAGTACTCTTTCTGCTAGAACTTTTAGAGAGATGAGTAAGAATACCAATAAGAAGTTTTCTGGGAAGGAAACAACATTATTTTCTACAATGCTTCCTGCTCCTTCCACCACAGATGCAGTTCCACCAACTACATCTGAACCAATTGGTGACAGGCCAGTAGTACCAACTGGGTCTGAACATACTCCAATTGGGGGTACAAAAAGAAAACAAGGGACCAAACAACCTACCCACTTACAGCCAAAGAACAAGAAAAGAAAACAGGAAAGTGAGGTTCCTGCTGCTCACTTGTCTCAGCCATCTATTATTTCACAGCAAGTGACCCCACAGGAGATGGGTGGTCATTCTGGAAGGGCTGCCACTACTTCTACTAGTCCACTGACAGAGGAGGGCAGTGGTAACATCAATAAGACCCAACCAGAGGCAACTTCTAATGCTGAACCTACGGGTAATGAAGCAGGTGAAGGTCCCAGTACCAAGAAAAAGGGAACTTCTGTTGATCATGCTAGGCATGAGGCAGAAGATGCTTTTGTCAATGATTCATTTAGGAGGTCACACTCTAATGATGATGAGACTAGACCTCACATTGAATTGATGAATGTACAATTGACAGAAGCAGTTGACTTACTTTGGGAGAAATTGGTGAAGGAGAAACGGGTTAATAAAGCTCAAGATGTTAAAATTGCAGAGCAGGCTGCTAAGATTGATGAGCAAGGGAAAGTGATTGATGAGCTTAAGGAAAGGCTTGCTGTGTTAGAAGCTTTATTGGTGAGCAACACTTTCAAAAAGGGGGAGAAAAATGCAGATGAGATGGTTGATGAGGATGTGTTTATGTTTGACCATGTGGATGAGGTTGTGGGTGAAACAGATGCTATGTCTAATGCTAACACTGAAGTCTTGGAAGAGGATGTACAGACTGAAATTGTTGAAAGTGTTATGCAAAAGACTGAGGTAGTTGATGGTGACACAGAGGTGATTGTTGAGGTAGATGAAGGTGAAGAGGTGGTACAACCTGTGATGAAAGGTGATGGTGCAGGGGCAGAGGGGAAGTTAATGCCAAGATCAGATCC
Organism: Pseudognaphalium luteoalbum; assembly: GCA_963422505.1. NCBI lineage: Eukaryota > Viridiplantae > Streptophyta > Magnoliopsida > Asterales > Asteraceae > Pseudognaphalium > Pseudognaphalium luteoalbum. The sequence goes on from OY730197.1 coordinate 48,419,783, forward strand.
TAAGCTTACATATGGCAGGAAGAAATCTGTACCAGTGTTCAGCATAAAAGCTAAAAAGATGGATGAAATCAGAAAATCAAAGTCAAGTAGTCCCACTGCTAGAGTGGCTACCACTGCTGCAACTGCTACCACTGCTACAACTGCTACCACTGCTACTCAAAAACCACCCACCGCTAGAACTTCCACTCCCACTGTCAAAACAAAATCTATCTCTGCTAGACCAATTGAAGTACCTTTCACAATAAGAGAACCAACAGCACCACCTAAGCCTAAATCTAATCCTTCAAAGATTGATCCAAAAGATAAGGGTAAAGGTAAATTGGTAGAAAAACCAAAGATGAAGAAGGTGAAACAGAATGTTGAGTATGATCATGAATATGCAATGAGGTTGCAAGCAGAGATGATAGAACAGGAGAAAATGGAAGCAGAGAAGCAAAATGAATCAGAAATTGATGAAATTGATGTGATGCTTGAGTCTGGTGTGATAGTGAAGATGACCAGGGAGGCTGGTAGGATATACAAAGAGTTGAAGGAAAGGGGAGTACTGGTTGATAATGTGGTTTATAATGCTTATGTTGAAAAGAAAAAGGGAAATCCTTTGGAAGAGGCTTTAAAAAGGAAGGTTGAAAGGGAAAAGAAAGAAAAACATGACAGAGAAACTGCTAAGAGGAAATCAAAGAAACCATCAAAAGCTGAATTGAAAAATGATTTAGTTTGTAAACTTAGAGGAGGTCGGATTCCTACAATGAGACTGAGGAGTATGTCATTGGAACAATTACAGAAGATATATGACAATGATACTCTTGTAAATCCTGTTGCAAGAGAGAGGTTAGAAAAGAAAAAGAAAGATGATGCAGAGATACAGAGGAGACTGCAGGAAAGATATGATCAGATTGATGAGGAGTTGGAAAAAGAAAAAGAGCTGAGATTGAAGGTTGAAGGAGTTAGAAGATCATTTGCAAAATTCCAGGAGTTGGATGATCAGCTTGGTGATTTAGACAGAGATGAAGAAATTTTGGAGAATATGTTGATTGAGAAGGTTGATATATCTGAGAATGTGAATAGATCTGATGAAGATTTTTCTGAAATAATTAAATGGGAAGGAATTTTGGTAGAGTCAAGTGCAGAAGCACATGAAATCAGAATTGAAAGGAAGAATGGTGTTGTGACATTTCATAAATCAATGCAAGATATTCTAAAAAGGGTGAACAAATTTGATGTGTATGATATGTATAAGCTTGGATTGACAAAGGATGTGAAGGAGATAAAGATTGTTATAGAAAGATACATTTGGGAATGGTTGCAAATGATGTTTGAGCCAGAGTTATATGGAGATATATTTTTAGGTACTGAAGCTGTTGGGTATTGGAGACATTTTGTCAGAGCTGGAGTTCATTGCATATCTTTGAAGAGTGGCAAATATGTTTATATGTTGGATGAAAAAGAATATTTTCTGAGTATAGCTCTGTTGAAGCAACTTATTGAAAGAAAATTATTTGTTGCTGTAAAGTCAAACAAAAGCAAAGACATTGTATACTGGGTGATGAATCAATACAACAAGAGAGATCAATTGAGTAAGAAAAGATAGAAACCTCCTATGAAAGATTGAAGCTGAATGAAGAAACTTAAGTCAATACAGGATTGATTAAGTTTAGGGGGAGATTGTTGGGATCTGAGCGTATTTGACAAGTGTTGAAGTTCTACCACTGTCTGTTTTATTGCTAGCCACTGCTAGTGTAGAAGCAGTGACAAACAGTGCCACTGCTAGAAGAATTTAAGACCTAGCCACTGCTATTGTATTTAAGCAGTGTCACTGTTAGTGTAAGTATACTTGTGTCTGTAAAGGGAACTTACTACCACTGTTGGTACAAAGTAAGTTGTTCCCACTGTTAGTGTATATAAGTCTGTTAGAGATATTTATGGAATAAATTTGAATTCCATAAATATAGGAGATTGTTTAGCAGGACTCTATGTGATATAAATAGAGATCCAAAACCTAGTTTAGGTTAAGAGTTTAAGGTGCCGCTTCAAGGTTTTTGTAACCCTAATACAATTCTGTGTATTCGTCTTATAAATTAATAAGATTGAAGCTTTTGATAGTAATTTTATTTTCATTGATTCTAGTATTGATCTTCATTGTGTTACTAAGTGTTATTCCGCGAACTTCTTAGTAATTATTCAAAACTGTGTTCATCTAATAACTTTATTAGATCGATCTAGGTTTATCAATTCCGTAGAAGAACTTTTTGTAGAGGACTTCCATACTAAGGTTTTGATATGATATTAATGTTCTAATTCGACTTAGAACTCAAGTTATGGATTTTTTGGTGAGTCGGTTTTTGGAAGTCAGAATCTGTCTTTATATATATACATATGAAAAAGGTATTTTAGACTTGTATTTGGACATTATTTTTGTTAAATGAACTTATAACACATAGATCTAAGTAAAACATGAAGATCTAGAGATAGAGGAGTGATGGATCTTACAAAATCGTGGCCTAGAGAGAGATGAGTGAGATGATGCTTGTTTAGCTTCCTTTGCTCCTTCTTCTTGTGTTTTCTTCAACTAGATGATGGTGGATGATGGTGGTTGTGTGATGGTGGTAGTGAGCCATGGGGATGGAGGGGAGGAGAGGGAGAGAGTATGTTTTAGTGAGGGAAAGTAGAGAGAGAGGGAGAAAACATGAATGATGGTTTTAGGGGTTTAGGTGGCTTATTAGTCAAAAAAGAGGAAGGGGGGCAAGATCCCCTTTTTGGGGAGTCTTGGCTGGCTCCTAGGGGCCCCCACCAAGGGTGTGGGTCTCCAAATCTTGTTCCCCAAATTCCCGCTCCGTGCGGTGTTCGTTTACCTGATCGTTTAAACGTATATTTAGACGTTAAATGTTATACGCACGTGTTAGATAGAAAGATAAATTTTCGATATTTTAACTTGAAGTATTACTCCATAATACTTGGTAACATTTATAAAAATGTCATTGTGACGTGTCGGTAACAGTTTGCAGAGTCGTGTTACGATTAATAAATCGCGTGACGTTTAAACTAAATTTTGTTTTTTGATGTAAATATTAATATTTATAATGGAAGTATTTTATCAAAATACTTTACTTGAGGTTATAAAATATAGCTTTTGTTTGTTTCGATTGTCGTGCACGAATCGTCCGTTTTGGTCGCGTTTGAGTGTTTTATACGATACGAAACATTTATGAAATATTATCTTGATAATAATGTTATTAAATAATTTCATATTATTTAATAAATTGTGTTCACCAAAGTCCGTATTAATGTATCGGAATCCACCCGATATGAAAATGCACGATTAAACTTAACCACGTACGTGTATATATATAACAATATATATAATGATACATACATTTAGCCTAACTTAGCACTAATTACATGTATTAACATGTATTAACTAGATGATTAGGAACTAATTACTAGCCCTAATTTAGCGGGTGTCACATTCTCCCCTTGTTAAGAGAATTTCGTCCTGAAATTTAGCTCGAAGTCAGGGATGGAGTGGAGTCTGTGAATTGGATATTTGAGTCGCATTTGATCTTCCCGTTCCCAGGTGAATTCCGGACCACACCGCAAATTCCACCGGAATTTAACGATGGGAATACGACTTTGTTTTAACTGTTTGACCTCACGGTCCATGATTTCTGCAGGTGTCTCGACAAAGTGAAGTTTATCATCAATATGAATTTCGTCGAGTGGAATAATGAGTGTCTCATCAGACAGACATTTCTTGAGGTTAGAAATGTGAAATGTGGGATGCACGTTGCTAAGCTGGGGTGGCAGCTGCAGTCGATATGCCACTGGACCAATCCTTTCAAGGATCTCAAAAGGTCCAATGTACCTAGGATTCCATTTTCCGCGTTTGCCGAAGCGAATGACACCTTTCCAGGGTGAAACTTTCAAGAGTACGCGATCCCCAACCTGGAACTCGAGATGCTTGCGTCTCACGTCAGCGTAACTTTTCTGACGATCACGTGCGGCTTTCAGCCGATTTTGGATACTAACGATTTTCTCGGTAGTTTCATGAATGAGTTCAGGACCAGTGAGTTGGCTGTCTCCCACTACGGTCCAACAAATAGGTGATCGGCACTTACGACCGTACAGTGCCTCAAATGGTGCAGCCCCAATACAGGTATGGTAGCTGTTGTTGTATGAAAATTCGCACAGGGGTAAATGAGTTTCCCAGTTTGCACCGAAGTCAACTACGCAGGCTCGTAGCATATCCTCCAGTGTTTGAATGGTTCGTTCACTTTGGCCGTCGGTTTGAGGATGATATGCAGTATCCAGAGATTTCTGAAGTGATTGCCAAAAGTGAGATGTGAAACAACTATCTCTATCAGAGATAATTGAGATGGGAATGGCGTGTCGTGCTACAATTTCCTATGAGATAAATTCGTGTGAGACGTTCCATTTTGTCGGTTTCTTTGATGGCTAGGAAATGTGCAGATTTGGTGAGACGATCAACGATTACCCAAATGGTATCGCAACCGCTCGATGTTTTCGGGAGTTTAGTGATGAAGTCCATGGTGATTTGCTCTCATTTCCATTGTGGGATTTCTGGTTGTTGGAGTAAACCGGAAGGTTTCTGGTATTCAGCTTTGACTTTGGAGCAAGTGAGGCACTTGCTGACATATGTAGCGATTTCGGCTTTCATGTTTGGCCACCAATAGAATTCTTTGATGCCATGATACATCTTGTCAGATCCAGGATGTATAGAGTATTTGGACTTGTGAGTTTCATCCATCACTAAGTCTCGAAGTCCTCCAAAATGGGGCAACCAGATTCGATTAGAAAAGTATTTAACTCCGTTAGGTTTAGTTTTGAATTGTTTCTCCATGCCTCGTAAAGCTTCGTTTTTTATGTCGTCAGGTTTCAGGGCTTTGAGTTGAGCGGTGAGAATTTGGATAATCAGGTCGTTGTGTATAGTCATGGTGAGTGCTCGGACTCGAAGTGGTTTTGTGCGTTCTTTTCGACTGAGGGCATCGGCAACAACGTTTGCTTTGCCCGGGTGGTATTTGATTTCGCAGTCATAATCAGTAAGCAACTCGACCCAACGACGTTGTCTCATGTTTAGATCCTTTTGATCGAAGATATGCTGGAGACTTTTGTGATCTGTGAAGATTGTACATTTTGTGCCGTACTGATAGTGTCTCCAGATTTTTAGTGCAAACACTACAGCTCCCAGCTCGAGATCATGAGTGGTGTAGTTCTTTTCATGGGTTTTGAGCTATCGAGAGGCGTAGGCAATGACCTTGTCTCGTTGCATCGACACACAACCAAGACCTTGGTGTGAAGCATCGCAGTATACCACGAAGTCATCGGTGGCTTCGGGTAAGGATAGGATAGGTGCACTGCAAAGCTTTTGTTTGAGTAGTTGGAAAGCGGATTCTTGCTTATCAGTCCAATTGAACTTCTTGTCTTTTTGAGTGAGTGTTGTGAGTGGTTGAGCTATTTTTGAAAAGTTTTCAATGAAGCGCCGATAGTACCCGACAAGTCCTAGGAATTGCCGTACTTCGGTCGGTGTCGTAGGTGCTTGCCAGCACTTGATAACCTCGATTTTTGATGGATCAACATGAATTCCCTGACTGTCAATGACGTGTCCAAGAAAATGAACGGTTTGCATCCAGAACTCACACTTAGAAAATTTAGCATAAAGCTCTTCGTGTTTGAGTAGTTCTAGAATAGTTTTAAGATGTTGCGCATGTTCTTGTTTGTTGCACGAGTAGATGAGGATGTCATCATTGAATACGATGACAAACTTGTCAAGGTATGGTTTGCACACTCGGTTCATGAGGTCCATGAATACAGCCGGTGCGTTAGTTAAACCGAACGGCATCACTTGAAATTCGTAATGCCCATAGCGGGTTCGAAAAGAAGTTTTTGGGATATCGGTGTCGCGAACACGTAGTTGGTGATAACCGGACCGTAGATCAATTTTTGAGTAAAAGCTTGACCCTTGAAGTTGGTCAAACAGGTCATCGATGCGGGGAAGCGGATAACGATTCTTGACGGTTAGTTTGTTCAACTCTCGATAGTCGATGCACATTCTGAATAAACCGTCTTTCTTTTTCACGAATAAGACCGGAGCTCCCCAAGGTGAAGAACTCGGTCGGATGAATCCTTTGTCAAGGAGTTCTTGTAACTGAGTGGATAACTCTTGAAGTTCGGAAGGGGCTAAACGACAAGGTGCTCGTGCCACGGGTGCTGCTCCGGGCACAAGATCGATGGAGAACTCTACCTGCCTAGGTGGTGGGAGGCCAGGTAATTCCTCAGGAAAGACTTCTGGAAAGTCTCGAACGATAGGCACATCCTCAAGTTGCTTCTCCTCCGTCTTTTTCTCCATAACGTGTGCGAGGATTGCCTGATAACCTTTTCTTAGATATTTGCGGGTTTTCATATAGGATATGATATTCAATCTCGTCCCACCGGTCTCCCCTTGTATGATCAAAGTACTACCAGTGACGAGAGGAATACGAACAATTTTCTCGAAACAAACGATTTCGGCACGGTGTTTGGACAACCAGTCCATGCCTACAATGATACCAATCTGTAACACCCCCAAAATCACTGTTTAGCGGAAGCAAGCTTTGGGGTGCTACTAATCAAATATCACAGCACAAAAGTAAAGCAAACGACATCTATATGCAACGTTTGGAAAATAGTTACATTTCCATACATAAAATGTTTGAAACATAGCGTTTCTGGTTACAAAATGAAGTTCCCTAGAGTCCGCGTGTAAAGCGGGAGATTCTATTACATAATCATAATAAATACAAAAGATAATGCCCAGAATCTCCGTTAAATGCAATGTAGAAATCATGCGACTCTAGCTAGTATCCTGAGGAAATCCTACTTCGTCTGTGTACCTGAGATACAAAGCTAAAAAGTGTCAACCAAAAAGGTTGGTGAATCTTACAGGTTTAGTAGTAAAGTAATAGTTATGAACCACAAGTATGTACCGGCGTTGCTATCAAGCAAAGTAAGTAAATCAGTAAATCATCACAAGTGCCATGAGCTCACAAGTTGAAGCTTAACAGTTAATGTGAATGGTACAGTCAAGTACGGCATCACGTACCCCCGTGAGTGCTATCCGAACACTCATAAGTAACAAATACTAATATGCCTGTTTCTACGTGTAAATCAGTACGTGGTGGCGCTACCACCCCAGGCAGGGATTGTCAGTCCCAAATGGATCCATTTACTAGTAATCGCGCTTAAGTCGATAACTAACAACTCATGATAGGAGGATTTAAGTGGATAAAAGTAACTCATGCAAAGTTCGTGTAAAAGCAGTAGTAAAATCAGTACAGTACATTGCGTTCACATGTAAAATGGTAGCTAAGTATCTCACCCCAAAGTATAAAAACAGTAAAAGTGGGGCTGTAAGACTCACCTGAGTCTGGTAAGTACGTATGTGAAATCGAGTAAGTAAAGCGGATGTAATCCCGTATGTGATTCTCCGAACCTTGCAACCTTCTGGCGTCCGGAACGCACAAGGTTGTAAGTAAATAAGTATGTAAGTTGGTGTCGTGAAATATCACGCATGCTAGTTGTCCACTCAACTAGGAAATGTCCAAGTGTTCGTTTAGTAATCCGTTTGTATTTTGAAAACAAGTATGGCCCGTTGGTGACGGTTTGTAATTATAATCCAAAAGGGTTATTATTATATGTATTGTTGTATCAAGTTTCATTATTTGTAAGTGTTCGACACTTAGTTGCGAAAAGTATTTACAAGTTCTTGGATGACGGGGGTCCGGGGGCAGCGCCCCTGGTAGCGGGGTCCAAGGGGCAGCAGCCCCTGGCGGGGTCCAAGGGGCAGAGCCCCTGGCTACGGACTAAAAATGTTTTATTTCTACTACATTGTTTTATAAAAAATCGCATCTGCAATTTAAATTCGGGAAAATTGACCTAGTCCAGCTGCGGACTGAAAATGTGTTGCGAACTGAGTTCGCGGTGCGAACTGAGTTTGGATTCGCAAGACAAAGTGGGTTCGCAAGTGGTAGGCTACGAACTGAGTTCGGTTCACAACACAAGGTTCAGTTCACAGGTCGACTCGCAGGTCAACTCGCAGGTCAACTCGCAGGTCGACTCGCAAGTTAACTTGCAGGTCGACTCGCAGGTCAACTCACAGGTCGACTCGCAAGTCAACTCGCAGGTCAACTCGCAAGTGGGTTCGGTTCGCAGTTCGATCTGCGAGCTGAGACGCATCTTAGTTCGTAGACGGGGCTGTTTGTGCAATTCAAGTTATAAAACGCAATTTAACTTGGTTTTTGGACATAATCTTGTTGGGTAAATGTTCTAGCATGTAAATCTAAGCTTTACAAGTAATTTAAAAGAGTTTTGAAGTCCCTTACCATGAAATCGAAAATGGAGAAGATGAAGATGGAGAGCTCGAGATGGTGATCGTTTCTCCCTGGATCAACTCCGCAAGATGATGAGTTTTTGGGTGACGTTTTTGGGGTGGTTTGGGGCTGCAATTTGAGAGTGAGAAGGAGAGAAAAGAGTGTATGTATGTGTGTTTGGTGTAAATGAGAAAAGAAGGAAACAAAAGGGTTTTAAAAGGGGTGGGTCATGGGTCGGTTTGAGTTTGGGTCCGCGGGTCTGAGCCGACCCATTTGGGTCTCGGCTCGCGGGTTTGTGTTTCCGAATTTTATATCACGAGTCGTTGTCGGTTAAATCCCGTAGTTGTTTAAATGTTTTTTCGCGTTATATGTTAAAGTGTATCCGAGATATTTTTAGCCGAAGTATTTTATCAAAATACTTAATAATGAGTTATAAAAATATAACTTGAATTACTTCCTGTTGTTAGGTGCGTTTCGTGTGCTCTCGTCGCGTTCGGAGTGTTTTAAACGATACTAGATACGTGTAATATATTTTCACGATATATTAAAGCAAATAATGTTTGTTCGGTTAATTCCACATTATTTAAAAGTTTTTGTCACCAACGTCCAATCTAATTTGTATCGGACCTCGTCCGTTTGGTAAGTGTACAATTTAAACGAATCGCGTACGCGTGTAAGTAATTTCACAAAAGTCTCATATATTTAGATTAATACAAAACTAAATACATGAAATTACAAGTAGTTTAGGCACTAATCAAAAGTCCCAAATTGGCGGGTGTTACACGAAGCTACCGATCTCAACAGGTATGAGATCAATGGGAAAAAGTTCGTCGGCTAGGTTTAAAGTGCAATTAGGTATCACACTATCAGTTTCAATGAGTTTACCATTAGCTAGTTCTACAATGTACTTAACATCCAAAGTAACAGGGGTGATGTCAAGCAAAGGATAAAATTCATTAGATATAAAACTCCTATCAGCACCAATATCAAACAGAACAGTAGCATTTAAGTTGTTGAGGAGGAACGTACCCGAGAGCACATTCGGATCCTGGCGGGCATCCCCAGAGTTAAGGACAAATGCTCTACCTCGAGCGTTGTTGTTGTTGTTGTTGTTGCCCTTGTTCTTCAGTTTTGGGCAGTCATTTTTGAAGTGCCCAATGTTGCCACACTCGTAGCAGGATTTTGATTGGTTGGAGTTGGTGCTGGAGTTGGCATTGTTGTTAGTTTTGGTGGCTCTGCAGTCCTTGGCGTTATGCCCATAACGTTGGCAGTTGTTGCAAGGCGTACCGCAAGGGCCATCATGATGACGACGGCACTTGGAACAGAAAGGCTTGTTCCCAATGTAGCCTCCCTTGTTTTCAGAACCAAAAGAGTAGGCCTTAACAGTGTCAGACCTTTTGGATGATGACTGGTTTGGTTAGAGTTCCCAGACCACTTTCGTTTGTGATCTCCAGATTGATTTCCAGTGTTTTTGGCAACAGGTGTCCCCCGACGGACAATCTGAGCCATGAGATTGTGCGCCATGCGCACGGTTGCTTGAAATGTAGAGGAATTTGATGCAGTAACCATTCCTTGAATTTGTGGGGGAAGTCCCCAGAGATATCGTTCAATCCGTTTGTACTCCGGATCAACCATGGTGGGGCACAGGTGTGCCAATTGATTAAAGCGAGCAGTGTAACCGGCAATATCATTGCCTTGAGTGGTGAGGTGCCAGAACTCAGCTTCTAGCTGTTGGATTTCGTCTCTGGAACAATACTCGTCCCTCAGCAGTTTCTTTAAGTCTTCCCAGGAAGTTTGGAAAGCATTGTCGATGCCCACAGTCTGAGCATGAGTATTCCACCAGGTCAGGGCACCGTCAAGGAAGGTGCAGGTGGAGTACTTGACCTTATGGTCTTCAGGACAGTTGCAAATTCGGAAAACTGATTCTGTCTTCTCGATCCATCGGAGTAAGCCAATGGCTCCTTCACTCCCCTTGAAGTACAAGGGTTTGCAATTCAGAAAATCTTTGTAAGAGCAAGGTTTAGCAGTAGGAGCATTACCCCCACCGCCCGTGTTTGGCTGGGCAGCTAGGACCTGAGCTACACTCTGGGCGATAAGTTGAGCGATTTCAGTATCGGTGTATGTGTGTCGTCTGGGAGGCATGATGCTGAATAACAAAGGAATGAGGCATGTAAGATATTTGCACAAGGTTATGATATATCACACATGTATATATAACGAGGTAATATACAACAGCACAGGGTGATAATCATAATTCATTAGATAATAAAGTTGAGTACAAAGTACGAGTTTTAAAGCATATAGAATTCCAAAAGATAATAGAACATGGAGTTTACAAAAGTGCCGGGAATGTTACATCCGATTGAATTACATGAGTTTTAGATAGCTAAGGAAATACAAGATAGACAGATACTACGCTAATCTTGACGCAGGTTCATTTGTGTCATTAGGGTGACAAGTCGGTCCACGGTTCCTGCAAGTCTGCCGGTTTGTCTGGCGTTGTCTTCCGCCAAGGTTAGTCGTTGTTCCAGCATCCGAGTGTATTCTTCAGCTTCTCGTGAGCGTTGCTCACATTCTTCCAACTTTGCTTGTAAGAGATCGACCGCTCCCCGGTCGTCGATCACTTATTGGTGTAACATTTCTAGAGTACGTGTCATGTCCTCCCGTTCTTGGATGAGTTGTGCAATGCGGTCGTGTGATTGGCGCAGCCAGTGCATTTGTACTATATATTGTTCCCGTTCCAAGCTCTCAAGTCTTGCCTCGTGACGATGGAGCCGGGCAGTTAGCACTGGAACAGTATGGTGGATAGGTTCTTGTGTGTATGGGGAAATGTCCATGGGGTCAGCAGGAATTTGTATGGCTTCCTCAGACCTCCAGGTGTTTAAAGTCATGGGTAGCCAGTCCCACCTACGAGGGTTAGTTGGATAGTCTTCCCTAGTTGAGGTGTTACTAGTGCGGTAAGGGTTAACGTGAGCTGATCCGTTACCCCTCCTCTGATGTCGTGTGACTCGTGCCTCCCCAGTGAAGTAGTAGAGAGGTTCAGTAGAGGTTTGTGGTAATGCGGTTACCTCCTCAATGGTTGGTGAGGTTTGAGTCCCGTTGTTTGTGTTGGTTGACGCTAGATGAGGAATGTCTGCCATTTCTGTGGCAAGAGCGTTTAGTGAGTATTGTGAGATCTATATATATAAAAATATCATATAGCCTAATGTGTCTAGCACAAACAAGTAATAGTCCCATTTTTCTCTCGGTCAGAGTCAACTAGTGTCCTCCTGTTCAACATAACCGTTTTCAGCTCTTACATCATCCTTATTTAATTGTACATAGTTGATCAGGCTATGTTAAATTAAACTCGTATGATGTAATCCTGAACCAATCATACCAAATAAGGAAATACTGCCTAACGGTCATAGTCTAGGCCCACTAAATGCAACCTAGTTCACTATAACCTCAGGCTCTGATACCAATCTGTCGCACCCCCAAATTTGTGATTAGCGGAAGCATACTTTGGGTGCGACTAATCAAGGTAATCAAGCACAAAGATATATAATGAACGACTCTATATGCGTCGTTTTAACAAAATACATTAATTCCATAAAAGTTTACATCAGTTGTACCAAATACATTAGCTCGTGTTCTGAATAGGAAAGATTTCCTAGCATAAATACTTATACAAAATATATTAATGCAATAAAATCTCTGATGTTTGCATGCTGATTCGAGCTAAGCTAATTCCTGAGTGCAAACCTACAGCTGCTGAGTACCTGAGAATACATGCTAAAAGGGTCAGGTAAAAGTTGGTGAGCTCACAGGTTTGATAGTAAAAATAATGTATGAACTGCAAGATATAGTTATGTATGAAATCAATCATAAAAAAAAATGTGTATATTACTGCCATGAGCCCATAGTTCGAGCTTAACTGAGGTGTCAGGAATCACAATTAAGTGTCCGATCGTGCGTGCCTCCCTGCGAGTGCCTAATCTACACTCGTATATACAAATGATCATGCGTCCGTTCGACCACAGTCGTGGTAGCGCGACTACCCCGGACGGGGATTGTCAATCCCATATGGTACCATACACTAACATTCACGCTAAATCCATATTAACAAACTATGTGATAGAGGACTTCATGATTAGTAGAGCAAACTCATGCAGTCAATATATCGTGTTTTGTACTTGCGTTCAAATGTAAATGAAAACTGAGCATGTATTCCCACCCCTGGGTTAAAAATTGTAAAATGAGGGGCTATGAGACTCACCTGAGTCTTAGAGTGTTTGCAAAGCAAGCAAGTATGATGTTGTACCAAATGAGTGTCCGCAGACTGTAACCTGTCGGGCGTTCAAAACGCGCAAGGTCATATGAGTGAGTAGATGTCTCAACAGACCATCTATGTTAGTTGTCCATCAATTAGTTATGTCCAAATGTTTGATTGTTTTGTTTGAGTTTTGAAAGCATGTACGGCCCGTTGGTGTGGTTATGTAATAATAATTCAAAGTATTATTATTATGTTCATAGTGTTGTATACTTCTCGAAGCATATGAGTTTCATGTATGATTCTATATCATAAAGGTTTGATCTTTGTAGGTGTTTATTGCTTTTATATATGTATATATATGTCCGAAGGTGTTAAGGCCCGTAATCCAGAGTCTAAAATGTGATTTTCTGGAAATTAACTAAGGGTCAAAAAGTCAACTCTCAAGGTCAAAAAGTCAATCTTGAAAAGTCAACTTGCAAAGTCAAAAAGTCAACTTGCAAAGTCAACTCATAAGTCAATGTCAACTCGCAAGTCTTCAGTTCGCAAGTCAAACTCAACTCGCAAGTCTTCAGTTCGCAAGTCAAACTCAACTCGCAAGTCTTCAGTTTGCAAGTCAAACTCAACTCGCAAGACTTGTACATTCTCAGGTACAACAGTCTAATCTTCAGGTAGTAAAAATTCTCCTTCTTCAAGATCAAAATCAATTTCTTCATCGATTTCATCAAGCATATCACTTTCAGAGTCCCTTAATTCTAGCATTTCCATATCTACACAAATCAAATTAATAATATAAATTCTTTTATTGATTTCTCTGAATCAATCTAAAAATTTAATTATTCATTTCAATTGTGTTAATATAATCAATCTATATAACTTATAATTCTTTTATTAATTACCTTGAATCAATCAAAGAATTCTTAAATCTTATAAACACTTAACAAATATTAATTAACTTTAAATTCTAATGCATTGTGAATAATCATCAAGCATTTAAATTCACTATTAATTACCTTATATAATTTCCATGACTTAATTGAACTGTTATATCGCAACAACTTAACTTTCAACTATATCTTTAAATTATATATCATTTGTCTAGTTAAAAATCATACATATTTAACTTGTCAGTTATAAAAACTCTCAAGTCTAAAATGTCTAAGTTAAAATAAACTTTGACCGCTGAAATAAATCAGAACACGCCGCTCGACTTCTCAATGAGTCGGAAAACTTTCGATCACTAATTTATTTAACCCTTTTTTTAAAATCAAATAACTTAAACAATTTATAATATATTTTACTTGTAATAATAATAATCTCAAGCCGAATATATTACAAAAACTATTAAGTTACAATTATTCAGTTACAATTATAAATTACAATTATAATTCAACTAAATTCTAAGTACAAATATCTACACAAGTCTAAGCTGTCTTACCAGCTTCACTTGTACCCGCATCACTTGTACCAGCAGCACTTGTACCAGCACCATCACCACTAACACCAACACATGCAGACTCCCCCTGAATAATAGCTTGCTCACCAGTCTTTGAAGGACCAGTCGGCTCACCATCTTTCTGAGCATCGGGATCATCATCTTTATCTTCTCTTCTCTTCTTAGCTAACTCATCCTCTTTGCAAGCTTCATGATATGTCATTATCTTCCCCTGAGCACACTGTCCTGAATGCACTCTCAACACCAAACGTTCTAAGTGTTCAAGCTTCAGTCGCTGGGCAGTAAAATCAGCAAGCAAAGTATCATGAGTCTTCAGCAGAGTCAAATGTGATTCACTGATATGAACCATCTGCTGAGCAAGAGAAACATTCTCAGCTAACAACCCTGGAATCCTGGATGTACTCTGTTCCAATTCCTTAACTTTTGACTCTAAGGATGTAATCCTTTCAGCATCAGTTGTTGGAATAACAGAAATTGTTGATGGTCCAGGCGGTGTCACTGAAGCAATGTAAGATTCACGTGTAAGTGGTGGAATAGCTTGAGATAACGCTTCCTTGAGAAGACTAGCTGCAAATCTACTAGCTTTATTGGTCGGAAACTGAGCATCATGCACCAGTTTTGCAACTCCCTCCTCAACAGTCTTGGAGACCATTTCTGGTTCCACTGACTCAAGTAGTTTCTCAGCCTATAAAGTTAGATATAATTAAATAAGTAATTGTTACAGATAACTCTGTCGCAATCTCTAATTAAATATCTATAATACTCGTAGTACTAAACATTTATCTCATACCTCAGATGGTACAGATACTGGTTCAGTAACCACCGGTATCATCATCTCTACCTGCGATGTATCTCGAGCAACTGTATACAGAATGAACTGTCTCAGTTTAACTCCTGATAAACAACAAGTTAAGATTATCTAACTCTAAATAAAACATACCATCCTGAATGATCAATGTCCTGGAACGCTTACGGCGTTGAGGAATAAGAGGTATATCCTCTTCCTCAGGACCTTCGTCAATAATACTGAAGTCTGGGTCGACTTCCTTAGCCTTTCTTTTTTCCTTCAGTGCTGGATCTGGAATCATCCGAGATCGGTATCTAATATAACCAGCATCTGGAGGTGGAGAAGGAGTACTATCATCATCATCTGAAGCCGATTGACCATCACGGCCTCCAGATTGACCAATATCAGAATCCTAAATATTAAATATATTAAACATTTATGATTAGCTAAAAGCTCTATCATACAAGTTCTATATATTTATGATTAATCTGATAATTACCTGAGAAGGTAAACCCTCAGATCTATCAAGCTGTCCCTGCTCACCCTCAGGTCGAGTAACATCTGGGTCTGCAGTCTCAGCTCCCTGATCATAATGATATTTATATTTTATAATCAGAAATATTATCTAATTAACTAAATATCTATAACATTTGCATTATATAATAATATGATAATAATGTAACCACTAAGTACATATATTACTATATAATTATAAGATTACCTCAGATTGTGCAACATAACTATCAATATCCCGTAGCAAGGGATCTGTATCATCATCAATCTGTACTAAAACCTCATGTAAAACCTCAGCAGCTAGCTCAGGCACAACTTGTTGGCCATGATGTTCAACCTGATGTAAAACATCCTCAATGAGTTCCTGTGAATCTGCTGCTGGTTGAGGTTGAGGTTGAGCTTGTTGTTGTTGTTGAGCTTGAGGTTGATTGTGAGCTCCGACATCCATCCAACCATTGTTTGGTGGAGCAACATAATCAGCATCAAGAAGATGCCCAAAAAGATCAGCTACCTCAGGCTTAATCTCATCTTTACGCTTGGATAACAAAAAGCAAGCGTTGTAACCTCGCAATCCGATGGTCTCAACTTGAAAATCAGCTGCATAAGCTGGCAAGTTTGGAACTTGAGCGCGAATCAGGAGCATGCAGAATCTAGGATAAAGAATAAACAGCGTCCTAGCAGCTCCAGTGATCTGTCCTCTGAAGGACTGAAAGATATAAGAAGAAAAACTGTATGGTTTATTATAAACCAGTAACAGTACAGCTGACATCAACTCAGGACTAAGCTCATCTAATCCTGACTTCTTGTTTCCAAAAATAGATACTATAACAGTAAAAAGAAATCTCCACTGTCCTAGTACGAATGCCTTGACAAACTGGCGTCCTCTCCTAGGTCCTGAATAACTTGTACGACCTAGAGCTCCTTCGATAAAGTCAGCTGAATAAGCAGCCGGACCAGCTTCTTGCTCAGAAGTTCCTAGCTGCAGTAGCTGTCGTAAATCATCAGCAGTAAAAGAAATCGGATGCTGATTTACCGTCGTACGTATTGTAGGCGGGTTAGCAGCACCATCATATAAAATATTCGTCCAAAACTGCGTAAGAAGGTCCTTGTTCAGTGGAGGTGACTCGGTAATAGCAAATCGAATTCTCAAACGTGCTAAGTATGTCAAAATTTTCTCAAAGCGCTCAGCACCATGCTCGTTGACATCTAAATTCACCAGTATGTTGTGACCCTTCTCAAAAGATCTGTTAGCCATATCTGTAATTCAAAATTACACAAATAGCAAAAGAATTAAGTTAACGAACATTAGATAATTTACACTTTAACGTATTATGATCAAAAAGATCATCAAACGTCTAAGTATACTATCAACTAATAACGTAATTCACTGAAACTTAATTGAATTGACTTTTCAATTATATTCTATAAATTATATATAAAGTTCGTTAGCTAAGAATAACAATTTGAGTTATCATACCGCCGATAAGTATCGGGACACGCTGCTCGACTACACTATGAGTCGGAAGACTTTCGATATGAAATAACTTAAATTGTTCAGATATTGCACATATTTTAACTTATAAACAAAAGTTCTTAAGTCTAAATGCATATAAACAGGTAACGTGTTAATTATTTGTAACCAAACGATTCTCAAATCGAAAACAAGTTATAACTAAAAAATTATAAAATTTACTTAATTTTACATAGTCAACTGAAGTCAACAAAGTTAATGTAGTTCTCAAAGTCAAATTAAGTCAATTTTAAAAAATAAAAATAAAATTAATTAAATCTTTCAACTCGCTTCGCAGAAACCCTGCTAGTTGAAATTGAGTCGCTTCGGTCAACCCAAGTCAAATGAGGTGAAGTCGTCTCGCTTCGGTCAAATGAAGTCAAACGAGGTGAACTCGTCTCGCTTCGGTCAACTAAAGTCAAACGAGGTGAACTCGTCTTGCTTCAGTCAACTGAAGTCAAACGAGGTGAACTCGTCTCGCTTCGGTCCACTGAAGTCAAACGAGGTGAACTCGTCTCGCTTCGTTGGAGCGGTCTGCGAAGCGAGATAGATCTCGGTTCGCAGGACCATCTGCTCAACGAAGTCAAACATCAAATTAGCAATCTAATAAGTTTCAAAGCAGTTAATCGATTATAACATGTTCATTAACCACCGATTAAGCATTGTAAGCATGTTTAAGGTTTTCTAAATCACTAATTGGTACAAAATCCGTGATAAACTAAACCGAAACATTCAAAAACGTAAACCGATCGATTTCTCATAAATTACACGGTGAAATGTTATGAATCTTACTTCAAAAGATGCGTAATGAAAAGTTGTAAAAGTTCCACGGATCGAAAATTCCTTCTTTGTACTAAAAATCAGAAAATCAATCGAAAAATAAATTCGATTCGTTTCGCCAAATTTCAAGTAGCAGAGGTGTTTAGATTCGGTTCGCAGAGTGAATAGGAAAGTGTGGTTCGGTTCGTATAATTTGTTTCTTTTATACTATTACTCGATTCGCATGTTTCAACTCGGCTCGCCAAGTTTGACTGGTCAAACTCGCAATATTAGTTTAAAATACGAATTAAATAAAAAGTATAAATTAAAACGTAATTAAGTAATTATGTAGCCAAAACAATAAATGTTTTTGCATAGTTGACTTATACCACTATTAAAATGGCCTTAAGTCAAAATTCAAGTCAAAAATAAACAAATCGTTTTTCACTTGAAGTTGAGACATTTATTCAACACGAATATAAGAGAACTAGTTTAATTTAATTCCAAAGGGTAAACACTAAATAAAACAAGAATAATAACTAAAAAAATTTTTTTTATTAATTTTAAGAAATAATTACAAAACTTAAAACAAATAATAAAACTACTTAACATTCTAAGAAAATAAACTAACTTAATATAAAACGCTTAAAGTTTTAACTGCTTAGGGATCATATTAGAAAGAATAAGCGATACTTATTAGATTGTAATAAGCCTAAGACGATTGTTAGTATACATACCTCATGAAATTCATATAAGCACAATAAAATCACAACTTTAAGCAGTAATAAACTTATATTTATAAAATTATATCTTATGTACCTTTATCCACATGATATAACACTTCATTGAAAAATAACTTATTATTTTTTATTAGTCACACAGGTGAATGTTCGAACATCATAGACAGTTCAAGACGATTACCGATATTATGATCCACATAAACAGATTACACACAGATTTCTGAGCCAAACTTTTATTGTTAATGTGCACAATATCTAGTGTTTACTACTATACAACATACTGAAGAATTCAAGTACAACACATAACACTGTATCTTATATTAGCAAGGTAGAGATTACTAAATGATGTTCTTTAGAAGCATATAACATACACTTGACACGAGATACTTTGTATCTTTCATATGTAAGGTAGAGGTTACTAAATGATGCTCTTTTGAAACATATAAATCACCTTTTGACATTATGATACTTTGTATCATTTCAAAATTTTTTATTTTTAGATCACAGTGCACGGCAGTACTATCATTCAACAATTAAGACATATGTCATACGTTATATAGCAGATCACATAAGATAAGACACATGAATTAACTGCTCGGAAATCTTAGCATAACCTGCCTACCAATAAATCGTATGATGAAGCTGACTAGAGTTAAGTTATTCTTATCACTTGTTAAATAAAAGGACAAGTTATAATCAGTGGATATAGGTGTATAATAAGATAAATATAAGTGTAATCTTAGTTAAAAATCGTTATTCTAGTGCAACTTATAAGAATCTACTAACACATCATACTTAATACTTAAGGTTATTATTCTTAGACTTATTCTCCTAATGTACTATCATTTCCCAAGTTTTTACAGCCAAAAACTTAAAGCTTTTTCTAAAAGAACTTCTTTTGTTCTTTTATTGGAGGCGATTCCCCGCAGGTAACAAGCAATTGAATGCTATACGCTCCCCCCCCCCCCTTTTTTAAATAAGTACTAAAAATAACTACTAACTATTACTAAAATACCCTTGGAAGACTAATCACTCTGGATTTCTCATTCCATTCAGTTGAACCAATGTTTCAAATCTTACTCTGTCGAACGCCTTCGTGTAGAGGTCTGCAAAGTTATCCGCAGTCGGAACCTTAACTAACCTTATCATTTTCTTTTCAGCACAGTCTCTAATAAAATATTGTCGAATATCAATGTGCTTAGTTTTACTGTGCTTCACGGGATTGTTGGTGATCGACATAGTAGATTCGTTGTCAATCATCATAGGAGTATTGGTTATATTTAACCCATAATCCCGCAGTTGCTGTTGTATCCAAAGAACTTGAGAACAACAGCTGCCAGCTGCAACATACTCAGCTTCACATGTAGAGATGGCTACTGAGCTTTGCTTCTTGCACTGCCAAGATACTAATCTACCTCCTAAGAATTGACATCCTCCGGTCGTAGATTTCCTATTTTGATTGCATCCTCCATAATCCGAATCAGTATATGCTACTAGATCTAAGTTTCCATTAATTGGATACCAAAGTCCCAGCTTCGGTTGCCCTTTGAGGTAACGAAAGATCCGTTTAACAACCTGCATATGTGACTCTTTCGGATTGGCCTGATATCTTGCAAATAGACAAACAGCAAACATAATGTCAGGTCTAGAGGCAGTCAAATACATTAGTGATCCAATCATGGCCCTATATAGAGTAGGATCCACATCCTGATCACTCGATGTATCCGGACCTAGTTTGTGATTAACTGGAATCGGAGTATTGTAAACTTTACTGTCATCCATCTTAAAGCGTTCTAATAACTCATAAACATATTTAGATTGATGAATAAAGAATCCATCCTTCTTTTGGTCAACTTGTAACCCTAAGAAGAATTTCAACTCTCCCATTGCAGACATCTCAAACCTTTTTCTCATGACTTTCTCAAATTCTTGACACATCTTTTCATCAGAAGATCCAAAGATAATGTCATCAACATAAACTTGTACTAATAGAAAGTCTTTCTTGTTCCATTTTACAAACAATGTACTATCAGTTGCTCCTCTTGTAAATCCATTATCAAGTAGATACGTTGATAGTGTTGCATACCACATCCTCGGTGCTTGATGTAATCCATATAGAGCCTTATTCAAACGATATACTCTATCTGGATACTCATGATCAGCAAACCCTGGAGGTTGAGCAACATACACCAATTCTTCCACTTTGCCATACAAAAAGGCACTCTTAACATCCAACTGATAAACCTTTATATCATAGAATGATGCGAATGCTAAGAATACTCTGATTGCTTCTAGCCTAGCAACTGGTGCAAACACTTCGTTGTAATCTATACCTTCTTGTTGATTAAAACCGTGAACCACTAGACGTGCTTTATTGCGAGTAATAACTCCCTGGTCATCTCTCTTACACTTAAATACCCATCTAGTTCCAATTGGATATTCTCCCTTTGGTAGGTCAACCAACTCCCAAACTTGTAATTTTGAGAACTGTTGCAGTTCTTCTTGCATAGCTTCAACCCACGAGCTTTCTTTGAGAGCCATTTGCACATTTTTAGGCTCAACTTGTGAGATAAAGCATGAATATAGACATTGATTAGGAATCCCTGTCTCTTTCGTAGCAGTATACAAGCTTTCTAAATTTTCAGAAGTACTAGCTTTAGATTGAGTCCTAGTTTGAACAGGAGTATTAATATCACCGATGATGTTTTCAACGGGATGATTCTTACTCATTCTTGTAACCGGTATAGGGTCAACTATTAACTCATCTCCTAAGTTAGTACCAATCTCTTCTAATGAAGGCATTTCTTCTGAACTTGCTGAAGAGATCTTTAAATGGTTCAAAGAAGCAAGCACATCATCAAACGTTGTTTGAAGATCCTCTTCAGAATCTTCTGTTTCTTGATACTTATCCTTTGAAAATTGTTGAGACCCACTTGAAGGAGCTTCATTTGAGTCATCTGTTGTCCTGATTCCAGATTTCGAAACACTCGATGTTGAAGACAGACCATTGTCCAAGTCTCCATTCAATAAGTGTTGTGAAATCTTTGAATCACTGACAAAGTTACTTATGGGAACTTTAAATGACTTAAAGAGATCGGAATATTCAAATTGCCAATCTAATCCCTTATGAACATCTGGTGTATAGCTTGTAACTTCAATGTTATAAATTACCTCCAGACGACTAGTGACCTTATTGAAAACTCTTTTATTTGGAGAATTAGGCATATAAACTAAGAAAAATCCTTCATCAGCCTTCTCACCAAATTTAGCTTGATTCCCAGTTTTCAATATTGTACAAGCAACTCCAAAGGGTTCAAATCCTTTTAAGTTTGGTTTCTTATTGTTCAAAAACTCATAACAAGTCTTGTTATGCTTTTTCACCGTAAGAACTCTATTCAGAACATCACATGCTGTATTCACTGCTTCTGCCCAAAAGATGACCGGAAGCTTTGAATCTGCAAGCATTGTTCTAGCAGCTTCAATCAACGTTCTGTTCTTCCTTTCAGCCACACCATTCTGTTAAGGTTCATATGGTGCACTGAATTGATGAATTATCCCTTTGCTTAAGCAATAGATATCTAACGTCGAATTCTTGAATTCTGTTCCGTTATCACTACGAATACGCTTAACTCTCTTTTTGTATACATTTTCAATTTGATCTAAAAACTCAACTAGAGTACCTGGAGTTTCATCCTTAGATCCTAAGAAAAATACCCACGAGAATCTAGAATAGTCATCTGTGACAACTAGACAGTACCATTTGCCACCTATGCTTCTTTTGCTTATTGGGCCGAAGAGATCCATATGTAGCAAATCAAATGGAGAGGAGATTGAGTTCTCAGTCTTAGATCTGTGTGGTTTCTTATGCTGCATTCCTTTCATACAAGGAACACACTTATCCTCAGACTCGAAACGTTTTTGCGGTACACCCAAAACTAAACCATTTTTGGTTATGTAGTTCATTTTTCTCTAGTTTAGGTGTGCCATTCTCCTATGCCATAGTAGCGCGTCTGCTTCCGAAGCCTTGGATAATAAACATGTAGATACCATTGAAGAATTAGGAACACCCATGCTTATCGCATAGATGTCCTTCTTCCTTGGTGCCCTCATCAATATCCATTCTTCAGGGATTGTGAAGCCTGGCTTCAGGACTAAAGCCTCCTTTTCATTAAAATGAACTGGATGACCTTTATCGCAGACTTGGGAAACACTCACTAGGTTATGAGTTAGTTCTTCAACATAATTCACATCCTCTAGAGTCAAAGTTCCATTTGAAACTTTTCCTTTCCCAGTAATTACTCCTCCTTTGTCTCCTGCAAAATTTACTTTTTGCTTGAAACCTTCTTTGAAGTCCTTTAGTAGACTTCGTTCACCTGTCATGTGTCTAGAGCATCCACTGTCTACATACCACCAGCTGTCCTTGTTCACAGTCTGCTCCTACACATAACAAGTTGTACACAGTTAGTTTTCAAGAGGGACCCAAGCCATTACGGTCTTGGATTGTCCCTGATCATCTACAATCTGAACCTCCTTAAAGTAACCATAACTATTCCCATCGGGAGTCTTGGTAACCTTCACGGGAGTTTGAGATTGTTGATGATCTGTTGTCTTAGGCCTATGAGGAGAGTGAGTAGAAAACCTCCTAGGCACATACTTAGTTCCCTGTGCACTCGAAGTAGAGCCATTCTCAAATTGACTATGGTTTCTACTTAGGGTCCTAAACCTCGAAGGAGTCTTATCTCTTGGCTTATTGAAAGTATTTTCGTTTAGAGTATAAGCCCTTTTAGGTTTAGGTGGAGAGACACTATGATTACTATCTCTTTTCAGAATGTTTACAGGTTTGCTTTCTAATCCCGGTTTGGAGCCTAACCTATCTACAATCGAACTAGAAATAGTCGGTGTCTTTTCAGTATTCACTAACTTATGTGATGCTTCCAACTTCTTATTTGGGCAACAAGAAGCTACGTGTCCTTTTTGGTGACACTTGAAGCAAGACATCTGTTTACGTGACTTACTAACTTTTGCATCCGCTACCGGAGTTTTAGGCACTAAAGGTTCAATGACATGTTCTTTATTAACCACTTCATCAGTCTTAGTATCATTAATTACTCCAACCGGTACAAAATGTACTTTGGTGTGAGGAATTTTCTTACTATCATCAGATGAAGGGTTCTTAATAACACTCTTCTGTGCCTCTACCTTTTGCGGTTTATTAGTTACTTTCGTCTCAGGGTTAACATCCGCCATCTCAATATCTACAGGAGTTTTAGTGTAATTTGAATTGAATGGGTGAGGCATATCATTATAACCTAAACAGACATATCCTTCACACTACGCTAAGCACCTAACATTTTATCCATTTCAGATGTTCTATAGCTCTCAAGCTTACGATTCTGAGCTACAAGTTTTGTTTTGCAATCAGCTAACTCCTTATCCTTATTAGCAATGGACAGATTCAAGTCATTTATGTTCATATAGAGACCGTCTATGATAATTAATTTCTCATTCACGGTATCTCTAAAAGCTGTCTTGTCAGCCGCATCTGCCTTAATCTTATCCTTTAAGGCCTGTTTATCATCACTTAACCTACATATATCTAACTTAGCTAAGTCAAGTTCAGATCTTACAGCCTCACTGGATTTACTAAGTGCGCTAAGTTGAGATGACATGGTATTATTAGTTTCAGTTAAAGTCTTGTAGGAATCAGCATAAGCACTAACTTGGGACTGTAAACTAGAAACTAACTGACAAAGATCTACAAGAGAGACAAGATCTAGGCATACCCATTTTTTATCAGTTTGCAGTTCAGCCATCTTAGCTACAAAATCTACAGGATCCAAATCTTCAGTTGAACCCAAATCTAACACATCATCAACATTAGCTTTAACAGGAGACTCAGGCACCTTTATTTCAAAAGCTGGATCAGTGGGCATATAGGATAATGACTCAGCTGCAATCTCTTGATCTTCAATCTCAGCCATCAAAGCTTCCTCTGACTGAGTTTTCCAATCATAAGACCCATCTAGCTGTTTCACTACTAAGGCTTTGGAATGCAAAGTATTTCCCGAGCCTTGTTTCCCTTCACCAGTCTCTACCTTAGGTCTTTGGCATTCTCTAGCAAAGTGTCCGTAACTTTTACAGTTATAACACTTGACCTTAGTTTTATCAAACCCTGATCTGTTGCCAACAACCTTTCTTCCATTTTTCTTTAAGAAATTTTTAACTCTCCTTGACAACAAAGCAAGTTGGTCCTGGAGATCTATTTCTTCAAGATAATCAGGATCTATTTGATCATAGTCTTCATCAAAAAGAATTGGATCATTAATCTTACAATCAATATAATTCTCATATGAAGCTACAAATGAAGCAAGAACAGACAGTTGTTGCTCAGCAGATTTCACACTCATAGGCATCTTTTGATGTTCTTGAGGTGACTTCTTAGAAGGTTTCCCTTTAGCTTCATTTCCAGATGATGTAATGAAACACAATTCATCAGTTATCATTTCACCCTTTCCATCAGCATTACCAACAAACAAAGCAGTGGTCGAACTGGATGAAGCAGTCGAAATAGAAGTTTTTCCATGATACAGTCCTGGATCCTGAACATGATCAGAATCAGTATCTTTCGACTTCTTAGTGAAATCATATCCTTTGAGCTTGTCAATAACCTGCTCAAGAGTCATGATTGCATATCTGGTTTCATTGTCTGTAATCATCACACCATACATCTCCCATTTAGAAGGTAAACCCTCAAGAAACTTGTTGGTTTTCTCTACCTCCTCAATAGTGATTTCATGGTTTTCAATCTCAGATAACAAATGGTAGAAACGAGTAACAAAAGCATCAAGAGTTTCTCCTTTAAAAGCTTTAAACAAAGTAAACTGCTTTTTCAGAAGCTTCTTCTTGCTAGCTTGCACTTGTGGACTTCCCTCACATCTTTTCTCAAGCGCTTCCCAGAGTGCTTTAGCAGTATGAAAAGATTTTAACTGATGAGTAATTTCCTTAGATAAGCACATCTTGATACAAGAATGAGCTTTATTTTCATTTTCATAGTCTTTCTTTTGTTGTTCACTCATCAGATTATAGGATACCACAACAACAACATTTTGAACAGTTTGGGTGGGTGCCGTGTATCCTCCTTTGATACACATCCAGGTTGAGAGATTATGGAATCTACAGTAAGATTCAAACCTATCTCTCCAACTGTAATAGTCTTCAACACGTTACAACTTGGGTGGAGTATTAGATTTTCCAACCTCGTGCTCCATCTCGATCATTTTACTAATGTCGGACATTTTAAAAGTTTTAGGAATTAACAATCAGAAAAATCAGAAAGTTCACTTCGCAGAAACTCGACTCGCAAGGCAGGAACTCGGTTCGCAGACGGGAACTCAGTTCGCAGGGGAAACTCAGTTCGTAGGGGAACTCGGTTCGCAGGGGAACTCGGTTCGCAGGGGGAACTCAGTTCGCAGGGGAACTCAGTTTGCAGGGGAACTCGGTTCGCAGGGGGAACTCAGTTCGCAGGGGAACTCAGTTCGCAGAATCGGCTGAAAAACCCTAAAACGAAAATTTTAGTTTTCTAATCGATTAAACCCTAAGATTTCGGTCGATTACAAAACTAAAAACTTCCAGAGACTAATTTTGGTCGTTTTTACGAAGAATAAACATAACAACAACCCTAAATCTATCGTTATTATCCAAATAACCTCGAACTAACTAAGTATTTAGCCCGAAAGCTCTGATACCAATTGTAAGTCCCTAGTATGTGGATCGATAACGAGGTTATCTTAGGTATTAAGGCGCGGAATTCCTCAATACTTGGTTCACAGTATGTGAACGGTTTGTTTCGCAAGATAATAGCGAATTGATTAATCAACAAGGTTTTGTATCGATTAATTAATGTTAATCGATCAATACCTAACCTTATGAATGCTTAGAATCATTTTAGTTCTCTGGAAAAACGAATTGCCAAAAGTCCTTTACCGTTTTGACCTATTTGAGTATTTATAGGTTTTAGTCAAACTCGATTCACAGGTCGATGGGCTCTGCGAGTCATGTTCAACTCGCAGCCCACGACCAAGCCCATCTCGACTTGGTTCGCAGCTCTGCGAGCCCAGATCTCATCTCGCAGGACTAAGTTCTGCGACTTGAGATCTCATCTCACAGACTTTAGTTTGTAACATCGTATTCGATATTCGTCTAACACTTTAACATACTAATATATTTAACGAATATTAATACCAAACCAATATCATTTACAAATCCAAATCAATTGTACAAACTTGATTACAATAATCACTAGTACTATTACAAGCTAGATCTGTTGTCACACATACATGTCCCAACAAAATGAGGATATGAATTTAGGTGAGAACCCCAAATCTCAAACTCTAAACCCAAACCCCTAAACCCCAAACTCTAACCCCTAAACGTTTTACAAAACTCTAAACCCAAATCATACTAAACCCTTAATCATACTAAATCCTAAACCCTAAACCCTACTAAAACCTAAACCCTCGACGCTACTAAACCCTAAACCCTGACCCTAATCACAAGTTAAATATACAACCAATCATTAACACATATGTAATTACTTTGTAAAAGTCACCAAAAATGATTTTTTTTTGTCAAAAGTATGGCTTGAGGGTGGCAAATCGAAGAGGAAAAAACGCTGAATTTTATGGTACAATTTTTATGATTTTTTGACTTACCGTTTGTGAGATATTTGAGTTTCAAAAATGTGGGGAATTGGGTATTTGATGAAAATAAGTAGTTTAGATTGATTTCTCTATTCTCACTTAAAATTGTTGTACTCATATGAACTATACTCTCAGAGTTATATATCAACTGAGTATTGTGATTATAAGTCTTGATAAGGAAGTGGTCAGCTGGCATTAAAGAATTGGTCAACTATTTTCTGTCTCAACCTCAATCTCAGTTTTGATTTGTAAAAGCACAACAATATTGCCTGCTATACTTTGAAGTGCTAGTGACTTGAATCTTTGGCATGATTAGAAGTTAGAAGAAATCACAAAGTTTGGTTTATATTAAATCTTTTTTGTTAAAAATAAGTCCTTCTAGACTTGAGCTCGTTTAGACCCGCACCTATTTAGATCCGAATCCATTTTGACCCGATTGCTCATACCCGTCCACTCGCCCGTTTTGTCAATACTATTTGAGACAGATGGAGTGTTATATAAAGGGAATTATCTACAACTTATTGCAAGTCATCTCATATCCAACATATACTTGCGTTATACATCGACCCCAACATGAGAATTTTAATAGTAGGACATATATATGTCATACACAATATGTATTTTATGAAAGCCGTTAACATAATGGTAACACACACAATATATAATTCATATATATTATTGAGAAAACTATATATAGTGAACTTAATTATGATACATTCTTTGGGGATTTATTTTCACATAGGTAATGGACCAACAAACAAGAGAGTGATGTACTCTTTGAGTGTCTTTCCTGGAAAAGTAAACCCATCATCATACCTATATACAACATCTATCATTCTTGCAAGATTGAGAATTGGGGCAAGCAAATCCATTGAGACTTCTCTTGGCTTCAAACAGCCTTCGTTAATATCCTTCCATGAGTTTTCAATCATTTTCTTGAGCTCTTCAATAGCTTCGTTTTCTGACACCCCATAGGTCTTGATGTATGCATCAACACCTGTTGCTGATTGTCCTCTTTCACGCTCGAACTTATTGGTAAAATAAGAAGGAAACATTCATTGTTAGAATAATTATTTTTCAACCCAGGGGTGGAGCTAGCTTCAAGCCACATATACCTTTACGTTGCCATAAACATTGGTGCTGAACTTTATGCAGCTTACTTGGTAGGGTTGAAGTGTTTCAGTATGTATCAAATTTGCGCAGTCAGTCCTCTATATATATTGTATGTTTCAAAGTTCAACAGTTTCCATATATTGTACTATGTGTCAAACTTCCAATTATTTCTATGGTATATATGAGACCTCTTAAAACTTGAAGTTCTATTGATGTGGCATTGACTTTTGATGATGTGGCAGATGACATGATAATGTATAATTGCCACTTCCGGAAAAAAAAACTGATTACCCGATTAAAAGGTCATCAAATAAATATATTAAAGTTTAACAGAATTTTTTTGAAATATACATATAATTTTAATAATGTCGATATAATGAAACACTTAACTATAACTGTTAAGCACAAAAATATCATGGTTGTTCTATAATACCCTATGGGCATTTTTACCTGATAAGTCATGACATCATCATGGAGTCTTGAAATTAACTCTGAAGCTTGCAGAGTTTTTGGGTGACTTTCATACCAAGCCAAAGCATCTTGACTTACTATCTCTCCCATTCCCACTAAAGCAGATTTCGAAATTACGTTGTATGCAGAAGTGATTAAACCATTTTTCATATATTCTGGGAAAGATGCCACATATCCGCTGTTTGTCCACTCAGCCTCTTCAAGGTAGCCTCTAGCTATGTCTTGAAACTGCATCACACGAAAGATACATTACAGATTAACATCACGTAAGCTTACAACGAAGACTATGTGATGTGGGAGCATACTGCCACTTTAGAAGCAATCACACTATTCGCTCGTCCTTCTTTAGCTAGTTGTTTCTCAAGTTCAGCATACTCTTCTAAGAGAATTCTATAGAATGGTCTTATGTACTCCGGAATTTGCTCCATAGCATTAATGTCCCAACTGAATGTAAACAGAATGTTAATCCCAAATATCGTCAATCAAATGTCATTGTTTCTTTGTTTTGGATTGATGCTGTTATGCTACAATTTCTTTTTACAACGTACATATATAAAGCTTGTGTGTATATATATGTACGTCTTGACTGTAGATAAAGCTTGTGCAGGTACCTAATTATTGCATCTGTTAGAAGGCGAATCTCTTCAATGGTAGCATAAGCATCATATGTGTCATCTAGCACCACAAGAAATAACGTAATTTTGGTTGCGACAATTCGTGCCAAAGAGTAACGAGGCTCAAAGTATAATCCTAATATCCACAAGTAAATCTCTGGTACTCTATCCCTTATATAAGGAGTAGTTTCATGAAACCTCATATCCTTCCACCACCTGAAACCAAAGTATATATAGCTTAAACTATTCGCATCTACAAATTATGCATATGTTTCAATAAAATATAATTTTTTTAATATATATATTGATCAATCAGAGCAGGTACTAGCATACACGTTCTCTAGAATTATATATCGTTTATTTCCATGTCCTCGATAAATGTCAGTTTTAATCATGGGAAAAAAATAATATGATAGGCAACCAGAAGTATTTCATTTTATCGGATGATGATTTACTTTGAAACAATGCGAAGTTCTTCCTTCTGTTGTAGCTGCAGATAGTAGAAGTGAAACTTTGCAAGAGGTAGTAGTGAATTGTGTGTGGAGTATTCTTCTTCATAGTTGGAGAAATATAGTCTAGCTTCTACCATTGGCATCCCTTGATGAAATGGTCTTCTCAACGATTGTTTCACCTGCTGTGCAAGATTGCCTTCCAGACTGTTTACTGCGGTCTTAAGTTTAGCTTCGGCGAATACAGCAGCTTCATCTAGAATCTTTTCACCTCTTAATCTCAATTGTGCAGATTCATACAAGCCTAACATTCCTCTGAAATCAGTCATAACGCTTTCCTTGAATGTACCTGAGCTATCATCCTTGAATTTTTTAAACACATCTGTCCATTACAAATAAATAAATACTTCACGTCATGAGATAATTAACTTGAACAAAAAACAAGATCATATATATCATGTTCAAGAAGCTAATTAGCATGCATAAAGGTAGAAATCATGTTTCCAATCATCAGATGGCCTCTTATAACAGTATTACGAGTACTTAAATATATATAATTTCACAAGGTGAAAAGGTTGCAGAGATTTACTGTTTAACGGGTAAAATGAGGTTTTTTCCTACTCAGGTTACCCGAGAGAGTGCAGTGGGTCTTCTTGGGGACATTATGGCGCATGACTACTAAACCACTTTGGTGATGGTTTAAATATTGATAGTTTATTTAGTATGTGTTTAAATTGTACATCTTATGTTGTTTCAATTATTTTTGTTAGTAATCCTGCCAAAGCATGAGCCTTACCACAAGGCAGTTTGTAACCAAGGTGTCGAAAAACTTGAAAGTTGATTGAAGTTGCATATAGATCAACTTCTTCATAATCTTTTAAGTTAAACTGTCTGAAAAGTTTGTCAAGCTGACTTTCAATCTCTTGCAAAAACAGATATGTCAAACCAAGACGGTGCACACAATATATCAAACATAGTTTTTTATTCGAAGCCATAGTTGGATCGAGAATCAGTCTCTTCACTTCTTCTTTCGGCTCCTCCATGGCTCTAGCATAGGCCTCCATTTTCTAGAAAAGACAAGAATGTATGTATTTACTAAAGATAAAAGATACCAAAACATGTATTTTCAGCTACTTGTGCAATTCAGATTGATATTTAATTGCATGGAAAGCTTACCGACTTGTCAAGAGAGAATGATAGAAAGAGATTGCCCCATACAGAAGGAGGAAAGTTGGCCAGAGGACGCACCAGTTCTTGTACGATGTTGGTGTTTGTTTCGACGGTACCACTGGCTTTAACTGCTGCCATTTCTTGAAAGTGAATTGATGTAATTTTGTTCAACTAAACGGATGTAATTATTTGGTAGAAGGTGATCGAGTGAACACTAGTGAACTGTTGTTGGTATTTATAGACCATGCACCCACGTACCAGTTTGCTGATTTATCTGTGATCAGTACCTATTTAATTGGACCTGCATGCTGTCCAGATGGTCAATATAGCACCACTGTTGCATACATATGCTCTTAAAAATTTTATATACTCAATAAACATAGACGTGTAAAAAAGCCAATTATGGCCAGCTTATCCATTTCATGTAATGAGTAGAGTCTAATTAGTATCAAAATTACAATAACTTTTTTTAGGACATATTATTGTGACAACAGATTTACCTTGTAATAGGACTAGTGATAATTGTAATAAGTTTGTAAATTGGTTTTGAATTGTAATGAAAAATATTGGTTGGTAAACATATTAGAGTTAAGTATTAAATGCTGAAATATGTTGACCAAAAGCTGACCATGACCTGCGATGCGAACTGAGTGAGTTCATAGGGCAGGGCTGCGAAGCGAGTCGACTGAACTCGTTGGGCCAAGCTGGGCTGCGAACCGAGTCGGTTCGCAGAGCCCAGCAGTTGCGAGCCGAGTCGGATATATATACAAAATTAGGTTTAAACCTAATTAACTTTTGTCATAATACCCATACGAATTTCCTGTGTTTTAGAGCAATTCTAAGAATTCTAAGAGTTAGGTATTGATAGATTAACGTTAGTTTTAATCAATACAAAGCTAAATAGTAATCTATTTCACTAATACTTGTGAAACAAACCGTTTACGATCCGTAAACTTAGTATTAAGGGATTCCGCACCTTAATACCTAAAGATAACCTCGTTATCGATCCTAGAAAATACGGACTTACATTTGGTATCAGAGCCTACGGCTAGATACGCGTAGGTTCGAGGTTATTCGGGTAATAACGGTTGATTTAGGGTTGTTTGTACGTGATTTTTTGCGTAAAAATGATCAAAATCAGTCTCTGGAAGTTTTTAGGTTAGTTTACATCCAAAATCTTAGTATTTGCAAAAGCCTAAAATTTTCATTTTTAGGGTTTTCAGCCGATTCTGTGAACTGAGTTGTGAAGCGAACCGAGTCTGCGAACTGAACTGAGTTGGCGAACTGAGATTCTGCGAACTATGTCTCCTGCGAACTGAGTCTGCTTTGCGAACTGAGTTTGATCTGCAAACTGAGTTCTCCTTTGCGAACTGAGTTTGACCTACGAACTGAGTTCTGATCTGCGAACTAAGTTTGTCCTGCGAACTGAATTTACTGATTTTTTTTTAAAAAAATAAAATCTCTGAGATTTGCAAAAATGTCTGACATAAGTAAGATGATTGAGATGGAACATGAGGTTGGAAAGTCTAATATTCCACCTAAATTGCTCCGACTTGAAGACTACTATGGATGGAAAGACAAGTTCGAATCACACTGTCGATTCCATGATTTGTCAATCTAGATGTGCATCAAGAACGGGTATACTTCACCTACTGCTAAAGCTAGTAATAAAGTTGTGGCCCTTGCCTATAATCAGATGAATGATCAAGAAAAGAAATATTATGAAATTGAAAATAAAGCTCATTCCTCAATTAAGATGAGTCTTCCAAAAGAGATCAACCATCAGTTGAAGTCTTTTCATACGGCTAAACAACTATGGGAAGCTCTAGAGAAAAGATGTGATGGAAGTCCTCAGGTTAAGGCAGGAAGGTGTAATCTCTTGAAAAAACAATTCATAGTCTTCAAAGCTATGAAAGGTGAAGATCTTGATGCATACACCACCAGATACTACAATCTGTTAAGTGAGTTAGATGACCATGGCATTACCTATACTAATACGGAGAAGACTGACAAGTTTATTGAGGGTCTTCCTTCGAAATGGGAAATGTATGGAGTTATGCTCAAGGATAACGATGAACGTTATGCTGCTATGTCATTGGAGGGGGCTATTGATAAGCTCCGCGGATATGATTTCACAAAGAAGTTAAGAGATACTGATTCTAATCAGGTACAGGATCATGGGCTTTATCATAGAAAATCTACTATCTCTAATAGTTCATCCAGTTCGACCACAACTTTACTGGTTGGTGATACTGGAGAATCTGGTGAAATGATATCTAAAGACTTATGTTTTATAACTTCATCTGGAGGTGAAGCAAAAAGAAAGACAACTGGAAAGTCAACTCAAGAGCATCATAAAATGCCCATGAGTGTGAAATCCGCTGAACAAAAACTATCAGTATTTGCTTCATTCGTTGCTTCATACGAAAACTACATCCAGGGTAAGATCAATGATCCAGCTACTTTTGATGAGGATTATGATCAAGTCGACCCAGACGACTTAGAAGAAATGGATCTCTAGTGGCAACTTGCTATGGTGTCAAGGAGAGTTAAAAAAATTTTGAAGCGTACTGGTAGAAAGCTGGTGGGAAATAAAATTGGGTTTGACAAGTCCAAAGTGAAATGTTTTAACTGTCAAAGTTATGGACATTTTTTTAGGGAATGTCAAAGACCCAAAACTGAGAAAACAGCAAATCCTGAAAAATCAAGTGCTACTTTGTCTTCTAAAGCCTTGGTTGTTCAACAACTGGATGGTTCTTATGATTGGAAAGCTTTAACTGAAGAAGCTCTTATGGCTGAAATAGAAGATCTAGTTAAGAATGATGAGACACCATCTTACATGCCTACTGCTGAGGATTATCAAATGAAAATTACTGAAATGAAGATTCCAGTAGCGGAACATGATGTGTTAGACTTGGGATCAACTGAAGATCTTTGTCCAGAAGACTCTGTGACATAAATGGCTGAACTCCAAACTGATAAGAAACGGGTATGTCTTGATGTTCCTACACTTATAGATGTATGTCAATTAGTGACTAGTTTGCAAGCCCAAGTTAATGTATTTGCTGATTCACATAAGGCTTTAATTCATGAACTAGAATTGGCTAAAATTGATGTACGTAGTTTAAGTGAGGACAAGCTAGACCTTAAGAAGTAGATTAAGTCCTATATGGCAGATAAGACCTTACTGAGAAACACTATTAATGATCAATCTGTGACTATTGATGGTCTTTATTTGAACTTAAAGGACTAAAATCAAGGTGAAGCTATAAAAGACAAAGAACTAGCTGAATCTAAGGTTAAGTTAGTTGAGCTTAATTGTAAATTTGAAATTTATAGAACATCTTCTTTGACTATGGACTCTATAATTGATGCTCAACGTAGTGTAAAGGACAAGACTGGCTTAGGTTATAGTGATGTTGCTTCACCTTTTAACGCTAATTACACTACTACTAATGTTGACCTAGAGATGACTGATGCTACTGCTAATTTTGATGTTCAAATACCCAAATAATCTGAAACTTCTAAGATACAGAAGGATGTTCTTAAAGAACAATCATCTAATATTGGTAAGACATCAACTTCCACCAATGTACAATTTGTCTCGGGTGGGATGCTGAATGATACCAAAGTAGATGATAAGGTTATTAAGGAACAAATTGATGCACCTTTAGTGTCTAAGACTGTAACACCCACTTTTTGGGTCTAGTAGTATTTTAATATTTTATGACTTTAAATTATTAATTAATGTGTTAGAAAATGATTTCATTTTTGTTAATTGATAATAATTGGAAAAAAATTAAAAGATTATTTGTGACTGATAAATTATTAATTGTTTTAAATTAATAGAGTTATTAAAAAAATAAATTAGATGCTTTCGCAAATGATTTTAGGTTCCAGACAATTGAATTAGAAGGGGACAAAAGTTAAATAAAAGATATTGAGTCAGTTGAGGGGGGACCGACCTTATTCTTTCTACTTTCCCCAATTTTAGTACTTTCTTATTTCTTAATTACTACAAGTCAAAAACACACAGTAGAAAAGAAAGAATGTATGAATCGTTCCTGTGAGTGTGACTAATAAGAAACCAAGTGAAGAATCATCATCATTTTTATCCACTTCTTCTTAAATTGTAAGTATGTTATTGTCATATTTCATATTTAAATAAGAAATTGGTAGAAACCATATGAGTGATGATAATGTAAGAAATTAAATTTGCTATTTGATGATATTAGATGTTAATTGATGTAGTTAGAGTAACTCTTGAACATAAATCTGATTGTTGGATTGATTTTATTAAAATCATGATTTGACTTTAATTATGTAAGTTATTGATGTATGTACGAAATTAGATAGTGAAAATATGATTATAGGATGTTATTTGATGAAATATATTGATTAGCGAATATGAGTTTATTGATTTTTGGTGTAAACTTTCGGATTCAACTGAGTAAGAGAGGTGCAGGTCGTGGGTTCATGGGAGGAATCCGGTTGCTTTTCTATTAAGCCAGATGGTTCTGTTTCTGTGAGAAACCCGACGGGTCAGGGACCCTAGCCGGCGGGTTCTTTGGGTTGGGACAACAGACCAAGTTTAACTTCTTGATTTCATATGTCTTGAATGTAATCATGATGTTATGTGATAATGATTTGATATTAATAAATAATTATGAAAGTTAAATTTAAATAACTTAGTAAGATTTGTTATTACTAAGTTAGACTGGTGATTGCATGTCTACTCACTTAGCATTGAACTAATCCCCCACATTAATCCTTCTTGCAGGTTATATATTTAATAATGGATGGGCAAGAAGTTGGTATTAAGATGGAATGTTTGACAACAGAGCGACACCTCTGATATTGATTTGATTAAATCAATATGTTTTTGGAAATTATATAACACCTAACGGTAGTATTATGGTTTATATAAACATAACTTGTCTGTATATGGTCTGAACACTTGGACTTTATATATGTATCTTATTTAACGTGACTTGTTAATGTGGATGGACTTACGCTTCCGAGGTATAAATGTCGATTTTAAAATATTTAAATCGGTATGAAATGTGGGGTGTTATAAGTTGGTATCAGAGAATACGTTTGGGTGAATTGAACATTGGCAAATATTCAATCCCAAATCTATTATGTGTTAGTCAAACATTTCAGAGTAAGGGATTAGTCACTATAGGAGTAGCGATTACAATATTGAGTACTAACGCTTAACAATCTGTGAGATGTTTTATATAGGATGCAGAGATGGTAGGAGATGAGTAACCGACTGGTACTCATGGCTTTTCATCATAAGGTAAATTCACGATAAACCTTCTTGGATATAAATTAACTTGAGTTGCTACTTGCTATGATAATTTGTGCTTAGTAGTAAAGTTGTTGGTGAGATAACAAGTTTTTCTAGTTATGAATTATTGGTAGTTACTACATGAAAATTTAATAATAGAAATGTTGAATGTAATGTTCTGCATTAGAAATTGTTTGGAATGAATTTAGAAACATAAAAATGTGTTGAAATTATTGGATAATGTGTGATTTAGGACTAATTATGGTATATAGAACACAAGGTAATGCTATAAATCCTTGTTGATGAAATATGTAGTAGTTGCTTAAGGTAGGGTTACTTCCTTGTAGAAAAAGCTTAAATAGGTTTATGAAACATGTGGCTATTTGTTAGATGAGTAGAGGCAAATAAGAATGTCCAATAATATAGTTGATTAAGTACTTGAAATTTCTTGATATGAAATAAATGATTTTAGATGTGACTTGACTAATTGGATGCTATAACTAGTAAATTCTAAAATTGATTCCATGCGGTAGCAAATGTAATTGATAATATATATTATAAGATGAAAGAATATAGTATAATAATATGTTTTAGAAATGCAGATAAACCACAAAAATGAGTTATGTGGATTGTCAATTGAATTTGATATGAATAAATAGATACTAAAGGATGAAATGTGTCTAAGTGAAATAACTGGCTTATGTAAACTAGATTAGATAGGAAATGAGATGATTAAATATGTAGATGTTGTAAAGAAGTAACAAATGTATTGACATTGTTTAACATGTTTGGTGGTATGTGTTTAAGAGAAAGAAAATCATATTGGTAATCATGATATGAAGTAGCCTGAAAGTGAAATGTGAAAACATAATATTGCAACGCTTGATCACTGTTGTTGATGCGGGACGCATCACCATGACGACTAGTTTTTCTGATTTTTTGGTCAACTTCAAAGAATAAAATGGAATGATGTAGACATCCATATTTAATGTGTGATATATAGTTGGAAAGCACTACATGTCTATTTTATTATGCCAAAAGTGGTATCTCATTTGGAATTTTCTAGAATAAGTTATGCCATTGTTTCTACAACATGTGCTAGGGGAAGATTCCTCTGAATTTGAACATGACCTTTGAGTTATGTGTTTTTTGAGTTGTTTTGAGTTATTAGTGTGGCTTTGATGATTTGTTTATTTAGTCATTTAATAGTTTATAAACTCTAGGCTATTGATTTTTCATATATGAATGTCTTTTAAATAATTCTAGTCCTTTATATAGGCTACCATTGTAATAGAATAGAAGGTTTGAAGTTGATGATATTATAAAAGTTCATTTTTCTATCAATTTTGTTAACAATTGAGTTGAATTTATCCTCCTCGCGGTATTCTTTTGAATCAACGTGTGTTGGAAAATCCTAATTGTGGTATTATTTGTGAATCAACGCTTGTTAGAAGAGATTATTCTTGGGTATTCTTAGAATCAACAAGTTTAATTTGTTATCTTATTGCGGTATCTTATTTAATTTGTGTTAGTTATTTTCACGCTACATCAGTTGTTCTATTATGCTATGTCACAGGTAATTGTTGAGACTACCAAGTATCATTAAGATTTAATTATGTTTCATAAATTTAATTGTTTTGTGTTAATTGTGTAGTGGTCATCTTGATATGATAATATGTATATATTCAAGTTGATTTTGTTGAAATTGCGGTTGTTTGATTATATGAATTTGGATTACCTATTATCGGGTCATATAGTGTCCCAAATGAGTTATTAATATGTCATTGATTGGTAATGGACTAAAGTTATGGTGTATTGATTTCCATTATGATTAAATGTGCTAATTGTGTTAATAATACGGTTTTAAAAAAATCTATAATTGAGGATAAACATAATATGTTAATATGATAAGGTGTTGACTATGAAAGTCAAACATCGAAAAAGAGTCTTATGTATGATATGCAACTATTGGATTATGATTGATCATGTTTGAGTCAAACTTGAGAAAAGTGGTTGGAGGAATTTGTTAACTGATTGATGGAACTGAAGTTGACAAATAGTCAACAATGTTGAAATAGTCAAACATGAGTGAAATGTTGTTATATTTTGATTAATTATTCAAAGGATTGTATTAATGTGAGAAAAGTTGTGATTAATACCTTCAAGGGTCAAAGGATACCTTATATCGGGTGCTAAGGTATAGATATATTTAAACAGTTTTTCTTACTTTTCTTACTGTTTGTTGTTTGTATATATAGAAATAAAGAATGTGGTAAAATGTCAATTAAGAACTTAGGTCCAAATAATTGATGAGATATAACGATTATTTAAGAATGATTAATGTTAATGGTCTAGTTTGACCTTGTTTAATAAATTGAGTTATAAATGATAAACAAGTGGTGTCAATATGATCGATAACCATAATGGATTGTTATAGTACCCAAATGGGTCACCGAAGGGTTTAAATATTAAATCGGGTTATAGTTATGATATAATGGTTAATAATAGGTCAGTGAACTGCAAATGTAATATTTAAAAATGGTGATCAAAAGAATAGAACTTGAAAGTGTATTGTAAGAATATGATGCGTCAAGTAAAGTTTTCTAAAATGACCTTAAATTTGACAACGGATCGAATTTGGCTAAAACATGAAATTGGGAAAAAGTGTTAATTGAAAATTGTTAATGTTACTAACGTATATGTAAGTGCCAAATTTGTTGATTAATGAATAAGGTGGTGCAGGTCTGGTCTAGGGATGAGGACCCGATGGGTTGGGATAGGAACCGGCAGGTTGTAATGCAACCCGGCTGATTCTAAGCTTAGTCGGCTGCTCCTCTAGCATTTAAATTGAGTTTTACTTCTGTTAACACACAACTTAAATGACACGGCTGCTTTTGAGTGGATCCGGCTGATTCCTATAGAACCGGTGGGCTCTCATTGGAGTTGGCGGGTTCTGTATGTGTTTTTCAATATCTTGATTTTAACTAGTTAAATGAGTTTTTGAAAATGTAATTTATAAATAACAAAGGAATACCTTAATGAGACTTATGGAGTAGGTATTCAGTATTATAACATGTTTGATGTTTGATAAAATGTTGGTTTCGAGTTTTGTGGTATGATAGGTCACATCGTATTATATTTGTTTATACTAAAGGATACGTATTTATTGAGTTATAATGTTCAAAGCTTTATGAAGGCTACAACATCCGGATAGCCTATTGTAAGAAAATGTGAAACCGTGCTTATGAGAAAGGTGAAATATTACGAAAAGTAATGATTAAAATGTATGAAAATCATTGGGTATGTATTTATGATTAGCACATCTTGATAATGCGGTATGTGTACTAGTATAGCAAATTACCCATTGATGGAAACTTAACATCTATACAATGTGATTTGGTGCTAAGTGATTTTGGGATTATATGGCTATGGTTTTAACCATAAGATTTAACCTCTACTTTGCTTCTTAAATATGTAATTAGGGTTATATGATTTCGAGATACTTATGGGTAAAAGGGTTTCATGTACCTAAGTGATATGTGGATACTAGCGTGGATTCTAGTTATGAATTGAAATTTAAATTTCATTAATGATATGTGTATAGTGGTATTATAATCACTTCTGATGTTTGTTGTTAATCGAAAAAGATATAAATGCTTGTATTGATTTTAAGATTCTAGCATGACGCTAGATTATAGTTGCAAGAGTATTTTGTTATAGAGGATTACTTGATTCACTTATGCTAAATGATTATGTGTTTTATAGTGGTTAACTATGATTAATTCACGTAAGTGATCATTATCTATGAGAATGGGAATTAGGTACAGTGTATGTAAGTTGCTTGAAAGGGGTAAGGTACGTTAAGTTGCCGGACTGTAAGATGATTAAGTTTTGTAATAAGCAAATGCTTATGGTATTAGTAAAAATGGAAATAAATTATGGGTCAGAACCTCACGCGAGAGAGAGGGGTTAAGTGATTAACTGTACTAGATTATTTGAGTGTGATTAGATTTCGAGGATGAAATCTCTTTAAGGGGGAGAGATTTGTAACACCCACTTTTTGGGTCTAGTAGTATTTTAATATTTTGTGACTTTAAATTATTAGTTAATGTGTTAGAAAATGATTTCATTTTTGTTAATTGATAATAATTGGAAAAAATCAAAAGATTATTTGTGACTGATAAATTATTAATTGTTTTAAATTTATAGAGTTATAAGAAAAATAAATTAGATGCTTTCGCATATGATTTTAGGTTCCAGACAATTGAGTTAGAAGGGGACAAAAGATAAATAAAAGAGAGTGAGTCGGTTGATGGGGGACCGACCTTATTCTTTCTACTTTCCCCAATTTGCCAGTACTTTCTTATTTCTTCATTACTACAAGTCAAAAACACACAGTAGGAAAGAATGTATGAATCGTTCCTGTGAGTGTGACTAATCAAGAAACCAAGTGAAGAATCATCATCATTTTTATCCACTTCTTCTTAAATTGTAAGTATGTTATTGTCATATTTCATATTTAAATAAGAAATTGGTAGAACCCATATGAGTGATGATTATGTATGAAATTAAATTTGCTATTTGATGATATTAGGTGTTAATTGATGTTGTTAGAGTAACTCTTGAACATAAATCTGATTGTTGGATTGATTTTATTAAAATCATTATTTGATTTAAATTATGTAAGTTATTGATGTATATATGAAATTAGATAGTGAAAATATGATTATAGGATGTTATTTGATGAAATATATTGATTAGAGAATATGAGTTTATTGATTTGGGGTGTAAACTTTCGGATTCAACTGGGTAAGAGAGGTGAAGGTCGTGGGTTCATGGGTGGAACCCGACTGCTTTTCTATTAAGCCGGCTGGTTCTGTTTCTGTGAGGAACCCGACGGGTCAAGGACCCCAGCCGACGGGTTCTTTGGGTTGAGACAACAGACCAAGTTTAACTTCTTGATTTCATATGTCTTGAATGTAATCATGATGTTATGTGATAATGATTTGATATTAATAAATAATTATGAATGTTAAATTTAAATAACTTAGTAAAATTCTTGGATACAAAGTAATACAAAGTGAATATGATATATATAACTTGATCATTATTATTCTTTTAATGGATATTGTTTATATATATATTGAAGATAGTTTGGAAACTAGATAATATAGTTTTTGAAATATGGTTGAATTAATAGTTATGATTTGTATTATAACTTGGATACTAATGGTCGTGACTATTACAATCTAGTTATTATAGTAGTTTGATATTATTTATCTGACAGATGGTTATGGGTATTTTATCTTAAAGATAGGACCTTTATATGACAGATGGTTATGGGTATTTTATCTTAAAGATAGGACCTTTATATGAGTGTATTATGGTGGTAATTTGGAAGTGATGCTAGTATGTTTATGTATTGGAGACTTAAATAAGTTGCAAGAACGATATGATCTAACTACGTAATGTTATTACTTTGATATTGTAGATTGAAATATGTTATACGATTATAACATGAGTTCATATAATTAATGAGTAACCGACTCATTGTTTATTTAAATTCTCAGATACGGAGAAGACTCAGTAACATTAGACTTCTGAGTGGCGACTGAGGTGACGATGAGTGGATCTGTCCTCAGTGTGATTTAGTTGTAACAGGTTTGGCTACAATGGGTAATCGTAGTTTTACTATTTATAAACTGTTTAGTCTGACATGATACCATGATGATTATGGAATATGTGAGTATGTGATCACTTGATATATTGCCTTTGTGCATTGTGTATTGAGGTCAGCAGGATGCTGGGATTGATTACTAATGTTGGGCGACAAGAATTTCCTTGTACATATCGTTAACAGGAAATTAGGTCGTGTGAAATTAGTATCAAACAATCGGTTTATTCTGTATAGGCCAATACAGATTGTGAAAAGCGTTCTTGGTGGGCCACCGTGGCTGAGGGCGCCACAAGAACCACCGATCCTCATTAGGATTATGTGTTTATAATTATCTTGTTGTAAGATTTGTTATTACTAAGTTAGACTGGTGATTGCATGTCTACTCACTTAGCATTGAGCTAATCCCCCACATTAATCCTTCTTGCAGGTTATATATTTAATAATGGATAGGCAAGAAGTTGGTATTAAGATGGAATGTTTGACAACAGAGCGACTACTCTGATATTGATTTGATTAAATCAACATGTTTTTGGAAATTATATAACACCCAACGGTAGTATTATGGTTTATATAAACATAACTTGTCCGTATATGGTCTGAACACTTGGACTTTATATATGTATCTTATTTACCGTGACTTGTTAATGTGGATGGACTTACGCTTCCGAGGTATAAATGTCGATTATAAAATATTTAAATCGGTATGAAATGAGGGGTGTTATAAGTTGGTATCAAAGCATAAGTTTGGGTGAATTGAACATTGGAAAATGTTCAATCCCAAATCTATTATGTGTTAGTCAAACATTTCAGAGTAAGGGATTAGTCACTATAGGTGAAGCGCTTAGAATATTGAGTATTAACGCTTAACAATCTGCGAGATGTTTTATTTAGGATGCAGAGATGGTAGGAGATGAGTAACCGACTGGTACTCATGGCTTTTCCTCATAAGGTAAATTCACGATAAACCTTCTTGGATATAAATTAACTTGAGTTGCTACTTGCTATGATAATTTATGCTTAGTAGTAAAGTTGTTGGTGAGATAACAAGTTTTCCTAGTTATGAATTATTGGTAGTTACTACATGAAAATTTAATAATAGAAATGTTGAATGTAAAGTTCTGCATTAGAAATTGTTTGGAATGAATTTAGAAACATAGAAATGTGTTGAAATTATTGGATAATGTGTTATTAGGATAAATTATGGTATATAGAACACAAGGTAATGCTATAAATCCTTGTTGATGAAATATGTAATAGTTGCTTAAGGTAGGGTTACTTCCTTGTAGAAAAAGCTTAAATAGGTTTATGAAACATGTGGCTATTTGTTAGATGAGTAGAGGCAAATAAGAATGTCCAATAATATAGTTGATCAAGTACTTGAAATTTCTTGATATGAAATGAATGATTTTAGATGTGACTTGACTAATTGGATACTATAGCTAGTAAATTCTAAAGTTGATTGCATGCGGTAGCAAATGTAATTGATAATATATATTATATGATGAAAGAATATAGTATAATAATATGTTTTAGAAATGCAGATAAACCACGATAATGAATTATGTGGATTGTCAATTGAATTTGATATGAATAAATAGCTACTGAAGGATGTAATGTGTCTAAGCGAAATAATTGACTTATGTAAACTTGACTAGATAGGAAATGAGATGATTAAATATGTAGATGTTGTAAAGAAGTAACAAATGTGTTGACATTGTTTAAATTATTTGGTGGTATGTGTTTAAGAGAAAGAAAATCATATTGGTAATTATGATACGAAATAGCCTGAAAGTGAAATGTGAAAACATAATATTGCAATGCTTGATCACCGTTGTTGATGCGGGACGCATCACCATGACGACTAGTTTTTCTGATTTTTTGGTCAACTTCAAAGAATATAATGGAATGATGTAGACATCCATATTTAATGTGTGATATATGGTTGGAAAGCTCTACATGTCTATTTTATTATGCGAAAAGTGGTATCTCATTTGGAATTTTCTAGAATAAGTTATGCCATTGTTTCTACAACATGTGCTAGGGGAAGATTCATCCGAATTTGGACATGACCTTTGAGTTATGTGTCTTTTGAGCTGTTTTGAGTTATTACTGTGGCTTTGATGAGTTGTATATTTAGTCACTGAATAGTTTATTAAATCTTGGCTTTTGATATTTCATATATGAATGTCTTTTAAATAATTCTAGTCCTTTATATAGGCTACCATTGTAATAGAATAGAAGGTTTGAAGGTGATGATTTTATAAAAGTTTATTTTTCTCTCAATTTTGTATTAACAATTGAGTTGAACTTATCCTCCTCGCAGTATTCTTGTGAATCAACGTGTGTTGGAAAATCCTAATTGCGGTATTCTTTGTGAATCAACGCTTGTTAGAAGAGATTATTCTTGGGTA
Source organism: Pseudognaphalium luteoalbum (assembly GCA_963422505.1). Classification (NCBI taxonomy): domain Eukaryota; kingdom Viridiplantae; phylum Streptophyta; class Magnoliopsida; order Asterales; family Asteraceae; genus Pseudognaphalium; species Pseudognaphalium luteoalbum. The sequence goes on from OY730197.1 coordinate 48,464,057, forward strand.
TTATTAAAATCAACAAGTTTAATTTGTTATCTTATTGTGGTATCTTATTTAATTTGTGTTTGTTATTTTCACGCTACATCAGTTGGTATAAGAGCCGAAATTCCTGTTAGAAATGGTAATGTACGATGTCTATGAAGAGCTAGAGAAACCTAATGAAGTGGAGATTCTATTTATAAATAATGTTCTCAATGGTAAAGTTGGAATTTCTAGTTATGTTGAAATGAGAGACATTTTCCATAAGAGTTGCACCAACAACAATTTCGATGTCATTATTGATGATGTAAATTATGAAGATGTTACTTCATTGAATATGGTGGATAAGTACCAATTGGAGGAGAAAGACTATACACATCATCATAATCAATCTTTACTTAGCAAAGAAAATGATGTAAACGGTGTCACAACGGTATTGCTTGTTTCACATTTATTGGCAAGTAATTATGAATCTTTCAAATGGCATGGTGATTTTAAGAACATTAAACGAACATTTCAACATTCAAGAAAGAGAAGTTTTTTTCTCACTAATGTGAAAAGGGTTTATTTTTCTACTGCTACCTTTGCTATCATTGGTTATATTCTTTTAACCTCTAAATTGTTGATGCTACTAATTTATCTCCAAATGTTGAAGAAAACTTCAGCCAAGACTCGAGGACGAGTCGCGTTAAACCCGGGGAGAATGATGCGGGACGCATCACCATGACGACTAGTTTTTCTGATTTTATGGTCAACTTCAAAGAATAAAATGGAATAATGTAGACATCCATATTTAATGTGTGATAAATGGTTGGAAAGTTCTACATGTGTATTTTATTATGCAAAAAGTGGTATCTTATTTGGAATTTTCTAGAATAAGTTATGCCATTGTTTCTACAACATGTGCTAGGGGAAGATTCAACCGAATTTGGATATGACCTTTGAGTTTCTAGGAGGAAGATTAGTGTCTTGGCAGTGCAAGAAGCAAACCTTAGTAGCCATTTCTACGTGTGAAGCTGAGTATGTTGCAGCAGGCAATTGTTGCTCTAAAGTGCTGTGGATTCAACAACAAATGAGAGATTATGGATTAAACTTGACCAACACTCCGATGATAATTGACAATGAATCCTCCATTTCAATAGCCAATAATCCTGTAAAGCACAGCAAGACGAAGCACATTGATATTCGTCATCATTTCATAAGAGACTGTGCTGAAAAGAAGCTTATTAAGTTAGTCAAGGTTCCATCAATGGACAACTTGGCAGACTTGTACACAAAAGCTTTTGACATGAATCGTTTTGAGACATTGGTTTAATTGAACGGAATGAGGAATCCTGAATAACTAGTCCTCCAAAGGATATGTAATAGTTAGCTGTAAGTTTATTTATGTCTTATAATAAAAAAAGGGGGGGAGGGGGCGTATGACATTCATTTGCTTGTTACCTTAGGGGAATCGCCTCCAATAAAAGAATGACAGTAGTTCTTTTAGAAATTGTTTAAGTTTTTATCTGCAAAAACTTGGGAGATGATAGTACATTAGGAGAATAAGCTTAAGAATAATTACCTTAAGCATTAAGTATGATGTGTTAGTAGATTCCTATAAGTCACACTAAGATAACGATTTTAACTAGGACTTGACTTACATTTATCTTGTTATACACCTTTATCCACTGATTATAACATGTCCTTTTACTTAACTAGTGATACGAATATCTTAAGTCTAGTCAACTTCATCATACAATATATCGGTAGGCAGATTATGCTAAGATTTCCGAGCAGTTAAGAAATGCAAATTTCACGTGTCTTATCTTTTGTGAAACTGCTATATGATGTATGACTTATGTCTTAATTGTTGAATGATAGTACTACCATGCACTGTTATCTACAACAAAAACAAAAAAGATACAAACTATCAAAATTTCAAAAAGGTGAGTTATATGTTTCTAAAGAGCATCATTTAGTAACCTCTACCTTACATATGAAAGATACAAAGTATCTAGTGTCAAGTGTATGTTATATGCTTCTAAAGGACATCATTTAGTAACCTCTACCTTACAAATAAAAGATATAGTGTTATGTGTTTTACTTGAGTTCTTCGGTATGTTGTATAGTGGAAAACACTAGATATTGTTCACATTAACAATAAAAGGTTTGCCCAGAAATCTGTGTGTAATTTGTTTATGTGGATCATAATACCGGTAATCGTCTTGAACTGTCAAAGACATTGGAACATTCACTTTCATGAATAATTAGTTCTACATAAGTAAGAAGTTATTTTTCATATAAGAAGTTATATAACGTGTGGATAAAAGTGCATAAGATATAATTTTATAAATATAAGTTTATTACTGGTTAAGTTGTAATTTTATTGTGCTTATATAAATTTCATGAGGTATGTATACTAATAATCGTCTTAGGCTTATTACAATCTAATAAGTATAGCTTGTTCTTTCTAATATAATCCCTAAGCAATTAAAATCTTAATCGTTTTAAGTATAGTTAGTAGTTTTTCATTTATGTGTTAAGCTTTCGACCCTAATGTTAATAAGTAAATCACATTTTATTATGTTTTAGATTTGAGACTTTTTGGGTTATTAGTAATATATAATATAAATAATAGTTATGTGGAGTAGTGATCGAAAGTCTTCTGACTCATTGCGTAGTCGAGCAGCGTGTCTCGGTATTTTATATCGGCGATCACATTCTCTAATATAACTTGTTTGTTTTAGACTTGTGAATCTTTTGATTTTTCAAGTAAATTACATATTTCTATATGCTAGACTAGAGAACTTTATGTTAACTAGTAAAGTTTCTTATATGTATTTTAGACTTGTGTATAGACTTAAGACCATAAGGCATATAAGTAAATAACAAGTAAAATTTGTAGACTCGTATAACTTATTCGTAAATAGACTTAAGAACTTTAAGTTAATAAGTAAAAAGACTAGGTGTTAGTTTTCAACTTAAGAATGTTTCATTGATAAGTTGAATTATACATTATAGTAATTAGACTTGAGAATATTTATATTTACAAGTAATTTACGAATAAAATATGTCAAACACATAATTTTAGCTCCAGATTTTCTTTATATAAGATTAACTATATCACGGGTTTAGTCGGTTAATATATGTAAGAGGATTATCATTGTGGAAAAATTAGGCAAAAACATTTTATCTAAAAGAATTAGGCTAATCAGTTACAAAGATAACTGTAAAATTAAAAAATAGGAGATTTTCTGAAACCAAATAATCGGGTTGAAAAGGAATGAAGATCATGGTGTTTCAATAAGCTTCGGGTATCGTATTTGGATTGACTATACATCTAATTTTAAGATCATAGCGGTGTGATGATAGATTAGGTACATCATATGAAGATTGAAAATGAAGATTGAAGACCAAGAAAGATGATCAATACAAGAGAGTTCTGCTGATTTAAGATCAAGTGATGTGCGAGAAGATCAAGTCTAATCATTAGAGACTAAAAGTCATTAGTTAAGGGAAGTCTGTTAATACAGGTTTTATATAACTAATGGTTTTTGATTTCTGTCATAGGTAGTAGCAATGGTCAAAAGTGAGGTTAGTTATTAAGATCTAATGAGACTTCATAAGATCAAAATCAGTTGGTTTATCTAGAAGATTTTTAGAAGACCTGCAGATGGTGGATAATATGAAGATTATAGAAGATTATGAAGAAACTTCTAGAAGCAATTGTCAATGGAGAGTCTGTTGGTATATCTCTGTGACAATCGATTCGAGAGGTTTAACGAAGACATTTCGAAAATTAACGAAGACATCTAGAAGACATCAAGAAGTTATCTAGAAGCTATTGTCAAGGGGGAGTCTGTTGAGACATGTTTTGTGACAACAGCTTTCTAGATAGTTAGTTATCGTTAATGTCAAGTATTCAAGACCGGGCCAATATATATGGTTAGCAATTTTGTTTTGGGCCAAAGTCCAAACCCAAGCCCAAAGGAAGGCCCAAGCCCATCTGTTTGTATCATGTATATGTATGATAGAATGGGCAGAATCCCATTAATAATGGATGTAGGGTGGACGGTGGAATTGTTACATATATGATCACGTGGATAGAAGAAAAAAGGTAACAGATTTTCATACGAGAGAGTGGCTTGCGAGTTGAAAAGGGAGGTCGGAAAAACATGAGTTGATGCGAGCTGAAATATTGAGGTCGGCAAGTTTGTTTGGTTCGGCCGAGCATATTACTTAGCGAACCTAATGGTTTCACATGCGAAGATTTTGATCGAAGTTTAATTTATATCGATAATAATTATCGCAAGCAAAAGATATGAAATAGGCATATTATAGGCTAGTCTAGTTGATTCAATCATTTGAATCTTAAGACGTATACTCCTTTGGTATTGTAATCATTCGTTTATTGTAATCATTAGTTTATTGTAACAACTGATTTATTAATAAATGATTTATTTATATCAAAGTAATTTATCTCCTATTCATATTTGTTTTCTGTTTGTTTTGTTCGTATTCATTCGTATCGTGATTATAATCTCAATGATTAGTTTACGAGGATTCCGCATTCGTAAGCTAGTAATCGGATCCCGCGTACATATCTATATGCGTATCAATGATTAAGGGACTTACAACTTTTTATATAAGAATAACATAGACTTCTACTAAAGTTATATGAAATGATAGGTGATCATTGACCAGTTACCTCAACATTACAGAATCGTATTAACTGCTATAATTGGTTCATCGAGAACAAAATGATCAGCTTAGATGAATCCAAGTATCGGCCAGCCAGTGTATGATTATTACTTTTTAAGCGCATATAAGGGTAAACAGAGGAGGTTTTTCATGTTCATGTTACTCAGGAAATGTGGTTTTTTTAAAAAAAATTAAGCGTACGCGACGTAACCCTAGTATCCACATGACCGTTTCCAACTTTTTCCCTGGCCACCGCCCCAAGAGATTTACCTGGCGAGGTTCGAAGTTGTGATCGCTTGCATGTGAGGAAACAGGACGCCTTACCATTAGGCCATATTAGTGAGGATTTATTAGTTTTTAAAAGTGAAGTATATTTTATGATGAGCCTAAGTTACTGCAGCTCTGGATGAAAAGGGAACTGGCAGGTCAGGGTGGTTCCCTTCCCCCGCTACCATGTACATCAAAGGATAGAGAACAGGATGAACAGGGTTGAGTGTCTTGAGTGTCTATCTATATGGCATGTAAAGAAGCACAAGGCAGGGCACTGGCGGATCCAGAAAAATACATTGTGGGGGAAACAAATATTTAAGTTTGTAATATGAGCGGGTTTCTAACACAATTAAATGAGTTCGGGTCATAATATGTTTCAACTTTTACTATATATTCGTTTCAATTTTTACTATATATTCTTAACAATTGTTGCGTTTCTAAGAGTAATACGGAGTATAATGAAAAGGGCAATAATCACAGTATGTGGTCTTCTTTAAGTTACAATACAAAAAAAAATACAAAAACTGAAGTCCCGCATCGAGGTAGGAGACCAAAATTATCAGAGGGAATCTATTATAAAAGAGACCTGGCTAAAATTGCCTTGGACCCATCATTACAAGCTGGATCCGCCCCTGATACAGGATACGTAAACTTACAAATAATACACTAAACAAAGTTAATTAATTGCATATGTGCTTATAACGATAAGTTTATAATAATATGTTTATGCATGTACGTACACCTATAAAACTATTACGGAGTACATTTTAGTAAGGGTTTATGGTACGGACCACCAACATACTTTACTTTTTGTCCCAATGTCGCCAATGAACCGGTTTTATTACCAATGTCGGCAACAAACTTTTACTCTTTGTCCAAATGTCACTGACGAACTAAATTTATTACCAATATCCGTAACAAACTTGTTAAAAATGTTTTAAGGTCACCAAAATATTTTTTTTTCAACGAGCTACGTTTTGAATTTGCTTATGCGGTGTTATCATATCATGTTATTTATGTGACCAAGCTTCCAAGTAAGTTAAGCATGTATATGCATGATTCACTTAATCTTCTCCGATTGACTACCATGTAACTTTTGATTACTTTTAAGGTAATCACCACTTTTTCAGCGAATCTACACGCACTTACTACATCTTTTCGAAAATGTAGTCGAAAATTACATGTTAGTCGATTGTAGAAGATGAAGTTAATCATACGTTTGAAGCCTGGTCACATAAATGAAATGATATGACAATACTACATCAACAAATTTAAAATGTAGCTTGTTAAAAATATTATTTTGGTGAACTTGAAACATTTATAACAAGTTCGTTGTCGCCATTGGTAATAAAATAAGTTCATTGGTGACATTGAGACAAAAAGTAAAAATTTGGTGCCGACATTGGTAATAAAATCGGTTCATTGGTAACATTGGAACAAAAGGTAAAGTACTGATATATACTATAACAACCAGAAAAATTAAATATGAACAATAATTTTGTAGATTTTGAAGACGAAATCATTTTTTTATATTTATTTATAGAGATATGTTATAATAACCTAACTTAAAAAGAGAACATCGATAATCAGTACGTGTGTAATATTATTAATATTTTGGTACTTAGATTGTATAACGAAATTCATATTAATTAATACTTCAATTAAAACCCAATACATAAATAATTTGAGATGTACGTGGCTCCTTAACCCTTTTTAACTACTAGCACACGTTTTTGCACTTTATTCGGGTAAAATTGTTAAATACAACACCATTATTATCTTTCGTAACTACTAACCGATATATACGTGAATTTAAGAGACCAAGTCAAATATATAAGAAGGTAAAGCGTATCACAATCCCGTAATTAGAAGATATGATTTAGTTTCCCAGAGTAATGTTCAAATGAGTACACCAATTTTGAGTGAGAATGAGGAAACTCATAAATTGTTGTCATGTGTCACTTTATTCTCTCTCATCCATATTTTTAAAAATTAAATATCTCACAAACGGTAAGTTGAAAAATCATGAAAATTGCACCATAAAATTAAGCATTTTTTCCTCTTCGATTTGCCATCCCTCAAGGCATACTTTCGACAACTTTTTTTTCCTTCCATTTTTTAGTGGGTTAACACATGTGTTAGTGATTGATTATACATTTAATTTGAGGTTAAGGTTAGGGTTTAGGGTTAGGGTTTAACAGGGTTTAAGGTTTAGTAGGGTTTAAGGTTTAGGGTTTAGTATGATTTAGGGTTTAGAGTTTTATAAAGCGTTTAGGGTTTAGGGTTTGGGGTTTAGGGGTTAGGGTTTAGGGTTTGAGGTTTCGGGGAGAAACCTCAAACCCTAAACCCTAACCCCTAAACTCCAAACCCTAAACCCTAAACGCAACACTCTAACACATGTGTTAGTAAATATGAAACCCACCAAAAAAATGAAAAAAAAAACTCGTCGAAAGTATGCCTTGATTGACGGCAAATCGAAGAGGAGAAAACGCTGAATTTAATGGTGCAATTTTCATAATTTTTGATTTGTCGTTTGTGAGATAATTGCTGTTAGGGGTAAATGAGTTTTGTACATGTGAAACATTCTCTCTCTACAAATGCATGATATCATTGGTTCCCTCATTCTCACTCAAAATCTTATTTTCATTTGAACCACACCCTATTTTCCTAAGCTAAAACTCGGTTTATAAACTAATTCTCACATTTACATAATTCATTTGTCAAAAATAATTCTATCACAAACAAAAGTTATTATGAAAATAACATCGAGAGGAAAAGCATCAGATAACAAGTATAGTTTCGATCGACTTCAATATCGTGCGGAGGTAATTCTTAAATCTTATGTAATTGTTAATCTCGCTATTCTTGATTGAAACTGCCATTTTCGTTCACGACATCGATAACTTTCGAGTTCCACAATGCATAGTTTGTTGGCGAATCGGTACCTATATTCACAGTAATACATTGTAAATTTGTAATATATTAATCTTGTTGTTTATGTTATCAAACGAACGAAATTAAAATCCATTATGCATTCGTACGAATGAACTGGAATAAGGAAATGGATACATGAAGTTTTATGAACTTTCATTTGCACCCCTGAATTATGTAAAAGATTACTAAATAAATAATGAGGATTCTATAATTATAGTTGGGTCCATTAAGTTTTCTGAGATTACACTTAGGCTCTCCTTATCTATATTCCTTCAAAACATATCATAGGATGTTAGATAATGATAACTTGATTGTGTCAAACTTAAATGAGTAATTAATATTACCTACGTACGAGTACAACTTTAAAGATGCTGAACAAATCGATTTAATATTTTAAGCTATGCAATCATATTAAAAAGAACTTTAAAACAACAACGATGAGACTACTAAATAATGATAAGGTGGAATTGGGATATTGGATTAACAAGAACTAATCTTGAGATCAATATTCTGAATTTAGTTGAATTATTTTATGTAGACGTTGTGGAGAACTGTGGAACATTCATTCGACTTTGAGTTATTTAAGCACGTATTCAGGTGATTGTTTGTAATAATAATCTTCAACATTATTATTTTGATTTCGAAGTGTTATACTTTAAAAGTATTTACAAAATTTTAGGTGACGGGAGTCCAGGGGTAGCGCCCCTGGTTAGCGGGGTTCCAAGGGTGGCAACCCCTGGCGGGGTCCAAGGGGCAGAGCCCCTGGCTGGGGTGGAGCTGCCAGATCAGTTTGAAATTTTTTTATTTCTACTACATTGCCTTAATGAAAAATGCATCTAAAATTTGAATTTGGGTATCATTAAGTGATGAATTTTCAAATCTTGACACTTAGTAAAAACAATGAGTTGCAAACATTCTGTTTTAGCATCACTTATAGCGACACTTAGCGGTTTATACGACACTAAGGAAGTGCCACATAAAACGAGAAATTCTGAAATGTTAGTGTCACTTAGGGAAGTGACGCATAAAAGGGTGACACTTAGACAAGTCTCGGATAGAAGTGTTGGTACAAGTGTCATGCGTTATTAGGGCTAGTGTCGTATAAAATCAGATTTCGATTATAGGCGACACTAGGACAAGTGCCGCTAGAAGTGTCGGTTAGAAAGTGTCGGGTATTGAATTTGCGTCACTTAGGCAGTGACGCAAAAAAAGGGTTTTATGCGGCACTTAGGCAAGTGACGCAAGATTAGGGCTTTTAACGACACTAAATGCGTCACTTAAGGAAGTGACGTATCACTGCACTGGCCTGTGCGACACTCCTGTAACACCCCCAAATTCCGCGTTTAGCAGAAGTAAGCTTTGGGGTGCTACTAATCAAATATCAACAGCACAAAGATAAAGCAAACGACATCTATATGCAACGTTTGCAAAAAAAGTTACGTTTCATAGATACAAAGTTTGAAAATGTAGTGTTTTCGGTTACAAAATGTAGTTCCCTAGAGTCCACGCGTGTAGCGGGAGATTCAATTACATAATCAAAGTAGTTTGATACAAAAGATAATGCTAAGAATCTCCGTTAAATGCAGTGTAGAAAATCATACGACTCTAGCTAGTGTCCAGGGAGTAATCCTACTCCGTATGTGTACCTGAGATACAAAGCTAAAAAGTGTCAACCAAAAAGGTTGGTGAATCTTACAGGTTTGGTAATAAGTAATTGTTTATGAACCACAAGTATGTACCGGTGTTGCTATCAAGCAAAGTAAGTAAATCAGTAAGTCATCGCAGTTGCCATGAACTCATAAGTTGAAGCTTAACAGTGTAGTATGAATGGTACAATCAAGTACAGTATCACGTACCCCCGTGAGTGCTATCCGAACACTCATATGTAACAAATACTAATATACCTGTTTCTACGTTGTAATCCGTGGTGGCGCTACCACCCCAGGCAGGGATTGTCAGTCCCAAATGGATCCATTTACTAGTAATCGCACTTAAGTCCATAACTAACAACTTACGATAGGAGGCTTTCAGTGGATAAAAGTAACTCATGCAATGTGTGTAAAAAGTAGTGTAATCAGTTCAGTACATTGTGTTCATACGTAATACAGTTGCTAAGTATCTCACCCCAAGGTAGAAAAACAGTAAAAGTGGGCTGTAAGACTCACCTGAGTCTAGCAAGTATGTTTGGAAAATCAAACAAGTAGAGCGGATGTAAGTCCGTAAGGGTGTCGGGTGTAATCCCGTATGTTGGTTCTCCGAACCCTGCAACCTTCTGGCGTCCGAAACGCACAAGGTTGTAAGCAAACAAGTAAACAAGTTGGTGTCTTAAAAGATCACCCATGCTAGTTGTCCACTCAACTAGAAAATGTCCAAGTGTTTGTTTAGTAATCCGTTTGTAATTTGAAAACAAGTAAGACCCGTTGGTGACGGTTTGTAATAATAATCCAAAACTGTTATTATTATATGTATCGTTGTATCAGATTTCATTATTTGTAAGTGTTCGACACTTAGTGTGAAAAGTATTTACAAGTTCCTGGACGACGGGGGTCCGGGGGCAGCGCCCTTGGTAGCGGGGTCCAAGGGGCAGAGCCCCTGGCTGGGGTCGAGCTGGAAATTTTTTTTATTTCTAAAATATTGCTTTGGTTAAAATCGCATCTGCAATTTAAAATCGGGAAAATTGACCTAGTCTGGTTGCGGAGTGAAAAGGTGTTGCGAACTGAGTTCGCGGTGTGAATTGAGACTCAGTTCGCAAGGTAAGGTAGGCTGCGAATCGAGTTGGGTTCGCATGTCAGGTCGGTTCGCAGGTCAAGTCGGTTCGCAGGTCAAGTCGGTTCACAGGTCAAGTCGGTTCGCGGGTCAATTAGGTTCGCAGGTCAATTCGCAAAAATCTCAACTCACAAGTCGAGTTCGACTCGCAAAACTCGACTCACGGATAAGGGTTGCGAACTGAGTTGGATCTCAGTTTGCAGATTGAGCTGTTCATAAATTTTGTATGGGTTTCGATTTTTATAGCGTTTTCCGTGGAATTTTTGACATAAACTTGTTGTGTGAACATTCTAGCATGTAAATAAAAGCTTTACAGGTAATTTAAAAGAGTTTTAAAGTTTTATACCTCGAAATCGAAAACGAAGAAGATTGAAGATGAAGAGCTCAGGATGGTGATCGTTGCTCCCTGAATCCACTCCGCGAGATGATGAGTTTTTAGTGTCGTTTTTGGGTGGTTTGGTTGTTGCGATTTGAGAGCAAAAGTGTGTGTGTTTGGTGAAATGGAAGATAAAAGGAATTAAAAGGGGTTTTTAAAGGTGGTTGGGTCATGGGTTGGTGGGTTGGGTCCGCGGGTCAGGGTCGACCCGTTTGGGTCTTGGCTCACGGGTTTTTGTTTCTAAATTTTGTATCACGAGTCGTAGTCGTTTAAATCCCGTAGTTGTTTAAATGTTGTTCCGCGTTTCATGTTAAAGTTTATCCGAAACATTTTTAACTGAAGTATTTTATCGAAATACTTAATAATGAGTTAGAAAAATATGATTTGATTTATTTTCTTTTGTAGGGCGTGTTTCGTGTGCTTTCATCGCGTTCGGGGCATTTTAACTGATACGAAATACGTGTAATATATTTCTCATGATATATTAATGTAAATATTGTTTGTTTAGATAATTCCACCTCATTTAAATGTTTTATCATCAACGTCCATACAAAGTAGTGTCAGAACTCGTCTGTTTCATAAGTGTACGATTTAAACAAATCGCGTACGCGTGTATGTAATTACACAAAATGTCACATATACTTAGCCTATAACAAAACTAAATACACGTAATTGCAAGTTGTTTAGCTGCTAATTATAGCCCTAAATTAGCGGGTGTTACATTCTCCCCTTGTTAGGAGAATTTCGTCCCGAAATTGGGCTCATGTCGTATGAGTAGAGTCTGTGAACATGTGTGGGTATTTTAGTCTCATTTGGTCTTCCCGTTCCCAAGTAAATTCAGAACCGCGCCTCGAATTCCACCTGACCTTAATAATGGGAATACGACTCTGTTTTAAACGTTTGACCTCTCGATCCATTATTTCCGCAGGTTCCTTGACAAAGTGTAGTTTGTCATCAATGTGTATCTCATAGAGGGGTATAATCAGTGTCTTATCAGACAGACATTTCTTTAAGTTAGAAATGTGGAAGGTAGGGTGCATGCTACTGAGTTCATGAGGTCACTGCGATCTATATGCCACCGTACCAATCCTTTCAAGGATTTCGAATGGTCCAATGTACCTGGGATTTAATTTTCCACGTTTTCCAAAATGGATAATGCCTTTCCAAGGCGATACTTTCAGAAGAACTCGATCCCCAACTTGGAACTCGAGGTGTTTGCGTCTCACATCAGCATAGCTTTTCTGACGATCACGCGCGGCTTTTAGCCAGTTTTAGATGCCGACGATCTTTTCGGTTGTTTCGTGTATGATTTCTGGACCGGTGAGTTGTGTATCCCCCACCTCAGTCCAACAGATTGGTGACCGACACTTACGACCGTAGAGTGCTTCGAAGGGTGCAGCCTTTATGCTGGTGTGGTAGCTGTTGTTGTACGAGAATTCGCACAACGGTAATTGGTTTTCCCAATTTTTACCGAAGTCAACTACGCAGGCTCGTAGCATATCCTCCAGTGTTTGTATAGTTCGTTCGCTTTGGCTGTCAGTTTGTGGGTGGTATGCAGTACTCATATCCAAACGAGTACCGAGTGATTTTTGTAAGGATTGCCAAAAGTGGGAAGTAAATCGGCTATCTCGTCATAGATAATTTAGATGGGCACGCCGTGTCTTGACACAATCTCTTTCAGGTAGATCCGTGTCAAACGTTCCATCTTGTCAGTTTCCTTGATAGCCAAGAAATGAGCAGATTTTGTGAGTCGGTCGACGATCACCCAAATGGTATCGCAACCGCTAGGTGTTTTCGGGAGTTTAGTAATGAAATCCATGGTTATCTGCTCCCATTTCCATTGTGGGATTTCAGGTTGTTGCAACAAGCCGGATGGTTTCTAGTGTTCATCTTTAACTTTGGAACAAGTAAGACACTTGCTAACATAGGTTGCAATGTCAGCTTTCATGTTGGGCCACCAATACATTTCTTTGATGCCATGATACATTTTGTCGACACCAGGGTGTATAGAATATTTAGACTTGTGAGCTTCATCCATCACCAAGTCTCGAAGGTTCCCAAAACTTGGTAACCAGATTCTGTTCGAGAAGTATTTGGCCACGTCAGGTTTTGTTTCAAATTGTTTATCCATGTCGCGCAAGGCCTCATTTTTCACATTATCATCCTTGAGAACTTCGAGTTGAGTGGTAAGGATTTGAGTAGTAAGGTTGTTGTGGATTTTCATACCGAGCGCTGAACTCGAAGTGGTTTTACTCGTTCTTTTCGGCTTAAGGCATCGACAACAACGTTTGCCTTTCCCGGATGATAGCGAATTTCGCAATCGTAATCGGTAAGTAGTTCGACCCAACGACGTTGTCTCATGTTCAGGTCTTTCTGGTCGAATATGTGTTGGATACTTTTGTGGTCAGTAAAGATTGTACACTTGGTACCATATAGGTAGTGTCTCCAAATTTTGAGAGCGAATACAACAGCCCCCAACTCTAGGTCATGAGTCGTGTAATTCTTTTCGTGGACTTTGAGTTGTCGAGAGGCGTAAGCAATGACTTTGTCTCGTTGCATCAGCACGCAACCGAGACCTTGGTGTGAGGCATCACAGTACACCACGAAGTCATCATTACCTTGGGGTAGTGATAAGATGGGTGCACTGTAAAGTTTTTGTTTGAGTAGTTGGAAAGCTGACTCTTGTTTTTCGGTCCAGTCAAACTTCTTTTCTTTCTGAGTCAGTACGGTGAGAGGTTGGGCTATTTTTGAAAAGTTCTCAATGAATCGCCTATAGTATCCGACGAGTCCTAAGAATTGTCGTACTTCAGTAGGTGTAGTTAGTGCTTGCCAACATTTGATAGCATCGATTTTTGAAGGATCAACATGAATCCCTTGACTATCAATCACGTGTCCAAGGAATTGTACGGTTTGCATCCAGAACTCACACTTAGAGAATTTGGCGTATAACTCCTCGTGTTTGAGTAGCTCTAGGATGGTTTTCAGGTGTTGCGCATGTTCTTGTTCATTGCGCGAGTAAATCAGGATGTCATCGATGAAGACGATAACAAACTTGTCAAGGTAAGGCTTGCACACCCTATTCATAAGGTCCATGAATACAGCCGGTGCGTTGGTTAAGCCGAATGGCATCACTTGGAATTCGTAATGCCCGTAGCGAGTTCGGAAAGCAGTTTTAGGGATGTCGTCATCGCGAACTCGGAGTTGGTGATAACCTGACCGTAGATCGATATTTGAATAAAAAAATCGACACCTGGAGTTGGTCGAACAGGTCATCAATGCGAGGAAGTGGGTAACGGTTCTTGACAGTCAGTTTGTTGAGTTCATGATAGTCGATGCACATACGGAAAGAACCATCTTTTTTTCACAAAAAGGACCGGAGCTCCCCAAGGTGAGGAACTTGGTCTGATAAATTCCTTGTCCAGGAGTTCCTGTAATTGTGTAAACAACTCCTGAAGTTCGGATGGGGCTAAACGATATGGTGCTCGTGCCATGGGTGCTGCACCGGGCACTAGGTCAATCGAGAATTCGACTTGTCTGGTTGGCAGTAGGCCGGGTAAGTCTTCAAGAAAGACTTCTGGGAAGTCTCGAACAATAGGCACATCCTCAAGTCGCTTCTCCTCTGACTTTTTCTCCATGATGTGTGTGAGGATGGCCTGATACCCTTTTCTCAAGTATTTCTGGGTTTTCATGCAAGAAATGATGTTTATTCTTATCCCACCGGTCTCCCCTTGTATGATCACGGTTCCACCGGTGACGAGAGGAATACGTACAATTTTCTCAAAACAAACGATCTCGGCTCGGTGATTGGATAACCAACCCATGCCGACGATGATGTCAAAGCTGCCGATCTCGATGGGTATCAAGTCAATTGGAAAGAGCTCATTAGCTAAGTTTAAAGTGCAATTAGGTATCACACTGTCGGCCTCAATAAGTTTGCCGTTTTCCAATTCTACTGTGTATTTCAAATCTAAGGCAATAGGTGTAGTGTCAAGTAGTGGACAAAACTTATCAGAAATGAAGCTTTTATCAGCACCAGTATCAAATAATACAGAAGCAGTTAAACCGTTGAGTAGGAATGTACCCGTGACCACATCAGGGTCTTGACGGGCCTCCCTTGAGTTGAGAACGAAAGCTCTACCCCGAGCGTTGTTGTTGTTCCTGTTGTGGTTGTTGTTGTTTTTCAACTTCGGGCAATCTTTCCTGAAATGCCCAATACCATTGCACTCAAAGCATGTCTTGGGTGCATTGGTGTTGGTGGCTGTAGTGGTGTTTGTTCTGCAGTCCTTAGCCAAGTGCCCGAACCGTTTGCACTTGTTACATGGGCAAGAACCTTCATGGTGAAGATTTCATTTAGAGCAATATGGTTTGCTCCCAACATACCCTTTCTTGTTATCTGAACCCGAAGTATAGGCTTTAACAGTCTCAGGCCTCTTGTTTGGTTGTTGGTTTTGGTGATCAGAGGATTTGCGTTTGTTGTTGGAGGATGGGAGAGGTGTCTCACGGCTAACGATTAGTGCCATGAGTTCGTGTGCCAACCGGATTGCACTCTCAATAGTGGTTGGCCTAGATGAGGCGACATTCCCCTGGATATTCTTCGGGAGGCCGCGGATGTATCTCTTGATGCTTTTTTCCTCCTGATCGACCAATCCCGGGCATAACAAAGCAAATTGCAGGAATTTGGTAGTATACCCAGAAATATCAGTTCCCTGCACAGTCAGGTGCCAGAACTCTTCCTCCAACCGATATAGTTCTTCTTCGGGACAATATTTTTCCCTTAGCTTTTTCTTCAATTCGGCCCAAGGAAGTTGGTTTGCAATCTCGATGCCCACAGAGTTGGCGTGGGTATTCTACCACGTAAGTGCACCTTCTTGAAAGGTGTAAGCAGCGAATTTAACTTTGTTATCCTCAGTACAGTTGCAGAGACTGAAGACAGATTCCATACGTTCTATCCATCAGATCAGGCCAATGGCACCTTCCGTGCCCTTGAAGTATAATGGTTTGCAGCTGAGAAAGTCCTTGTAAGAGCAAGGTTTGATGACAGGAGTAGTGTCAGCGGTGTCATCACTTCTCTTAGATGTTCGTGGTGATTCCCGAGTAGCCTGGGCTTCGGCCACAGCTCGGGAAATGAGAGCAGCAATTTCAGCATCGCTGTAACTTTTCTTCTTTGGCGGCATGATTCTTCAAGAAATAAACAAGAGGTACATGAGAGATTGCACCGGAATGATAATTGAGGTAGATGTATATATATATAAGCGGTAATATACACATCACAATGTAAAGACTAATAGTGTCAAGTCATAGAGAGAAATTGTCAATTGATATTATAGAGTCAAATGATTACAGACAATTTCAAGTTACGAGTTTTAAAAGTTACAGACTTAGGTAGTTTGCAAAAGATGGCAGGAATTGTTACATCCAGTCGAATTACATAGATCCTATGGAAGTACAATAGATCACTAGATATTTACTACACTAATCTTGGTGTAGATTGAGTTATGGAAGCAGTGAGGTGAGATGGTCCACAGACTCTGCAAGTCTTCTAACCATTCTGAGAGCATCCTCGGTCTCCCGCAGGCGTGTCTCACATTCTTGCAACCTTGATTGTAAAACGGAGATCTCGCTTCGGTTACTGATCACCTGGTTATGAACGATCTCCACGCTTTGTGTGGTATCTTCCATTTGGTCGTGAGTTCGAGTCAAGGTTTCAGAGATGTCCGATTGACCTATGTATAACTGGGTGATACCATCTTGAGTTTGCTCCATCCAGTTAGAGTAAATATTGCGTTGTTCGATTTTCATGTTGTGTAGCCTGCTTTCATGGCGGTGCACTCGAGCAGCTAACATGGGAACAGTGAAGTGAGTAGGTTCTTAGGTATAGGGAGAGACTTCCATGCTGGAAAACCCTCCACTAGTTGCGGGGAGTTGGATTCCTTCCTCGTCCCTCCAAGTGTCGAGGCGGTCTGATAACCATCACCATTGGATCGTTGTTGTTTGCCTTTGAGGCTGGTTATGGAGTTGGTTTTGAGTGGGATATGGGCTAGCTCGAGGCAACCCAGTGTTCCTCCAAGCTACCCTTGAATTTCGTGATCCATACGGATGAGAGCGAGACGAATTGGGTGGTGTGTTTGCCATTTCTGAGACAAAGCATTAGAAAGAATGAGGCCTATATTCGTACATATAATATAGTCTAAAATTCATAGAGAGGTCTATCTATGTATATATATATATATATATATATATATATATATATATATATATATATATCACATAATAGCCTATTGAGTGTCTAGCACAGACATGGTTGAGTCCCGGTTCCCTTGAGGTCAGAGTCAACTAGTGTATCCATGATCAACATAACCATTTCAGACCTCACATCATCTTTCCTTAATTGTACATAGTTGATCAGGCTATGCTAAATTAAAGTCATATGATGTAATTCCTGAACTAGTCATGTCTAATGGGGAAATACTGCCTAACGGTCATAGTCTAGGCCCACTAAATACAACCTAGTTCGCTATAACCTTAGGCTCTGATACCAATCTGTAACACCCTCAAATTCCGTGTTTAGCGGAAGCAAGCTTTGGGGTGCTACTAATCAAATATCAACAGCACAAAGATAAAGCAAACGACATCTATATGCAACGTTTGCAAAAAAAGTTACATTTCATAGATACAAAGTTTGAAAATGTAGTGTTTTCGGTTACAAAATGTAGTTCCCTAGAGTCCACGCGTGTAGCGGGAGATTCAATTACATAATCAAAGTAGTTTGATACAAAAGATAATGCTAAGAATCTCCGTTAAATGCAGTGTAGAAAATCATATGACTCTAGCTAGTGTCCAGGGAGTAATCCTACTCCGTATGTGTACCTGAGATACAAAGCTAAAAAGTGTCAACCAAAAAGGTTGGTGAATCTTACAGATTTGGTAATAAGTAATTGTTTATGAACCACAAATATGTACCGGTGTTGCTATCAAGCAAAGTAAGTAAATCAGTAAGTCATCACAGTTGCCATGAGCTCATAAGTTGAAGCTTAACAGTGTAGTATGAATGGTACAATCAAGTACAGTATCACGTACCCCCGTGAGTGCTATCCGAACACTCATATGTAACAAATACTAATATACCTGTTTCTACGGTGTAATCCGTGGTTGCGCTACCACCCCAGGCAGGGATTATCAGTCCCAAATGGATCCATTTACTAGTAATCGCACTTAAGTCCATAACTAACAACTTACGATAGGAGGCTTTCAGTGGATAAAAGTAACTCATGCAATGTGTGGAAAAAGTAGTGTAATCAGTTCAGTACATTGTGTTCATACGTAAAACAGTTGCTAAGTATCTCACCCCAAGGTAGAAAAACAGTAAAAGTGGGGCTGTAAGACTCACCTGAGTCTAGCAAGTATGTTTGGGAAATCAAACAAGTAGAGCGGATGTAAGTCCGTAAGGGTGTCGAGTGTAATCCCGTATGTTGGTTCTCCGAACCTTGCAACCTTCTAGCATCCGAAACGCACAAGGTTGTAAGCAAACAAGTAAATAAGTTGGTGTCTTAAAAGATCACTCATGCTAGTTGTCCACTCAACTAGGAAATGTCCAAGTGTTTGTTTAGTAATCCGTTTGTAATTTGAAAACAAGTATGACCCGTTGGTGACGGTTTGTAATAATAATCCAAAACTGTTATTATTATATATATCGTTGTATCAGATTTCATTATTTGTAAGTGTTCGACACTTAGTGTGAAAAGTATTTACAAGTTCCTGGATGACGGGGGTCCAGGGGCAGCGCCCCTGGTAGCGGGGTCCAAGGGGTGGCAGCCCCTGGCGGGGTCCAAGGGGCAGAGCCCCTGGCTGGGGTCGAGCTGGAATTTTTTTTTATTTCTAACATATTGCTTTGGTTAAAATCGCATCTGCAATTTAAAATCGGGAAAATTGACCTAGTCTGGTTGCGGAGTGAAAAGGTGTTGCGAACTGAGTTCGCGGTGTGAACTGAGACTCAGTTCGCAAGGTAAGGTAGGCTGCGAATCGAGTTGGGTTCGCATGTCAGGTCGGTTCGCAGGTCAAGTCGGTTCACAGGTCAAGTCGGTTCGCGGGTCAATTCGGTTCGCAGGTCAATTCGCAAAAATCTCAACTCGCAAGTCGAGTTCGACTCGCAAAACTCGACTCACGGATAAGGGTTGTGAACTGAGTTGGATCTCAGTTTGCAGATTGAGCTGTTCATAAATTTTGTATGGGTTTCGCTTTTTATAGCGTTTTCCGTGGAATTTTGGACATAAACTTGTTGTGTGAACATTCTAGCATGTAAATAAAAGCTTTACAGGTAATTTAAAAGAGTTTTAAAGTTTTATACCTCGAAATCGAAAACGAAGAAGATTGAAGATGAAGAGCTCGGGATGGTGATCGTTGCTCCCTAAATCCACTCTGCGAGATGATGAGTTTTTAGTGTCGTTTTTGGGTGGTTTGGCTGCTGCGATTTGAGAGCAAAAGTGTGTGTGTTTGGTGAAATGGCTGATAAAAGGAATTAAAAGGGGTTTTTAAAGGTGGTTGGGTCATGGGTTGGTGGGTTGGGTCCGCGGGTCAGGGTCGACCCGTTTGGGTCTTGGCTCGCGGGTTTTTGTTTCTGAATTTTGTATCACGAGTCGTAGTCGTTTAAATCCCGTAGTTGTTTAAATGTTGTTCCGCGTTTCATGTTAAAGTTTATCCGAAACATTTTTAACCGAAGTATTTTATCGAAATACTTAATAAAATATGATTTGATTTATTTTCTTTTGAAGGGCGTGTTTCGTGTGCTTTCGTCGCATTCGGGGCATTTTAACTGATACAAAATACGTGTAATATATTTCTCATAATATATTAATGTAAATATTGTTTGTTTGGATAATTCCACCTTATTTAAATGTTTTGTCACCAACGTCCATACAAAGTAGTGTCAGAACTTGTCCATTTCATAAGTGTACGATTTAAACAAATCGCGTACGCGTGTATGTAATTACACAAAATGTCACATATACTTAGCCTATAACAAAACTAAATACACGTAATTACAAGTTGTTTAGCTGCTAATTATAGCCCTAAATTAGCGGGTGTTACAACTCCCGACTGATCGGGATTTTTGAGTCCAAAAATGTGTTGTCCGGTTTCCGTTTGGCTCAAAATTTTTACCCAACCCATATTTGGACATTTCAAGCTTAAATAAACAACTTTCAAGTAAAATAAATGAAATCTAAGCGTTTTCGATATTTGTCGTAAACTTACAAGTTAGCGCGAGAGGATTTCGAGAAGATGGAAATGTAGATCGGGACGAGGCGAATGTTTTTCTCCAAATGACCTCCAAAATTTGAGGTGGTTTTGAGGTAGTTTTTGGTGGTTTAATGGTGGTGGTGATGTGGTGATTTTTGGAGAGGAAAAAAGAGAAAGAAAGAGTATAGAGAGAAGAAGAAAGTAAAATGAGAATGAGGGGGAGGGTGGGGGAGCCGGTTTGGGGGGGGGGGGGGGGTGAAGGGGAAGGAATCTCCCAAATTTTAACTCCTCGTGTTTGCTCTCCATACGGTGTTTGTTTCTTCGACCTATTTAAATGTTAAATAATTATTTTATGCGTTTAAAAATATGTTTTAAAATACGAATGTTTTATCAATATTTTGTTGAAGTATTTTACCAATTACTTAATAATTGAGTTATAAAATATAACTTAACTTCGTTTTGATTGTTTGCGCGCTTAATATTTTAATCGCGTAGACGTCATTTGTACGATAGGAATTAAATACGAAATATTATCAAAATAATATTTGTGAGATAATAGCGTTATTAAATAATGTTATATTATTTAATAAATTGTTCACCAACGTTCGTATTAATTGAATCGAATTACGTTCGATTTGAATTGCGTACGATTTAATCAAATCGCATAATTGTATATATTCAACAATATATATTTCGATACATTAATTAGTCTAACATAGAACTAATTACATGTATTAACAGTAGATTAGGCACTAATCACTAGTCCTAATTTGGCGGGTGTCACATTCTCCCCCTGTTAGAAGAATTTTGTCCCGAAATTTAGTTTGAAGTCGTGTTTGAAGTAGTGTCAGTGAATAACTGAGGATACTTGAGTCTCATTTGATCTTCCCGTTCCCAAGTGAATTCCGGACCACGCCGCGAATTCCACCGGACCTTGACGATGGGAATACGACTTTGTTTGAGTTGTTTGACCTCACGGTCCATAGTTTCGACGGGTTCTTCAACAAAATGAAGTTTGTTGTCGATACGAATTTCATCGAGTGAAATAATAAGTGTCTCATCAGACGGGCATTTCTTCAAGTTAGAAATGTGAAAAGTAAGGTGCACACCGCTGAGCTCGGGTGGCAACTGCAATCGATACGCCACTGGACCAATCCTCTCGTGGATCTTAAAAGGCCCAATGTATCTAGGGTTTATTTTTTCACGTTTGCCGAAATGAATGACACCTTTCCAAGGTGAAACTTTGAGTAGCACTCGATCCCCAACCTGGAACTCGAGTGGTATGTGTCTCACGTCAGCATAACTTTTCTGAAGATCACGTGCGGCTTTGAGTTTGTTTTGAATCTCGAAGATTTTCTCGGTTGTTTCGTGAATGAGTTCAGGACCAGTGAGTTGACTGTCTCCCACTTCGATCCAACAAATAGGTGAGCGGCACTTACGACCATAGAGTGCCTCGAAGGGTGCAGCCTTGATGCTGGAGTGATAACTTTTTAAACCAAATCCAATTGAGATGGAAGAATATTAATAGCATTGGAATTTAAATTCCTATCCTATAAGTATATAATTTGGTATACTTGTTCTTCTTAGACCATATGAATATAAGACCAATGGAGTATATATAAGAAACATTAGCTTGGAGTTCAGATGTACAATGATGAAAATGTATTATTATTGTAGCGAGGATGAGGTTGTGAATGAAATCAACATGAGTCAAATACATTATACATGATCCGTTGATTAAGGTAAAAAAAAGATAATATAGTAACAAATTTTATATTTGAGGTCGTATAAGAGTTAAAAGTACAAATGTCATTCATGAAGGTTATTTGTAATTCGTATCCGAAGAATATAATATCTTCTCGTGAAGGCTATGAGAAATATAAATTTACCTAAAATGATTATTAAATATTTAATTAATTAATTCAAGATTTGACATTCAAATACTTGATGCATATGGTTGTACTGTTAAATCTTAATTGAAATATTTAGAACTTGACGGAGCTACGATGTAGATACTTGATTTCCACTTATGACGATTTAGATACTTTATAGCATGTTGTTGATATATAAGACGAGAAAGATCTGAGATGAAGAGATAAGGCACGAGTCCGATAGCTAAACAACGTTAGTTTCTAATGTCAAATTAGTGATTGATAAATGGGAATTCATGAGACTGAAAGTTCTTTAGAAGCATATATTTAGATAATTAACCTTTATATACGCGATCACCGGTTTCATTAGTAATCTCACTCATCAAAATTGAATTTAATTTTTAAAGGGTAATAGAGTAATTACTTTAGACTTTGTGATAAAATGTAATGACAATACAAGAAAAAATGGCTTTAGTGACATGTCAGATTTCATCACTAAAGGCCTAAAATCCGTCACTAAAGCATTTTAGTGACGAAAATCATTTCGTCACTTTTTGTCACTATAGGTGCGTCACAAATCCAAATTAGACACGATATATAGTGTTCGTCACTAACTAGTCACGATAATGAAGTCGTCACTAATATTTGTGATGAAAAATACCGTCATTAAATTTTGTCGCTAAACAAAGAAAGCCGTCACTAATCCAATGAAATTAGTGACAAAAAAGGCCGTCACTCACTTTGGCTGCAGTGACGAGAAAATTTTTTCACTTACCTTGGATTGTGAGTAGCCACACAAAGTTGTCACTGTTATATTTCTACTATAATTTTATTTGCAAATTAATAAGAAATAAACTATAACAAAAACACAAATATTAGTTTATCTACATACGTTATTTATTTAATAAGAACTAAAAACAAACACATGCGTACATAATAGAAACAACAATTACATCCTGACCTTTCGATAAAGCTTGAACAAAATGAAGTCGGCTAATATCTACTTATAATCATTTGATAGAAAAAAATGTACAAAATATCTCAAAAATCTTCTATAGTTCGTACTCAAATCCGTATTGACCCCTTAAAAAAATCCACCGATCGGTCCCATTTTCCCACCTCCTGTCTACCTTTCTTGGCTCGCATGATCTCCCATCACATTTACGATTAATGCCTACCTTGCACTCGTCCATATCTGCACTATTTCAAGAACTTGTATGGCAAAAACATCAAACATAAGGCCCATTTAAACATGATTAGATGTCGCACCCCCAAAACACATGGCAGCGGAAGTGAGAGGTGTCACGGGGGCGCCGACCAAATCAATAATCATAACACAAGGATTAAAGCAAACGACCTCTATATGAGACGTTTGAAAATATTACATTACCATAATTCAAATGTTTACACAATAAATCTGGAGTTCGCATAAACCGTTTAGGGATTTCTAATACATTACTGAATTTACAAAATACAGTTACATGCAATCTAATCTCTTGTTGTTTGAAAACAATACGACTCGAGCTAAGCTTTCCAAAAGCTTCCTACTGCGGCGGGTTACCTGAGAAATACATACTAAAAGGTCAACATAAAGTTGGTGAGTTCATAGGTTTGTTAAACAGTTGTTGAGATATCGGTATGAAACACAAGATTTTTCGTTTGTATCATTCAACAATGATAAGTAAATGTATCGTTAGCCAACGCAAATGTAGTTGCACGTATGCAAAAATAGGGTATACCATTTGCCATGAGCTCATAGTCCGAAGCTTAACAATGTGTGTCATGCCTCTTTCGAGTACACGATCGTGGGTGCCCCTGCAAGTGTCTAATCCCGTACACTTGTATGTACAAATATTAATACGTCCGTTTGACAGGTTAGCGCGACTAACCCGGACGGGGATTGTCAGTCCCAAATAGATCTATTTACTAATACTCGCGCTTAGTCCAAATTAACGAAGCTATGATGTGTGGGGACTTTAAATGGATTAGTGTGTTAACTCATGCAATCCGTATAGCATTGTTTGTTGTATTTGTGTTCATAAAAACAGTTGTATAAAGCAATTGTATAAAGCAGTTGTAGTATGTATTCTCCCCCAAAATATTTGTAAAACAGTAAAAGAGGGGCTATGAAACTCACCCGAGTTTAGCAAGTAGCTAGCAAGTAGTCAAATAAGCAAGCAAGCCGGTGTGCAACCTTCTAACGTCCTAAACGTATAAGGTTGTGTATGTATGAGTAGATGTCTTTACAGACCATCTATGTAAGTGGAGGGTTAATGTCCACTTAAACCGATAGTATAGGTGGAGGGTCAATGTCTACCTATAGCTAGTTCATCAACTAGTATGTCCAAATAAGTAGTTTGAGTTCGTTTATCAAAAGCGTGTACGGCCCGTTGGTGAAAGTTTGTAATAATAATTCTTTATGACATTATCATTATGATGTTGTATCGTGTGCTTACAAAGCATGTTTTATGTGTTACTGAGTTATATCGTATAAGTTTAGATGTTACATAAAGTTCAACACTTAGTGTGAAATCTAGTTTTAAAGTTTCTGTTTAGGCGTCACTTAGGGCGTCACTCAGGGCGTCACTTAGGGGCGTCACTCAAGTAAGTGTTGCTATAGGCGACACTCGATTGGTTAGCGGCACTAGGTCAAGTGACGTTAAATGTGATTTTTAAATTGGCAGCGTCACTTGGGGTAGTGACGCTATATGCGGAACTTGGGCTCAGGCGGCACTAAGGGTAAGTGACGCTATAGGCGTCACTTGGGTAAGTGTCGCTGGTAGGGCGGCACTTGTGCCTGATCCGATTTTCGATTTTTAAACCAAGTGTTCTAATTGTCGGTTTTTCATTCGGTAAACTTTCTAAATTTAGTTTTTGGTCCAAGTTAATAATTAAGTCACCCAAACCCATTTTTGTTACCACTTTCCAAATATAGTAAGTTTTTCAAAATCGAGCCACTTTTGTTGACTTGGTCAAACTTCTCGGTTTGACCCGAAACTTTCACCCAACCCAAATATCAGTTTATAGAGTCCAAATATGTTGTCGGTTCATGTCCTAATTCACCAAAAGTGTCGGTTCTTATGAAAGTCCCAAATATTCAAGATTTCACATTTTCGACTTTTGTGTCGGTTTGTTTCACTATGTATCTTACATATTTCTGGTCCAAATCAAGTCTTACAAATTTTACCAACTGATCTTCTATGTTTTTAGTGTCTAACATATGATTTCTATGAGTTTTAAGTCCCATCTTCATATAGAAACAATATAAATGGCCATGCATAGCCCAGATTATAATTTTACCCAGACCAGTCCCACAAATCGTCCAATAGAGAAAAACGTGTACGTTTCTGGTAAAAGTGTAAAACACGAAAGTTGTAGATCTTTTCAATACTCAAATTTTAAAAATAAATGCATCTTCTAACTCTTCCTAGAACTCTAGATATGACGTTTTTAGTAACCTGTGTTTTTGAAGACAGAATCTGTCTCTTTATATGTGTGTTATAAAAACGTATTTTACCCTTTTATTTGGACATGATAGTATTAGATGAGCTTTATAACCTGTGAATAAACATAAATGAGAGTAGAGATGTGTCCTCACAATGGTGGTTTGAAGAAAGAAAGCTAAGATGATGATGAGGAACTTGTGAGCTTGAATCTTCTTGAAGGACTTTGCAAAAATGATGGTTTTTAAGGTGGTGGAGCTATGGTGGATTATGGTGGTTGTGGTGGTGGTGAAGAGACTGAGTTTTCTCTGGATTTTGAGAGAGAATGGAGTGGATTTTTGAGAGAAAAGAGATTGAGTGAAAATGTGAAGGTGTAAGTGTTTGCATGCATCTTGAGTGGCTTAGTAAGTCAAAGACATGAGTGTTTTGCATGTGATTGCACATGGGTGCACATGGGGGGAGAGGGGGCCGGCCAAGGGGGCCCACTCAAGGGTATTTTGGTCATTTTCTTGTTCCTAATTTAATTTGTAGCATTTTAGGTTCGTTTATCCGATTGTTTCGATGTTTATTCGTACGTAAAACGTTAATTGTATGTGTTTAATCAACGATTTAAATTTTGATATTCTTAATTGATATAAAAGTTTAAGTACTTAGAACATTTATAAAAAATTTTCCCGTTAATTTATCGGTCTCGATTGTCGGGCGTGTTCTGCGCGTTTTCGTTGCGTTTGAGACGTTTTAATCGAAACGTCTAGGTTTTTCGGGTATTATTATATTAAAATAATAATATATGATAAATAACTTCTAAAAATAGATTCAAGTTATTTATAAAAAAAAAATGTTTTCACCAACGCCGTATTTATACTGTGTCGGACTCCGTCCGGTTGTTTTGCACAATTTCACCAAATTGCGTAAGCGTAATTACAACTAATTACGTAGCGTAATATAAATCAATTACGGAGGTGTATATTCACATAAAATATACAAATAGTTACAAGTAATTACAAGTATTTAGCCTAAAACTAAACTAAACACATGTAATTAGGGTTTCTAGAGGGTTAATCAGTAACCCTAAATCGTCGGGTGTCACATTAGAAACCAAAGTATTAGTAAATAGTAACAACACAAACAATACTCATACACCATGCATCAAATGGCTTGGTCAAATTGAAGCTTCAAAGCTAAAAACATAAGAAAAGGATGAAATCTTTCTACATATGAAATTTAATATACAATTATAATAGAAGTTCAATAGTTAATAAGCATTAAGTATTGCAGATATAACGAATAGTTAAAGGCATTCACAAATTCAGTGGGCAACTAATTCCGTTCCAATTAAAATAGATTGCCTAAAGTTCAAACCTTTCACAGTAATTTTAAATAAAAATATGACAATATTAATAAGAATCATTTGGCAAATTAGTGTTCTGGGTAGACTTGAACCAACCCAGTAGATCCCGATCTATACAAAAAATATCACTTTTGACTTATTACCCAACATGCCCGTTTTCCACAAATGGAATAAATAGATAAACGCATGAGCATAAAAATATATATACAATGTATCTTTAGTGCTTACAGTAACATTTGCACGATCTTCTGGGTTGGTAAGAATATGCCTTGCCAGTCCACCTCTACATACGTCTTCACTTTATTAGTAGCAACCAACTCTTCAAGATATTGTTAAAGTTCACCTTTGGGACCTGCAGGAAGAAGCATAACACTAGTTGAAGTAGTTTTAGGCAATTATCTGAAAGTACTTTCACCTTTTTGTCCAATTTTGTAACTATGTAAACAATATAGTATAATTTAAGAGTTTAGAACATTGCAAGCATGTGAATACAAGTTAGAGAGCTTTTGCCCAGTTGACCCATTTAATTCTTACTCTTTCTTAATATATACAACTTGACATGTTTTCATATTAACGGTTGAACTTGGCACATTCAGTTATTTCCACACTCAACAAAAAAAAAAATAGTACCAAAGTATCATTACTCATTTCCCATTACTCATTTTCAAGTATATAATCTGATAGGAAATAATTTTACATCACATTGCAGAGTTTTATCCAGTTTAGGGATAAAACTACTGAAAAAATGAGACTCAAAAATAAGTAAAGGTGAATTACTCTGATCCATTTCCACTAATTTGAATTTGAAATGTCCAGGAGGCGGCTCCCAGGCTCCTTGCTATCACTTCCAATAAGTACCTGTGTTTTTATGTTCACATCAAATTCAAAATACTATGATAAAATTAGCCAGATCTTATCAAAACAATTGACGTTTTGATACCGGATAGAGTATCTTCACATCACAGTTTCAATGAAAATGTCACCAATCAATTTCTACACAACTGTTCAATCTTGCAAATAACTCGAGTACTCATCTTTTGTCTCTCCCGCCTACACAACTGTTCAAGCTTGCAAATAATCTTGTCAATTACAATAAAAATAACCATCTATGATTAAAGAAGCATAGATAGCATACATGTTAGATATCCAGATAATAACCTTCATGATCGCACAAAGCCTTGTGAATCCATTCATAACTGATGTAGGTTAAATTAACTCTTACATCATAAACCAATATCCTAGAAACAAAATCATTCTCAACTTACTAGCGTACCCTTGTCATCTTCCAAATAGGCCAGATACTGAAATAAGAATGCAATAGTGAGCGGTGAATACTTGTACTAGACACATAAATTTAACTAATCAGGTACCGGTAAGGGGTGCGTGCGTTCTTGCCTCCTCTTTTGTAGGGAAACTTTTGTGCTATTGGTGCAACCTATACCGCTTGCTCCTAGGTTGGCTTCCAATTGTGTTTATATGGCATGCACCATGAACCGACAATTTGGATCACAGTTCAATTTTCCTAAAATAAAACAAAACTTAAAATATCATTGATTGCATAAAATGTCAACAGAGCTTCTAAATTTGTACATGAAGTAAAACACTTACAATTAAGAGGCGCCTACTGAAATTCAGAAACAAAACCCAACTTTACCTTACCTTGAACAAGCTTGCTAAACGACTTGATTCCATAATAGCAGGTCCAAAATCAACCAGATCAACCCAGAACACTACCTAAATCAACACCTTCATGAGCTATAATAGCGATTTAAAGAGTATGTTTAATATAATAAACATAAAGTAATCATATAATTAACTACTGACGAATTAAGTGGATATATATTAGCCCAATATAAACATGAAATGGAACTGTTTTACCTGAGAAAGACACTAGTATCAAATGAAGAATCTACCTGTTAACATGATCAGAGACAAAAGATTAGTAAGAATACTATATCAAATCGGTTGAAAATAATAACGTCAAGTTGTATGATTAGCAAATCCTTAAAATCTTAATAAATATAATTACCTTTCATATGGAAACATCCATCCATATTGAGGCGGACCTACTATCTTTGTTTCATACGTTAAACAAGATTTTTCAACCATCGCATTACTATCATCTACTTAAAAAACTTTTTATCATGTAATTATCAATGAAGTTACCAACTTAAATGCAAACATATCACAAAATCTCATATTGATTGCCAATTTGGTGTATATTTGAAATATGAGATGACAACAATAAAACACATAGTCATCAAATAATTAAACTACATGTAGCTATATATTAGAATCGATTTCGATTATGAAAAATCACACGCTATAGAAATCACATAACAAAAAGATGTAAAACTTAAGAAATTTTAGAATTCTAAACATGATAAATCACATGTATATGCTCACAATTAATATAATACATTATTTAACTACTATACATATGTACATAAACATCTATCAGCATTTAAGATTCAAAAATAGCAGAAATTAAAGGAGATTATGCAATACTTTAAATGAATCTCACTAGTCACCAGCATAAATTAAGAACCCTAGAGGATTATCATATTGAATTGCGGCTTCGAATCATGCTCGATTGCTTCTGTTAACTCATTTATTGATAGCTATTAGGTCAATATTCAAATTAGGGCAGACACTGATAGCAAGGAACGAAGAACCCTAACAAATCAATCGGAGTATCAGTCTATCAGAGTCGAGAATGAATGTAGCCGATTGACCTAAAAAGATTTCGGGTTTGATATCGGGTCGGATGTAGATCCGCGTGTTTTTTTTCCTACTTAAAATGTGAAATATATACTCAATTTTAAAAATAAGGGACGAAGGTTGTGGCGAGGACGTAAAATAGCTTTAAAACTATATATTCATTTAAAGGCCCAATGTAAAATAATTGGTCTATTGTAAATTTGTATTTCGTGAAAGTTAAAACATGGTTCTAACTTCTAACGTACTAAGTAATCCGTAGGATGGTTATTACATAAAGCCTTAAAAAGATTTATTTAAATTTGTAAGAAACCTAATAGTGACTATCACAATACTCTTCAAAATATTATTATTAAAATTTAAATGACATGGTTTATTAGTCATATATCAAACACGTTTTTCATAAACGATATTTTTGTATCAAGTAAATAGCATTATACCTACATTCAGTGATGCATATTTTTCGTGACTAACATTTACAAACTCAGTGACAATTAATTTCATCACTAACTATCATATTATTGTAACCAAAATTATTTACGCCACTAATTTTGTCTCTAATTTTTACCAAATGTTTTTCTAAGTAAATTATTGATTGATTAATGACAACTGGAAAATATGTCACTAATTAGTGTCGATAAGTTTTTTTTGTCACTAAGTTGAGTGCATAGTGACATTAAATAAAGTCGTCACCAATTTTTCATCACTAAAGGGTATTTTTCTTGTAGTGTGATCATATTGCTTAAGTAACAACGATTATCATCTTATATTAATTATATAAGAATCTTTGAGGGGTTAAATGTGAACCACAACTTATAAATCTTATGAGCTAGTTAATTACTTAAATATAAGTAGTCAATAAAGTGTGAGGAAATGCCATGAGGATTACATCATTTTTATTTTTATAATTAATGTGTCCCCAGAGAAATTTATATTGTATTCTTCTTACAATAGAGACTAAGCTATTATCAACTGTATATGAACTTTTGTGGTGGACTATTTAATAATACATGTCTATAATAATAAATATAAGATATAATAGTTATCAATATCAAACATAATCTTTTGCTATAATATCTTTATTATTATGTATATTTGTGTTAAATAAGTGTGTCGCGTACGAGTAGGAATGTGCTCACACCTTGTTATAAATTTGATTTTTTGCACCGTGGACATGCAAGTGAAGTTTAGCATTCATGTTCAAGTGGTTGTTTGTACTTGTCTTTGATTTCAACCGGTCCTCATTTGGCACAGATGTCATTCGGGAACCATAATGTAAATTGTATGATACGTATAAGTTTAAGGTGTCTCTTTTATGATAATATTAATAGAAAAAAAGGTCAAAAACAAATTTCAATATTGATGGTGGCTAAGAGGGATTTTGAGTCTTATAATATTTAGACTAGGATAGAAATTGAACAATTAAACAATATGTAAATGCTTAACTATGGTAGTTTAAAATCATGTGTTGCTACTCAGCCGGAAATTAAATCTGAACCTATCTAGAGGTCGACACACAAAAGAAGCCGGTAACAACATTTCTCAGTTAACCGTCAAACTTATTGTAACACCCCCAAAATTTAATGTTTAGCGGAATCATAATTTGGGTGTTACTAATCGATAATTAAAGCACACAGATATATAGCAAATGACTCTATATGCGTCGTATTAACAAAACAAAATATATTAATATTAAAAGGTTTACAATAGTTTGAACTCGTACATAGCTCGTGTTTGTAATATGAAAGATTTAAGTACATAATTAGTTATACAAAAATCTAATAATGCAATGAAATCTCTGAAGTTTGCATGAAGACTCGAGCTAATAAGCATCCTGATGGGCAGTTCAAATCTACTGCTGAGTACCTGTGATACATGCTAAAATGGGTTAGCTAACGCTGGTGAGCTCACATGTTTAGTTATCAAATAATAGTGTGTGAACCGCAAGATTTAAATGTTGATTTGCATCAAGCAAATGATAGTAATAGTGCATACAACCATGAGGGCGTAGTCTGAGCTTAACTCATGAGTCGGGTCCCATATAGAGAATTCCGAGCGAGGTGCCTCCACGAATGCCTAATCTACACTCGTCTTCCCAAATATTAGTACGTCTGTTGCAGAAGTTAGCGTGACTAACCTGGACGAGGTGGGTCAATCCTATATGGTACCATATACTAATATTCACGCTACTTTTGTATTAACAGACTATACTGACGGAGGACTTGATTTGATTAGTTGAAAACAACTCATGTAGTATATTGAAATATGTACTCGCGTTAACGTGTTAAAAACAAAGCAATGTATCACACCCCTAGTAAAACAGTAAAAGAGGGGCCATGAGACTCACCTCAGCCTGAAGAATTTATCTTAATAAACTGAGATTGATTAGCCAATAATCGAAGTCCAAAGACTTGTAACCTGAGGGTGTCCACGACACGAGATGGTTATAAACATGTGAAGGCATCTAATAAGACTACCTTGTAGTTGTTTGTCCAACTAGAATGTCCAAATGATTACAATTTGGTTGATTTTCTAAGTGTTTGAGAATGTGTACGGCCCGTTGGTGATTGTTTGTAATAATAATCTTGATGTTATCATATTGATTCGAAGTGTTTATACTTGAAAAAAAACATGTCTTACCATGTTTTAGGAGTCATATTGTATAAGTGTTTGAGGTTTTATAAGTTCGACACTTAGTGTAAAAATAGTTTGAAACCTTGTGTTTTATGCGTCACTTATAGCGTCACTTGGGGCTTAGGCGTCACTTAAGAAGTGACGCATGAAATGGCAGAATCTGAGTGAGGGCGTCACTTATGGAAGTGACGCATAGAGTGGTGTCACTAAGGTAGTGTCGGGTGTAAGTGTCGGATAAGGGTTCTAGGTGTCACTTAGGAAGTGACGGGGGTAAGTGTCAGGAAAAAGGGGTTTTATGCGGCACTTATGCAAGTGATGCAAGAATAGGGCTTTTAGCGACACTCAATGCGTCACTTAAATGACGCACGAAGTGACGCTATACTGCAGTCTTCGTTGCGACACTTAAAGCTGTTGACGGAATTTTGAGCCAAAAACGAGTTTTTCGGTTTCCGTTTGGTCCGATTGTTTTACCCAACCCTTATATGGACATTTCAAGTTTAAAGAAACAACTAGAACTTGAAAACACTTGCAATCGAAAGGTTTCGAGTTTTTGCTGAAAACTTACAAGTTAATACGTGAGAGTTTCGGAAAGATGGGAATGTAGATCGTTGCGAGGTGGTCACTTTCTTCCAAACGAGCTTGACGAAATAATGATGTTTGATGGTGTTTTTAGTGAATTTTATGATGGTGGTGGTGGTAAGTTTGGAGAGAAAAAGAGAGGAAGAAAGAGAAGGTGATATGAGAAGTGAGGAGGAAGAAAAGGAAAGGGAAATGAAGAAAGGGGGAAGGGGTCGGTTAGGGTGGGGGCCCACCGAAGTGTGGGTCCCCACTTTTTAACTCAGTCTATTCGCGCTCCGTGCGGTGTTCGTTTTTCGATCGTTTAAATAATTTTACACGCGTTTAAATATAAGTTTTAAAATACGAATATTTTATCAATAACACTTAATAATGGTGTTATAAAATACAACTTAACTTTATTTTGGTTGTTTGCGCGTTTAATGTTTTAATCGTGTAGACTTTGTTTGTACGATGTGAAATATTTTTAACATAATATTTTGAGTATAATAGTGCTATTAAATAATGTTACCTTATTTAATAAAAATGTTCACCAACGTCTGTATATATTTGAACCAAATTACATTCGATTTGAAACTTGTACGATTTAATCAAATCGCATATTCGTATATATTCAACAATATATATTGAGATACATTAATTAGCCTAAAACCAACTAATTACATGTATTAACAGAGAGTTAGGCACTATACTAGTCCTAATTTGGCGGGTGTTACATTCTCCCCCTGTTAGGAGAATTTTATCCCGAAATTTAGCTCGATGTAGCGTTTGTCGTAGAATCAGTGAATAACAAAGGATACTTGAGTCGCATTTGGTCTTCCCGTTCCCAAGTGAATTCCAAACCATGCCGCGAATTCCACCTGACCTTAATGATGGGAATACGACTCTGTTATCGACGTGAATCTCGTCGAGTGGGATGATGAGTGTCTCATCAGACAGGCAATTCTTTAGGTTAGAAATGTTAAAAGTATAGTGCACGCTGCTGAGCTCGGCTGGCAGCTGCAGTCGATATGCCACAGGGTCAATCCTTTCGAGGATCTCAAAAGGCCTAATGTACCTGGGATTTAACTTCCCGCATTTTACGAATCGGATTACGCCTTTCCAAGGCGATACTTTCAGGAGTACTCGATCCCCAACTTGGAAATCGAGTGGTTTGCGTCTCACGTCAGCATAACTATTCTGACGATCACGTGCGGCTTTAAGTCGGTTTTGGATTTCGACAATTTTCTCAGTGGTTT
Organism: Pseudognaphalium luteoalbum; assembly: GCA_963422505.1. Lineage (NCBI taxonomy): Eukaryota > Viridiplantae > Streptophyta > Magnoliopsida > Asterales > Asteraceae > Pseudognaphalium > Pseudognaphalium luteoalbum. The sequence continues at coordinate 48,498,124 of OY730197.1, forward strand.
CGTGTATGAGTTCAGGACCAGTGAGTTGGCTATCTCCCACTTTGGTCCAACAGACCGGTGATCGGCACTTACGACCGACAGTGCTTCGAATAGTGCAGCCTTAATGCTGGCATGATAAATGTTATTATAGGAAAACTCGCACAATGGCAGGTGTCTTTCCTAGTTTGCACCGAAGTCAACTACGCAAGCTCGTAGCATGTCTTCCAGTGTCTGAATAGTTCGTTCACTTTGGCCATCGGTTTGAGGATGGTATGCGGTACTCATATCCAGATGAGTACCCAATGATTTTTGAAGTGATTGCCAAAAGTGAGATGTGAATCGAGCGTCCCTATCAGAGATAATAGAGGTTGGGACACCGTGTCAAGAAACAATTTCTTTGATGTAGATTTGTGAAAGGCGTTCCATTTTATCGGTTTCCTTGATTGCCAGGAAATGAGCAGATTTGGTGAGTCGATCAACGATCACCCAAATGGTATCGCAACCACTCGATGATTTGGGCAGTTTGGTTATGAAATCCATGGCAATTTGTTCCCATTTCCATTCAGGAATGCTGGGTTGTTGAAAAAACGAGAAGGTTTTTGATGTTTGGTTTTGACTTTCGAGCAAGTAAGGCACTTGCTGACATATGTGGCGATTTCGGCTTTCATGTTCGGTCACCAATAGAATTCCTTGATGCCGTGATACATTTTGTCGGATCCTGGATGGATAGAATATTTAGACTTGTGAGCTTCATCCTTCACCAAGTCCCGCAGGTTCCTAAAACTAGGCAACCACAATCGATTTGAGAGGTACCTAACGCCATTAGGTTTGATTTCGAATTGTTTATCAGTGCCCCGTAAGGCTTCGTTTTTGAAATTTTCGGGTTTCAAAGCCTCTAGTTGAGCAGTGTGAATCTGAATGGTGAGATCATTATGAATGGTCATACTGAGGGCTCGGACCCGAAGTGGTTTCGGCCATTCCTTTCGACTGAGGGCATCGGCAACAACATTTGCTTTGCCGGGGTGGTATTTGATTTCGCAGTCGTAATCGGTGAACAGCTCAACCCAGCGACGCTGTTGCATATTAAGATCTTTTTGGTCGAAGATGTGTTGGAGACTTTTGTGATCGGTGAATACGGTACTTCGGGTCCCATAGAGGTAGTGTCTCCAGATTTTGAGAGCGAACACCACGGCCCCTAGTTCAAGGTCGTGAGTCGTGTAGTTTTTCTCATGAACTTTGAGTTGTCGGGAAGCGTAAGCAATGACCTTGTCTCGTTGCATCAACACGCAACCGAGACCTTGGTGGAAAGCATCGCAGTATACCATGAAGTCGTTGGTGCCTTCGGGTAAGGATAGAATAGGAGCACTGCAAAGCTTGAGTTTTAATAGCTGGAATGCTGACTCTTGTTTATTAGTCCAATCGAACTTCTTTTCCTTTTGAGTCAGTGTCGTGAGTGGTTGAGCTATTTTCGAGAAATTTTTAATGAAACGACGATAATAACCGGCCAATCCCAAAAATTGGCGTACCTCGGTTGGAGTAGTTGGCGCTTGCCAGTCTTTGATAGCCTCGATTTTCAATGGGTCGACATGAATTCCTTGACTATTAATAATATGTCCAAGGAATTGAACGGATTGTATCCAGAACTCACACTTGGAGAATTTGGCATATAACTCCTCGTGTCTGAGTAGCTCTAGGACGGTTTTGAGGTGTTGTGGGTGTTCTTGCTCATTGCGTGAATAGATGAGAATGTCATCGATAAAGACAATGACAAACTTGTCGAGATACGGCTTGCACACCCGATTCATAAGATCCATGAATACGGTCGGTGCGTTGGTTAAACCAAATGGCATCACTTGAAATTCATAATGCCCGTAACGAGTTCGGAAAGCAGTTTTCGGGATGTCGGTGTCGTGAACTCGAAGTTGATGATAACCTGACCGAAGATCGATCTTTGAATAAATACTCAACCCTTGTAGTTGGTCAAACAGGTCATCGATACGAGGAAGTGGATACCGGTTCTTGACGGTTAGCTTGTTCAACTCTCGGTAGTCGATACACATTCGGAAAGAACCGTCTTTCTTTTTAACAAATAAGACCGGAGCTCCCCAAGGTGAAGAACTCGGCCTAATGAATCCTCTGTCCAGGAGTTCCTGTAACTGGGTGAAAAACTCCTGAAGTTCGGATGAGGCTAGGCGGTATGGTGCTCGGGCTACCGGTGCAGCACCCGGCACGAGGTCGATCGAGAACTCAACCTGTCTAGGTGGAGGTAAACCAGGTAGTTCTTCCGGAAAGACTTCGGGAAAGTCTCTAACGATCGGCACATCCTCAAGTTGCTTCTCCTCTGACTTTTTCTCTGTGATGTGCGCGAGGATTGCAGGATAACCCTTTCTGAGAAATTTTCGGGTTTTCAGACAAGATATGATATTTAGTCTCGGCCCACCGGTCTCCCCCTGTATGATCAAGGTTCTACCAACGGAGAGAGGGATGCGGACGATTTTGTCATAACAGACGATTTCGGCTCGGTGTTTGGACAACTAGTCCATACCAATGATGACGTCGAAACTTCCAATTTCAACAGGCATAAGATCTATCGAAAAGGTTTCGTTAGCTAAGTTCAAAGTGCAATTAGGTATCACACTAACGGTTTCTATGAGTTTACCGTTTGCTAGTTCTACCGTGTACTTAACATCTAGAGCAACAGGGGTGATGTCAAGTAGGGGGTAAAACTCATTAGAAATAAAGCTCCTATCAGCACCAGTATCAAATAGAATAGAAGCAGTTAAGTTGTTGAGGAGGAGCATACCCGTGACCACATTCGGGTCCTGACAGGCGTCCCCAGAATTGAGTACGAAGGCTCTGCCTTTAGCATTGTTGTTGTTGTTGCCCTTGTTCTTCAGTTTTGGGAAATCATTCCTAAAGTGCCCAGGGTTCCCGCATTCATAGCAGGCTCGGTGTGGTCTGGTGTTGTTGTTGGTATTGTTGTTGTTGGCGGGGGATCTACAGTCCTTGGTGAGGTGGCCATACCTCTTGCAGTTATTGCAATAGGGACCACAAGGACCTTCATGGTGGCGGTTGCACTTGGAACAGTAGGGCTTGTTCCCTGTGTAACCCCGTCTGGTGTCGGTGGTTGAGTTGTAGGCCTTGATGGTGTCGGGTTTCTTGTTTTGGGAGTTGTTGTGGTTGTCGGACCACTTTCTTTTGAGGTGGTTGGAGGAAGAAGTGGGTGGTTCTGGGTCCTCGTTCATGGCCATGAGTTCATGGGCCAATCGGATAGCACCATCAATGGTGGTCTAGTTTGAGGAGGCGACGTTCCCCCGGACAGGTTCCGGAAGACCGCGGATGTACCTTCGGATCTTATCGGGTTCGGTGCTCACCATTGCTGGGTGAAGGATGGAAAGCTGTTGGAATATGACGGTATATCCGTCGATGTCAGTTCCCTGCATCTTTTAGTGCCGGAATTCTTCCTCTAGCTTTTGGAGTTGTTCGACGGGGCAATACTTAGCAGTAAGCATTTTCTTTAGTTCCTCCCAAGGGAGTAGGTAGGCGGTATCAATACCCACAGATTAGGCATATGAATTCCACCATGAGAGGGCACCATCTTCGAGGGTGCAAGTGGAGAATTTGACTTTGTCCTCTTCTGCACATCTGCTAATGAGGAAAACAGATTCCATCTTCTCAAACCACCTGATTAATCCGATGGCACCTTCCGTGCCCTTGAAGTTGTGTGGTTTGCAGTTCAGGAAGTCCTTGTATGAACAAGGTTTGGATTGAGGCCCGTTGGCAGCTGTATCTTCGCTGCCCGAACTGGGTTGTCGGGTAGCCATAGCTTGGGCCACGCTTTGGGCTATGAGTTGGGTGATTTCAGTTTCGCTGAAGGTGAATCGCTTCGGTGGCATCTTGCTGGACAAGATTAAGAAAAGACAATGAGATGTTTGCGTGAAATTCTGATATATCACAAGTGTATATGATGGAATATACGATGTAAACTGATAATTATATTTCATTTAAATAACCAAGTTTGGTACATGATACGAGTTTTCAAAAGTTACATAATACGGGGAGTACAAAAGGTACCGGGAATTGTTACATCCGGTTCGAATAGTAAGAGTTCCTACATAGATAGATATAGATTTCAAGATGACAGTCACACTAGTTCTAACGCAAGTTGATCCTTTCCATTAGTGTGACAAGTTGATCCACGGTGATTGCGAGTCTGCTGGTTTGTCGGGCGTTGTCTTCTACCAAGGCTAGTCGTTGTGCCAGTATCCTTGAGTATTCTTCGGCCTCTTGTAGGCGCTGTTCGCAATGTTCCAACCTGAGTCGCAAGAGCTCGACTTCTACTCCTGATTCCACTTATAACACCCCTCTTCTAATACAACAATATTATATTATTTTAATAGGAAGCGTATATTACAAAATACATTTGATTACTTTATATTAAATAATGTACATAAACAGTTTACGTATTCATATCACACCAAATTAAAACTGTTTAACGAATACTTAAAATGGGGTATTATATTTTACAAAACCATATCAGAGTCGCAAGTCGTCAAACTTTCCCTGCCGAAGCATCCACTTCCTGAATACCCACATAGTAAACAAAATCTGCAGGAAGTAATATGAGGGATTAGCACAAAGCTAAGTGAATAGATTTATCACACACAATTCAACTTAGCTTAACTATGAGTTTACACCAAATAATCGTAAACACACATATTTCAATGAGGATCGGTGGCTCTTGGGATATCATAATACCCGGGGATTCCCAAAGAACACTTAACGTCAATCTGTATGGCCAATACAGAATAGACCGATAACTATTGGTTATTAAACTCATACACAGGTCTCAAACACAACAAATAAATAAAAACCCGTGTAATTCACATAATAACCAAAAGTCCAACTACACGTTGACCTCAATAATCTGATACAAATATATTCACATATCACGTAGATTCATAGTCAATAATCAAGACTAAACAGTCTAACACATATCTATGTTTACTTGTTGCAACCAAATAGTTACAACTAAATCAAATGGTGAGTTCTAAATCCACTCACCGATACCTTTGACGTCTCCACACTCAGGATTCTTATATCACTGAGTCTTAGGTTGATTTGAAACAGAAATTCAAATATAAGTTAGAAATTCATTCCATAATCATCATCAGAGCATATTTATTAAATCATGTAATCCCTGAAGTCTAGTCAAACAAAAGTTCATTCAAAATGAAATCAGAAAATCCTGAAATGACGTTTAAAACTTAAAAATGCCATTTTCGGGCCTTAGATGACCCCGAATGGCCAAAAACTGCCTAGACTCTTAGAATAGAGCCGGGATCATTAGGTCGTTTCCGAGTAACCATGCGAATTTCAATCCAATCCGAGTTAGTGAAATTGTCACCTGTCCGTTCCCGGAAAGACTTGCGCATTTTCAAAATTTGCAACACAAAAACTTTAAACAAATCTCAGTTCGCAGGAAACTGGGTTCGCAGAGCCAGCTGAGTTCGCAGAAACTCGGTTCGCTTCGCAGAACAACTCGGTTCACAACGCATCAGGTCAATTCGCACAGTGAAAACTCAACTCGCATCGCAATATCTCAGTTCGCAAGATCTCGGTTTGTTTCGCAGAACTCGACTCGCTTCGCACAAGAACTCGGTTCGCAGGACGAACTGGGTTCTGCGAGTTTCACTGTTCTTACGAGATTTACGAACCAAAACTCATCAAAACTTTAAGGAACTCAATTCTATGGTTTCTAATACATCTACTAAAATCATATACCACCTAATAACACCAAATAGCAACATAACAATCTTTAATTTGGTTTAATCACTCAAAACCCCAATTTATAAAACTCAAAATTGAACTCACTTCTTGGTGAAGATGAAGATGATATGATGCAGATGATGATGATGTTGCTGTTGCTGTTTCGAAATTGAAATCACAAAACCTAGCTTAATTCTAATTTGGTTAGTGAGATTGAGAGTTTTCAAAGGTGAAAATGTGTTAAAACTTGAGAACATATGGTTTGTACAGTCGGTTTACAAACCGACTCACATATTTAAATGGTATAATTTTATACCCGTCCTAAATCTATTGTCTGGAACCTAAAAACTATTTGTGAAATTATTATTTTATTTTACCGTCATCTGTAATAATTTAAAACAACTAATAGTTTACTATTCACAATAAGTCCTAAGACTTATTTACTTAAGTTTCACAAGTAAAATAATTAATATCAAATAATTCCTAAAAACAATTAAATAACTAATTTAAATAAAGGAATTACCAGACCAGGAAAGAGGGTGTTACACCGCTACCCGGTCGTGGAGTTTGTTCATGTTGCTAACGGTGTTTTCGTGATCTTCGGAGACTTGGTTGATGCGCTCAAGCGCTGTGAGTCTCCAGTTTTCGTTTGTTTCTTTCAATGCGACATCCATGGTGTGGAGTCGTTGCTCGTGACGGTCCAGCCTAGCGGCCAAGGCCGGCAGAGTGAAGTGGGTGGGGTACGGGCCAGCTCGAGGCAACCTGGCGTTCCTCCTAGCCACCCTCGGGTTCTGCGACCCGGATTGAGAGTGTGATGGATTTGGTGGTGTGTTTGCCATTCTGAGACAAAGCGTTAGAAAAAGTGAGGCCTATATTCATATAATACATATATAATATAGCCCAAGATATTGAGTGAGAGCGAGGCCTATCTACATACATATATATATATATATATATATATATATATATATATATATATATATATATATATATATCACATAATAGCCTAAGATGTCTAACACAGATAAGTTTGAGTCTCGGTTTCTCTCGTGGTCAGAGTCAACTAGTGTATCCTGTTCAGTCATGACTCCTTTCGGATCCCACATCATATTCTTTTAATTGTACATAGTTGATCAGGCTATGTTAAATTAAACTAATACCATGTAGTCACTAAACCTAATCATACATAATAAGGAATACTGGCTAACGGTCATAGTCTAGGCCCACTAAATGCAACCTAGTTCACTATAACCTTAGGCTCTGATACCAAACTGTAACACCCCCAAAATGTATTGTTTTGCGGAAGCATAATTTGGGTGTTACTAATCGATAATTAAAGCACACAGATATATAGCAAACGACTCTATATGCGTCATTTTAACAAAACAAAATATATTAATATGAAAAGGTTTACAATAGTTTGAACTCGTACATAGCTCGTGTTCGTAATAGGAGAGATTTAAGTACATAATTAGTTATACAAAAATCTAATAATGCAATGAAATCTCTGAAGTTTGCATGAAGACTCGAGCTAATAAGCATCCTGATGGGCAGTCCAAATCTACTGTTGAGTACCTATGATACATGCTAAAATGGGTCAGCTAACGCTGGTGAGCTCACAGGTTTAGTTATCAAATAATAGTGTCTGAACCGCAAGATTTAAATGTTGATTTGCATCAAGCAAATGATAGTAATAGTGCATACAACCATGAGCGCATAGTCTGAGCTTAACTCGAGGGTCGGGTCCCATATAGAGAATTCCGAGCGAGGTGCCTCCACGAGTGCCTAATCTACACTCGTCTTCCTAAATATTAGTACGTCCGTTGCAGAGGTTAGCGCGACTAACCTGGACGAGGTGGGTCAATCCTATATGGTACCATATACTAATATTCACGCTACTTTCGTAATACCAGACTATACTGACGGAGGACTTGATTTGATTAGTTGAAAACAACTCATGTAGTATATTGAAATATGTACTCGCGTTCACGTGTTAAAAACAGAGCAATGTATCACACCCCTAGTAAAACAGTAAAAGAGGGGCCATGAGACTCACCTGAGCCTGAAGAGTTTATCTTAATAAACTGAGATTGATTAGCCAATAATCGAAGTCCAAAGACTTGTAACCTGAGGGTGTCCACGACACGCGATGGTTATAAACATGTGAAGGCATCTAATAAGACTACCTTGTAGTTGTTTGTACAACTAGAATGTCCAAATGATTACAATTTGGTTGATTGTCTAAGTGTTTGAGAATGTGTACGGCCCATTGGTGATTGTTTGTAATAATAATCTTGATGTTATCATATTGATTCGAAGTGTTTATACTTGAAAAAAAACATGTCTTACCATGTTTTAGGAGTCATATTGTATAAGTGTTTGAGGTTGTATAAGTTCGACACTTAGTGTAAAAATAGTTTGAAACCTTGTGTTTTATGCGTCACTTATAGCGTCACTTGGGGCTTAGGCGTCACTTAAGAAGTGACGCATGAAATGGCAGAATCTGAGTGAGGGCGTCACTTATGGAAGTGACGCATAGTGAGGCATCACTAAGGTAGTATCGGGTGTAAGTATCGGATAAGGGTTCTAGGCGTCACTTAGGAAGTGACGGGGGTAAGTGTCGGGAAAAAAGGGTTTTATGCGGCACTTATGCAAGTGACGCAAGACTAGGGCTTTTAGCGACACTCAATGCGTCACTTAAGTGACGCACGAAGTGACGCTATACTGCAGTCTTCGTTGCGACACTTAAAGCTGGTGATTTTTGAGCCAAAACGAGTTTTACGGTTTCCGTTTGGTCTGATTCTTTTACCTAACCCTTATATGGACATTTCAAGTTTAAAGAAACAACTAGAACTTGAAAACACTTGAAATCGAAAGGTTTCGAGTTTTTGTCGGAAACTTACAAGTTAACGCGTGAGAGTTTCGGAAAGATGGGAATGTAGATCGTTGCTAGGTGGCCACTTTCTTCCAAACGAGCTTGACGAAATAATGATGTTTGATGGTGTTTTTAGTGGATTTTATAATGGTGGTGGTGGTAAGTTTGGAGAGAAAAAGAGAGGAAGAAAGAGAAGGTGATGTGAGAAGTGAGGAGGAAGAAAAGGAAAGGGGAGGGAAGAAAGGGGGAAGGGGTCGGTTAGGGTGGGGGCCCACCGAAGTGTGGGTCCTCACTTTTTAACTCCGTGTATTCGCGTTCCGTACGGTGTTCGTTTTTCGATCGTTTAAATAATTTTACACGTGTTTAAATATAAGTTTTAAAATACGAATGATTTATCAATAACACTTAATAATGGTGTTATAAAATACAACTTAACTTTATTTTGGTTGTTTGCGCATTTAATGTTTTAATCGTGTAGACTTTGTTTGTACGATGCGAAATATTATTAACATAATATTTTGAGTATAATAGTGCTATTAAATAATGTTACCTTATTTAATAAAAATGTTCACCAACGTCGGTATATATTTGAACCGAATTACATTCGATTTGAAACTTGTACGATTTAATCAAATCGCATATTCGTATATATTCAACAATATATATTGAGATACATTAATTAGCCTAAAACCAACTAATTACATGTATTAACAGAGAATTAGGCACTATTGACTAGTCCTAATTTGGCGGGTGTTACACTTATGTATTTGAGAGCTAGTGGATTATGATACATAGTGGGAGTGACATGAACAAATGTGTGAGGTATATTTACAATTATGCTTGGCCACCGTAATTATAAATATAGGTTGTACATGTTGATGTGTCATGTTCATGATTGGATTAGTATGAAACTATTTCTTAATTTTAAATGGTGAAGTTAACAAGTAATATAATGTGTGGAGTGACATTATTATGAATTTGGTGACTGGTCAGTCAAAAATGTTGGAAAATAATGATGCAATCTGGGTTGTGATAAATGATCTTATAAAAAAAAACTCACTTCTTAGCTAATCCTTGAGCGTACTCCGGTAGTTAGTTGGAAATTTTTTTTTTGAACAAATCATGGAATAGGGTTCTGGGTAAACTTTCTGGTAAAAACAGGATGTTATTATGAACTTACATGTCAAGTTCTTGAGTTGTGAAGCTAATTACAAATAATTTTGTTTAATGCCAAATGATTTAAGATGTCTAGTTATAATGTGAATAATCCTCATTTTTTTATAAATCTTAGTCATGATCACGTAGAATTTTTCTAGTCTATATACCTATTATTATTGATTAGTTCTACATGAAAGCCAATAGGAAATTGGACATACACATTTATTTATGAACTTATACAATCGATAAATAGTTTCATCTGTGCATTACATTTATAAGCTAAATTTAAGTTCAGGTTCCTTCGTTTTTCTTTTTGAAATGTTAAGACGCCTTCTAAATTGACATTTTGTTGGCCTACATACTTTTATGTTAATACTAGCGGTTATAAATATGACGTTTAAGCTCACATTATACCAATTCCTTATTCTGCTAGTCCGCAAGATGAACCAAAAAAAAATCATATATATTTCCATTCGAACCTGAGTGTCACGTTTCGAAACAGAGAGCATTACACACTCGACCGACTAACAACTTCTTAAGTATTTATATATTCGTGGCATGAGAACTCGATGATTCTATTCCTGAAATTAAGTTACTTTCATCAAATTGTGTAAATATCATATTTCAATTTTCATCGATTTCACTTTTAGGGGATATGTTGTAATGGCCCGAGTAATCTATTGTTACTTTTTTCCATTTTCGCTAATTTTGCGGACGAAATCATTCTTTTAGTGGGATATATTATAATAACCAGGAATACAGATTATACACTTAATTTTATTTTTGTCAATTTCGAGGAGCGAAGCTATATTTAGAGTGATATGTTATAATAACTTGAGTAATATATGGTTACCTTTTATATTTGTTGATTTCGTAGAGGACATCATTTATAGGGAGATATTTTATTATAATTGAACTTAAAATTTAGTTAAAATTTTATAATCACGATCGTGGGGATCAAATCATTTTTAGTGGGATATGTTATTAACCAGAAAAATTAAATATGAACAACTTATATTGGTAGATTTCGAGGACGAAATCATTTTTTTATATTTATTTATAGAGATATGTTATAATAACCTGACTTAAAAAGATAACATCGAGAATCAGTATGTGTGTAATATTATTAATATTTTGGTACTTAGATTGTATAAAACGAAATTCATATTAATTAATACTTCAATTAAAACCCAATATATAAATAATTTGAGATGTACGTGGCTCCTTAACCCTTTTTAACTACTAGCACACGTTTTTGCAATTTATTCGGGTAAAATTGTTAAATACAACACCATTATTATCTTTTGTAACTCTTAACCGATATATACGTGAATTAAAGAGACCAAGTAAAATATATAAGAAAGGTAAAGCGTATCACAGTCCCGTAATTAGAGGATATGATTTAGTTTCCTAAGCTAAAACTCGGTTTATAAACTAACTCTCACATTTACATAATTCATTTGTCAAAAACAATTCTATCACAAACAAAAGTTATTATGAAAATAACATCGAGAGGAAAAGCAGCAGATAACAATTATAGTTTCGATTGACTTCAATATTGTGCGGAGGTAATTCTTAAATCTTAAGTAATTGTTAATCTCGTTATTCTTGATTGAAACTGCCACTTTTTGTTTACGACATCGATAACTTTCGAGTTCCACAATGCATAGTTTGTTGGCGAATCGGTACCTATCACTACTAGAAAACTGCTCATTACCCACGGATATTTCCCAAAAATCAATATGTGGGTAATTTCCCACATCTTTCCCACGGAATCCTGACGATTGATCTTTTATTACTTCGTTTAGACATTACACAAGGCTTTCCCACAGATTACCCACGGAACAATTATCCATGGGGAATTCATGAGAACTCCGTGGAAAATTTCCCAAGGATTACCCATGGATATTATATATCCTTGGGTAAACCGTGGATAGTTTATGTCATGGGTAATCTGTAGTAAACGTATAAGATTTCCCACGGAATACCCACAAGTTTTATGAATTAGGAACCCATTCAACTATTTTGTGGAAAATCCGTGAGAAACGTTTATGAATTGCCACAGATTACCCACGAAATACACACAAGTTTTAGGGACTAAGGATTCACAAGAGATGGAAAATATTTGTGAGAAATATGTGGAAAACGTTTATGACTTACCACAAAATACCCACAAAATACCCACAAGTTTTAGGGATTAGGGATTCACAATAGCTGAAAAATATTTGTGAGAAATCTGTGGGAAACGTGTAAAAATTACTAACGAAATACCCACAAGTCTTAGGGATTTGGACTTTGTAAGGGTTATATATGTGGGAAAGAATTCCGTCGAAACGGAATTCAAATATACAATCACGTACATAGGTACACACATATACATAAACCTATAAATATATATAGATGGTAGTTGAAGGCGAAGATAAATCCAAGGCGACATGCCTCTATATTTTCCTAAGGCAAAAAATGAAAAAAGGCGATTGTTCGAGTCAGCTAAACTGTCAATATATACTATTAATGTATATCACATAATGTAGTTTTTTTGTATGAATCTTCCCAAATACACTCCAAATTCTCTCACAACCACATGAACTACAAGTTAAGCTCAGTATTCTTAAATTTAATCTAATGCTAATTCATGTTTATAATCATTGGTAAATAATATTTGAATGAGGGTAATTTTGTCGATATATGTTATTGAGAAAAGATTTGTTATTGCCAGCCGAGAGAAAAGACACTTTAGAATTTTTAAATAAAGCCGTTAGTCAACCAAAACCCTATACATTGAAAAGGTGATCGCTTCTTCACCTTGATGCCTGTCGCCTAATTAACAAAGGTGATCACCTTGTAAACGCCTTGCATGAGATATATAAAAGGCGACATTTACAAAAATGCCTCGCCTCTTCGCCTTTCTCATTTTTAACTACATTGATGTATATATAAATGATTATTTACATGTTATACATCCATACATATGCATACATGTACATACGTCTTTCATTACATGATGAGCTTTTACTTAACGAATGTGATAACTAATGAAAATAACACACACATGTTCTCATTTTTTAATAATCACGATGTATTGTTTAGTGGCAATTTCTATAATGTCCATCTGATCCTAAACCTATAAGTAATTACGTATAAAGCTTTTATGTAATATAACGTTTAAAAGTTTATAATTTTAGACACCATAGTGTAATTCATATTATGATTCAATCTTCCCTTTTAAATTCCATGGGTGTTTTATAGCTAATATATGGGTGATCCAAAGGTATACTCCATATCTATGTAATTAGATTGTATTAATTGATCTACTAATGATATTTAATCAATTGCCTCTTACACTTAGATACATCATCAATTATATTACAAATAAACGTAACATATTTTTACTCTTTAATTATCCATAGATTTGCAACCTCAATGGGTATTAGTTTTTAGACTTTTGGGTATGGCTTAATTTTTGGTTCCTTCAAATTCTTAATAGTTATCTTGATTTCAAAATGTAGATGTTAACAAATAAATTAAATTTTTAGACTTTCCAAATAAACTATTAAAATCTGATATGCTTTGCTTCTTTCTCACGTAGAACCATTGCAAATTGTTGTTATTATTATTATAATACAACCTAATAATTAAATAAAAGAACTAATCCCACCTTATCTCTTTAAACTCTAACCTTATTCCTTTCTACCAACACACCAAAGTTGCCTCCAAAATACAGACAACACAATCCCGCCCAACACAATCCCACCAAGACACTCTCGCCACTGTTCTTGAAGGTGAGATCCCGCCACTGCTATCGAAGGTGAGCTGGTGCTGGCGCTTAGCTGCAACCGCGGGTGAGTGTTGCTGTTGCCGCACACAACTCGTACACTCGACACAACTACTGATTCGGTTTGTGTTTTTAAGGTTTTTTTTCCTTTTTCGATTTAGGGCTTTTTTATTTTTTAAATATGTATATATATGTTTGTATGTATGTATATATGTCTAAATCTACTATGTCTTGTTTATTATATGTATGTATGTATGTATAATTAGGGCTTGTTTTATTTTTGATTTGGGGCTTCTTATGTTTATATGTTTAGTGTTGTACTTATATTTATGAAGAATGTCAAACTAAGTTTTGTGATGAGCTACCTTTTGCTGGGTTGGAACATCTTGATATGATAACAAATAATATTTATATACCATATTATCTACAATAAAAAAGTCTGGAAATAACCTTTTAGCACTAATCTGACCATCAAACATGTATTATTTAATTTAAGTACTAATTTGCCATGAGACTTGTTTACTGACTATTAGTATCATTCCATTTGCTAGTAAGAATCATGTTACTATTATATCTTGCAATTATGTAACTATTAATTACTTGTTATATTAGGGTGTTACAATGTCAACTTCTAATGATAGAGGATGGATGTATAAAAAGACAGAAGGCACATCGCTTAGTAGGGAGTGATTATGAATGTAGAAACCAAATTCTTGAATATTGCATTTTCTAATGAAACTCTTGTTAAAACAAAATATATTGATGGAACCATAATGCAAAGCATTAGATGTCCTTGTTCAAAGTGCCAATGTAGAAGGTACCAAATTAGAGATGATGTTCACTTGCAATTAATGAAGTTTGGGTTTATGAGTAATTATACAACTTGGTGGGCACATGGTGAAGTAAACTCAGCTTTTCAAGAGATGGGAGAGTGTTCTACTCCAATGGGAGATGCTGATGAGTATGGCGGTTGCACACGCATGGTGTTAGATAACATGAGCCCGTCCGATTTTAACAATTGGGAACAATAAGTTCCGAATTCATCCGCAAAGGGATTCTATGACATGTTACAAGCTGCCGACGAGCCTTTGTATCCAGGGTGTCAAACATTCTCTACATTAGAGTGGGCCACTAGGTTGTTGAACTGGAAGTCAGAATGTAATGTACCCGAATCGACTTATAATAGGTTAGTTCAAGAGTTAAAAACCGTGTTACCTGTCGGAAATAATATGGATGAAAACTTGTACAATACGAAGAAAAGATTAGCCAACCTAAGTCTCCCGGTCGAAAGGATCGATGCTTGCAAAAACCATTGCATGTTGTATTATAAGGATACATTACATCTGACAACCTGTGTGGTGTGTGGACTATCTCGTTATAAGGATAATGGCGGACGGAGCAAGATTCCTAATTTAGTTTTATGGTACTTTCCAATCACCCCTAGACTTCAAAGGATGTACATGTCCAAAAAAACTGCCAAAGACATGACTTGGCATTATGATCATCAAACAAAACCAGGTCAAATGGTTCATCCAAGCGATGGGGCCCCTGGAAGCATTTTGACTCGACTCATCCGTCATTTGCGGCAGAGATTCGGAATGTGTGTCTTGGTTTATGTACCGATGGTTTTACTTCCAATAACCAAAGCTCTAATCCATATTCATTATGGCATGTGTTTCTAACAATCTACAACTTACCTCCTTGGATGTGTTTAAAGAATGATTATGTAAATCTAAGATTGGTTATTCTAGGAAGAAAGAGCCCTGGTCAAAACTAATACATAAGTTCCGTCGTGATGTAAATGGATTCAAAGCTAATACATCCGTGTCATACAGCCAGAGTTGACAGGTGATAAAATCTGTGACACCCGTCAAATTAGGACTAGTAATTAGTGTTGGAATAGTGTCCAATATCATAACTAATTGGTAAGTACATCATTAAAAGTGGAGTCCTTTTTGGGTCGTCCTCAATTAACAGTAAGAGAAATAAACAGAGAGATAATATTAATTGGAATTAATATTATGATTAGTTTATTAATTGAATATTAATTAGAAACTAAAAGAAAAGAAGATTCTGGAAGCAAGGATCCAACCGCCGGTTGGAAGGTTCAACCGGCGGCTGGAGTCCAAGGGGTTAAACCGGTTGAACATGTGGGTCCAACCGCCGGTTGGAAGGTCTAACCGCCGGTTGGGATTCTGTCCCACATCGGCCAGGGGATGAAACCCTGGGCCTCCTCCTCCCCTATAAATAGGGACCTCCCCTATGCTTTTAGGTATCCCAGAATTGAATAGAGTTCAATTCTTTCTCTCTTTCTCATTCCTACTCCTTGTAAGAGTTTACACGACTTAGAGTCGGGACCCTAGGAGTTTGGGAATTTCTCTTAGTTCTTGGGTGTGAAGCATTAGAGGTGTTCTGGTTTGGGCACTCGCCTCCAAAGCAAGAAGGTTCTGCAAGGTGGTCTATTCGTGAGAAATCGTTTTCTCAAAGGTTAGTATTTTCCTATTTATCTTGGTTATTTTATTGCTTTTATTTATTCAAGTTAAGATCCCTTAGGGTTTAGTTTCCTAATTGCCTTAGATTAATTTTTGTTATAATTCCGCTGTGCATATTAATCCAGTTAGGGAATAGAAAACCCAACAGTGATATCAGAGCCTTAGCTTGATAAATACTAGCATTTAATTATCTGCAATAGTATGTAGGTAAAGATAAATTGAAAATAGATTATCTAAATTGGTAAACAGAATTTACACTTTAGACCCTATATTTTGAATTGTTTAAAATATACCCTCAAATTTTAAAATGTTTTAAAATAGAGTTTAAAGAGAGACATTACATATATTATGAGCTATAAGTATATGTATCATTAAAGTTAAATACATCGTTAATCAATTGATAAATCGACTCACCCATAGTGAACAAACTATAAGAGAGGTATAAGGCGGGTAGCTCAGCTTCCCTAAAGAAGTCAGGTTTTTAATAGGCTTCGCGCTGACCTGCTTCTCCGCTTCTTTGTGCGTTCAATGGAGTTACCGAGGACTTTTGATAGGATGATGTGAAGATCAAAAGTATGACCTAAAAGTACTAAAACAAAATCCCGTTCTAGATACTAAAATGTGAATAGTATGCTAACCCATGAAAACCATACATCTTTCGTATGGTCTGTTAATGGAGCGTGTGTGGTTTACCGGCACATTAATATGAGATAATATTGAGAGGTGATGTGGAACTCGCGATTCTCGAGCGTACTCGGGCCGGGGACCACACGGGTTTTGCATGGTTAAGTTCACCATCTTGTTCATGATCCTCGGCATACTAGTCATGAATGGTAGATGAGCATATCCGAGATTAACATGCCGTTGATAAGAATCAATGAATCTCAAAAGAACTAGGAGTTTCATAGAGAATGAAATTGACAAAGGCATTATCTACCTAAAATAAATTCGCAATATGATTACGGCAAACCTTTTCATAAAACGAATCTAAAATATGGATCCTATCCTTAATTTTGTAATTGGGTAATTAATTAAGGAATATTCAAACTAACTAAAACTGTTTATCTTATAGATGTCTTCTACAAATGGTAATAATCCTCCCGTCCCCAATTCCGCACACAACTCAAACTTCTCACTTCTCTCAGTTCTTGGAAGGGAAAGACAAATTGGTCCAAACTATATGGATTGGATGCGTAACCTAAGGTTTACCTTGAGGTACGAGAACAAGGAGTATGTTCTCGATGAGCAGATTCCCGTGATTGATGAAAACTCAACCCAAGATGAGATTGAGGCACACATGAAACATTATGATGATGCGAATAAAGTGTCTTGTATCATGGCATCCTCCATGAGCCCCGAGTTGCAAAAAACTTTTGAGAATACTTGGGCTTATGAAATGAACCAACAGCTTAAGGAAATGTTCCAGGCAAAGGCGAGCAAAGAATGCCTTGATGTGGTTAAGTCACTCATGGCTTGCAAACCCAAACCTGGAGCATCTATCTGTGCTTTCTTCTTGGAGATGAAAGGGTACTTTGATAGGGTTGGAATCATTGAATATGATGTTTGACACAGAGTTTTCCATTGCCATAATTTTGTCTTGTCTGCCAGCTGTCTACAATCAGTTTGTAATATCATATCAGATGAATATGAATGGGAGAGAAGGCTCAATAATGGAACTCCATAATTTGCTGCAAACTGCTGAGCAAGGAATCAAAAAGGATGATGTGTCCTCTAACTCAGCAGCTCCTGTGTTGGCAATTGGTCAAACTGCAAAGAAAAGAAAGAGGTCAAATTAGAAAGCAAAGACTACGAATGGAAAGTCCAATCGTGAGTCCAAAAGAAAGACTGATTCTGATATTGCACCAGTGAATGATCCGAATGAAGCAGTTTGTTTTTACTGCAACATTAAGGGGCACTGAAAACGTAGTTGCCCGAAATACTTGAAAGACCTTGAAGATGGCAAGGTTGAAAAGAGTGTTCACTCAGGTATGTTCATGATCGAACTCTATAATACTACAACTTCTAATTTGTGGGTTCTGGATATAGGGTGTGGTACTCACATTTGCACTGTATTGCATGGTCTAAAGGAAAGTAGAAAGTTGAAGCATGGGGAGCTTAATCTAGTCATGGGAAACAGAGGAATCACGCATGTTCCCGAGATTGGAAAGTATGAGCTTGTGCTGAATTCTGGAGTTAGGATAGATTTGAATAATTGCTGTTATTCGTCAGAAATGACTAGAAACATTATTTCATTTTATGCTTTGTTTAAGGATGGTTATCGATTTTCATTTGATAATGAGAATGGTGATATTTTGGTTTATTTAAATGGTGGTTTTATTTTCAAAGCTTCTCCTTACAATGGCATATATGAAAATGTTGAATATGTTAGCAATTTGATTTTAAATGTTGATTCGTCTAATGAGCTTGATAAATCCAAATTGTGGCATTATCGTCTTGGGCACGTAAACAAGAAATGCATCGGCCAACTCCTAAAGGATGGAGTGTTGGAATCATTCGACCTCAAATCGGATGATGTATGCGAATCTTATTTATTGGGCAAGATGACTAAATCACCATTCACCGGGTCATGTGAAAGAGGTGACTTGGACTTGGTACACACGGATGTTTGTGGACCATTCCGATGCACCACAAAAGATGGAAATCGGTATTATGTTACATTTACTAATGACTACAGTAGATTTGGACATGTCTATCTGATTAAGCATAAGTCGGATACTTTTGAGGTATTCAAAAGATACCAAAGCGAAGTAGAGAATCAATTGGGCAGAAAGATAAAGGTTCTCCGATCCGATAGGGGAGGAGAATACCTTAGTATCGAGTTTCTCGATCATCTTAGAGATTGTGGAATAGTTTCACAATTAACTCCTCCTAGAACACCACAGCTTAATGGAGTTGCTGAGAGGAGAAATAGAACCTTGTTGGACATGGTTCGGTCTATGATGAGTCGGGCTACACTTCCGATAAGTTTTTGGGGTTATGCATTAGAAACAGCCGCTCGCATCTTAAATATTTTACCCACCAAGAAGGTTTCAAAGACACCTTATGAGATGTGGAAGGGAAAACGTCCTTTTCTTGGTCACATCAAAATCTGGGGTTGTGAAGTTTTCGTTAGACTAGAAACTCAGGACAAACTAGACTCCAGATCTGAAAAGTGTCTTTTCATCGGTTATCCATAAGAGTCATTTGGATATCTGTTCTATAGACCCGCGGATAATGTGGTCTTTGTAGCTCGAAGAGGAGTGTTCCTTGAGAGAGAAATGATATCTAAAGAGGACAGTGGGAGTAAGATAGATCTTGAAGAAATTCAAGAGTCGACCGATGATGAACCTACAGTAAACACTGACGTTCAAAAAGAGGTGGAAACACTTGTTGAACCTGAAGACATATCCTTACCCGTTCGCAGATCTTGTAGAGTTAGCAAGCCTCCTCAGTTCTATTATGGTTACCATGTAGAAGAAGAGAATAAAATTAGTGATGGTACACTAAATGACTTAGATGAACCTGCTAACTACAAGGAAGCGATGGCAGGCCCTGAGGCTGCCAAGTGGAAGGAAGCTATGAAAAGCGAAATTCAGTCCATGTATGACAACCAAGTTTGGAATTTGGTTGACACTACACCCGGTCTTAAGACGGTGGGTTGTAAGTGGATCTTCAAGAAGAAGACCGACATGGATGGGAAAGTACACACATATAAAGCTAGGTTGGTAGCGAAGGGCTATACTCAAACTCACGGGATTGATTATGAGGAAACCTTCTCGCCAGTAGCTAAGATAAAGTCAATTAGGATTATGCTAGCCATAGCTGCGTTTCATGATTATGAAATTTGGCAGATGGATGTCAAAACCGCATTCCTTAATGGGAAACTGACAGAGGATGTGTTCATGGCACAACCGGAGGGTTTTGAAAATGCAAAGTATCCTAATAGAGTGTGCAAGCTTCAAAAGGCTATTTATGGACTTAAACAACCTCTCGTAGCTGGAATCTCTGCTTCCATGAAAAAGTCACAGAGTTTGGATTTTCTAGAAGCGAAGATGAGTCCTGTATATATGTCAAGTTCAGTGGGAGTGTCGTAGTCTTCCTAGTATTATATGTGGATGATATACTACTCATTGGAAATGATGTCCCAACATTACAAAGTGTAAAGGATTGGTTGAGAAAATGTTTCGCTACGAAAGACTTGGGAGATGCAACATATATTCTTGGTATAAAGATTTATAGAGATAGGTTGAGACGTCTCATAGGACTTAGCCAGGACACATACTTAGATAAAATTTTGAAAAGATTCAAAATGGAGAACTCTAAGAAAGGGAATCTACCCTTACATCATGGCATAAAAATTAGTAAGGATCTTTGTCCGAAATTTAAGGAAGAATTGGATAGAATGAGTCGAGTCCCATATGCTTCGGCTATAGGATCGATCATGTATGTCATGACGTGTACAAGGCCTGATGTCTCATTTGCTTTGAGCTTAGTGAGTCGACATCAGCAGAATCCTGGTGAAGGTTATTGGACAGCTGTAAAGAATATTCTTAAGTATCTGAGAAATACTAAGGACAGGTTCTTGGTTTATGGTGGAGAAGAAGAACTCGGAGTAACGGGTTATAGTGATGCAAGTTTCCAAACAGATAGAGATGATAGCCGTTCACAATCTGGTTGGGTTTACTTACTGAATGGGGGAGCGGTGACATGGAAAAGTTCCAAGCAAGATACGGTGGCAGACTAAACGTGCGAGTCTGAGTACATAGCGGCTTGCGAGGCTTCAAAGGAAGCCATCTGGATTAAGAATTTTATTGGAGATCTTGGAGTTGTTCCAACGGTTCAAGACCCCATTAAAATATTCTGTGATAACAAAAGTGTGGTCGCCTTGAGTAGAGAACCCAAGGATCACGGAAAGTCAAAGCACATTGAGAGAAAATACCATTTTGTTCGAAGGAAAGTAGAAGAAGGACACGTGATTGTGAAGAGTATAAGATCAGAGGATAATCCGGCTGATCCGTTCATAAAGCCACTTGGAAAGTCCAAACATGATGAGCATGCTAGGAGCATAGGCTTAAGAGATAATGTAAAGTTTTAGTTGTTAGTTTGATTTTGAAACATTGTAAACAATGATAGAAATTGTAATAGACTTGGTGATTAAATAATGGAGATTTATTTATTGGAAGGAGTTCTGCCATTTACTATTGTTTGTCATTGTGTTTCTGTTTTGCATGTTTAGACACCACTTCCCAAGTAAAACAGTTTTTACTTAAACCTCCTCAGTCGTTCACACTCCTGGAAGTAAGTGGTGAATCAAGACTATATTGGAGTGTTAGTAGATTATCTATGGAGATTAGACATGGCATGGAGATTGCTGCAACACTCATGGGTACTTAATGGAGATTTAAGTATAGGAGAGACCCGCACTCATGGAAGTTACTTCATGGATTGAAATCACGAGTAACTCTGAGATGATAATATCCTCTATTCTTAAAATGGAGATACATTGAGTTTCTAGTTTTTCAAGTCTGTTATACTTTAGTCTATTCAAACGTTGTGCGTAACTGCCAGTCATAAAGGGTATGCTAGGTATGACATGATGAGTTGACTAGTACTATGTAGTCAAATTTTATTTGTTCCTTTTTGCCTAAATGGGAAAAGCGATATCTTGGGCCCTCTGATGATTAAAGATTGACTCCAAAGTGCTAGGCCTGGACAAGACTAAGTTGATGGTTCAATAGTCTCATAAAGTCAATGTAATCGGAAATCAGAAAAACTAATCATGAATCTTGAGATTGATTAAAATCCATGTCTCGATTCATACGATATCAGTAGAACAAAGGAATAGTTGATCACTTATCTAAAGGGCTAACTCTAAGATAAGAATCAGAGTTCGGCAGTTGCGTTGGATGACACTCTCTGCTTAGTTAATGGATAAGCTTAGACCAATAATAGTTGATGAATTGTCCAAGTGGGAGACTGTTGGAATAGTGTCCAATATCATAACTAATTGATAAGTACATCATTAAAAATGGAGTCCTTTTTGGGTCGCCCTCAATGAACAGTAAGAGAAATAAACAGAGAGATAATATTAATTGAAATTAATATTATGATTAGTTTATTAATTGAATATTAATTAGATACTAAAAGAAAAGAAGATTCTGGAAGCAAGGATCTAACCGCCGGTTGGAAGGTTCAATCGGCGGCTGGAGTCCAAGGGGTTAAACCGGTTAAACATGTGGGTCCAACCGCCGGTTGGAAGGTCCAACCACCGGTTGGGATTCTGTCCCACATCGGCCAGGAGATGAAACCCTGGGCCTCCTCCTCCCCTATAAATAGGGACCTCCCATATGCTTTTAGGTATCCCAGAATTGAATAGAGTATAATTTTTTCTCTCTTTCTCATTCCTACTCCTTGTAAAAGTTTACACGACTTAGAGTCGGGACCCTAGGAGTTTGGGAATTTCTCTTAGTTCTTGGGTGTGAAGCATTAGAGGTGTTCTGGTTTGGGCACTCGCCTCCAAAGCAAGAAGGTTCTGCAAGGTGGTCTACGCGTGAGAAATCGTTTTCTCAAAGGTTAGTATTTTCCTATTTTTCTTGGTTATTTTATTGCTTTTATTTATTCAAGTTAAGATCCCTTAGGGTTTAGTTTCCTAATTGCGTTAGATTAATTTTTGTTATAATTCCGCTGTGCATATTAATCTAGTTAGGGAATAGAAAACCCAACAATTAGTGCCTAACCAAGTGTAATACATGTAATTAATTCTGTGTTAGGCTAATTAATGTATCAATATATATATATATATATATATATATATATATATATATATATATATTGTTGGATATATATACAAGTATACGATTTGATTAAATCGTACTCAATTCAAATCGAATGTAATTCGGTTCGATTAAATACGGACGTTGGTGATCAATTTAATTAAATAATATAACATTATTTAATAACGTTATTACATCCAATTATCATTTTAATAATATTTCAAATTCAATTTCGTATCGTACGAACAATGTCCACGTGGTTAAAATATTTTACTCTATAACTCAATTATTAAGTATTTGATAAAATACTTCAAGTAAATTATTGACTAAATATTTGTATTCTAAAACTTATAATTAAACGTAAATAAAATTATTTAAATGTTTAAACAACCGGGAAAACGAATACCGCACGGAGCGCAAATGCACGGGAGTAAAAGTGGAGACCCACACCTCGGTGGGCCCCCACCGAATCAGCCAAAAAGGGGGGAGGAAACCCCACCCTTTCCTCATTCTCACCATCTCAATCTCTCTCTACCTTCTCTTTTCTCTTCCTTCTCTCTAAACACCACCACCGACCACCTTAAATCATCAAAATAACACCACTAAGCCACCTCGAATCTTCAAGCTCGTTTGGAGAAAAGTGACCACCTCGTATCGATATACATTTCTATCTTTCCATATTCCCCTCGCGCGAAGTCGTAAGTTTCTGACAAAACTCGAAACTCTCCGATTTTACTCATTTTCACTTGGTTATGGGTTATTTAAGCTTAAAATGTCCAAATATGGGTTGGGTAAAAGAATCGGACCAAACGGTCATCGGAAAACATGTTTTTGGCTCAAATTCCGGCCAACAGCTCGTTGTGTCGCAGAGGCTCCAGGCCACCTGCGACACAAGCCCTTATGTCACTAAACCCCCACTTATGTCGCATACAGCGACACAAGTGACTATGTCGCAAACCCTTCTGATGTCGCAATTAGCGACACAAAACACTACGTTGCAAATGTTGGGATCTGAGCTAAACTTGACAAGTGTTGAAGGCTAGCCACTGTCTGTTTTACTGCTAGCCACTGTTATTGAAGCAGCAGTACCACTGCTAGAAGGAGTGCTAGCCACTGCCAGAAGAAGGAGTGCTAGCCACTGCCAGAAGAAGTAAAGATCTAGCCACTGCTAGTGTAGTTAAGCAGTGTCACTGTTAGTATACATGTATGTAAAGGAAACTTACTACCACTGTTGGTACAAAGTAAGTCATTCCCACTGTTAGTATATAGAAGTCTGTTAGAGATATTTATGGGATAAATTTGAATTCCATAATTATAGGAGATCATTTTTAGCAGGACTCTATGTGTTATAAATAGAGATCCTTAACCTAGATTAGGTTAAGAGTTTTTTTTTGCGCAGCTTCAAGGTTTTGTAACCCTAATACAAATCAGTGTATTCGTCTTATATTATTAATAAGATTGGAGCTTTTTATAATTCTATTATTGTTATTCATATTGATCTTCATTGTATTACTAAGTGTTATTCCGCAAACTTCTTAGTAATCATTCAAAACTGTGGTTATCTAATAGTTTAATAGATAGATCTTGGTTTATCAGCAAAACCTATTCCCGTCGCATATAGTGACACAACATTTTATGTCGCATAAATTGCGGATGTCGCACTTAGCGACACAAGCCCTTATGTCGCAGATATGATCTGCGACACAATAGACTATGTCGCACCTAGCGACACAATCCTTATGTCGCACGTAGTGTCGCATGAAACAGAACCAAGAAAACACAGATTTTACTAAGTGTCGAGACCTAAAATTTTATCACTTGATTTCACCCAAATTCAAGTCTAGGTGCGTTTTTCACCAAAGCAATATAATAGAAATAAAAAAATTTTGAGCTGACTTGGCATCTCGACCCCAACCAGGGGCCAGCCCCTTGGACCCCGCTAGGGGTTGCCACCCCTGGGACCTGCTAACCAGGGGCGCTGCTCCCGGACCCCCGTCACTTAAAGTTTACAAATACTTTTGAGTATAACATCATTCAAAAATCAAAATAATAATGTGAGATTATTATTGCAACCAAATCACCAACGGGCCGTACACGTTTTTCAAAACACAATCAAATCAACCAAGTCGTAGTACCTTGAATAATTCAATCAACCAAATTGTAGTAATTTGGACATTATAAGTTGGACAAACAACTACAAGGGCAGTCTTTCGAGATGCCTACTCATGTTATAACCATCCCGTGTCTTGGACACCCTCGGGTTACAAGTCTTCGGACATCAATCCACCGCTAGTCAATTCAAGTTTATTAAGTTAAACACTCAAGGCTCAGGTGAGTCTCATAGCCCCTATTTTACGGTTTTTCATCTGGGGTGTGATTACATTGCTCGTTTTATTTTACAATATGAACGCAAGTACAATACAAATCAAATACTACATGAGTTGTTTTCACTAATCATTTCAAAGCCCTCCATAACATAGTTTGGTAATACATCTATAGCGTGAATGTTAGTATATGATATCATATAGGATTGACAATCCTTGTCCGGGTTAGCACGCACTAACTGGTCAAACAGACGTATTAGCATTT
The DNA here is from genome assembly GCA_963422505.1 of Pseudognaphalium luteoalbum. NCBI lineage: Eukaryota > Viridiplantae > Streptophyta > Magnoliopsida > Asterales > Asteraceae > Pseudognaphalium > Pseudognaphalium luteoalbum. The sequence continues at coordinate 48,523,534 of OY730197.1, forward strand.
GGGAAGATGAGTGTAGATTAGGCACTCGTAGGAGGTAACTCAGTTAGGTTTCCTTGATTGGACCTAACGCTCAAGTTAAGCTCATACTATGTGCTCATGGCTGTATAACTTTTATTTTGCTTAATTGCATTTTAAATTCAATTAAATCTTGCGGTTCATACAAATATGTGTTGACATACAAACCTGTGAGCTCACCAGTGTTTCGCTGACCCATTTTAGCATGTATCACAGGTACTCAGCAGTAGGTTGGCTGCCCAATCAGGAATCATTAGCTCGAGTCTGCATTCAAGCAAATCAGAGATTTAATTGCATTATTATAATTTGTATAAAGTAATTATGTAATGTAAATCTCTCAATTTCAAGAACTGAGCTAATGTAAACAATATTTTGATGTAAACTTTGGTTTTATCAATACTGTGTAAAATGACGCATTAGTGGTCGTTCATTATATCTTTATGCTTGTGATTATTGATTAATCGCGCCCCGACCCGATTCGCTTCCGCAACCTGAATTTGGGGGTGCGAGAAAATCTAGGAGTAAATTTAGCATATTCCAACGATTTATGAAGGCGTTCCATAAAATCTAAAGAACAAAAAGCTTAGTGGTTTTGGAACGACTCATAATTGGGTGAAGAGAAGCATATTCTGGGAGTTGCCATATTGGCGCACTTTGTTAATTAGGCACAACCTTGATGTAATGCATATCGAGAAGAATGTCTTCGAGAATCTATTTAACACCATCATGGATACTTCAAAATCTAAAGACAATTTAAAGGCGTGAAAGGATATTGAGTTGTATTGTGAAAGGCCAGAGTTACATACTACTGTTATCAACAATAAATTTTTGAAACCGAAAGCCTCATACACTTTGACAAAACCACAAGTCGTCAAAGTATGTGAATGGTTGAAGAATGTTAAATTTCCAGATGGGTATGCTTCAAACATAGGGGGATGTGTAAACTTTTCAGATTATAGCTTTTATAGTTTCAAAAGTCAGGACTGCCATGTATTGATGCAACGATTGCTCCCTATTGCATTAAGAGGTATGATACCAAGTTCAATATGGGATGCAATAACAGAGTTATGTACATTCTTTCGTGCAATATGCTCAAAGGTACTCCACATAGAAGACTTGCAAAAATTGGAGAAAAGTATTGTCGTTACAATTTGCAAGTTAGAAAAAATCTTCCCACCATGATTTTTGACTCTATGGAATACCTTGTAATACATTTGGCACGTGAAGCTATTATTGGTGGTCCGGTGCAATATAGATGGGTGTATTTATATGAGAGGTAATTTATTTAAGTTAACAACTTAATTGAGATCTCAAACCTATTTCAATACTAACATCTCTTTTTTAGATCTATCTAGGAAGTTGGGGTCATTAAAAAGAAAGGTGAGAAACAAAGCGCGGGTCGAGGGGTCTATTATTGAGTCATATTTCATAAAAGAACTTTCTACCTATTGTTCCCTATATTTTGAGCCAACAGGAGAAACCCGACTGAATCGTGAGCCTAGAAATTTTGCGATATCCTACGTTTTATAAATTTTGATTATAATACTTTGTTTTCTTTCTAACATTTTGTATATTTTATATTTATATGTAATTGATTGAAACCTTGTTGCTAAATAACCACCTTTCATTTGCAGAGACTATGGGATATGGAGGTGAAAAGACTAGCAGCAGAAGTGGTCGAGGTAGTGCTCAAGGTAGAGGTAGGGGTCGAGCTAGCGATTGAGGTAGTAATAGCACAATTGGGTGTGGTGATCCTCTGGCAGATGAGTCCCTTTCATCACCCATTGAGGGAGGACTTGAGGGAGGACTTGGGAGAATGCCACCTACTGATGATGGTGATGACTCAACTGAATCTTAACAACACCAAGTGCTGGTGGCGAACAGAACAGTTGGATCATCTCATCCATCAAAAAAGACCTATCTTGTCCCACTTGGAAAAGTGTATGTATATATTCTCGACATGTATTGTGATTGAATTTTTTTTATTTGTCTAACTTATGTTTCATTATGATATGTCCTTTCAATTATGTAGGTTTGATGTGCGTGTAAGCGGACCATGTGCTGAAATTTTAATGGAGATGTTTGATGGGGTTTGGCCAACATGGACTAAAGTTCCCAAACCTGATCGTGAGCGGATGTGGAAACGCTTCCAGGTGTCTACTTTGTATATGTTTTGACCATTAGGTCAGTTCGGGTTGTTGTATATATGTATGTATATATGTGTGCATTCATAGTTTATCTATATATATATATATATATATATATATATATATGTTGTTGTCTGTTGTTGGTCAGTTCGGGTTGTTGTATATATGTATGTATATATGTGTGCTCGTTTGTCCGTATTAATAAGTTGTTTTATTGTTGTTATAATGTTTATTGTTGTTTTCTACTCTTTTGTTCCAAGTCTAAAGTATGTATGATAACAATAAGTGATGTGTTTGCAGGGATTGTTCGAATGGGATCCAATATATGATGATATAGATGAAGACAATTGGACCAGTATCATGGCCAACCGATATGGTGATTTCATGAGGGAAACTCGAGACAAAGCAAAGAATAAATTTGAAGCTAAGATGGGTAGGACTTTTGGGGATGATTTATCAGTTCTAAAGCCGTTTTGCCCTGATTGGATTGATCAAGCCAACTGGACAAAGTTGATTGATGAGTGCTGGAATACTCAATCTTGGAAAAAAGTATCTATTGGGAATAAGAGAAACCGGGACATATCAGCAAATGGGGAGACAGCTACACATTGTGGTGGATCACGTAGCCTTATTCATACGAAATTGAAGATGGTATAAGATTTTCAAACGATAACATGTATTTAGTATTCACCACTAACTAGACTCTCAAAACAATCAAATAACAACTCTACCCACTAAAATCTCTTTCATTTGGTTAGAATATCAAAGTCGACACTTATTTGGGACGTCCCAAATTGGTAATATTGACATTTTACATGGGATGGAGGTAGTATTTGATTTCTCGTATAAAAATAAAATATGGTAGCTTTAGTTGGGTTTCAATTGGTTTTTAACGATGTGGAAGACTTAGGGTAGTCCTATCGGTGCTAATCAGTTGCTAATCGGTTGCAACTGATTAGCATTTTGGTGCCATCCATATAATCGGTTATGCATCACTTTTGCATCCGTTATCTGATTAATCGGATAACTGATTATCAATCGGTTGAAAAGGGGAGGGTCCGGATGATCGACTTTTTTTTGTTTTTTATTTTTGTTTAGTGTATAATAATGGTGATATATTGGTAAATGTGGGGCCGGAAAAATTAAGTGATTAGTCATTGATGACAGTGGGTAATTAGTTGTGAATCAGTTGGTGGAAAGCTGAGGTGACGGAAGTGATGAGGAAGTGATGATAAAACGGATATATGGGAGTGGCCTTAAAAAGGTTAACAATTAAACCCAATACAAGATATATTACCACCTCTGTCCCATTGTAAGTGTCAATTTTTATCTTTTTGAAGTCTTTTTTTTCAACTTTGATCATAAATATTTTTGTGCTTGTTATATAATACTTAATGAAATTATATCAATGAAAATACCTTATAATATAATAGGACTTTCAACTTTTGACTTTTTAAGAAAAAAATTTCTAAAGTTAAAACTAAAAATAGGACATGAGTAAATCCTCCACTTTGAGGCATTTTGAAGTCGAGAGAAAAACAACTTTATAGACGCGAGACAAAGTTACAAAAACATGTATGAGTTTGGAATATTTCCGGTTTTGAAAATATAGTTGCATTTTCGTTTTCCAGAGTTTGATCAATGGTTAAGAAACCTGCCATTTTAGGCTAAAGAAATCGATCTAGATTATCATGATAATGAGAGAAATTCAGAGTATGAGCATATAAAATATGGCTTTAAGAGATCAGAACATGCAAAACATACTAGCGAAAAGATAGAAACAAAAAAAAAAAAATATTACTCTCTCCGTCTCAGTTTTATTTTTGGAGTCTCTCTTTGTCCTTCAATATTTTTGTTTGTGTTATATAACATTTGATGCAAAATATATGTATGGATTAGGTTTTGAATGTATTTTCGTTGGTATGATTTGTATCAAGTTTTATATAACACAAACAAAAATATTCAAAATCAAAGTTGTGAAAGAAAAATTTCAAAAATTAAAAGAGTACAATAAAACTGGGACGAAGGGAGTAGTACCATTCATTTCATCGTTCATGTAAATCAAATTGAAAATTTTCTTATATATGTGTAATTTCACATCAAGAAAATTCAACTTATTTCAGTTACATAATGAGACTAAACAAAAAAGCGCACTACGTAGATACTCTTCTTACTTTATAAAAAATAATTGTGAATCAATCAAGTTTTCAATTTAGTATCCTTCCTGTAATTCATAAGAATTGTGTTCATATGAAGGCACCCTGCTATAGACTTTTTGCCTTGTCCCTCAACAAAAACTTTTGCACCTTACCAGTCGAATTTCGTGGCAAATCTTCAAAGATAACAGTCTTGGGTGCCATATAATGTGGCATACGATCTCGACAATACTGAATAATCTCTTCAGCGTCTACATGAAAACCATCCCTCAACTTTACAAATGCACACGGAGTTTGGCCCCAGTGGTCGTGAGGCTTTGCAACAACAGCAACTTCAAGAACGGCAGGATGGCTATAAATCACAGTTTCAACCTCAATCGTGCATATATTTTCACCACCGGATATTATAATATCTTTGTACCGATCTTTTATTTCTATATATCCGTCTGGATGTTTAATAGCAAGATCCCCAGTATGAAACCATCCTCCAAAAAAAGCCTCTTTAGTTGCTTTAGGATTCTTAAAGTATCCACTCATAACTGTATTACCTCTAAACATAACCTCTCCTACTGATTTACCATCACATTCCACACTCTTCATCGTAACAGGATCCATTACATCAACTTCTTCCATAGCGAAATGTTTCACTCCTTGTCGTGCTTTAAGCCTCATTCGTTCTTCAAAAGACAATAAATCCCATTCAGGTTGCCACAAACTAAAACATCCAGGACCATAAGTTTCAGTGAGCCCATAGATGTGAGACACGTGAAACCCAGCCTTCTCTATCTTTGAAATAATCGAAGGAGGCGGAGGTGCACCACCTGTCATAATCTCAACTGTATGCGGAAGCTTTCTCTCACTAGTTGCAAAATAATTCACAATCATGTTTAAAACAGTTGGAGCACCACACATATGTGTGACCTTATGAATCACTATACTATCAAATACATCTTCAAGATTAAAACGTCGGATACAAACATTAGCGCCACCAACTATAGCCACGCCCCACGTGAAGCACCACCCGTTGCAGTGAAACATAGGCAAGGACCATAGATAAGTACTCCTTTCTTTCATACCATGTATGAAAACCGATGCAAGTGAGTTTAGATAAGCACCTCTATGGCTATAAACAACCCCTTTTGGATTGGATGTGGTTCCAGATGTATAATTTAGACTAATGGGATCACGTTCGTCATGTGGGCGGAGTATAGAGAAATTAGCATCTCCACTTTTAACAAGTGCCTCGTAATCAGATTTACGGATTTGTTTTATTTGTGATATGTAATTGGGTTCAGATATTACAACAACCAGAGGGGATTTTGAGTTGGTATTGTTTAGAAGATTAATAGCTTCTTTTGCAACTGGAAGTAGTTGGTAGTCAACAAACAGGATCTTGGCTTCTGAGTGTCTGAGAAGAGTTGATAACATGTTTGAATCGAGACGTCTGTTGAACGGACATATAATGGCTCCTGACATGGGAATTGCAAAATGAAGTTCGAGCATTGCCGGAATATTTGGGCCTAGTGTTGCCACCTAGAATTTGATAGATTGACATTTAATTTAGTTAACAAATTTAATAGCTAATGAAACCAAATGTACCAGAGTTAAAATATAACTATTGTGAAGTGTTAACTCCATAGCCTTTAACATTTTTGGACTAATTAGGACTAGTGATAGAGTCCAATCATGGATATTTACGATACTATTTATTACATAATTAGTGTGATATACACGATTTTTCAATGCAATCTTTAATCTTTTTTTTTTCTTTTTTTTTTTTGCATAATCTTCTAGTCTTCTGAAAAATGAATTGGGCAGAAATACTTACAACGTCTCCACGAGAAACCCCTAATTGGTTAAGCGCAGATGCAAGCTTGATACACCTAAGGTACGTTTCTTCCCACGTGTACTTGATCGCCCCATAAATCACGGATGTATGATTTTTATAAATTTTTGCTGCTCGTTCCAAGAAGGTAATGGGTGATAAAGGTACGTAATTTGATGAGCAGCGGGTTGTACCTTCCAATTGGTTCCATGTAATCTCATGTACTTCCTCCTTAGAGTCTGTCATGTGGGACACTTGAAGTGAGCTTGCACATCGAACATTGCTGTAACGGGTTGCACCAGTAGAAGATCTCAAGTGGACCCTAGTATTTGACTTCTTGAAGATTGCGTTAAAAGTATTCGTTGTTGCCTGGTAGAAGGAGATCAACCGATCAAGGGGTTTTCAGTACAGGTAAAGATAATTAAATTAGATAAATAATACGGTAGCTTACTTGTTTTCATCTTTATGCTTCGTTTTTAATAAATGTCTTTGTAAATTTGATTTGATGGTTTCTATCACTAAAAATAAACGTATCACTACTATTAACTCGCTTACGAAAAAAAAGAAAAAAGAAATTTCCACGTAAGAATGAAAAACAATGTGCATACCAGAAACTAAGTACGATCGTAGACCCAAAAAACGGCATTATTATCTTAATATTAAGTTATGCGTATACAAATAAACATTCATATTTTTCGCAATTGTTTGGTGTAAAGATATCAAGCTACAATTAGTCTTTTTTTCACCTGAAAACGTTACAGGGGCACAGGGCAGCTGATTGTTGTTGGTAGATCTATGTAGGAGCGTATGATTTTCTAAGGCAGATACGTCTGAAACCATAATGTCTTACCAGTTACGTTTTTAACACACAATGGTCATTTGATTCAAAATTTTACTCATGGATCTTTCATGCATGTTATACGTTGGTTTTGTACGTATCATGTTCCTATCGAAAATCATTTCAGTGGGTGTCACGAAGTTGTGATCCATTAAATCCTTTTGCACATACCGTAAATTGCACAGATACTGTTTGTATATATTCAAAATATAGCAATTTTCTTGTATCGATGTTATACCTGATTCTGATTTCGGTTCGGATGTAAACACACGCGGTCATTGTTTAAACAAGTAAGCTTCATACCTGTATAAATGACTTCAACAAATCATCATACAAAGATAATCATGTGGTTCTATATATGATGTATTAAATAGCAATGTTAGCTAGCTGTGGCTGTTGCCAGCAGAAAAATGAAGGAAAAAATAATATAAATAATCAAATTAGCACTTATTTACCTTATTTTTTAAGTGTAAAATTGAACCAAAATCCGTACAATTCCTTACCCAACTTTGTGTGTATAAATATGTATCTAGTGTTCAATTGTGTAACACTCTTTTAGTTCTATTTATACACACATTAAAGTGTAATCAAGAACAACAAAGTGGACTTTGTGTTGTATGATATGTTTGACCTTTGAGAACTTAGCAATGCATATACCCCACTTCATAAATTTGAATTATTACAGATTAATTATTGATGACATAAATTTGTTAATCAACTGATTATCATTGGAGTATTCATGATATATATATACACACACGGTTGGGTTCCGATGGAAACAAGTGGATTCTGTGAAAACGGTGAGAACAAATCATAGCCATCTATTTTAAATCAATGGTCAAAAAGGGTGATGACATTTTTGTAATTATTGGTAAATCTGGAAAAGGAATGTAGCATTTTTGTAAATATGGGTAAACATCAATTTCATTCGTAATGAATTTCTTTTGTTAATAATAGATTTTTTTGGTTCACAAACATTTCTTATAAAATGAAGCTAAAATTTTATTAGTTAATATTAGATTTTTTTTGCTTCATAAAATTTTCTTATACAATGAAGCTAAAATATTATTTGTTAATATTAATTTTTTTTTGCTTCACAAAGATTTGTTATACAATGAAGCCAAAATTTGAACATTCACAAAAGTAAAACTTGTGTAAAGTAATTTATTTTTACAATGAAGTTAAAATTTTGTTCGTTAATATTAGACTTTTTTTGCTTCACAAAAATTTCTTATATAATGAAGCTAAAAATATAACATTCACAAAATGAAATTTATGTGAAGCAATTTTATATGTACTTTGTAAAGCAAATTTATTTTTACATACATATATACTTCAAAAACACAAAAACAATGTTTAAGATCTTCATCGCTTATTAGAATTAAGAACCATTGACGTTATAGTTGGTATTCACAAATATTTTACTTATGTATATTCGATAAGGGTAAGGTTCCAATGAGAACACTTCAAAAATAAGAATAGGTAAGAACACCTCATAATGCACAACTAGCAAACAAAACCATTATATTCACACTCATATATCTCAAATATGTGTAGGAAAATAGATTAGATTAGATGCGAACTTTCAGAAATGTACAAAAATAGAAAAAACGATTGATGCACAATTATAGAGATAATCGTGCATCAATCATTTTTTGTGCATTTTTAGATGTGTGGATTTGTTGTTCTTTGCATATTTGAGATGCACGAATGCAAATCTAAATATTTTATCAAGAGTATTTATGCATTTAAATCGTTCTTAGTCAATCTTAAAATTTAAGGTGTTCTCATTTGATTCAAACTCTATTCGATAAAGCAAAGTTGTTAGAAACATTTTTTTATCATGTAATAACCACGACGATAGTTCAAAAATATTACTGTAAAGCAATTTTAACATGTAAAACATTCACATGTTAATCAAAAAATTATAAATCTTAACAATTAATAGATTTGTGTGAAGCAAAACTAAATTAATCTTAACACAATATAAACTTTTGTGAAGTAAAATCAAATTAATCTTAATACTGTATAAATTTGTGTGAAGCAAAATCAAATCAATCTTTACACTATTGAAAATTGTGTGAAGCAAAAAAAAAAGATTAACAAATAAAATAAGCTGTAAATAAAAATGAAAGTTCACTTTAATTACCAAAATGTCACTGTGTCAAAATGCGTCAGAACTTTATTTTAATTATGAAAATGCCACCCCCACTTTTTGATTTAGATGAAATCAGTGGTTGAGATGTGTTCTCGCCATTCTCACGGAATTTTCCTGTTGTCATAGGATCTCAAGTCTATATATATATTAGATTAAAACCAGTACAATGTACTGTAAGTTTTATAAGGTTTTTATATACGTTGTAAATTTATTATCTTCATATAATCGGTTGATAAAAAAAATATCTAACTAATAAGCAACATAACTTTATTGATCCTCCTATTCTCCATCTTCAATCATTAATTCAATATTAAAACTTGTAGTCTACATTGGATTTATGAAAATAAGAATGAACTTATACAATATTTATGTCGATGATAAAAGTAATTACCACTTCATCATATATGTCATATAGTTTTTTTTAAATTATTATATTGTAATTACAATGGAAATAGTAGTCCCAATTATATAGACATTCGTCCATTCAGGTTAATTATTTTAATATTTTAAAGCCAGATACACTTATTTTAATATTAAAGCTAGATACACTGTTAAATTAATATTATTTTAAAAGTTGTGTTTTAATAGGACTAATGTCATACGTTTATGTATGTAAAATTAGTTATCCAAACTAAATTAAACAATTGAAAAATCATTTAATTTAAATTTTTAAGACATTGACACGTGTCATAGTTACCACACCTTTTTAAGAGATTGACACGTGTCATAATTATGTGTCATTTAATTTAAAATTTTAAAATTCTGAAGCCATCTTTACTATTCGCTTAGTATATGCATTGATATATATATATATATATATATATATATATATATATACTAGGTATGAAGCTTGTGCGATGCACGGTCGTTTTAAAAAAACTACAACAAATATATCATTTATGCACGGTCGTTTTAAAAAAGACAACTCCAACAGCGAAGTCACTAGCATCGCACATGATTTCAAACGGAAGACTCCAATCGGGGGCGACCATGATCGGTGCATGTGTGAGCTGATCCTTTAAAATGTTGAAAGCTTTAAGACAATCATCTGAAAAGACAAACGGAGTGTCCATGAATACCTCCATACACTGTTCAATCATGTCATGGAATATTGCCACCATACACCTTTGGAATGTTGCAGGCGCATTGCATAAACCGAATGGCATGCGGCGGTAGGCAAATGTACCATATGGGCATGTGAATGTCGTCTTTTCCTGGTCCTTTGGATCGAGAGGAATTTGAAAATAGCCGGAGAAACCATCGAGGAAGCAGTAATATTCATTCCCCGATAATCTTTCCAACATCTGATCGATGAACGGCAGAGGGAAGTGATCTTTCCGGGTGGCATCATTTAATTTCCGGTAGTCGATACACACCCTCCAGCCGGTGACGGTTCGTGTAGGAATCAATTCATTGTTTTCGTTAGCGATAACCATCATTCCTCCTTTCTTTGGGACAACCTGAACTGGGCTTGCTCATGGGGAATCTGAGATAGGATAGATCAAACCAACATCCAAGAGTTTGATAACCTCTTTCTTAACCACGTCTTGAATCTTCGGGTTTACTCTCCTTTGTCTCTGTATGGAAGGTTTGAAGTCGTTTTCCATGAGTATCTTGTGCGTGCAGTAATTTGGACTGATCCCTTGTATATCAGAAATCTTCCATGCAATCGCCTTCTTGTGTGACTTCAAAACCTGGATAAGTCTTGCTTTCTCTGTTGGTGAAAGACCTTTGGCAATTATGACGGGTAGGTGTGAGGTTCCTTCGAGAAAAGCATATTCCAAGTGAGAGGGTAATTCCTTCAGCTCCAATTCTGGTGTTTCTTCGATAGAGGGTTTCATTTGAGCGATCTCGTCTCTTTGTAACTCGTCATACTCCTTTTGGAACTCTAATTCTTCTGGAGATGAGTCGGCTGTAGTGGCTGATGCTATTTCTACTAGTTCTGTCTCATTGGAAAGCACGTTCTTGGTGATTTCTGGATTTACTTTTGCACAACCTTCAGATTGTTGTGGTAAGGTACCGGAATCCATCTCCTCGAAAGATTTGAGAATTTCAGCTACAGACGGAGATGATTAGGGTATCGGAAAAAACTGATTTCTTCTTAAAAGTGGGATAGGGATGCCTTCGCCTAAAGGAACAGCAACAACGGAGTTGTTCGTGGAAGAGTAGTTAGGCGGTGCTAATGGTTTCTTCATTTTAGGTAAGGGAAATAGCAGCTCTCCGGAAGGTGCTGATTTGTCAGAGATAGCCGAGCAGAGTCCGATGTTGTCCGGGCAAAGTCTTCTTTTGGTGATGACAGTGCTGGAGAAAGGTTCGTAACCGCTGACTGCTAGAATCTCCTCCAAATGCTCGTCATATATTTCCTGCATGGCATCCACAAAACCAAGATCCTCTCCCATAGGGTGCTTCATCAACTTATCAATATTAAAGGTGACTTCCTCCGCTCCGACCCTCAGTTTTAAAGATTTTTCGTTTACATCTATCACAGCCTTAGCAGTGTTTAGGAAAGGTCTACCAAGGATGAGGGGAACGTGGGCATCTTCCTCAATATCCATAATGATAAAGTCAACCGGGAAGATAAATTTACCGACTCGGACCATTATATCTTCAGCAATTCCTCGAGGGAGTTTAACTGATCTATCAGCTAATTGGATGGTCATTTGAGTGGGTAGCAGTTCACCTAATCCTAGTTTCTTATAGAGAGAGTAAGGCATAAGATTGACACTAGCTCCTAGGTCAGCTAAGGCGTTACTAACTTGGATGTTTTGAAGAAAACAGGGAATAGTGAAACGGCCAGTATCTCCTAGTTTAGGTGGAAGGCCATGTAACATGATTGCTGAGCATTCAACATCTAAGGGTAAACTAACTATTTGTCTTAATTTTTCCTTATTTGAAATGAGTTCTTTGAAAAACTTAGCACAACTAGGCATCTCTACTAAAGCGTCTAATAGTTTAACGTTTAAGTGTAGGCTTTTAAACATTTCCAGATATTTCCCAAATTGTGCTTCCTGTTTCTTTTTCTTAAGCCTACCAGGGAAGGGTATCCTAGTTCGTGGAATGATTTATGGGGCTTTAGGTGATACTGGATCTGGTGCAGTGACAGGGGTGTCACTAGGCACTGGATCAGTGGTCGGTTCAGAGATAGGAAGTTGATTTGAAGAATTATCTGAAGACTTCTGATTTCTGGTTTCTTTACCTCCTCTAGTGATGACCATGATTCCTCCTTGGTTCTCAACTTTTAAAAACAGTTGTTTAAGACTGACTTCCAGGTTTTTGATCAAATCTTCTGATATTTTAAGTAAAGCATCAATTTTATTTTGAAAATCTATTACTTGTTTGTTTATGTTCATTTGATCAACCATGAAATTAGTCAAAGTTTCATTATAGTGTTGTTGAGAATTTATGATGGAATCTGACATATTAGAGGATAAAGGTTGCAGAAACTGAGTATGTGGGTTATTGGTTGGCCGCTGAATGAAAGGTTTAGAATGAAAGTTTGATTCAGGCCTTTCAACAGTAGTGACAAGAATTTCTTCCATACCTTTGCAAGGCTGAGGTGTAGAAGATTGAAGTTCCTTGAAGACTCTGGAGAGATTGTCCACTTGAGCTTGCAGAGCTTCAAAGGATAGGCCTGAAGTACTAGTTACTTCCTTAGCCAGTTTGCCAAACTCCCAGTCATGTTGATGCATTGCTATCGTCTCAACTAGCTCCCAGGCTTCTTCAGAAGTATGTGACATGAAATTTCCTTGAGAAGCAGTATCGAGGGTTGACTTGTGCTGAGGAGTCAGACCATTGTAGAATATGCAGATTAGGTTCGTCTTACCCATTCGATGATTCGGACATCTGTTAAGAATTTTCTTAAATCGTTCCCATGCTAGATAGAATGACTCATTGGTTTCTTTTCGGAAACTGACGATATCATCTTTGAGCTTGGTTTGCTTGGAAAGAGGGAAAAACTTAGCCATAAACTTAGTAGCCAACTCTTCCCAAGTATGAATCGAATTGGGTTCGAGTTCATCAAACCAGGTTCGAGCACGCGAAGATAAAGAATAGGGAAAAAGATATAGTCGGGAGACTTCTCTCGAAATCCCTGATTGCTCACAGGAATCAGAAAGATTGATGAATCTATCCAAATGTGAATTTGGATCATCGAGCGGAAAACCGTGAAATTGGCAAAAGGTTTTGAGTAACTTGAAAACGCTAGGCTTAATTTCGAAGTTTTCGTCGGGCAGCACGATAGGTCCTCCTCTTCCCTCCAGTAGTGGTACACAGGTTGAGGCGAGAGTAATACGATTCGTCATAGCTGATGAAGTTTGGGTTTGGTAGAAAAGAGAGTTATGGAAAGGAAAGAACAGAAAAGGAACTTTTGGATGATATTGATCTTCCGAAAGGATCGCTAAATAACTAAGACAACTAAATTCCTAAATCGGTCATTGTAGTCCCCGACAGCGGCGCCAAAAACTTGATCGCGCCCAAACGGTCAGTCGGGTTCTCACCCCGTCGTTGGACCTCCCGTCGAGACGCGGATCAGTGGGTTTTAAAAAGTTTGTTTTATGCTGAGCCTAAGTATACTACAGCTATGGATAAGTATAGCGATAGGTATGACCTAGGGTCGTTCTTCAAACTACAACGGGCATGGGATCTAGGACTTTAGTTATCTACGGGAATTTAGCTAGGGTTTAAAAGAGGTTTTGTTTTGGTTTGGTTTTAACTAACTACTAATTATCTAAAATTAAACTAATTTAAAGTAAAGTGCGGTGGAGGTGGCCACGAGAACTTATAGGTGAAGCGAGTGTTTACTATGATAATTACTCATGCTATTTAGGGGTAGTTAATGAGATAAAGCCTTAGTTAAGATGACATTAATATTTCCTAATGAGCCATAACTACTAGCCTATTATCTATCTAACGTAGAGTTGTCCGCAATCAGATAAATAATATGTCACATGGATAACAGTTATGGAATGTAAACTACACCGGAAGTTGTCCCAAATGTAGCAACCAATTTAACCAACAACCATCCTCGAGTCTTGTCCCCCAATCTCGGACATTTGAGATATCCGAATCATGGAATGAATTGTTGAATAAACAAAAACATGAATAGGGGTTTCCTACCGGGACAAGTTGGGATGGTCTGGTCTAACGGCTGATTAAATTGTTCATCATTTTTCCATATAAATCATTCTAACTATTCTATCCATGTTAAACTGGCGTATGCAATTGATAAATATTCGAAAACCTAATCATGTAACTAATCAGCATAACAGATACTAGCATGCAAACCCTAAGCACCAATCAAACAAGAACATGCAGAAAGGCAGCATAGCAGGGATCAATTTATGCAGAGTGACAGGGTACATGGTCAAGTCACAAGTACCCCGAAAGTTCTCTCTAAGACACTTGTTAAATGGCCTGAATCTAATCTATCTCTAATCCTACGCTCCGTGTCTCCCTCTGGTAATATTTCAACCAGGAGAACACCGGCCATGTCGAGTTCAACGATCATCAGACACAGAATAATTAGCAGCATACAACTAGCAACTGGCCAAGCCTAGAAGGATGTCACTAACCACAGCATAAGTTGGATAGATAAACACTTGAGATTCAATTCATAGATTCAAATATAATTCAACCGCATATAAACAGAGTAACAACATGATTTAAGTATAACTACCCTAGCATGGCAACTATCATAGCAAACACAGATTTGTCTAGCTAAGCATGGCAATAATCCTAGCAAATAATTCTAAACAAGTATAGCAACAACACAACATTATTTAAAATAACAAGATAGAGATTATAATAAAACTTGACAAAGCTGTATTACAAATCGTGCGACACCGCAGTCTCGGAGCACCTCCGTACAATTAAGCTACTAATCTACTGGCTTAACTAATCTAATTAATTAACTAACTAATTTAGAGAGAGAGTAGTGAGAGAAAGTGTGTGTAGAATGTGAAGTGTATTGGTTGAATGTGTTGAAATGATGAAATGAGGCTAGTATTTATAGAGAACGCACAACCGTATCCGTAGACCGTATCCAAACCATAAAATGCACAACCGTATCGCAAGGGCAAATAAAAATCAAATTTTTATCGCCCAAACGCAAGATACGGCTGAGTTAGGGTGAATACGGGTGAACTGGACCGTATACGGCTGTGCATTGGGTGAATACGGCTGAACTGGGCCGTATACGGCCTGCACAGACCGTATACGGTCTAGGCCCAGCCGTATACGGCCTGGACCAGCCGTATACGGCCTGGTTCAGCCGTATGCTGGCTCCTCGGTTCTTCCTTTCTTCGTTCGGGCGTAACTTCTTTGTCGTTTATCCGTTTTGAGCGTTCTTTATATCCACGCGTTCGTATTTTCCTAACGAAGAAAATGACATAAGTGAGAGGTCATAATTCTTTGTGTAGCTCAAAAAGTGCTAGAACGAGTGAATGAGAATGCTTGTGATCGTATTCGTTAGATTTATCGTGTTTTTCGACCATTTTAGATGACTTTTGAAACATTGTCTATATTTTGGCCCATGTGACGAGTTTTAATGATAAAGTATCTATTTTGATTAGTTCCGTAAAATATTGGGCCAAAAAGGTGAGATTAATGCACGCAAAAACATGACTTTTTGCGTATTATCAAATATCCCATACTTAGACATTTGCTTGTCCTCAAGCAAACTTACCCTCTTACCATAAAAAAATATTTGATTTCTAACCACAACGAAGAATTCACACAGATTGGAAACAAGCATTTGTCTGTTAGATGAATAAGAGGTGTTCACATGACGTATCTAAAAGTTGTTCAAGATGGTTCACTTAGGCAAACTTTCAATTCTCAAATTTGTGGAATATACACGACTGGGCGATCTCACTGGTGGTCACTCAATTCACTCAAAGTGTATCGGGGTTCCTATTATCCTAAGCCAAATGAAAAATCGCTCAAATACCAGTCGTGCAGCATTCGTCATCATAGGCTTGCTCGAGGATCAAATCTTCATCACTTAGACAGGGACGGTACTGATTATCCCAGGACATTCAAATGGGTTGTAATGTTTGGTGTGGGTTTAAAAGGGTATGGATAGATTGGGGGGTATCTAGGTTTCTAAGGGTGTTTGCTTATCTTGGCACTTTCGAAAAAAAGTTTTATCTAGATATCCTTTTTTAATGAAAACGGAAACGGATAACTCATTTGGGGATAAGATAGCTATTTTGACTTCTATCTTTTGAAAACACAGAATGATATTTCTTTTGAAGAGTTGAGTTTTTCGAGAGAGTCGAAGCACTTAGCTTTATTTCAGCTATTTTCTTTTCTTTTTCTTTTCTTTTCTTTTCTATTTCTATTTCTATTTCTATTTTTGGGCTTAGATTTTTCTTTCCAAGAAATTTCTAAGGGATTTTCTTTTATTTCCCTTTTTTGAGATCCCTTCTTATTTTCATTTCTCAATCCTTTGATGATTTTTGAGTTTACTTTGGTGCCAATTTTTCGCACCACATGACTCTCGATTTTTTTCTATATAGATCAATAAAACGCACACGTAGTAAACTTTATTTATGATTTTTGGAGTGAAAACAAAAAGGAATATCCAAATATCTCTTTTTTTCAAAAATACCAAGATAAGTTTTCTGGTGGGTATTGGGAATAAGGGGTTTAAAAATTTTGGGTGAATGAAAGAAAAATAGGCTAAGTCTCAACAGGGGTTTCTAAGCGGATCATCAACACTAAGATTGAGTGTTGGAAGGGTTTTTGGCTTGAAAAGATATGTGAAAAGGGGTTTAAATCCTAAGGAATGTCAAGGTCCTCTAATCGTACCTATGTCACGTATGACACCTGTCAATGTGATCTCGAAATGTATGCCTGGGGCAAGTTCTAATTCAGAAATGCATGCACCGGTCACACACAACAAACGAACAGTGAAGCATTTAAAATGAATGCTTATAAGGCTCAAATTCCTCACCGCAAAAATGGGTTATATGTGTCTAGTCGTGCGATGCCCCTCTTAGATCCTCATCTTAAATTTTTTAGAGTCCGACATGATTTCGACCTTATATTTACTAACTTTTGAAATACTTGTAGAAAAAAATCTGTATTCATTCTTGAAAAACTCATTGGTCAACTGAATGAGTGACAATTTCACTGTCGAAGTAAAACTGTTTAGGTTTTACTGAATGAGTGACAATTTCACTGTCGAAGTTTTTAACCAATTTGCTTTTATTGTGACAAGAAAGAGTTTAAAACTTTTGAAAATTTTGGCAAAATAAGGGTTTGAAAAAAATCATCCATGTCTGGATCAAATGCTGCAAGTGCGTCAGGATCTGGATCTGAAGTACGTGACAAGGCAGCAGTGTGATCAGACACCGTGGGTGCATCAGTGGGATACTGAGGTGGCCTAGAATAAGCAACAGCAGTGGGAGGAACAGTCTGTGGTGGGGCAGCTGGGAAGAAGGACAACGGTGTGAGAGCTGGCCTGGGACCCTGACCAAGCTGATACGGCTGGTCGGTGAGTTTCGGCAGTCCCATCGCTTCTCTGATCTCGGACTGAGAGCTACGCTGAATCGAAAGCTCACTGAGCATCGCCCAAGTCACTATCGGATCTGAAGCGGTAACTCCGAAATCAAAAAGTGGGGCAGATACAGGAGCAGCCTGAGCATGCTCATCAGTCGTGGTGGTCGTCTTCTTTCTTTTTCCTCTACGGGTCCTCTTCTTTTGCTTTTTCTGAATAGCTTGTCCTGAGGTCTCAGCTGAAGCGTCCATCCTGAAACATAAAGATAAACAGGTAATGCTATAGTTTTAAAATGAGTATACAAATGCAAAATAATCAGATGACTTCGAGAAATGTTTGTTTAGATGTTAAAGCTTTGCGAGGTCATCTGTTCATTCGTGTTTGTATACTATGAATAAAACTTATCTGATGTATATGTAGGCGTGTAGTATTGTCAGATACTTGGGTTATCCTGCATCGATAGTTTAGGGATGATAATACTAAAGCAAAAATAACTAAGAAATAAAATAAGAAAAGCAATGGGGTGCCTCCCAAGAGCGCTTGTTTAGAGAGTCTCTAGCTTGACTCCTTGTACCTACTAGTCGGCTCAAGGTGGTTCAAAGATATAGACTTCCTCACCAGTGGGGAAATCTTCGATGTAGTGCTTTAAGCGATGGCAATTGACTTTAAAATTACCGTCCGGGGCTTCTAGTTCGACCGCTCCGAAGGTAAAGACTTTTGATATAACAAATGGTCCGCTCCACCTTGATCTGAATTTGCCGGAGAATTTCTTGAAGCGCGAATTGAAGAGAAGAACTTTGTCTCCGGGCTTGAACTTAGAATATTTGAGTTTTGCATCATGAGTATTCTTTGTTCGTTCTTTGAAGTGCGGAGAGCTATCATATGCTTGGTCTCTTAATTCGGCTAGTTCATTCAGTTGCATTTTCCGATGTGATCCAATTGCAGAAGGGTCTAGATTACAACCTCTTAGCGCCCAGTGAGCTTTATACTCCAACTCTATCGGTAGATGACATGCTTTTCCGTAGACTAGTCTGTAGGGCGTGGTTCCTAGTGGTGATTTATATGCGGTTCTGAACGCCCACAGAGCATCGTCTAATTTTTCAACCCATCTTTCCCTGTGATTAACCACGGTTCGTTCTAAAATTCTCTTGAGCGCTCGATTCGTCACTTCGGCTTGCCCATTCGTCTGCGGGTGGTAGGCCGTAGAGGTCTTATGGGTGACACCATAATATTGTAATGTTCTCATAAACTGAGCATTACAAAAGTGCGTGCCTCGATCACTGATGATCGCTTTTGGAGTACCGAAACGTGAGAAGAGCTGCTTTAAGAATTTTACTACTACTCGGGAATCATTTGTAGTAAATGCTTGGGCTTCGGCCCATCTGGAGACGTAGTCGACAGCAACCAGAATATACTCTTTCTGATGTTGCGTGAAATAAGGATAACCAAATTAAACCTGTTGATTCCTATGAATACCAGGAATAATTTCTTCCGAATCACGTTGATTCACAAAGAATGCCGTGAATGGGTGCTTTGATTCACAAAATTGAGAGTGAAATCTGATTTTTGATAAATGAAAAACTAACTCCAAAACAATGTCATACCAACCATAATAAACAAGCAGAAATTTAAATGGGCCGATAAAACATAACGGGCCAAACCACAAACCCAAAACAAAAGCCTAATTCGAACAGAAAATTTATTAAAAAGCCCATATCTCCCAAATGGAGCCGTTTTTGGGCTTCGAGCATGCGGTGGTTAGCGGCTTGGTGGGCCTCGAACCGAGCTTCGATTCGCCTGCTCATGGGCCTGAAACGGACCCCTGTAGCCCAGGTTATGCCCCTTTCCGTGCAGCCCTTTTCGTCACACAATCTTGGGCTTCCAAATACATTAGAGCTTGTTCTTCCACACTTGGGCCTCCATCATTCCCCCCTGGGTAGACAAAATTCATCCTCGAATCTGCAGCTGGTTCATCATCAGAAGAATCACCATGAAAAGGCAACAAATGCTTCACATTGAAAACATCAGAGCAACGAATGTGACTCGGCAGCTTCAAACGATAGGCATTAGAATTGATCTTCTCCAGAATCTCCACTGGTCCAATCTTCTTGGCTGACAACTTGTTATAATCACCAACTGAAAAACGATCTTTAGTTAAAACTGCCCAGACAAAGTCTCCCTCCTCAAACTCAACCTGCCTGCGTTTGTGATCCGCATCCTGCTTATACTTGGCATTAAATTTGGCCAAGTTATCACGAACAACTTGATGGATTCCATGTAACCCTTCAACAAAATCCTGCACTTTCTTTGGAACATTATTGGAAATAGAAGATGACATTAAATCAAGTGGTCCTCGTGGCTGAGCAGAATACACCACTTGAAATGGGCTAAAACCGGTACTACGATTCACAGCATGATTATGGGCAAACTCAGCCTGACATAGCTTCTGATCCCAAGATTTCACATGGTCACCAACCAAACACCGCAACAGATTACCAAGAGATCGATTAACAACTTCAGTCTGCCCATCTGTTTGAGGATGATAAGCACTACTGAAATTAAGCTGAGTGTTAACCATCTTCCACAAGCTACGCCAAAAGTGACTCAAAAACCTGGTGTCTCGATCAGATACAATAGAAGATGGCAAACCATGCAAACGATAGACATCACGAAAGAAAAGCTGAGCCACATTAACTGCATCTGTTGTCTTTTTGCAAGGAATAAAGTGCACCATCTTAGAAAAACGATCAACAACCACAAAAATTGAATCATTACCTCTTTGAGTACGTGGCAATCCCAACACAAAATCCATGCTAAGATCCACCCACGGCTGTAAAGGAACAGGTAAAGGCATATAAAGCCCAGCATTAGTAGCTGTGCCTTTAGACACTTGACAGATCCGACATCGCTTAACATAACGATCCACTTCCTTTCTCATAGTAGGCCAAAAATAAGATGATTGCACTAACTGTAAAGTGTGATCACGTCCAACATGCCCCTCACCATGTGACTCCTTAATGATTTGCAAACGAAGACTGGAATCAGGAATACACAACTGATTTCCTTTGAAAAGAAAACCATCATGCACCAGGAAATCTGATCTCTGCCCAGATTGCACATCCTGAATCACTTTAGAAAAATAGGGATCAACAGAAAGTTGTTGTTGCAGAACATCCATCCCTGGCACACTAACCCTCATAGTCACAAGCAGATTACTCCTCCTGCTCAAAGCATCTGCCACACGATTGGTGATTCCCGACTTGTGTTTCACTACAAAAGTAAAGTTCTCTAAGAAAGCCATCCACCGTGCATGCTTATGAGACACCTTATCTTGGCTACGAATGTGCCTGAAAGAGTCATGATCTGTAAACAAAACAAACTCTTTATGAAATAAATAATGGCGCCAATGCTTCACAGCTTGAACTACATCATAAAACTCCAGATCATAGGTGCTGTATCGAAGCTTTGGTCCCGCCAACTTCTCACTAAAATAAGCAACAGGACGTCCACCTTGGCTGAGAACACCCCCTATTCCAACCTTAGATGCATCAGTATGAAGTTCAAAAACTTTAGAAAAATCAGGCAATACCAGAATTGGGGTTGTTGTAAGCTTCTCCTTTATTTTCTGAAAAGCCATTTCTGCCTCATCAGTCCACACAAACGTCTTCCCCTTCATACATTCAGTCACTGGTGCCATAATAGAACTGAAGTGAGGAATGAAACGCCTATAAAATGAAGCAAGACCATGAAAACTACGCACTTCAGTGATTGTAGTTGGGGTTGGCCATTGCTGTATAGCCCCTACCTTAGACTCATCCACCTGTATACCATCACCAGAAACAACATACCCCAAAAACAAGACTTTAGGGGTCATGAACACACACTTCTTCACAGCAGCATAGAAACTATCTCTGCGAAGTAATGTCAACACCTGCCGCACATGACTTACATGCTCATCAAAAGAAGCACTGTAAATAAGAATATCATCAAAGTAAACAACCACAAACTCGCCAATAAAGGGCCTTAGCAATTGGTTCATCACAGCATAAATGTACTAGGAGCGTTTGATAATCCAAAAGGCATCACCAACCATTCATACAACCCTTCACGAGTCTTGAAAGCTGTTTTCCATTCATCTCCGGGTCTAAGACGAATCTGGTAATACCCACTTTTCAAATCCAGTTTTGTAAAAATAGTAGCACCACTGATTTGATCAAGTAAGTCATCAAGTCGGGGAATAGGGAACCTGTACCTCACAGTAATTTTATTTATGGCACGACTGTCAACACACATACGCCATGTACCATCTTTCTTTGGAGTCAATAAAGCAGGAACAGCACAAGGACTCATGCTCTCACGCACATGACCCTTTGAAATCAACTCCTCAACCTGTCTCCGCAATTCCTCATGCTCTACTGGACTCATTCTGTAATGTGGTCTGTTTGGCAATTGTGCACCAGGTTCTAAATCAATATGGTGTTGGATGTCACGCAAAGGTGGCAACCCATCAGGTAACTCATTAGGGAATACATTTGCAAATTCCTCAATTAAAGGAATCATTGTATCAGGAATATCAACATCTTCAGCTACTTCCTTCCCTATCAATACAAACACATCATCCGCCACTTCCAATTCATTTTCAAACTGTGTAAGAGTCGAAAGAGTAGCAGAGGGTTTGGTAACTAATTCCTTAGGCTTATTAGGAACCAAAGTTATTTTCACCCCATCAAACAAAAAGCTATAAGTATTAGACCGCCCATTATGAGTTATGCTACGATCATATTCCCAAGGCCTACCCAATAACAAATGACAGGCATCCATGGGAACCACATCACACCAAACATCATCTTTATAATACATGCCAACAGAAAAATGAACAAGAGATCGTTTAGATACTGTTACCTCACCACCCTTTTTAAACCATTGCAGCTTGTAAGGTTTCAGACGATTCTCTGTTTTTAAACCCAACTTCTGAACAGCCTCTTCAGATATTAAATTATCACAACTTCCAGAATCAATAACAAAGGTGCAAACCTTACCCAAAACAGTACAGGTGGACTGAAAGATGTTGTGCTTGAGCCAATCGTCACCAACAGCTTTTGGCGTAAAGCAAGAGCGCCTTACAACCAAACTAGTACCCACATCACCAGTAACTAACTCTTCTTCAGGCTCGTCATCATACACTGGATCTTCATCTTGCTGCTCATCATTAACATTATCACCATCCCAACCATCAGGTTCAACAAACAAATGCCTTTTACCAGCTTTCTTGCACTCTGCTATCCGATGACCAGTTTCCCCACAGTTGAAACATTTCAAATTACTACTGCCAACACCCCTAGAAGTTGTGCCAGTACTACTACCCCCTGTTCTTGGCTGATTGGGCACAAAACGAGATGCCACATTACCCGTACCAGAACCTCCGGCAACCACGGTAGAAGAAGTTGAACTACCCAACCGGCGATTCTGTTTCTCAAATGTTAGTGCTCGTTGGTATGCCTCAGAAACTGTCAACGGATCAAACAAGTTAACAGCATCCATGGTCTGAACCCTCAACCCTCCAATGTAACGAGAAACCAATTGTTCATCCGTTTCCTGAATATCATTATGTGCAATCAACTGATAAAATTCAGTTGTGTAATCATCAAGAGATTTGGGTCCCTGTTTCAGATTCTGTAACCGTTGGTACATTAAACGTTGGTAATTATGAGGAATAAATGTATCCCGCATGCACTTCTTCATCTTCCTCCAAGTCACGACTTTTGGTTTTCCAAGTCTGGCTCGTGTCAGTTTCAATTGCTGCCACCAAGCAGATGCCCTACCACGCAATCTGGTAGCGATCAATGAAACACGTTTGTTGTCAGGAACATCCTTGAATTCGAACACTTCTTCAACGGAAGCTAGCCAATCAATAAACGCCTCTGGATTCAAAGTATCCCCATCAAATTTAGGGATATTAGTTCTCAACCCAGATTCCCAACGTCCATTATCATCCCTTTGATTCTGCCTGGGGTGTCTTTCCGGATTCCCTTCGGAAGATGAACCGTCACTTTCTGCAGAAGGATTTTCTTCAAACCCTTCATCTTCATTTTCTGGAGGAGTACGTTCACGCCTTCGGCGATTCATCAAACCCTCCATCTGGACCGTCATTTGATCCACAAACTGACCCAACTGTTCTTCCATCCGTACCATGATACGATCCTCAATCTCCTGCCCATAGACATCATTGAGTGGCCTAGTTTGTCTCCTTGGAGGCATCTCGAACAGGAAATTTATTAAAAAGCCCATATCTTCCAAACGGAGCCGTTTTTGGGCTTCAAGCAGTGGGCCTCGAACCGAGCTTCGATTCGCCTGCTCATGGGCCTGAAACGGACCCCTGTAGCCCAGGTTATGCCCCTTTCCGTGCAGCCCTTTCGTCACACAATCTTGGGCTTCCAAATACATTAGAGCTTGTTCTTCCACACTTGGGCCTCCATCACTTTCCCATATGATTTTGGGAATGGTCCCATAAAATCCAACCCCCATATATCAAAGATCTCGCAGGCTTGGATGTTAGTAAGTGGCATTTCACTTCTCGATGAAATACTTCCAAACCTTTGGCAAGCATCGCAGCGTTTCACCAAGTTGTGAGCGTCTCTGAATATAGTAGGCCAGTAGAAGCCAGAGTCATATACCTTTCTTGCAGTCATATTTGCTCTGTGATGTCCTCCAGTTGGTCCGTGATGACTTTGGTGAAGAATGTTCCTTGCTTCCCTTTCGTCTGCGCATCTTCTGATGATTTGGTCCGGGCATACTATGAATAAGTATGGATCGTCCCAATAGTAGTTCTTTACGTCTCTAAAGAATTTGCGCTTTCTAGAGGTGGGCAATCCTTTTGGCACAATTCCTCCAACCAGATAATTTGCGTAGTCTGCATACCAAGGGTTGTAAGTGAATTGAGATCCCTTTTGGTATCCTCCGATATTCATGAGTTGTTCTTCAGGAAACTGGTCTTGAATTTCTCTCTCATCAAGGTTTTCCATCGATGGATTTTCCAGTCGACTAAGATGATCTGCTGCGACATTCTCGGCTCCCTTTTTATCCTTGATTTCTATGTCAAATTCTTGGAGGAGGAGAATCCATCTAAGCAGTCTTGGCTTAGCGTCTTGCTTTTTGAAGAGATACTTCAAGGCTGAGTGATCTGTATAGACAATAGTTTTGGACAATATTAAATAAGAACGAAATTTATCAAAAGCGAATACTACCGCAAGAAGCTCTTTCTCTGTCGTGGTGTAATTCTCTTGTGCATCAGTGAGTGTCTTGCTGGTGTAGTAGATTGGCTGAAACTGCTTCTCCTTCCTTTGCCCTAAGACAGCTCCAACAGCGAAGTCACTAGCATCGCACATGATTTCAAACGGAAGACTCCAATCGGGGGCGACCATGATCGGTGCATGTGTGAGCTGATCCTTTAAAATGTTGAAAGCTTTAAGACAGTCATCTGAAAAGACAAACGGAGTGTCCTTCTCGAGAAGGTGCATCATAGTTCGAGAGATCTTAGAGAAATCCTTGATAAAGCGACGGTAGAATCCGGCGTGACCTAGAAAACTGCGAATGGCTTTAACAAAAGTAGGTGGCGGAAGTTTGGCAATAGTCTCAACTTTGGCTTTGTCAACTTCGATTCCAGATTTTGATATTCGATGTCCTAAAACTATTCCTTCTTTCACCATAAAGTGGCACTTTTCCCAGTTTAAGACAAGATTTGATTCTTCGCATCGGGTTAACATCCTTTCAAGGTTGGAAAGACAAGATGTGAAGGAATCACCGAAGACTGAGAAGTCTTCCATGAATACCTCCATACATTGTTCAATCATGTCATGGAATATTGCCACCATACACCTTTAGAATGTTGCAGGCGCATTGCATAAACCGAATGGCATGCGGCGGTAGGCAAATGTACCATATGGGCATGTGAATGTCGTCTTTTTCTGTTCCTTTGGATCGAGAGGAATTTGAAAATAGCCGGAGAAACCATCGAGGAAGCAGTAATATTTATTCCCCGATAATCTTTCCAACATCTGATCGATGAACGGCAGAGGGAAGTGATCTTTCCGGGTGGCTTCATTTAATTTCCGGTAGTCGATACACACCCTCCAGCCGGTGACGGTTCGTGTAGGAATCAATTCATTGTTTTCGTTAGCGATGACCGTCATTCCTCCTTTCTTTGGGACAACCTGAACTGGGCTGACCCATGGGGAATCTGAGTTAGGATAGATCAAACCAGCATCCAAGAGTTTGATAACCTCTTTCTTGACCACGTCTTGAATCTTCGGGTTTACTCTCCTCTGTCTCTGTATAGAAGGTTTGAAGTCGTTTTCCATGAGTATCTTGTGCGTGCAATAATTTGGACTGATCCCTTGTATATCAGAAATCTTCCATGCAATCGCCTTCTTATGTGACTTCACGACCTGGATAAGTCTTGCTTTCTCTTTTGGTGAAAGACCTTTGGCAATTATGACGGGTAGGTGTGAGGTTCCTTCGAGAAAAGCATATTCCAAGTGAGAGGGTAATTCCTTCAGCTCCAATTCTGGTGGTTCTTCGATAGAGGGTTTCATTCGAGCGATCTCGTCTCTTTGTAACTCGTCATACTCCTTTTGGAACTCTAATTCTTCTAGAGATGAGTCGTCTGTAGTGGCTGATGCTATTTCTACTAGTTCTGTCTCATTGGAAAGTACGTTCTTGGTGATTTCTGGATTTACTTTTGCACAACCTTCAGATAGTTGTGGCAAGGTAACGGAATCCATCTCCTCGAAAGATTTGAGGATTTCAGCTACAGACGGAGATGATTCGGGTATCGGAAAAAACCGATTTCTTCTTAAAAGTGGGATAGGGATGCCTTCGCCTAAAGGAACAGCAACAACAAAGTTGTTCATTGAAGAGTAGTTAGGCGGTGCTAAAGGTTTCTTCATTTTAGGTAAGGGAAATAGCAGCTCTCCGGAAGGTGCTGATTTGTCGGAGATAGCCGAGCAGAGTCCGATGTCGTCCGGGCAAAGTCTTCTTTTGGTGATGACAGTGCTGGAGAAAGGTTCGTAACTGCTGACTGCTAGAATCTCCTCCAAATGCTCATCATATATTTCCTGCATGGAATCCACAAAACCAAGATTCTCTCCCATAGGAGCTTCATCAACTTATCAATATTAAAGGTGACTTCCTCCGCTCCGACCCTCAGTTTTAAAGATTTTTCGTTTACATCAATCACAGCCTTGGCAGTGTTTAGGAAAGGTCTACCAAGGATGAGGGGGACGTGGGCATCTTCCTCAATATCCATAATGACAAAGTCAACTGGGAAGATAAATTTACCGACTCGGACCATTATGTCTTCAGCAATTCCTCGGGGGATTTTAACTGATCTATCAGCTAATTGGATGGTCATTTGAGTGGGTAGCAGTTCACCTAATCTTAGTTTCTTATAGAGAGAGTAAGGCATAAGATTGACACTAGCTCCTAGGTCAGCTAAGGCGTTACTAACTTGGATATTTTGAAGAAAACAGGGAATAGTGAAACGGCCAGTATCTCCTAGTTTGGGTGGAAGGCCATGTAACATGATTGCTGAGCATTCAGCATCTAAGGGTAAACTAACTATTTGTCTTAATTTTTCCTTATTTGAAATGAGTTCTTTGAAAAACTTAGCACAGCTAGGCATCTCTACTAAAGCGTCTAATAGTTTAACGTTTAAGTGCAGGCTTTTAAACATTTCCAGATATTTCCCAAATTGTGCTTCCTGTTTCTCTTTCTTAAGCCTACCAGGGAAGGGTATCCTAGTTCGTGGAATGATTTTTGGGGCTTTAGGTGATACTGGATCTAGTGCAGTGACAGGGGTGTCACTAGGCACTGGATCAGTGGTCGGTTCAGAGATAGGAAGTTGATTTGAAGAATTATCTGAAGACTTCTCATTTCTGGTTTCTTTACCTCCTCTAGTGATGACAATGATTCCTCCTTGATTCTCAACTTTTAAAAATAGTTGTTTAAGACTGACTTCCAGGTTTTTGATCAAATCTTCTGATATTTTAAGTAAAGCATCAATTTTATCTTGAAAATCTATTACTTGTTTGTTTATGTTCATTTGATCAACCATGAAATTAGTCAAAGTTTCATTATAGTGTTGTTGAGAATTTACGGTGGAATCTGACATATTAGAGGATAAAAGTTGCAGAAACTGAGTAGGTGGGTTATTGGTTGGCCGCTGAATGAAAGGTTTAGAATGAAGGTTCGATTCAGGGCTTTTAACAGTAGTGACAAGAATTTCTTCCGTACCTTTACAAGGTTGAGGTGTAGAAGATTGAAGTTCCTTGAAGACTCTCGAGAGATTATCCACTTGAGTTTGCAGAGCTTCAAAGGATAGGCTTGAAGTACTAGTTACTTCCTTAGCCGGTTTGCCAAACTCCCAGTCATGTTGATGCATTGCTATCGTCTCAACTAGCTCCCAGGCTTCTTCAGAAGTATGTGACATGAAATTTCCTTGAGAAGCAGTATCGAGGTTTGACTTGTGCTGAGGAGTCAGACCATTGTAGAATATGCAGATTAAGTTCGTCTTACCCATTTGATGATTCGGACATCTGTTAAGCATCTTCTTAAATCGTTCCCATGCTAGATAGAATGACTCATTGGTTTCTTGTCGGAAACTGACGATATCATCTTTGAGCTTGGTTTGCTTGGAAAGAGGGAAAAACTTAGTCATAAACTTAGTAGCCAACTTTTCCCAAGTATGAATCGAATTGGGTTCGAGTTCATCAAACCAGGTTCGAGCACGCGAAGATAAAGAATAGGGAAAAAGATATAGTCGGGAGACTTCTCTCGAAATCCCTGATTGCTCACAGGAATCAGAAAGATTAATGAATTTATCCAAATGTGAATTTGGATCATCGAGCGGAAAACCGTGAAATTGGCAGAAGGTTTTGAGTAACTTGAAAACGCTAGGCTTAATTTCGAAGTTTTCATCAGGTAGCACGATAGGTCCTCCTCTTCCCTCCAGTAGTGGTACACAGGTTGAGGCGAGAGTAATACGATTCGTCATAGCTAATGAAGTTCGGGTTTGGTAGAAAAGAGATTTTTGGAAAGGAAAGAACAGAAAAGGAACTTTTGGATGATATTGATCGCGCCCAAACGGTCAGTCGGGTTCTCACCCCGTCGTCGGACCTTCCGTCGAGGCGCGGATCGGTTGAGTTTTAAAAGTTTGTTTTATGCTGGGCCTAAGTATGCTAAAGCTATGGATAAGTATAGCGATAGGTATGACCTAGGGTCGTTCTTCAAACTACAACGGGCATGGGATCTAGGACCTTAGTTATCAATGGAAATTTAGCTAGGGTTTAAAAGAGGTTTTGGGGTTGTTTTGGTTTTAACTAACTACTAATTATCTAAAATTAAACTAAATAAAAGTAAAGTGGAGTGGAGGTGGCAACGAGAACTTATAGGTGAAGCGAGTGTTTACTATGATAATTACTCATGCTATTTAGGGGTAGTTAATGAGATAAAGCTTTAGTTAAGATGACATTAATATTTCCTAATGAGCCATAACTACTAGCCTATTATCTATCTAACGTAGAGTTGTCCGCAATCAGATAAATAATATGTCACATGGATAACAGTTATGGAATGTAAACTACACCGGAAGTTGTCCCAAATGTAGCAACCAATTTAAACAACAACCATCCTCGAGTCTTGTCCCCCAATCTCGGACATTTGAGATATCCGAATCATAGCATGAATTGTTGAATAAACAAAAACATGAACAGGGGTTTCCTACCGGGACAAGTTGGGATGGTCTGGTCTAACGGCTGATTAAATTGTTCATCATTATTCCATATAAATCATTCTAACTATTCTATGTATGTTAAACTGATGTATGCAATTGATAAATATTCGAAAACCTAATCATGTAACTAATCAACATAACAGATACTAGCATGCAAACCCTAAGCAACAATCAAACAAGAACATGCAGAAAGGCAGCATAGCAGGGATCAATTTATGCAGAGTGACAGGGTACATGGTCAAGTCACAAGTGCCCCGAAAGTTCTCTCTAAGACACTTGTTAAATGGCCTGAATCTAATCTATCTCTAATCCTACGCTCCGTGTCTCCCTCCGTTAATATTTCAACCAGGAGAACACCGGCCATGTCGAGTTCAACGATCATCAGACACAGAATAATTAGTGGCATACAACTAGCAATTGGCCAAGCCTAGAAGGATGTCACTAACCACAGCATAAGTTGGATAGATAAACACTTGAGATTCAATTCATAGATTCAAATATAATTCAACCGCATATAAACAGAGTAACAGCATGATTTAAGTATAACTACCCTAGCATGGCAACTATCATAGCAAACACAAATTTGTCTAGCTAAGCATGGCAATAATCCTAGCAAATAATTCTAAACAAGTATAGCAACAGCACAACATTATTTAAAATAACAAGACAGAGATTATAATAAAACCTGACAAAGCTGTATTACAAATCGTGCGACACCGCAGTCTCGGAGCACCTCCGTACAATTAAGCTACTAATCTACTAGCTTAGCTAATCTAATTAATTAACTAACTAATTTAGAGAGAGAGTAGTGAGAGAAAGTGTGTGTAGAATGTGAAGTGTGTTGGTTGAATGTGTTGAAATGATGAAATGAGGCTAGTATTTATAGAGAACGCACAACCGTATCCGTAGACCGTATCCAAACCATAAAATGCACAACCGTATCGCAAGGGCAAATAAAAATCAGATTTTTATCGCCCAAACGCACGATACGGCTGAGTTAGGGTGAATACGGGTGAACTGGACAGTATACGGCTGTGCATTGGGTGAATACGGCTGAACTGGGCCGTATACGGCTGAGCACAGGCCGTATACGGCCTGCACAGACCGTATACGGTCTAGGCCCAGCCGTATACGGCTTGGACCAGCCGTATACGGCCTGGTTCAGCCGTATGCTGGCTCCTTGGTTCTTCGTTTCTTCGTTCGGGCGTAACTTCTTTGTCGTTTTTCCGTTTTGAGTGTTCTTTATATCCACGCGTTCGTATTTTCCTAACGAAGAAAATGACCTAAGTTAGAGGTCATAATTCTTTGTATAGCTCAAAAAGTGCTAGAACGAGTGAACGAGAATGCTTGTGATCGTATTCGTTAGATTTATCGTGTTTTTCGACCATTTTAGATGACTTTTGAAACATTGTCTATATTTTGGCCCATGTGATGAGTTTTAATGATAAAGTATCTATTTTGATTAGTTCCGTCAAATATTGGGCCAAAAAGGTGAGATTAATGCACGCAAAAACATGACTTTTTGCGTGTTATCAAAATACCTTCACCATAGTACACCATAATTGTACCTAGGGTTAGTAAACTGTGGAAAAGCTATAGTACATCGTACACCAACCTCTGGTTATAAAAGCTGTGGAAATGCTTATAGCACTGTACACCACAATTACACCTAGGGTTAAGTAAGCTATGGAAAAGCTGTAGTACACCGTAACCTACCTCTGGTTATGAAAGACTGTGGAAACGGTCAGAGTAAACATACAAGGGTTAGCAAGCTGTGGAAATATGTAAATGCACTATACACCGCTAGTGTACCTAGGGATGAATGACTGATCGCAAAGGAGGGTCTAGATCATGACAAAGTTTTTGTGCTATTAAAGCAGAATAGAATGACTCTAGAAATGAAAGTCAAGCCAAGCAGTGGTTCAAGATTCTTAAACCCCTAGACTTTACAAAACTAATGTTTTAGAATACAAAGTTAATAATCAGTACACGATTGGATAATGACATTTAGACTTAGGTTTTAATAAAGGTCAAAATAACCCGAGGGCAGTCTACTACCTTATTCCTGCACCCTTCATGGGTCATTAGTCCTAACCAGATAGTGTGGGGGGTTGAGCAACCTGTTCTGATCAGAATCACAATAGCCTAGGTACTCAGTGACATACTAATTTCGAATCTATCTAAAGAAGTAGGGTCCTAGTGTTTACACCTATAGTTTACTTGTCTATTACCTAAATGTTTCCCATAATGAACATCATCCGAGTAATGCACTATCCCAAATCATGGTGAACCACGTCTCTGTTACCCTTAAGTGTTATATATATGCTAGATTCCCTTTTATTTTATGTGTTAGTAGTTTAATAATTTAAAAAACCAAACAGAAAACCTATCCAGTTATCTAAAACCCAACTTAATTACTAAGTTATCTAAATGAGCTATGCTTCAATTCTACCGTCGTGAGGAACGACCCTAGATCATCCTTTCCACTTATGAGAATCGGGTACTTGTACCTAGTATCGTTATTCAGAAGGTTTAAGTACCGACAATTTTAAATTTAAAACTACCCACCGATGCAACCGCAAATGGAAGGTCCAATGACCGGAAGCGATTCCTGACCGACCGTTTGTGGCACATCACTTATTTATCACAGCAAACGTTATTTTATGTGTCATATTTAGACCTACGAAACTCACCAATATACGTGCTGACGTTTTTGAGCATATCTTTTCAGGAAGTACTAGTGGACCTCATAGCTTGCATTAAGATTGACTTCAAGACATTTTGAAAATTTTGGTTAATTACATTGTGTTTGATTGGGGAGGCGTGTTTGCCTTTACATTATTTGATTTAGTTATGGGGTGTGATACGTTGTTTCTTTGTTGATGTGATTGTTATGGCACAAACTGTCATTCGTGTCTATGACATCATGATATATTGATATTTCATATATATCATTTAGAATTATATATATTGATGTGTTGTGATCCTATCATGGTTGTACCCCATTATTTTCGCTGTAGACAGGGTGTGACATTTGGATTTTTATTTCTACAAATGATTGATTTTAAAAACAATTTATTAAGAAATAATGCAAGTAATTAGTTTTTTATTTAATGACTAGTGTAAATCCCGTCCGATGGACGGTTTCATACAATGTGATAGATTTGATATTATATGTTTGAAAATTAAAAAAGGGTTAGTACTTAAAAATGCAACTAACTTGTACCTGATATCAATTTTGTGTACCCAACTTACATATGCTATTTTTAATGCATCAAACTTTCAAAAATGGTATTTTAATGTAATTTGGTGACGTGTCACTCGTTGAAGGTGCCACGTGGCATCTAGAGAGTTTGACAAATCACCAACACGTCACCAAATTACATTAAATCACCCATTTTCAAAGTTTGATGCATTAAAAATAGCATATATAAGTTGAGTACACACAATAGATATCGAGTACAAGTTAGTTGCATTTTCAGGTACTAAACCCAACTAAAAATGAGATTGATTTAATGAAAAATTATATAACACGATAAATATATATGATTAGTTGGAATATATATAAAAAGAGTTTGATAATACATTCTTATTATGTTTTAAAGATGACATATTATTGTAGGATTTAGGTACAACATCTAAAAAACCAAATTTCTAGTATTGAATTAATAGTTAACTCATTAATTGTGAATTTTAATTATTTTTGTATATTGTGTATATATTGAACATCTCGACACTAAGACATTAATACAAAACTCTCAAATAATTAAGAGTACAACACGCGTATATTTGATTTCACAATTCGAATTATCCGAGTAACAATTAAGGACATTGAAAAATGTCATAAAAATTTAAAAAGGGTTTAATTGAAAACCATTTAGAAACCAAATGCCTATATAATAAATATATCACCTGAAATATTAGAAAATCAAAATAATGTAGTATGTATAAATAGATTTATTGAAATAGAATAAAACTATAATAAATTTATTAGCACAATAATTATCATAATAGACACTTAATATTAGTTTATATATATGAAAGGTCCTTTTAATTACATAATAATATATTTTATTTAATTCAAGTATTAATTAAAATAGTAAATTTAATATAACACCCTTCATTTTGTAAACCATTGTAATAAAAAATTTTGACTCGGAAGCGTAGATTTAAATATAATATACAAAATGTACATAAATTTTTCCGAAACATAATACACAACCTTTTCAAACTATTACAACCATCACATAACCAAAGCGAGGTGTTATATAATTTCAATATCATTACTATTATCAAAATATATCAGAGTTGAACACTGGTCAAACATTCCTTCAACATCAGAACTTCCTGCCATCCCAAAGTATCTCAAAATCATAACCTGCAGGGAGTGGGGTAGTAATGGGATTAGCGCAACGCTAAGTGCGACAGAACTGCAAATGTCGCACCCCCAAATTCGGGTTGCGGAAGCGAATCGGGTCGGGGCGCGACTAATCAATATACACACCACAAAAGATATAATGAACGACCACTATATGCGTCGTTTTACATTGATATTGATAAAACAAAAGTTTACATCAAAATATTGTTTACATTAGCTCCGCTTGAAAATAAGAGATTTAAGTACATAATTAATATATACAAAATATAATAATGCAGCTAAAATCTCTGTTTGTTTGCATGCTGACTTGAGCTAATAGATCTTGATTGAGCAGTCCAACCTACTGCTGGTCACCTGTGATACATGCTAAAATGGGTCAGCGAAACGCTGGTGAGCTCACAGGTTTGTATGTCAACACATATTTGTATGAACCGCAAGATTTTATAATATAATTGAATTTAAAATGCAATTAAGCAAAATAAAAGTTATACAGCCATGAGCACATAGTCTGAGCTTAACTTGAGTGTCAGGTCCAATTAAGGAAACCTAACTGAGTTGCCTCCTACGAGTGCCTAATCTACACTCGTCTTCCCAAATGCTAATACGTCCGTTTGACCAGTTAGTACGTGCTAACCCGGACGAGGATTGTCAATCCTATATGATATCATATACTAACATTCACGCTACAGATGTATTACCAGACTATGCTATGGAGGGCTTTATTGATTAGTTGAAAACAACTCATGTAGTATTTGATTGAATTGTACTTGCGTTCTACTTGTAAAACAAAACGAGCAATAATATCACACCCCTTAATGAAAAACAGTAAAATAGGGGCTATGAGACTCACCTGAGCCTTGAGTGTTTATTAAAATAAACTTGAATTGATTAGCTGTGAATTGATGTCCGAAGACTTGTAACCTGTCGGGCGTTCAAAACGCGCAACGTTATATGAGTGAGTAGATGTCTAAACAGACCATCTATGTTTGTTATCCAACAATTAGTTATGTCCAATGTTTGATTGTTCAACTTTGTTTATCAAAAACATGTACGACCCGTTGGTGAAAGTTTGTAATAATAATAATTCTTTAAGACATTATTATTAAGTTTGTGTCATTATATATATAGTTACAGTATGTATCATGTGTGTTTATAAGTTGTTATCCATGTTCAATACTTGGTGAAAACAAGTCCCATAAATTCTGGTTTTTTTTTTTTTAGCGACACTAGTGTCAGTGTCGCAAGTCATGCGACACTAGGGTCAGTGTCGCATTAAGGTTAATGTCGTAGTGAGGTTATGCGACATTAGGGTCAGTGTCGCACTAAAGTCAGTGTCGCAGTAAGGTTATGCGACATTAGGGTCAGTGTCGCAGGTTCAATCAAATTTTCAATAAGCAGCGACATAATAGCGACACTATGATAGTGTCGCAGGTAATGTCGCAGGTAGTATCGCAGGCCATGCGTCTGGTCAAATTTCCATTTTTAGCCCAAGTGTATCCAAGTGTCGGTTTTTAATTCGGGAAACTTTCCAAAATTAGTTTTTGGTCTAACTTATTAACTAAGTCACCCAAACTAGTTTTTGTTACCATTTTCCAAATATAGTAAGTTTTTCGAAAACTAGCCACTTTTGTTGACTTGGTCAAACTTACTCGGTTTGACCCGAAACTTTCACCCAACCCAAATATCAGTTTATAGAGTCTAAATAAATTGTCGTTTTGTGTCCAAGTTCACCAAGAGTGTCGATTCTTATAAAAGTTCCAAATATTTAAGATTTCACATTTTCGACTTTTTATCGGTTTATTCACCAAGTGATGTTACCAATTTCTGGTCCAAGTCAAGTCTCACAATTTTTATCAACTGATCTTCTATGTGTGTAGTGTCTAACTTATGTTTTCCAAGAGTTTTAAGTCCATAATCATAGAGAAACAATTTAATTAGTCATGCATAGTCCAGTTTCTGATTTTAACCAGGTCAGTCCCACAAATTGATAAATAGAGAAACATACGTTCGGATCTGGTAAAAATGTAAACCATAAAAGTTGTAGATCTTTTCAATATGCAAATTTTAAAAAAAAATGCATCTTCTAACTCTTCCTAGAACTCAAGTTATGACATTTTTAGTAATCTGTGTTTTTCTGGACAGATTGTGTATTCTTTGTGAAAAATTCATAAAAACGTATTTTAAGTTTATATTTGGACATAATCTTGTTAGATGAGCTTTATAACATATAATTAAACAATATGGAAGTAAGAAATAGTTTCCTTACAAAGATTTTGGTGAAGATGAGATGAGGTTATAATGCTTGTGTTCTTGAGCCAAAAATCCTTGCAAAATGTTAACTTTTAAAGTGGTGGTGCTATGGTGGATTATGGTGGTGGTTGTGGTGGTGATATGAACTGAAATTTTCTGGAGTTTAGAGATGGAGGTGATAGAGAGAAGTTGGAGAAAATGTGAGTAAAGAAGTTAGTGGAAATGAAAGTGAATGGGATATGATGTAAGTATCCACTAAGTCTTCACTTGCATGAAGATTTAGTGGCTTATGTGGGTGGTGACCACATGGGGCCACATGGGAAGGGGGGGCCGGCCTAGGGGGCCCCACACAAGGGTATTTTGGTTATTTTCTCATTTATTCGATTTGTGCTTCATGCGGTGTTCGTTTTCTCGTTCGGTTTGGTGTTTAAACGTTTATTACGCGTTTTTAAGTAACGATTTAAATTTCAATACTTTCACTTGAAGTGTTCTTTCTAAATACTTGGAAAAACATTTATATAGATGATTCGTTAATTTAGGGATCTCGATTTGCTCGTTCGTTGCACGGATTTTAAATCACGTAACCGTTGTTTGTACGATACGAATTAATTACAAAGTATTATTATCAAGATAATATTTTGGGAAAGATATTGTCATTAAATAATGTTATATTATTTAATAAAATTGTTTCACCAACGTCCGTATTTAATTGAACCGAAATACATTTGATTTGAAACTTGTACGATTTAATCGAATCGCATAATTGTATATATTCAATAATATATATATATCGGTATATTAATTAGCCTAACACAGAACTAATTACATGTATTAATAATTGATTAGGCACTAATTACTAGCCCTAAATTGACGGGTGTCACAGCAAACAACAGTATAACTTAGCTATAACAATCAATTATAGCAATTAATCATAACACAAAATACCCAAGAGGATCGGTGGTCCTTGAGTACCCAACAGCCTCAAGAACACTTATCAACCATCTGTATCAACATATACAGAGACACCGATAGCTTGAGTTGTTCAACCATAACAACTAAGCCCAACCAACCTTGTTGACCTCTGAGCAACCACATATAATAACAAGCAAATATCACAATTCAACAACTCAGGCAATCAATGTATTCACAATATACATCTAACTACAATTAATCGTTGTAACCAACTGTTACAACTAAATCATGCCGAGGGTTACAGATCCACTCACAGATACCTCATCAGCTAGCTCAGTGATCTAATGTTAATAAGTCTCTTCCGTATCTGAGAATACAACAAATCAAATATAAGTTAGTAGCTCGTCCCATCAATATATAACTTATATCCATACAAAATTCAAGAACTAATATTATTTACATTAAAATAATATGTTCATAATCATGTATAATAATCCCTAATACTTATTCAATACATAAGTATAACTTTTGATTATATAGTATAAATCAAGCATTTCATGATTTAGCTAGTACAATACTTAAACATCATAAGTATTCAAACTCTAATAAGGTCACTTACATTACTTGTTAAGTTCTATTATCATACAACACTAAAATTAACTCAATGTCTAATTCTGCATGCTAGAATAATATATATACACATATATATTATAAGTCATTAATATAATCTATTATTACAATCTACTGTAGATAATTTATTTCTACCTTTTACTAATTATCACATTCTATCACAAGTATCTTAGTTATACAAACATACAAGACAATAACATTTTACCTGAAACACATAAGAATCAGCCGACTCCATACTGGAGCAGCCGGTTTCTATAACAAAACAGTCGGCTCCCTCAATGGAACAGTCGGGTCGAATCAGAAAATAAGCGGGTCAATTGCATTTTGTGGTAACAGAATAATTTGATGTTTTAAATCTTGGAGAAGCAGACTGTTTAAACAGAGGAGCAGCCGGCTCATTGATGGGATCCGCCAGCTCAAGCAAAGGAGCAGCCGGCTCCCTTTTTGTTTCCAGCGACTCACAGAGCAACACCATGTTCAACCCCAAACACGATGAAATTTGATTCAACTAAGGTACAATTTAACTTATCAATCTTTCGATTTAACTTTTAACCTGTATAATATTATATAGCAACAATAACACCTTGTTATACTCAATTATTACTCAATTTTTTTTCATACCTATACTATGAACCCTAAATTTATCAATTTTAAAGTTCAAGAATTAGGCATATAATTTGAGTTACAAATCTCAAGTAACTCTAATTCAGTAAATCGATAACAACAATAATTTTCCTTTTTCATACCCAAAGTCATTAACCCACTTTGAATTTACTTAACCCATAGTTCCTAGATATGAACTATCAAGACTCAAACCCAAAATTATGCTAAATCACCTTGTTAAAATAATCAAAATCGATAAGCATCATATATACATTATTCAACTATAATTTTCATATCAATCACTATCTCAAACAAGTTTAACTTAAAACATAGTGAATACATGAACATGAGAATACTTACCACTTCGAGAAGAAAAGTAAGAATCAAGATAATGATGGCGCAAGGATTGAATCAACCCCCCAAATTAATTTCTTCTATTAGGATTTTTAACCCCTGTGTGTGTTTAGTTTATGAAATAATAGTGTAAAGAGAATTTAAGAAGGTGATAGAATAATTGGTCGGTTTCCATTCTCTAACCAACTCATTTTGCAAGTTTTAATTTAATCCCCTTCTATTTTATTGTCTGGAACCTACAACCATTTCGCGATTCCATAAATATTATTATTCTTACCACTTTATTTATTTAAGATAATTAATAATTTACCTGTCACAATTATTTATTTGACCATTTTATCCAACATCTATCAAATAAACAATTAATATACACTTTATCCCCAACACCTTAAATAATAAAAAATTAAAATTGAGGAAAACACTAAAATACTACTAGACCCTTAAAGAAGATGTTACAAATCTACCACCTTTAAAAAGATTTCGTCCTCGAAATCTCATCATACACCAATAACTAAGCAACATGACTCTAACCTCATACTAGTCTCTGTCTTCTGAAGTAAAGTTCAAAACCACTTTGCTTCCATTCCATAATATCAAGCCAGGTCAAAATCCGATGTCCATAGATATTCAGTTATGGAATCATTCGTTAAATAATTATATCACAACTGTTTTCATGATATCCCACTTTTAAATCATCACGCATTTAATACTTCCCAACTGAATCTTATCTGTTTTCACATCACAAATCCATAGATCGAAAGAACTCTTAACTTGAGATGAAGAAATCTTTAATCTTCTAATCATACCATACAATTAAAATAACATAATCATAAACTACACCCAGCCTTAGGTTAACTCGACCCTAACTAAGGTTTCTATTTCACTAACTCAATGGCATCACATTCCATACTTTCAAGATAATCAAAGTCCAATTAAAGTCGTATCTCGAAAGTTTACTCGACAAAATCCAAATTCGATGATAAATAGAGCTCTAATCCTCTGATATTAATCATAATCCAAAACTTGATAAAATCCATCAATATTCCAATTGAAATCTCCAAGTCATGGCAAAATAAAGCATAGGATATAACCTGTGATAAAAATCCACTGCTTTCAAGATGACATTTGCTAAGGCATTTCAACTCAATCACAATGTTAACTCAGGATAATCCTCTCAAATCCATAATTTATATAGGAGAATTAACACAATGGTACTCCCACTTTTAGGTTTCGAAACCAATCACAACCCCTTTCAAGCTCAGGTTCAATTAAAATAATCTAATTAGTCACCAACCAATTTAATTATTATTAAATTTCAAAAGTTCCAAAATCCATTTCATTGCAAGTACCAACTTTTGTTTCATTAAATCCATATATAAATAGCAACGGCACAAGTTACTCCAATGAGCAAAATCTAAATTCCAAAAATTTAACTCTCGAATCCAAAATTAATACAGGAAATTTTAATGTAACAATACTCCCTCTCCCGAATTCCAAGAACCGTTCGCATCCTCATTTCATACTCGGGTTCAGTTTAGGAATATTTTAAATTATTATCAAAATTCCAAAATTTTCATATTCGATTTCATCAAATCCATACGTATATCAGCAGCATAGGTTAATCCAATTAACATAACCCATAACTTCTAACAATCACTATATCTTTGATAGAGTTACAACGAACTCCACTATATTAAAACTCATACTTCAAGAACAGGTATTAGAAACCTTTCAATTCAACACAATTTCAAAATACAACAGACAACTTTATCATCTAATCTATACAATTTACCAGTCTCAATTGAATCTTTCAAGCTCAATATTCAAGCTCAATATTCACATTTAAAATTTGACACATAACAATTCCTCTTTCAATTTTCCAAGTAATTTTTTCAATTGCATTACACGTTCAGATTCAATTATCCACTAAATCAAGATATCATCAATCATAAAATATCAATTATATTCAAAATCGATATCCTCGATTCATTTAATCCTCAATCCTCAAGATATTCATAATGTCAACTAATTTCATCATGAATCATAATAATACTTCTCTCATCTCCATCAAATCACAACTTTGGATTTATCAAAATTTGAGATCTCTTCAATTTCTCATAGCATACCTCCTCTGTTCGACTTATCTATTCTAAGGTCAAAGCCACATCAACTAAGGGTTGACATTAAATTAAAGGAACAAAATGACTTCTATCAATTAATAGGTCTAATCACCTACACAATATAAGAACTATTTTATCAATAACTATCTCTATTACAAGAGAAGTAATTTCACAACAAATTCATATTCAATTTATTACAGAGTAAACAACACACCGACAGTAAAAGTAATAAACAATACCTGTAGTGTCATCATCTGTCTCGACAGTCCCTTCAACTACCATCTGGAAAGCTCTACCAACTTTTGAAGGAGGATTCTTCCTCTTATGTCTAGAAGATGACGATCCCCCGACCAAACCCGATCCCTGCCTAATCGCCTCCTGATATTCCCCTGTCCGATGTCCTTCTTTCTGACAGTTCCAACAAACAAAACTAGGATACTCACAATCTTTGATTTCATGTCCAAACAAACCACACTTTATATATCTAGCAGTCTGAACTGTACATGCTCCAATATGTCTAGATTTACATTTAAAACACCAATTGGATCGATCACTCATACTACTTTCCACACCTGATTTGCTTTGCCATTTCTTTTTACTCTTATTCTCAGATGAATCACTTTTGGTTTGATGCAACCTTTTATCCTTATTCTGTTTATCCCTAGCTTGAAAATCACCATCCATTGCACGAGCTAGATTAAAAGCCTGAGAAAGTGAACAAGCTAACCTCACAGTAGTATGATAATCTGGTGGCAAGGTTCTAACAAAATCTTCTATTCTGGTTTTATCATCCGGAACCCACTGCTATACAAATCTTAGTTTCTCAGAAAACTGTGTAATCAGCTCATCAATAGACATTTCATCCGTCAAATGCAAGTCCATCAACTCTTGTCTAATACGAGACATTTCAAAATCAGAACAGTATTGCTTACAAACCTCGTTGTAGAAATTTGACCATCGAATAGATTCTTTTTGTTGAGGTGTTAAGGATGCAGTAATTGAATCCCACCAAGTCATAGCCTATCCTTTAAGAAGTTGCACTGCATATGGAACTTTCATTTTATCCTCACAACAACAAACCTCAAACTTTTTTTCAGTGTCTCTCAGCCAATTCAAAGTTACAGAAGGATTCGAATCACCATGATATTTAGATGGTTTGGTATCTATGAAATTCTTAAAAGAACACACCCGTTCTTGCTGAGGAGGCAGATATACTGGAATCCGATAATCTAAAGGTCCAGAAGCAGAAAATGGTATTGATGTAGATGTCCAAAATGTAGATACCAAGGGTGGTGGAACAGTACCAAATACAGGTTGTTGTTGCTGAAATTGCTGTTGAGATGATCCTGCTTCTATCTGATGTTTATATTCTCTAAGTAACAATACTTCATTCTCTAATTGCTGCAAATAATTATTACTATCAGTTTCTTCACCCACAGAAATAGAAGTACCAATATGCCCAAGTCTATCATTATGAGCATCAGAAGGAGGAATATCAATTCTGGAGACATTAGAGATGGTGGTCGGTGGCTCGTTATCTGCCATATCTGCAATCACAACGACAGCTCAAAACTCGTTAATCATTAGTACCTACCTACTAACCGATTCATATCCAATGCTAAATCCAATCCCCAGGAATGTTTGACTTAACAAAATCAAGATTTGGGATTGAACACTTACACTGCTCAATTCACCCAAATCTATGCTCTGATACCAACTTGTAACACCCCTAATTTTGTAAACCATTATAATAATGATTTTGACTCGGAAGCGTAGATTTAAATATAATATACAAAATGTACATAAATTCTTTTAAAACATAATACACAACCTTTCCAAACTATTACAACCATCACATAACCAAAGCGAGGTGTTATATAATTTCAATATCATTACTATTATCAAAATATATCAGAGTTGAACGCTGGTCAAACATTCCTTCAACATCAGAACTTCCTGCCATCC
Source organism: Pseudognaphalium luteoalbum (assembly GCA_963422505.1). NCBI lineage: Eukaryota > Viridiplantae > Streptophyta > Magnoliopsida > Asterales > Asteraceae > Pseudognaphalium > Pseudognaphalium luteoalbum. Next base: position 48,566,173 of record OY730197.1, read on the forward strand.
CAAAGTATCTCAAAATCATAACCTGCAGGGAGTGGGGTAGTAATGGTATTAGCACAACGCTAAGTGAGACAGAACTGCAAACAACAGTATAACTTAGCTATAACAATCAATTACAGCAATTAATCATAAAACAAAACACCCAAGAGGATCGGTGGTCCTTGAGTACCCAACAACCTCAAGAACACTTATCAATCATCTGTATCAACATATACAGAGACACCGATAGCTTGAGTTGTTCAACCATAACAACTAAGCCTGATATCGCGTAAAAAGTCATGTTTTTACTACCCATATCTTTCTCATTCTGGAACGATTCTTTGCACTTTAACTCAAATTCAGTACAAATCAATAGTATTATGTCAAGATGGTCAAAACAAGGTTGCACGATGAAAATCAAGCAAAACGGATAGAAAACGAAGATTCCACGCACGTTTGAAGATTCAAGACATCAAAAAAAGATTTCAAGACAAAATAGCCCATCACCAACATCTATCTCATCCAATATGTTCGTTTTCAAATTACGAATCCAACAGAAGAAGAATCAACAAAAACGGACGAAGAATGAAGATTCTACGTACGCCGGAAGATCCAAACGATTAGTACGACACATCTAAAGTTCAGAGATATATTTTTGGGATTTCTTTTCATCAAAAGCTTCGTTTTTAATTTACCAATCCAACGCAAAAAGAATCAACAAAAACGGACGCATAACGAAGGAAACACGCACGAATCGAGAAACGAGGCAACAGGCGGCGTACTGTAAGTCCGTATTCTCGATCTTGAATCAAGTTACACTAATCAATTGATGGCGGAATCACCAATTGAATAATCACACAAACGAATCAATAAAACAAACATGATATAAACGAATTCAAACAGTTGTTTATTGATAATAATCGACTAGGTTACAGGTATTTTCGACTGATTGCGTTTAGGGTTTTTCGTCAACCCTAAAACTGATTACAAAATGTGTTTATATACTAAACACTCAATCCTGCGATGTTACACACAACGTCGCAGGTCCAGGCCCATGCGACATAACCAACGTCGCAGGCCCAACTAACTGACGTCGCATGTGCGACATTACATACAACGTCGCACAAATCAGTAAACACAAAACTAATTACAAACTCTAACTAGACCAACTCACAGACACATCAAAATGCATCAACAAACTTCCCCGTGTCTTCAGCTTGGTCTTCACAAATTTCTTCAGTTAAGCCCAGCCAACAGGAAACTTTCCATCGGCATGGATACCATGTGTCACACAAACTTTTACCACATTCTGAAATTGATCTGCAAGTTTCTTGTTGAATTCATTGTTTGCATTAACCCGAATTCTATTATCGAAGAGTGGTCTTAAATCTTTTTCATGCATATTTATCAGACTCATAGGATCAAAAACTCTGAACGTTGCTTGTCGCAAGTTCCAAATACCTCCGAATTCTAATCGAGTTTCAGAATCTAGAACGAAAGTAATCACCGCTTCACCAGTATGTGGATCGAGCTCCCATTTAACGAATCTGCTGAGAAAATTGTAGGGAACTGATTCCAAAGGAATCTCTGTCAAACAGTCAGTCGGCGAATAATGAACTTTGACCATAGGCTGCCCTGTCGTTGGATCCAGCTTCTTCTTGAAAGTATACTGCGTACCAAGTGTAGGCTTTATCTTGATATATCTTTTGCTTCGAACCTCTTGACGCAAAGTTCTCTGAATATAATCTGCATAATCATCTTTCAAAGGATTAATCAAACCAGAAACTTTCCATCGGCATGGATACCATTGTGCCAATCGATTGATCTCTCCTTTAGGCAACGTACTTAATTGTTTGAACCGAAGCTTGAAGTACTGAATTCCGTCCATTCTCTTAATCATAATCATTCTTTGACGAACCTTCCAACTCTTAATCAAACCGGTATAATCTCCACGAACCTTGTAAATTTTGCAAGTCACAGGTACTGGTTCTGCAGATCTACCTTGAGGCCACCACTGCTTATTTCTTTCTATTCTTTCTTCAGCAGTTTCACTTTTAGATGCCTCTTGAGTTGGTTGTACTGATGCAGAATCCTGAGTAGGCGCTGCATGAGTTGAACTAGATTCTCCATGAGAAGTTTTAGCAGGCCCCTCATCATCACTCGAATCTGTCTCAATAACAGGTGCATCATCGTAATACTCATCTGTACCCAAATGTTCATCATCAACCGACACATCATCATCCATGTCAAATACATATCCTTGTTCAGTCTCCGAACCAGTGTCATTGACCATTCTCTGAATATATGTCAAATCAGCAAAAGAGTAATCTACCGCTAATGGTCTTGGCTGACTTGGAATGTCATCAACACTGAAATAATCCAAAAGTTGAACATTTTCATTAATAATATTTTCAATTACAGGGGTTGGAGTTACAGACTATGGTCCTATTGACTCAACATTGGGTACCCCGGACCCAGACTCCCCCGAGGCAATAGACCTAGCCTCCAAAACAGAAACCCTTGTCTGCAATTCTGCTATCAGCTTTGACTGGACTTCGATGATTGCTGACTGGGAAGCATTCCTTTCAGCTTGTTCTTTCATCTGCTGCTGCATCTTCTGCATATTTTCCATCATCTGTTGCAGGAATGCAGGAGTGGGCTCAACAACCATTTCTTGTGATGGTTGAGGAGTCGGAGCAGTAGAGATACGACGTGCACAATGAGAAGATGGTTGAAATTCAGTATCATCGTCAGCACGTGGACGTTTACCCATGTAACGTTTTCCTTCACGAATACGTCGTTGAATTCTCAAATATCGACGCAATTTGTGTACCCTAATCCGTTCCATCTGTGATGGGTGGGGTACTTCACCATCAGAATCCGTGGGCGTCTCACCACCATCCTTCGGTGTCATAAAAGCTGAATCAGAAGAAGATGATTCATCGGTAATATCCTGAGGGGAACCCGGTTGCTGAACCTGTCCAAATTGTTCAATCTGGACCAAATCATCCTCAATATCCTCCCCCGCAACATGAACCGGAATATCAACGAACGGTTGTTGAGGCTGCTGGGCAGGTGCATCCATATATTGAGGGTTTGGAGGTGGCACGTAGTTTTCATCGACAATAGCACCAAATAAAGGAGTATCTGGTGGTGCCTGAACTCCTTTTTCTTGAGCAGTGCAGACAGCAAATATTCTGCCCATCATCGGTACTATTCTGTGAATGTTATCGACATCACCGAGTGCTGTAAGATTCGGATGATGACGACTGAGGAATAACTCAATAAAACGAGGATACAACGCCCATTTGTGGTCTCCGGCGTTGACGTTGTCAACCATGTTCTTGAAGATCAACCCAGAATAGTTGAAGGGCTTATAAAACTAACTTGTAACTTGGTGTAATAAAACTAACTAATAAAATATATGAACATAAAATTAACGCAAATTTACAAATATATAATGAACACATTCTTTTTTTTTGGTGACGGAGTTGATTGAATCTGGTTAGGAATCATATCGGAGTAACATGCATTTATTAGGAACAATAAGTGTTATTTCGATCATCAGTATATTTGTCCACTTTAAATTTACTTGACATGCTAAAAACACTTTTTATAAAAATTATTTCAAAATGATTATTAGTATATTTGTCCACTTAAACGTGTTACACTCACATCTAGGAGCTAATTTATTACTATTCGCATATACATTTCGCTGTGGTCCCTACCATAGATATACATCTTAACTTAAGACATAGACCATGTTTCCATTTACAGAGAGAATATAAGAAAATCAAATTTAAGAATCAAGTCAGCGGTGACAGGTCTGTACTTACGTACAACAGAGCGACATAGCTTGATTCAGGTTTAAGCAAAACCAGACTTGGTCAAACCATTTTGGCGACCTTGTAAGGTATCTTAATTGTAAAGACTTTGCAAGTATTTTGACTTGTTTTTGCTTAAGTTTTAAGTATATATTAACAGAGACCAGGTCTATACTTACGTATAACAGAGGAAACTGTCAATATATACCCCCAAATGATATCAAATAAACTCCTTTCACGAAAACATGTCTAGCATAAGTAAGAAATTAAGACGCGTGTCATACAGCTAATGATGTTGTACCACTTGAAATAAACAATTAAGTATTAGGCTTCTTAAGAGATCTCAAAGAGTTTTGCATAACATGCCTACTAATATATCGTATGATGAAGACAATGTTTATGAAAACTGTTTTCAACACGTCAGATAAATCTACTGACACATCCAAGATAAATCTTAAAATTCCATTTTATACATGTCACCCGATGTACTATCATATCCCAAGTTGTTTACAGACACAACTTCAACGTCTATTTTAAAATATAGCAACAGTGCATTTCTTTAATACTAAAAAGTATAAAGAGTAACTATTGCGTTTTTTTTTGTTTTTTTTTTTAAATCCAATCAAAAATTTACAAAACACAGCCAAGTCACAAATCATTTTTTAGTTTGAAAGAACCTCAAACCAATCATGTTGACCAATTCGTTAAAACGAGCGTGTGAAAAAGCTTTTGTTAAAAGATCGGCATTTTGCTTAAGGGTGTCTATATGGACAAGGTCTATCAGGTGTTTCTCATAGCAATCCCGTATAAAGTGGAACCTAAGTTCAATGTGTTTGGTCTTAGAATGTTGTACGGGATTGCGTGTTATGGAAATAGCTGCAGTATTATCTATATGAATAGGAGTCATAGAAAGAAGTAACCCGTAATCATGTAGTTGATGCTGGATCCAAAGGACTTGAGAACAGCAGCTAGCAGCAACAACATACTCGGCCTCAGCTGTAGAAGTTGCAACCGTGGTCTGCTTTTTACACTGCCAAGAAACCAACCGCGATCCGAGAAACTGACGTCCTCTAGTTGTAGACTTCTTATCCATTTTGCAGCCACCATGATCCGAATCCGAATAGGTAGTTAAAGCGAATGATTTCTCATTTGAATACCATAGACCAAGAGTTGGCCTATATTTGAGGTACCCAAAAATTCACTTTACAGCCTTCATATGAGTCACCTTTGGCTTCGCTTGATATCTCGAGCATAGCAAAACCGCAAACACAATATCCGGTCTTGAGGCAGTAAGATACATTAGAGACCCTATCATTGAACGATAGTCTTTCTCCTTGCAGTCTTCTTCATGCTCATCGGGTCCAAGATTGTGATTTATGTCGATGGGAGTACCATAGGTTTTGCAATCAAGCAAGTCATACCTAGTCAACATGTCATTGACATACTTTGACTGATGAATATAAATTCCGTTGACTGATTGCTCAACTTGCACACCTAAAAAGAAAGTAAGTTCTCCCATCACACTCATCTCAAACTCAGACTTCATTAAAACCTCGAATTCCTTGCACAAAGCCTCATTTGGAGAACCGAAGATGATGTCGTCCACATAAACTTGAACCAGTAGCAAATCTTCTCCCTCTCCTTTGGTGAAAAGTGTGTTATCGATTTGGCCTCTCGTGAAACCAATCTATAACAAATACGTAGTAAGCCTCTCATACCAAAGTCTTGGTGATTGATGAAGACCATACAAAGCTTTGCTCAGTTTGCACACATGATTAGGATGCGCAGGGTCTTCAAAGCCTGGAGGCTGTTTGACATATATCTCAGCATCTACCTCACCATAAAGAAACGCACATTTTACATCAAGTTGGTAAACTCGAAAGCCTTTGAAAGAAGAAAATGCTAAGAAAATCCTAATGGACTCCAATCGAGCCACAGGAGCAAATACTTCATCGTAGTCCAAACCCTCAATTTGACTGAAGCCTTGAACCACCAAACGTGCTTTATTCCGAATTACCACACCTCTGTCATCCATCTTGTTTCGAAATACCCAACGAGTACCTGTAAGATGAGCACCTTTGGGTAATGGTACAATATCCCAAACTTGCAGCTTCTTAAATTGCTGCAATTCCTCTTGCATGGCCTCGACCCACGATGGATCTTTCAATGCTTCCTCAACCTTTTTAGGTTCAATTTGAGAAAGATGGCATGATTCGACAGTTGCCATGAGGCCCAAAACTTGTTCAGCCGAAGTTTGCTTGTCTTCAGCTGTTTGCTTTGCTTGAGTTTACGTTTGAACTTTAGAGTAAGGATCACCAATTATATTCTCAATGGGGTGATCCTTATGTATACGAGTAACTGGAATGACATCCGGCACAAGAGTCAATCCCAAGTTGTTCAAATCTCCTTCAGTGACAAGAGTTGCTTCTTCATCTGCTTCATCATTAAAGAGATGAGAAGAAACCATTTCTTCTTCTGCTCCATCTTCTTCTAAAGAAGGCATGTCTTGATCATCAGGAAGATCCATTGCATTGATATTTCCTGAAATAGAAGGAATATCAGAAGATGGTCGTGTAGATATAGGTGTGGGTGTTGGTGAAGGAGTAGATGCAGGTATTGGAGTAGGTGTTGGAGAAGATTGGTTAGGTGTCGCATCGGGTTTTGGATCGGATGGTTTAGAAGGAGAACCAAATGTTTCTTGAGAAATATTGATTCCATGAAGCAAGGTAACCAACTCTTCCGTATCATCTTCTTCCGGAATGTTGAAAGAGTTAAAGAGTTTACCATAGTTCAAAAACCAATCCGGACCCGTACCTTGAGGAGGTTCCGTATACCTTAAACATTTTACCTCAAAATGTTCCTCTATTTGATTAGTCGATTTGTTGTAGACTCTTTTGTTTGGAGAATTAACTGAATATCCAAGAAATATTCCTTCAACAGCTTTATCACCAAACTTAGAGACACGTTCTTTAGTAACCATAATCATGCATGGACACCCAAACGCCTCTAGAAACTGCAGGTTCGGCTTGCGGTTATTGAAAAGCTCGTGGCATGTCTTGTTCTTCTTCTTAACCGAGAGCACCCGATTCAGAACATAACAAGCAGTATTAACTGCCTCAGCCCAGAAAATAATAGAAGCTTTGAATCTGCTAGCATAGTCCGAGCTGTCTCGATAATAGTTCTATTCTTTCGTTCTGCAACTCCATTCTGTTGAGGAGTTCTTGGAGCACTGAATTGATGATCAATGCCTCTTGAAGCACAGAATAACTCGAGAGTTGAATTCTTGAATTGGGTTCCATTATCACTTCGCAGTCTCTTAACCTTTAAGTTGCACAAATTTGCCAACTTATCCAATAAGTAAACCAGAATTCCCGCTGTCTCATCCTTTGTAGCAAGAAAATAGACCCACGAAAACCTTGAGTAGTCATCAGTAACTACCAAACAATAAGACCGACCACCAATGCTCTTTGTAGAAACATGACCAAAAAGATCCATATGAAGTAGTTCCAACGGAGCAACAATGGAATTCACTACCTAAGACTTATGGGACTTCTTGTGGAGTTTGCCCTTGTGGCAAGAAATACAGTCATCCTTTAAAGCAAAGGACTGTTTTGGAACTCCTCTCACTAAGTCATTATTAATCAGAAAATTCATTTTACGGAAATGAATATGTCCCATCCGTCTGTGCCAAAGGAGTGATTCCTTTTCTGAAGCCTTTGAGAGTAGACAAGTAAATTCACTTGTAGTCTCCACTGTTCTCATATTCATCACATAGGTGTCATTTCTTCTAGGTGCTCGCATTAACACCCATTCCTCTGGAATGACATACCCTGGCTTCAGTATAACACATTTGTAAATGACGTGGTATAGTCCTTATCACAAACTTGTGAAATGCTCAACAAGTTATGTTGAAGTTCTGCCACATAATTTACGTTCTCAAAGCTAACCTTCCCATTTGTTAGCGTTCCTCTACTAGAAATTGTTCCTCCTGTATCTCCTGCAAAGGCCACATATCCTCCTGCGTATGGTTTAATATCCACAAGTAGAGACACATCACCAGTCATGTGTTACGAGCAGCCACTATCCATAAACCATTCGCTATCTTTCACATGTTCAGACTACTGCAACACATAAAAATAAGGAGATTAGTGAGAAACGGTGACCCAAGCCTTTACAGACTTAGGTCTACCGAAATCATCAACAATAAGCACATCAGATAGAACTTTATTTTTAAACAAATCAGAATTTTTATCCAATGTGTTATTGTTGACGACATTAGAGTCCACAATAGACTCTTTTCGCTTCCAAACTTTAGATAGTTCGGTATTTAATTGGGAGTAGTGTCGGGCTTTGGTTTTGACGAAGGATTTTTCCCAGCATTACTCTGTTTCTCAGCAGGCTTGGGAGAGTTTGAATAACGCCTAGGAGGTGATTTTGAAAATGAATTTCGATAAACTGATGTCCTAGGCATTTCTCTCCCATAGCGCTGATGAGAAAGTTTTGAACATTCACGAATTAAGTGTCCTTGTCTCTTGCAGTAGAAACAAGAACGAGTCTCAACAAAAGGTTTAGGCTGAGGACTTACCATAGGAGGTGGTAAAGCATTTCTAGAGCATGAACATTGCATGCACGTCTTAGAAGCTGCTTGTTTTGGTTGAGAGGTTGAAGTGGAAGGTTTATCTTTTAAAACTTTATGTTGCAAAATCTTTACAGGTGACTGTAAAGTTTGTGGTTTTGCATTTAAAACCTTGTCTTTTTCTTTTTGAGTTGGAACCTTAATTGCAGGTTCAATTTTTAAGACCACTTTTTCAGGTTTAACTTCAACCTTCTTAAATTCAGGATACTCCTGATCAGTAATGTCCTCAATCTCAACTACCTCATCAGTATAAACTGAAGATTTACATTCAGACTTAACAAACTGAGGCAAAAGATACTCTGGCCTTTTGGTTTTCTCCTTTGTCAGTTTGTTTTGTTTAGCTTCTTTAGCTTTAATGCCATAAAGCTTTGTATAATCAATTGGAATTTCTTCAAGGCCTTCCTTAACAGGCATAGGACAATATTCGGCATGAGAAGGTGGTGGTACTTGGTTATAACCAAGTCCTTCCTTCTTTTTACCGCTTGTCCCTTGTTTGTTAACGATTTCATTAAAGACAAACGTTGCGGATGAAGAACCTAAGATTTTACTTTTATGATTATCAAATTCACCTTTTAAATCAGATAGTTCTTTATTCAACAGTTCAATTTCAGTAAGATAACTTTTAATTGCATCTTGCTGACTAAAGACCTTTGCTTTAAAAGTTTGAGTGTCTAACTTGTGAGCCTCAATATGTTTTTCATAAAGCTTTTCATTTTCTAGCAAAAACTTATTAGATTCTGTAAGTTTAACAACCTTTTCCCGCAGGTTTAAATTGTCCTTTTGATAGACCTCAAGAGATTCAGTCAATTGAATACAAGTAGCACAATTAAAAGGGTCAATTGGTTCATTTTGTACCTCGGGTGTGATGTGAGCCATCAGACACTGAAATTGTGCAGCCTGAACACTCCAGTCAGAAGCGGTTGGCTCAAAAACGACCAGAGCATTGTCCACAGCCAACGACTTGATTTCTTCTTTCTCATTTGCCTTAGGCGGATCAGGCTTAGTAAGACCCGATGGTGGCATCTTGGGTTTCTCGCACTCCCTAGCAAAGTGACCCAAGTTCTGACAGTTATAACATCGGACCTTGCTTTTATCAAAACCAAATCCGGTCTTCCCATTTCCATCTGAGCTCTTTCGTCCCATCCTCTGCAAGAACTTTTAAACCCTCCTTGAGATCATAGCAATGTTCCAGTTTAAATCCATTTGCTCTAAATCATCGTCATCCAGCTGACTATAGTCCTCCTTGGTCATTTCCAAAGTGGTATTTGGTTGAGTAACCAAATCTTTGTAAGAGCTTAGAAAAGCTGTATAAATTGCAGCTTGCTCTTGTATAGCTGGTGATACTGAAACCTGCTGTTGTGACCCTTGAGATGTACCAGAAACGTAGGCTGCATGTTGAGCCCCAGCTGAATAAGATGGTGAACTGGTATCTGTCATGAATGCCATTCCACCATAACTCTTGCCAGAGTTGACTTGTCCTCCATATAGTGTGGGATTCTGTACAAATCCACTTGACTTTCATTCTTTCTTTTTCAACTCCATAGCATGAGCTTGAAGAACACCTATCAATTGGTCCAAAGTCATCATAGCTAATTCTTGATTCTCCTTCAAGAATTGGACCTTCACATCCCAAGCACTTGGCAACACATCCAACAGTTTCTTGTTTATCTCCAGTGCAGTGAGATTGTATCCTCCATCAATTAACTCACTAACTAACTGTGAGTATCAGGTAAATAATCCAGAAGTAGTCTCATTAGGGAAAATGTCGAACAGATCATACTGCTTCTTGATTAATTCCAACTTAGCCTCCTTGTATTTTTCATTCCCCCCACACCTTATTTCTATTACCTTCCACAAATCATAAGTTGTGTCATGAGTTTTAAAGAGTCTCATAACATCCTTTGTTAAACACATACATATAGCGGAATGTGCCTTCCTTTCTATCTCTAGTTCCTTTTTCTCTTGAGGTGTCATGGCATTGTACATTTTTGCTGGAGGAATTCCACGATAGTTTCCTTCTGCAACTGGAGCCTCATATCATTGTTTTAATGGACCCCAAAGTTCTGGACAGTGAAAGTCTACAAATTGTTCAAATCTGTCTCTCCAGTATGCATAGTCCATGTCTGCTATAAACAATGGAGGTTTATTGCTAGAACCTATATCATTTCCCTGTTTAATCATTTCCCTAATTCCTCTAATATCTTCCTTATCAGCGGCCATTTAATAGTCAAATTAAATTACAATCTGAAACTTGCGACAATAGGTGTAATGTCGCAAAAGTTCTATGCGACGTAACAAGTAATGTCGCAAAAGGATAAGGATTCAATTAAGAATCAGAAGTGCGACGTAGAGTATAACGTCGCTACTGTTGTCGCGGAATAACCACTTAAGATCAAAACAACGACGTCGCTTATGATGTCGCAACACTACGTCGCAAAAACCAAATTAGGTCAGATATAATGATGTCGCAGGCAACGTCGCAAATGATGTCGCAGCTTATGTCGCAAAGTCGCAAACAGCTGCGGCCAAAAACCCTAATTCGTAAAAAATCAAACCCTAATCGATTTTTACGAATGTTAAACGAACAATCCTTTCAATATAGCCCAGAAAACGCAATCTTTAACCTGTAAACATGAAAAACACGAAAAACCACACGAAAAACAAAATATTAATCGTTAGTTTAAACCAAAACTTGATCCGATGCTCTGAAAACGAGCCCCCGTGGCTCTGATACCAGTTGTAAGTCCGTATTCTCGATCTTGAATCAAGTTACACTAATCAATTGATGGCGGAATCACCAATTGAATAATCACACAAACGAATCAATAAAACAAACGTGATATAAACGAATTCAAACAGTTGTTTATTGATATAATCGACTAGGTTACAGGTATTTTCGACTGATTGAGTTTAGGGTTTTTCGTCAACCCTAAAACTGATTACAAAACGTGTTTATATACTAAACACTCAATCCTGCGACGTTACACACAACGTCGCAGGTCCAGGCCCATGCGACATAGCCAACATCGCAGGCCCAACTAACTGACGTCGCATGTGCGACATTACATACAACGTCGCACAAATCAGTAAACACAAAACTAATTACAAACTCTAACTAGACCAACTCACAGACACATCAAAATGCATCAACACGTACTGGTGCGGGTAGCAGCCAGCCGCCGCCGGCCAGCCACCAGGCCGCCGCCGGCTGCCACCCCCTGCACGGATCCCGATTTTTGATCCTTTTGTGTACCCGGTGCTAGACCTTTACGTGTTTTTCCGTACCCGGTGCACCACCTTTTCCACCTTTTTCGTACCCGGTGCCACCACCTTTTCCACCTTTTGCTATTGTGAGCTTTGGGATGCTAACTTGAGCCAAGTCTCTCCTATAAATAGTAGCCCCTAGCTCTCATTTCAACACACTCTCATATTCACACTCATACATATACTCTCACTCTTCCGTTTCCACTTTCTCACTCTAGAAATTCTCTTATATCATAGTCTAGGATTATTGTAATTAATCTACGGATTAACATAGAGGTTACAACGAACGTTAGGAGTTTGGAGATTCACCTTTGTACGTGTGAACGAGTTGTCAATCATAATAATACGCTGCTACGCATTTATTTCCGGGTGATATCGAAACCTTTATCATACTTGCTTTATTTCTTATTTTAATTATGTATTATTGCCTTGTATGTGATTTGTCTATTACCATGAATTACGAGTAGTTTATTATTGTGATTGTTGATGATGTAGATAATTATAAGTAAGGATAACATTATACAATTAAGTGTACGACAATTGTAAAAGTGATATAACGGCCCCTATTCGACAGTTTATCTGATATAGTACTGGAAACGTTTCACGCGGAGTACAAATGTATGGAAGTCGATAAACGACCGAAGGTAGTTACATCACTGAAATCAGCTATGGTTTAACAGTTAGAATTCTGAAAGGATAATACAACTTCATAACTAACTGGTATATCCTACAAAAGTCAATGCACAATAAAATGATGTTCGAAAACGCGTTTATATAAAATAGGAATTAATGACCTTTGTATCGTTAAGACTTTATGAACTTGAGTTTAATTTATGGAGTACCCTTTCTGGTTATCCACGTGACTGCAACCTAGTAATTAGGACTTGATCAACCTTAATTATGGTAAGTAGTTATCTGTGCCCATGACATGCAACAAGTAAGACACAGTGAACCCACTCGTTGTACATATTAGGTTTACATTTCTGCATCGCTTTACATTTAGTTAGTTTAGAGCGTCACGTTCACCGTCAATTACTCCTGACCGCATGTCTGATGTAAGAAGCAGTTGAACTACCATGTAAAGTACACTGTCCGATTACTGAAAGGCATGGTCTGCATATGAAACACGTTTTTATAAACTGCGAATAATCCAGGGATGTATAACTGTTTGAAAAGGAGAGCTCAAGTCATAAGTTGAAGTAACCAAGCCTTAATGCACAAAAGAAGACTTGGGAATAACAATAAAATCCTAGTGACCTGGAATCCTTGAAACACTAAGTCTTACATAATCAGCGGTCTAAACATACAAAGTTAATAATCTAAATGCTAACGAAATACTAAACTATTTTAGGGGTTAAGAAAGGTCGGACCTATGAGACGATACGCTACTAATTCATGCACCTCGGTGTCAAGCCAAGATAGGTTGTTTATCTTTCAACTAGATAGGTATTGGAAGTTTGCGTATTGCTCCGATCAGAATCATGATAACCTAGTTCCTAGTGACATGCCAATGGGAAATTTAGTTGGTAGGGTTCTAGAGTTTACACATGATAGTTTAAATCATTACATTTAGCATTGTTCCTGTTTAATCTGTCATCCCGAAACATTAATTATCGAAATTTCAGCAATCACATGTTTATCTTTACCTGTTTTCCTGCACTTTAATTTCCTGCAATTTACTTTTCTGCATTTTAATTACTTGTCTTTAGTTTAAAACCCTCAAACCTACCTACTTTGTTCCATCCTAAATATTTCTCTACCGAAAACACCAGCTTTAATCGCCCACATGTTTGGATTCATAGAACGATCTTAGGTCATACTTACCGCTTGCTAACTAGAGTAGGTAGTACGTATAATTTATGCCCAGCTAAATATAAATTTTAAAACCCCTGCTGCGCCTGCACCACCATCAGAAATCACAACGACACTGAACTGACGGTTGCGGGTGCAACAAGTTTTTGGCGCTGCTGCCGGGGAATCACAAACGTACGATTCAAAGCCACCTTAAGTAGTGATATTTAGGAGACCCTTCCGATTGAAATCTTCTTAGAAATCTTTCGAAAGTTAATTTAAGTAATTAGTATTAATTTAGTTAGTTAGGATAGCATTAAAATGAAAACTTGAAAACCCACTTCTTGCCCCATTTCAATGGATGATACGGAATTCTTTGACTACTTAGAAAAAGAGTTAGGATCTGATTTTTTTTCACCTTCTTCCTCTAAAACTAAGGAAACATCCGACACCCAAGAAGAATATAGGACCTCACTTTCAATTCCAAAACATTGTCTGGATTTTGATGACACGGACCAGTTACCTAACCTTGCATCATCTCCAGAAGATCACTCGCCAACTTTGCATCTACTTGGTTTACCAAATTCTTCCCACTTCGATTATTTTCCTGAAGATGATTCTGAAGAAAAACCTCCGAAATCTTGTGACTTAATCACCCTCATTCCTGAAACATCGGTGTATACCCAAACCACGCCCGATTCTTAGAATAACGACATCTTTCCCTTCATTTCACACAAACACCAATACACCATTTACCGAGTGGTGGATAAGGCTCCATCAATCGAGCCGGAACAACCTTGGTTTGAAGAACATCACCTCGGTGCTTCTTTCAATCCTTCCCGTAGGGTAGATGTCTATAAAGCATTCGTCAGGCAGTTAACCTATGCCAACCTCCCGTATTCCTACGAACAACGAGAAATGATTGCCACAATTAGAAAAACAAGTAAAATTCCTTCTTCGCCTGTCAAGTCGTGAATGCGAAAGCACTTCCACGAATTTCAGAGACCAAGAACTAAAGTTTATAGCAGATTTAGATCTACTTTTTGAATCACTCGCCGACATGGATTTTCTTCCAACATCTATGATATTAATCAATCACAATGTCACCGCAATGATCAACAAACTTGAGTTCTGGGAAGAACAAGATCCGATGATTTCTATCGTCATTCCTGGTAAAATTCCTTTCTTTGTTGACCCCGCCTCTTACCTGATCTCCAAAATACGAGACGTTTTTCCTGATTCCACCAAGGAAAGAATCGACACAGTTTTCTTCGCAAAAAGAAAAAAGTTTTACGTCAAACTTACTAGAATCTTTGCCTTTACCAAATACCCCTTCACTTCCGTACAAAAATCCACAATCAGTGAACTCTGTAGGATAGTTAAGTCTACAACCGGAGACCCTGATTCACAGGAAGAGAACGTGTTTTTGGAAGTCATGAATAAACTCACTTCCGATCTTAATTACAAAGACCAAGGGCCACGTGTTGGTTTGTCAAACCCTAAAAAGGTAAGGAAAGCGTACAATAAGTTAATTGGTGATCTTGTCAATTTAGGATACGAAGATGAGAAGTCCTAGGGGGATTAGAGAATCGTCATTACTATTTAGTTTATAACACCATTTTGGAACTTTCAGAATATTTTGTGCTGAAAAATGTTCGCTTAAGGGAACAAATCTCCACCCTTTCCCTATGGAGGGATCGGAACGAATCTTAAAACAATCCCTTCCGAAAAAGGTCAAGGCTCGCGACTTTAAATGAGCATATTTTAGTATGAATATAGTAATATAATAAATTCTTGAAAGTTTCCTTTAAAAGAAAAAACGTTTTTAAAAAGTTTTTGCCTGAAAACACGTGTGCGACGGAAAGAACGTTCAACGTTTAGCCAATACCTGTACATTCAACAAGTCCACGTCAGACAAATAATTTTTAAAACACAAATATATATATATATATATATATATATATATATATATATATATATAACTTAAGTTTAATATTTCAAGTTAATTTTAACTGTCCTGTAAGAATTTGCGCGTTTGTTAGACTGCTTATAACGTAACAAAAAACTGACAAGTAACTAAATACACTTAAGATTCGTAATCATTATTAATAGAGGATTAGAATTTTACCTAGGATATTAATCTTGTAAGTACATTAGGGACCATGTAAGGAATAAGGTACATAAGAGTATGACAAATATTCCCATGGACCACAAGCCTTCCATTTGATCCCATAATTCAAAAACAAAAGAAAAAAAAAATTCTTCTCCTTCCTCCCTCACCTAAAATCGTCCACCACCATACCTCCATGAATCACCATCCAATCTTCACCAAACTCTATAACTTCATGTCCTTTTGAACTCCTCATTACATGATATTCTCGGTTGTACATTCGTTTTGAAGTTTTACGCACTAAAACAAGGTATGGTCATAAGAAACCTACTTTAAGCTTAAAGTATCTTATTTTATGAAGTTAGCTAACTTAGTAACTAGGAATTAGTATTTTTCTTGGTTGAATGCTTAGAAACTACATGCTACTACTACTTACCCATGCTAATTCACACTAGTTTGGCTCTTTTAAGAAGATGTACTTTAACCTTTTGATTAAGTCTAGAATTTGGCTTGATTAAGTGTTAGTTGTTAAACATTTAAGTAATTGTGGTGTTTTGAATGATTGCTCTATGTTAATTGCACAATGCGGATAAATTAGGATTAGCAAGTTTGACTTTTGAAAGTCAACAAAAAGTTAACTAGCATGCATGATTAGGATAGTAAATTAAGGTTACTTGACAACTCTTGCTTACTAGGACATTTGTACTTGCTTGACTAGTCAAAATAGGCAATATAACTAGAGAATCATTATTAAAAACAAAAGTCTTGAATAAAACCAAACACATGGATGACATAACTTTTTGTGCATGACCTAGCTTGTTTATCAATTAGGAAAATGTCTAAAATAATGTTTACATGTTTAGGTTATAATTTTGGTATGCGGACAAATTGAAATTATCGTCCGAATTAAGTTTTGACCTAAAAAGTCAACTTGAAGTATTACAATTTTTTTTTTAAAAAAAAACAAATCAATTGCAATTTCTATTCAAAAACCTTACTTCAAGTTGGACTTTTAAAAAGTCAAAAAACTACAATGAGACTACAAATTGTGAAATAATGACGTTTCAAACTTGGCTAAACACCGAACTTTGTAAACGACATTACTTCACAGTTAAGTTACCGTCATCCCATGACTATATATTTTCGCACATTGATGATTGCCTTACTATTGTTAAAACTGATTATTAGTCACTTGGGGGCATTTGATATTTACTGTAATCTTTGGACTGTCAAGAATTTAAAGCCCTGATTTCGAATTTTCCATTAGAAATTTCAGGAAGCGCTAAATTTCCCCTTTCTTAAGACCTATTACTTTAAATCTCTCATGTTCTCAGGTACTATCTCGCCAAAAAAGAAGAAGCTAAACCCAGCACCTCCACTTAGTTGGATCTCTTGCATACCTTAGTGCAACACCAGCATACGACCAGATGGCACGAATATGGAGAGACAAATCTTTTGGCCGTTTTAGATATGTAGATTGGGAAAAGCTGCAGACATTGGGATTCAGGCAGAGATTAGAAAATCTACTTAGTTACTCAATAGAGGGTCAGCAGTTTGAGTATTTCAAGAAATTGTACAACATTGACGAACAGGTGTATATGGAGATGATCACCGAGTTCATGACCACCTATACATTTGAGCCAGGGAGTAGAGTTGGAAACGGGGTGATCACATTTAGATATATGGGGAGCCTATTCACCTTGTCATTGGCTCGGTTTGCACGTCACCTAGATCTCTATACTCCAGAAGAGATCGATTCACCCCTGTTTACTAGTGGATCCACCACGATTTCTCTCACGACTACTACCGCAGAGGCATGGAGTCATTGGTCACCAAAGCTGTATTTCTCGGGTATTAAAGCTACCCAGCTCACAGACCCAGTTATGCAGATTTTGCACAAACTACTGGCTTGTTCGCTTAATGGGAAGCATACGTCTAATGGTCGAGTCTCTGAGTTTGATGTTGTCATGAAGGCATGTATCCTCGAGAGGAGGAACATTCAGGTTGCCCATCTAGTTGCACAGCGGATTTTGGAAGAAAAAGAGTTTGGTGCAAGAAGATCATTCATGGGCCCAGTGATTACTAGGTTGATTCGGAAAATGGGGTTGATTAGGACGACAGAGATAGAGAAATTCAAGAGCCTTCCAGAATGGAGTGCCCAACCGATAGACTACAATTTTCTAAGGAGCATGGATATACTTCGGACTCTGAGGGATGGCACCGTTTACATCAGGGCACGGTCATCAGACCCTGAGAGTGTTGATACATTGGTAGCAGGTCTAGTCCTACCCAGGGAATCCAGGAAGAGGAAACAACCAAGAGAGCCCCGCAATTTAGACTCCGATTCAGATGAGAATGAGGATGCACAAGATTCTAATGACCCAGTTGCAACGCCACAGCGTACTAGGCCAGGACCTTCTGTCCCGGCCCTTAGAGCTTAGATACCAGCTTACATATACCATTACGGGATACCCCCACGGCCCGATTACTGGTACTGGTTGATGCAGATGCAAGTCAGATGCTATAGAGCCATGAGACAGCAGATCACAGGGATGCCAGTGAGCCCACTTCCAGACATACCGTGCGGAATGGGCCGAGCACCACCACACTTATATACACCTGCAGCTCCTAGACATCCAGTTCCTACTCAAGCACCTCGCAGACATCCAGCTCGTGGCCATGGCCATGGTTTACCACCTCGCACGGTTCCACCTAGACCACGACCACCAGCAGCACAGGATCCTACTCTGGTACAGCATGTCCCCTCAACTGTTGGTTCGGTCAGAGGGCATACTTCGCGAAGCAGCAGAATATCCAGAGTCTCCGCGCGAGCCACCATTTTTTAGAGTTATAGGATTCTCAGGAGTGTCAGCCCTGCACCCACACCGATTGATCCAGTATCCTCTCGTGCACAGACTGACTTATTTGGAGGACACTCTTAGCAGAGGACACCAGAGATTCCACTGGACAGCTTTGACATGCCTGTGGGAGATTTTGTTGATCATTTGATACAGCATGGAGTATTCACTACAGGTACACCAAAAGCAGAGGCTGATCGAGATGCATCAGACGAAGTCACCCACTATCAGCACGATGATTCCTCATCAGATGAGACATCTCCTGGACCTATAGTATCTTCAGCAGCAGTACCACCACCAGCCGAGCACTAGATTGCTCCGCTTTCTGACTTCTTTCTATTTTCTACCAAGACTTTATTATTATTGTGTGTATTTGATGTACTGTGGATGCATAGACATCACATCTATCCAGTTATTACTTTATTAAGCTATTACTTTACTTTTCTTATCAGCAGCTATTACTTGATTGAATTGAGTGGTTTGTTTGAGAAACTATAGAAGACCGAAGCAAGGGAAACTGTTGACCACACAATGAAGAATGCCGAGAGCCATAAGCTACAAGCCACGGATCAGCAAACTTCTAACGAGTAGCCAACAACGTGCACAGAAAAAGCGGTACACCGTTCCAAAACCCTCTAACCGTTTAAAGAATTGATTATCGCATCTGATATTCCAAACACTAAGTATGGGATAATCAAAACCACACTACACTTACGAAACAATCCGAAAATAAGTAGAATCTCTAAGTGTGGGATACTTCAACAAGAGGTACTCAACGAATAGATTCGAACATTAGGGACAATGTTCCTCTAAGTATGGGATATACGGCCTTCAACCGCAAGTTTTTACCTCTTGTCCGTAAGTCAAACAATATTTTCATTAAAAGGCTAAAAATGGATAAAATTTCAAATTTTTAGATTCAAAAACATCGTTCTTTAGAAATCCTATCTTTCAAAATTATAAATTACAACAAGAAATGAGTTTTGACAACGAAACAAAACTGTTTTAGAATAAGATACAGACGAAAAGGGCAATACATGGCTAGGCACACATTGACCAAAACATTCGATTCGTGAGGATTGAGCCCATCATTAGCATTCATCTCTAAAATGCTTCACTTTTCGTTTCATGTGTGCGCCGATGTATGCATTTGAATTAGAACTTGCTCTTGCAATGCATTTCGAGATCACATCAATGAGTGCCATACGTGGCATAGGTACAACCTATCTTGATAACTTCTAAGGAATCCAAGCACCCTTACACCACCAAACTTCAACCCACTCAACATTCACTCTTCACACCCAATTAAAACCTCCTATTATTCATCCCGAACCTACAGAAGTTTTATCTTCCAACAAATTTTCAGAGACACTCTCAATTTCCTAAGACTTTTGCAAGAAAAGCTCATCACAACCAAATACCATTGAGAAACCTTCCTGGCCATAGGACATATATATCGGTGAAGTCGGCATGATAGAAGAAAATAAAACAAAAAGAAAGAAAAAAAATAACTATGCCGGCACGACCGAAAAAAAAAAGCTGAGAAAAGGAAGAAAAATTCAACGAAAAGAGTTACAAGTCTTTCCAAAAATCTGAGAAATTCCAAAAGAGACTCTCTCTCAAGAAAAACATCCCAGTGTCGAGAAAATACATGGAAAAACCCTCATCACACACCATCTTCAAAACCAAGCAACCGATTCCTTTCCAAGATATCTCGAGAGGTTGGTATCATCCTCATCAAAAGTGATGGAGATTTGATTCTTGATCAAGCCTATGACGAGAATGCTGCATGACTGGCCATCTGAGTGATTGACACTAGTAAGTAGGAAACCTTAAACACCTGAGTGATTTGAGTGACCCACTTGTGAGGATTGCCTAGTCATGATCATCATATAAGTTGCTCGAAGATGGTATCAAATTCTACAAAACCCCTAGTCTTCAATAAAACTCTTTCGTAACTGTAATTTTATATTCTTTGAGAATAGTATCTCTAAAAACTA
The DNA here is from genome assembly GCA_963422505.1 of Pseudognaphalium luteoalbum. Lineage (NCBI taxonomy): Eukaryota > Viridiplantae > Streptophyta > Magnoliopsida > Asterales > Asteraceae > Pseudognaphalium > Pseudognaphalium luteoalbum. Next base: position 48,586,632 of record OY730197.1, read on the forward strand.
ATGCGATTAGAATGTTTCCAAAAGCTTTTTATGAATGAGTTTGCTTGAGGACAAGCAAAGTTCTAAGTGTGGGATACTTGATATCGCGTAAAAAGTCACGTTTTGACTACCGATATCTCTCTCATTCTGGAACGATTCTTGGCACTTTAACTCAAATTCAGTACAAATCAATAGTATTATGTCAAGATGGTCAAAACAAGGTTGCACGATGAAAATCTAGCAAAACGGATAGAAAACGAAGATTCCACGCACGTTTGAAGATTCAAGACATCAAAACAAGATTTCAAGACAAAAGAGCCCATCACCAACATCTATCTCATCCAAGATGTTCATTTTCAAATTACGAATCCAACAGAAGAAAAATCAACAAAAACGGACGAAGAATGAAGATTCTACGTACGTCGAAAGATCCAAACGATTCGTACGACACATCTAAAGTTCATAGATATATTTTTGGAATTTCTTTTCATCAAAAGCTTCGTTTTTGATTTACGAATCCAACGCAAAAAGAATCAACGCGAACAGACCCATAACGAAGAAAACACGCATGAATCGAGAAATGAGGCAACAGGCGGCGTACTGGTGCGGGTAGCAGGCAGCCACCGCCGGCAGCCACCAGGCCGCCACCGGCTGCCACTGGCCACCGCTGGCTGCCACCCCCTGCACGGATCCTGATTTTTGGTCCTTTTGTGTACCCGGTGCTAAACCTTTACGTGTTTTTCCGTACCCGGTGCACTACCTTTTCCACCTTTTTCGTACCCGGTGCCACCACCTTTTTCACCTTTTGCTATTGTGAGCTTTGGGATGCTAACTTGAGCCAAGTCTCTCCTATAAATAGCAGCCCCTAGCTGTCATTTCAACACACTCTCATATTCACACTCATACATATACTCTCACTCTTCCGTTTCCACTTTCTCACTCTAGAAATTCTCTTATATCTTAGTCTAGGATTATTGTAATTAATCTACGGATTAACATAGAGGTTTGAACGAACGTTAGGAGTTTGGAGATTCACCTTTGTACGTGTGAACGAGTTGTCAATCATAATAATACGCTGCTACGCATTTATTTCCGAGTGATATCGAAACCTTTATCATACTTGCTTTATTTCATATTTTAATTATGTATTATTGCCTTGTATGTGATTTGCCTATTACCATGAATTGCGAGTACTTTATTATTGTGATTGTTGATGATGTAGATAATTATAAGTAAGGATAACATTATACAATTAAGTGTACGACAATTGTAAAAGTGATATAACGGCCCCTATTCGACAGTTTATCTGATATAGTACTGGAAACGTTTCACGCGGAGTACAAATGTATGGAAGTCGATAAACGACCGAAGGTAGTTACATCACTGAAATCAGCTATGGTTTAACAGTTGGAATTCCGAAAGGATAATACAACTTCATAACTAACTGGTATATCCTACAAAAGTCAACGCACAATAAAATGATGTTCGAAAACGCGTTCAGATAAAATAGGAATTAATGACCTTTGTATCGTTAAGACTTTATGAACTTGAGTTTAATTTATGGAGTACCCTTTCTGGTTATCCACGTGACTGCAACCTAGTAATTAGGACTTGATCAACCTTAATTATGGTAAGTAGTTATCTGTGCCCATGACATGCAACAAGTAAGACACAGTGAACCCACTCGTTGTACATATTAAGTTTACATTTCTGCATCGCTTTACATTTAGTTAGTTTAGAGCGTCACGTTCACCATCAATTACTCCTGACCGCATGTCTGATGTAAGAAGCAGTTGAACTACCATGTAAAGTACACTGTCTGATTACTGAAAGGCATGGTCTGCATATGAAACACGTTCTTATAAACTGCGAATAATCCAGGGATGTATAAGTGTTTGAAAAGGAGAGCTCAAGTCATAAGTTGAAGTAACCAAGCCTTAATGCACAAAACAAGACATAGGAAAAAGAATAAAATCCTAGTGACCTGGAATCCTTAAAACACTAAGTCTTACATAATCAACGGTCTAAACATACAAAGTTATTAATCTGCATGCTAATGAAATACTAAACTATTTTAGGGGTTAAGAACGGTCGGACCAATGAGACGATACGCTACTGATTCATGCACCTCGACGTCAAGCCAAGATAGGTTGTTTATCTTTCAACTAGATAGGTATTGGAAGTTTGCGTATTGCTCCGATCAGAATCACGATAACCTAGTTCCTAGTGACATGCCAATGGGAAATTTAGTTGGTAGGGTTCTAGAGTTTACACCTGATAGTTTAAATCGTTACATTTAGAATTGTTCCTGTTTAATATGTCATCCTGAAACATTAATTATTGAAATCTCAGCAATCACATGTTTATCTTTACCTGTTTTCCTGCAATTTACTTTTCTGCATTTTAATTACTTGTCTTTAGTTTAAAACCCCTAAACCTACCTACTTTGTTTCATCCTAAATATTTCCCTACCGAAAACACCAGCTTTAATCGCCCATGCATTTGGATTCATAGAACGATCTTAGGTCATACTTACCGCTTGCTAACCAGAGTAGGTAGTACATATAATTTAAGCCCAGCTAAATATAAATTTTAAAACCCCTGCTGCGCCTGCACCACCATCAGAAATCACAACGACACTGAACTGACGGTTGCGGGTGCAACAAAGCCCAACCAACCCTGTTGACCTCTGAGCCACCACATATAATAACAAGCAAATATCACAATTCAACAACTCAAGCAATCAATGTATTCACAATATACATCTAACTACAATTAATCGTTGTTACCAACTGTTACAACTAAATCATGCCGAGGGTTACAGATTCACTCACAGATACCTCATCAGCTAGCTCAATGATCTAATGTTAATAAGTCTCTTCCGTATCTGAGAATACAACAAATCAAATATAAGTTAGTAGCTCGTCCCATCAATATATAACTTATATCCATACAAAATTCAAGAACTAATATTATTTACATCAAAATAATATGTTCATAATCATGTATAATAATCCCTAATACTTATTCAATACATAAGCATAACTTTTGATTATATAGTATAAATCAAGCATTTCATGATTTAGCTAGTACAATACTTAAACATCATAAGTATTCAAACTCTAATAAGGTCACTTACATTACTTGTTAAGTTCTATTATCATACAACACTAAAATTAACTCAATGTCTAATTCTGCATGCTAGAATAATATATATACACATATATATTATAAGTCATTAATATAATCTATTATTACAATCTAGTGTAGATAATTTATTTCTAGATTTTACTAATTATCACATTCTATCACAAGTATCTTAGTTATACAAACATACAAGACAATAACATTTGACCTGAAACACAAAAGAATCATCCGGCTCCATACTGGAGCAGCCGGTTTCTATAACAAAACAGTCGGCTCCCTCAATGGAACAGTCGGGTCGAATCAGAACATAAGCGGCTCAATTGAATTTTGTGGTAATAGAATAATTTGATGTTTTAAATCTTAGAGAAGCAGACTGTTTAAACAGAGGAGCAGCCGGCTCATTGATGAGATCCGCCGGCTCAAGCAAAGGAGCAACCGGCTCCCTTTTTGTTCCCAGCGACTCACAGAGCAACACCATGTTCAACCCCAAACACGATGAAATTTGATTAAACTCACAATTAAGGTACAATTTAACTTATCAATCATTCGATTTAACTTTTAACCTATATAATTATATATAGCAACAATAACACCTTGTTATACTCAATTACTACTTAATTTTTTTTATACCTATACTATGAACCCTAAATTTATCAATTTTAAAGTTCAAGAATTAGGCATATAATTTGAGTTACAAATCTCAAGTAACTCTAATTCAGTAAATCGATAACAACAATAATTTTCCTTTGTCATACCCAAAGTCATTAACCCACTTTGAATTTACTCAACCCATAGTTCCTAGATATGAACTATCAAGACTCAAACCCAAAATTATGCTAAATCACCTTGTTAAAATAATCAAAATCGATAAGCATCATATATACATTATTCAACTATAATTTTCATATCAATCACTATCTCAAACAAGTTTAACTTAAAACATAGTGAATACATGAACATGAGAATACTTACAACTTCGAGAAGAAAAGTAAGAATCAAGATAATGATGGCGCAAGGATTGAATCAACCCCCAAATTAATTTCTTCTATTTGGATTTTTAACCCCTGTGTGTGTTTATTTTTATGAAATAATAGTGTAAAGAGAATTTAAGAAGGTGATAGAATAATTGATCGGCTTCCATTCTCTAACCGACTCATTTTGCAAGTTTTAATTTATTCCCCTTCTAATCTATTGTCTGAAACCTACAACCATTTCACGATTCCATAAATATTATTATTCTTACCACTTTATTTATTTAAGATAATTAATAATTTACCTGTCACAATTATTTATTTGACCATTTTATCCAACATCTATAAAATAAACAATTAATATACACTTTATCCCCAACACCTTAAATAATAAATAATAAAAATTAAAATTGGGGAAAATACTAAAATACTACTAGACCCTTAAAGAAGATGTTACATTTAAATTATCTTACATGTCAATTTAACTTTCAAAAATTTGTCATATGATGCCACGTAACATTATAATTTGTAAATTTTAGGCACATAGGCTAGGGGGATAGCCTATTAGTATATATTGTAAATTTTAGGCACATAGGCTACGGGGATAGCCTATTAGTATATATGAAAGATTGATAGATTTGTGATACATTGTGGATATATTGGTTAATGAAATTGATATTTTTAATTTTTATTTCTACAATTGATAGATTTTAAAAGGGTAAACTGCAATTTCCATCCCTGTGGTTTTTTCATTTTGCTAATTTTATCCTTCTACTTTTTTTCTCGCAGTTTTTATCTCCGTGGTTTTAATTTTCACTGCATTCGTCCTTCTGTTAGTTTTCAGTTAACTTACCCCGTTAAATCATGTAAAAGAACCAAATACCCTTTATCTTCTTCCTTAACTCAAATCTTATTTAACTTGTTCATCAATTCATATCATCAAACATTATTTATAGCACATTATTTATAGCATCAAATATTTTCATCTCAAACAATTCCTAACAACTGTTTTATTATCAACAACAAACAAACAAGATTTGTATAACAAAAAAAAATATATATGTTATCTTTTTAACCAGATCAAATCGACGAAAAATAAATGAATTGTATACACAATCAGATCTGGAATAGGTGAAAGCAATATAGTTTTGGGTTTATTTCAGTTCTTACATACTTGGAAGTCTCCGACCAGAATTCAATTTCCGATCAGACTTGGACAGTTCTTATAAGTATATGATATATATAAATTAAATTTTTTAAGTCTCGTGCAGCATTTTTGTACTCTCGTAATGTTTGCCGGATGGTAAAAACTGTTAGGGTTTATTCATACTAGAAATTTTTGCATCATACTCCCTTTGTCCCAATATTATTGTTCATCTTTTCATTTTCAGATGTACCAAATTAATTCTTCACTTCCAAAAACTAATAGTGAAGTTTGGTTGTGATTATCATATTAGCATTAATTGAAGTTATTATTACACACTTTTCATAAAGCAGTAATTAATTAGTTAAGGGTAAAACTGTCATTATGCAAAAAGTAAGAAAGAGAAAGCAGTAATGATTGTGTTTTTATTAAACTGCGTATTTGTTGTCAGGTGACAATAATTTTGGGACGGAAGGAGTAACTTTTAAGTTGGTAATCTAAAACTGTATGCATATTCAATATGAACACTTTTATCGAGATAGAGAGAGTATATCTGAGCACAAATATTTTTATGACAGATGCACTAATTTTTTATTTTGTATCCATAAACTTATAGTACATCATCATCATGGTTAAATTCGCTCCAGCTAAAATTAGATGGAAGAAGTTACACTCTTACGTTGCGTTTGGTTCGCGAAATATTTATGATGGAATTGAAATTCATCACAGGATTTGAAATTTAATGGAATGTGAATTCTTTTTAGTTTTTAATGAGGAAATTTGAATTTGATGACTTACAACTCAATACATTTGTGAACCAAAAAAAATTGTGAAATATAATTAAGATTTTAATTCTATCAAATTCCATTTTTATGACAGATGCACTAATTTTTTATTTTGTATCCATAAACTTATAGTACTATCATCATCATGGTTAAATTCGCTCCAGCTAAAATTAGACGGAAGAAGTTACACTCTTACGTTGCGTTTGGTTCGCGAAATATTTATGATGGAATTGAAATTCATCACAGGATTTGAAATTTAATGGAATGTGAATTCTTTTTAGTTTTTAATGAGGAAATTTGAATTTGATGACTTACAACTCAATACATTTGTGAACCAAAAAAAATTGTGAAATATAATTAAGATTTTAATTCTATCAAATTCCATTTTTATGACAGATGCACTAATTTTTTATTTTGTATCCATAAACTTATAGTACTATCATCATCATGGTTAAATTCGCTCCAGCTAAAATTAGACGGAAGAAGTTACACTCTTACGTTGCGTTTGGTTCGTGAAATATTTATGATGGAATTGAAATTCATCACAGGATTTGAAATTTAATGGAATGTGAATTCTTTTTAGTTTTTAATGAGGAAATTTGAATTTGATGACTTACAACTCAATACATTTGTGAACCAAAAAAAATTGTGAAATATAATTAAGATTTTAATTCTATCAAATTCCATTTTTATGACAGATGCACTAATTTTTTATTTTGTATCCATAAACTTATAGTACTATCATCATCATGGTTAAATTCGCTCCAGCTAAAATTAGACGGAAGAAGTTACACTCTTACGTTGCGTTTGGTTCGCGAAATATTTATGATGGAATTGAAATTCATCACAGGATTTGAAATTTAATGGAATGTGAATTCTTTTTAGTTTTTAATGAGGAAATTTGAATTTGATGACTTACAACTCAATACATTTGTGAACCAAAAAAAATTGTGAAATATAATTAAGATTTTAATTCTATCAAATTCCATTTTTATGACAGATGCACTAATTTTTTATTTTGTATCCATAAACTTATAGTACTATCATCATCATGGTTAAATTCGCTCCAGCTAAAATTAGACGGAAGAAGTTACACTCTTACGTTGCGTTTGGTTCGCGAAATATTTATGATGGAATTGAAATTCATCACAGGATTTGAAATTTAATGGAATGTGAATTCTTTTTAGTTTTTAATGAGGAAATTTGAATTTGATGACTTACAACTCAATACATTTGTGAACCAAAAAAAATTGTGAAATATAATTAAGATTTTAATTCTATCAAATTCCATTGAATTTCACGAACCAAATACCACCCTACAACTTCACTTTGAATTATATATTGGGAGAATTGATTCAGATATATGGAATTAAGGAATCAAACAAACGTGCTTTGGATCACTTTTAAGGGTTGAAACTCGTTGCTATACATTAGTGGGTTTTAGATTCTGAACTTAATGATGGTAATGTAGTAGTGCGGTTTGTTAATTGGTAGCTGAGGTTAAAAGTTGCAAAGGTAAATTTGGGCACCAATTTTGGTATTTTAAAGTTTAGCTTATTTTGACTATGAGAGTTGAGTTCAAAAAAATTTATTTAGAATGTAGAAATTTATCTCAGTCATACATTTTCATTAACTTTATTTTCCTTCACGTGTTTAGACATTGGATATCTAAAAAATGGCTAACTAAAAATTTATAAAAATTCACAATAAAAATCAATATTTTTTCTCTTCGATTAGACATCTCACATAGTATACTTTTAACGATAATTTTTCTATTTTTTGGTAAATTTTACAAATTGTACAATTTAATATCTCATTTGATAGTTGTGGTTATCACATATGATAGTCATTGGTATCACATGTAATATATGTTGGTATCACATGTGATAGTTGTTTTCATAACCTACAAAAAAATAAAACAAAAAAAGTTCGTTGAAAATATACCACATGATCAGATGTCTAATCGAAAGGGAAAAACGCTGATTTTTATGGTACAATTTTTATAATTTTATAACTAGTCGTTTTTGAGATATTTAATAATTAAAAACGTGAGGGTTTTGTTAAATGAAGCTTTTTAATTGGTTATTCTTTTTACCGAAATGTAGTGTACTGATTTGAACCTTACTCTTGACTATGATACTATAAGTGATCAAGAAAAATGTATCGATGTGGTTAGTTAAATAGAGATAATTATATATTGAAAGATAATTAGTAAGTTACACCAAGAATATTTAAGGGATTGAAGATTCCATTCAAAGATGATCACATCCCTTCATGATATAAATCCAGCATGAAGTCTGAAACGTTCCCGATTATCAACATTTTGCAAGAAGAGAGAAGAACATGGACCGAGATTGTGAGCACAGAGACACAGTTTACCTTGTAGGCTGCGTATTTTTTAGCATTGTTTTACGAATATATAGTTGTTTAACAAGTATGAGTCAGGATGTGACTGGTATGTATATGAATAGATTCAAATGGGTCAATCGGGTACGCGTACCTTGAACTTGTGAGTTACTGTCTGACTCAGACTAAGTAGACTGGTTTTATAACTCGATGAAAAGTAGACTGGTCTCATAACTCGACGACATGGGATCAGTATAAGAATGATTGTTTGTTAGTTTTTAACTCAAAGAGGGCCATTAACACAAGGGAAATTAAAAAAAAATGCCACTTATTTTACTTGTATATATCGATTTGCCCTTTCGAAAAAAAAATTGACGATATACCCCTTGAATTCGCAAAAGCAAGCTTGCTTTTGCGAATGGATTGTTTGCCATTTGCGAACCGCGTACTAAACTAGCCAATGCACGAGCTCAACAAGCGTTGGCAAATGGCAAACCCAAGTTTGTCATTTGCCATTTACCTATGCATGAGTCGTGTTTGCGAATGCACGAGTAAACATGCCCTAGCACGAGAAATGCGTACCATGGCAAATCACAAGCCTTACCTTGCCATTTGCGATTTACCTATGCACGAGTCGGGTTTGCGAATGCACGAGTAAACATGCGCTCGCACGAGAAATGCATGCCTTGGCAAATCGCAAGCCTTACCTTGCCATTTGCGATTTACCTATGCACGAGTCGGGTTTGCGAATGCACGAGTAAACATGCCCTCGCACGAGAAATGCGTGCCTTGGCAAATCGCAAGCCGGGGTTTGCGATTTGCCATTTACCTACGCATTATTTATATCTATAAATTATTTTATATTTATTTCTTATCATATGTAGACATAATTTATATATATATATATATATATATATATATATATATATATATATATATATATATTTATATATAATTTATATATAGACATAATTGATAAAAATTTATATATATATAGACATAATTTATATAAATATATATATATATATATATATATATAAACATAGTTTTTTATCATATATAATTTTTATCATAGCCATTATTTTTTGGATTTTTTATATATACGCATAATTTTTTTATCAACTTTTCCGGATAACTAGCTATTTGGACAAGATTTTTGGATAAGATTTTAGTATAAGAATTTCCGTGATCTTCGTTATCCTTTGCCATTTATAAATATTGAGACTTAAAGCAGGAACGCCTTGTCAATTATTTCATGAACTCGTAGAAAATTGGAAAATAAATTTATAAAATGGTTCAATCTGTTCACTTTTGGCAATTTTGATCTCCAAATGAAGAACCATTTACTGAAGAACTATACGCAGAAGTTCCTGAGTTGTTTTCAATTGCTTTTCGTCACGGTGGACATTTTCAGGGTGCACAAAGGATGTACACGCAAGGTTTGTTGACGTTTATTGATTGCGTGGATGTCGATGAATTTGACACCAAATTTCTGGATTACGCTTTGTCAGAGCTAGGTTATTGGGCTCCAGAGAGGTGGTTTTGTTACTTTAAAGAGCATGACAAAGACCTAGATGATGGTTTACAATTGATAACTGATGATGTCGACCAACTGAAGCAGATTACTGACGACACAAAAATACATAGAGAAATTGAGGTGTATGTTACACGTAACGATCTGTCACATCCCTCAAATTCTGAGACAATGATGCCAGTAGCAATTTCTAAGATTATGACTGGTTCTTCAAGTGCAAGACGGTTATTCGATTAGTGATAAGTCAAATCTTGCAATTTGTATGAATGTTTCAATCAATTGGATGGTTGCCAAATAATGTAATTTGTTAATGGTTATGTAAGTTGTTTATTTAGTATACATTTAAATGTTATGTAGCGTTAATCCTTATGTAATGAGATGGTTTACCACTGTTCAAACAAGTAAAAGTGAACATCAAGCAAATTTATTTACCTAAATAACACTGCTAACTAGTACATCACATAGGTTTAGTCCTTATAAAAAACTTAAGGGTGACTCAAATGAACACTTGGATAACTCTGTGTCGGCTGAGACTGCGTTGCAGCTTCGTCCTCGAAATGGCTTTTTGTTGATTTTGTGGATGTTTTCTGCAAGTAAATACTTGAATATGATATTAATAATACAATGAAATATCTTAGTTTTTATATTCATATAGGTAAGAACTTATTTTTTGCGATCTTGATTTGGATCTTGATTTGGACCTTGAGTTGGATCTTGTTGTGGTTCTTGATCGGCTTGGCTCATCTGTTCTATCGTAAGGAGCCATACAAGTAATTCGACTATGACCGTGTTCCTTGCAACGGCTACATTGTTTCGTTTATTTACCTTTCTCCTCTCCTTTAGAAGGAATACGTGCACGCCCAGGTGGAGGACCAGATTGCCGCTTCACAAGTATCGGCGGTAAGCAAATCTGCAGATTACCTGGATCGGCCCATTCTGAAGGATGAGGCAAAGGATTTATAGCCTCACTGTAGGCCGCTCGGTATGTTTCTGTGGTGAAATACCTCTCCGTATAGCAGGTCACGCTGTCAATTTTAAAGTAGCGGGTTACTACCGAAACGTGTCCGCAAGGAAAACCAGACAATTACCATTGCATGCAAGTGCATGTTCTTGCTTCCAAGTTAACTGTCCCATTCTTGTTCCCATCAAGCACCTCATATATGATATTTGTCGATGGCTTGACCTTCCAGTGTAGCGACTTGCTAACCCTCTTACCGATTTTGTGCTCCGCATATGGTGTCACAGGTGTTGTAACACCCGCTGCAGTGTTCCGATGATTAAAATACCATTGTTGTATTGAAGATCTAAAAAACTCCAACAGCATTGTGACTGGGAGTTTCCTTGCATGCTTGGTCACGGCGTTAATGGACTCCGCACTATTAGTTGTGAGGTAAGTATATTGTGTCTTTGTTGAATGATGCCTTAACCATCTTTGTTTCCCCACGTCCGTAAGAACCTTAGCTGAAGCTGGTAAATGTCTAGAAATGGCACCATAATGGTGATCGAAATCTGAATTACGGTACGCCTTACACATTTTTCAATAATGCCATTCGAAGTGCTTGACTTTTGAAGATTTGCTTTTCAAGTTTCCCAACATATGACGACAACACAAGGCATGAAATGCATCTGGAAACACAGCAGAGATGCCGGATGCAATAGCTGGAGCCCTATCAGAGATGAATGTTAGGTTGTCAATCCCACCAGCAGATTCAATGGCGTCACGTAAGTTTCCTAAGAACCACGTCCAAACGTCGGACGTCTCTCCCGCCCTAATTCCATAGGCTAGTGGCAAGATGCCATTATTACCGTCCATCGCCACCGCAATCAAGTTGGTACCCAAGTAACCCCCCTTCAAATGGGCGCCATCAACAATGATTATTGGGTGTGTATGGTTGACAAAAGATCGTATCTACAAGGTCATATTAAAATATATATAAATTATCTATGAATGTACGTATAGGAACATAAGATGTAAACCAACAATCATTACTTACAGTTGCACCTATGGACATGTAACACATTACAAATTTATTCTCTTCGTCTGTAAGGAGATTTGTAATGCTCTCCGGGTTATGTAGCTTTAGGTTGTGGAGGTAAATGGGAAGTTTCGTAAACGATTCTGCTGGAGTACCTCTCAGCAACTCTATAGCGTAACATTTTGCTCTCCAAGCTTGGTTGTATGTAAGGCTGATTCTAAAGCGTTCAGTCATATCAAGTTTGATCTCTTTGCCTCTGTATACACGTCCTTCCAGACTCATCGTCTCTTTTAAGATGTTACCAAGCACTTTCTTGCTCGTAGAACGGCTATTTGCCAAGATTTGAGTACGAGAACAAGTGTGAGCATCACGTAACTTCCTGACCTGAAAGTTGTTACAGTCTTTGATACACGTTGCACTTATCTTCCAATCACAATTAGGCAATATACATTTTGCTGTGTACCTTTTCTTGTCTGACTTCTTCCGCTTAATCTGAAAACCTTCTTCGAGACACTTTGTATGCAACTGAAGAAGAAATTCCTCTTTAGTCTCAAATGTTTGGCCCTCTCGAATCCGACAAGATGCCTGATACATGGTAACTGGTCGTTGTTTAACTTTTTCTTCTTCGTTTCCTAGTGGCCAAGGCATATTCCAGAATATATCTTTTTCTGCTGGTTTTTGTGGTATTGGTATGTCATATGTATCTGTTGGATCAGCCTTACCGTCGTCATCATCCTCATCATCACTAACAATGTGATTACAAAATGGATGGTCATGATTCTTAGGTGGATTGACATTTTCTTCATCATAATGATTAAAATCATCCGGATGTGGATCCGGCTCATCCACACGGTATTCTGAATGAGTATGTTCATAGTGAACATCCTCATGATATTTAGAATCATCTTGGGGTTCTTCATCTACCTTAAAAGATGTGTATTGGGAATAGTGTGTTGGATATGCGTGATTTGATGTGTTGTAAGGAGCAACATGATAATGAAATTGATATTGTGGTTGAAAAGGAAGTGGAAAGGGTTGTTGAAATGACTGATATTGTTGTTGTTGATTGTAGTCATTAATGTGTAGTTGTTGAAATTATTGTTGAAAACTAGAACTACTACTGCTAGGTTGATTGCTACCCTTAACAGAAACATTTTGAACAATATTGACAATGTAAACTTCTATCGGAGCGTTGTTTATTGCATGGCACAAAAAATCTCCAAAATCATCAGCATCATCATTTATATCAATCACATACTGATCTACCTTATATTTTAGACATACTCGTGTATCAAGTGGTAGACCAATTTTCTTTAAAACGTTTTTCAACAAAACTTTGGCTGTCATTGGTTTTTCCGGTGCCACCGGAAGTTTTAATGGCACCCTACTACATTCTATTGGCAAATACATCGGCATGTTGTTAATGTATTCAAAATGACCTCCATAACAAATATAAATTTTGAACTTCTCCATAATCAAAGTAAACAAAACTACGAAGGATCAATAGTTGTACCTTTTAATTATTTGGAACGTCCGCCTGAATTTTTTTCAAATACGAATGGATAATATTTTTTTGGTGCAAAACACTGGATAATTTTTTTGGGTAGGTTGTGAATAAAAACTGCTGTTATGATAGTTATTTAAAGGTAAAATTTCATCAAGTTAAAGTTATCCTAAAAAATCTGAAAAATTTATAGAAATGTTAGAAAATCCTAGCCAAAAGGTTATCTACAATGGATAAGGCCCAACGGCAAAATCCATCAAATGTCAGAAAATCTAAGCCAAATTCTTATCCACGATGGATAAGCTAGGTCGCTAGTCGCAATTCGCAAATCGCAAGACAATCAGCATTAAAATAGTTTTGTACAAATCAACACGACATTACTATCAACGGAGTTTTTGGGAAATAGTAGTTTTATAAAAACAAAGTTTTTGTAAAAATATGCTTGTTATTATTATCGGCCTTTTTAAATGTCAGATTTGTAAATTTGTACAAGTATGATTAGATGTCATGTGTGATATTAGTAATGTACTTGTTAATACTTAATGATAGAATATGTGGCTATATTAGTAATAACTAATTTGATAATGATGTCTGGTTATAGGCTTGAATCATATAGTATTATATAGCTCAATGTTTTAACATAATACATAACCAAAATCTTATACAACTAAGAAAGTCTCGCTTATCCTGGTGGTGGTGGTCTCGGAGGCTCCCAATCATAACGTGCCCTGAAGAAGGTATCCATCATCCTCTTCCTATATTCCCGAGCGAACCACTGTCTATCTCCACTAACCCTCCATTCTTGTCTATTAACACGCGTCTCCATATTTTTACACACCCAAACTCCACAATCCCCTAAATCCCCATCCTGTTGAGGCACATCATCTAACAAGTCTAATATAAACTCCATGGTATCTTGTAGTTCCCTTTTTCTATTTGCATTCCTCCAATACTCAATGGCGTCCAAATATCTAACTATGTTATGAGCCAATTCTTCTACAATACGATTACGCTCCTCATCCTTGCAATGGCCTACCAAGCTATCGTATCCGACCACAGTACAATCTCGAAGATCTAGCACAAGTAGTATCCAGTGACTTTTGTTCGGAACGAGGACCGGAAACAGTATCTGTAAATGTTAATCAAATGTTAGTCAAATGTAGATATTAATTAACATGAATATATATATATATATATATTGATATATATATATATATACATATATATAAACCAATGCTTAAACATATATGTTTATATATATTGGGGTATATATATATATATAATTGTAAATGAAAAAAGAAGTTTTATAAAAAAATTGGACATGTCCTTTCTGTAAAACGGATAAACCAGCTAATATTTTAGCTTTTCCAGTCATCAAATTTTCAACAATACTCCACAGTTATCAACATAACTTTATAAATCTACATAACGAATACATACATATTGTAACTTACCAGATCAATGGCCCACCAAGGAGGAAACGGTACACGAGTCCCGTCTGCGAATTCCTTCAAGAACTTATAATTTTTCAGCTTCTTCTTCTTCATATCCTCCCTGTAGTTTGCAAAACATTGTATGAGGCCGATAAAACCTACAGGTATAATCGTCCAGCTCAACCGCTTATCAAGCTGCATTGGGCGTGTGTAAGTCTTGTATCTCCACCACAAAAGTAGCCTCGCCCAACCGTCAATATGCTGAAAATTTATAATATAAGAAAACAATATAGTTATAAAAAAATATAAATCTAACGTTGGCAAATATAAGAAAAACATCCCAACTTACACTGTTATCTAAGTATCCTTCATCGAACGTTCCATACAACCGCCCCCAAAATTCTTTATCGAGACACATAGACGTCCTGCCTTGTCAAACAAACATACAACGCACAGTGCCACCGGACATATATAAATCGCGAAGAGTGGATGGTCCCTCGATAGACCCTCGTGGAGCATCGGGTGGAGTCGTCAAGTAACCAGTCTCGTCCACACATATTGAAACCATGTCCAACAATGTGTCCTCTGGGAGATCATCCTCATCATCATCAGCATTCTTCTTTCTGGCCACACGCTTCAATTTTTTAACCCGTTAAACAGGCACAACCGGCTTAACCGACACATCAACAACCGACTTAACCACCGGCTCAACCCCCTCAACCACCACCGGCTCAACAACCCCCCCAACCATCGGCTCAACCACCCGATCAACCACCGGCTCAACCCCCTCAACCACCGGCTCAACCACCCGATCAACCACCGGCTCAACCCCCTCAACCACCGGCTCAACCACCTGATCAACCCCCTCAACCACCGGCTCAACCACCCGATCAACCACCGACTCAACCCCCTCAACAACCGACTCAACCGTCGGATCAACCATCGTCTCAACCACCCGATCAACCACCGGCTCAACCCCCTCAACCACCGGCTCAACCGTCCGATCAACCACCGGTTCAACCACCAGACCAAACGTATCGTGATTGGCTCCCAAGTCAACAGGTGGTTCATCATGCACCTGCAAAGGTCTATTGATAAACCTTTTAAAATGTCAGTGTAAGATATACATACATACATATACATATACATACAGATACACAAACATAAATATACACAAACCTTTTAAAATATGTCAGTGTAAGATACGGCGAAAGTACCGCTGGCCCACGTCGTCGTTCTCTCATGCTACGACTCAACATAAATGGACGAGAGATCTTCCTCACAGTGGTGAGTGGTGTGTCAGATACATACCCATCCTGGAAATCATCCTGGTCATCCCCATCAAACTGAAAAGTCAAAAAATAACGAGTTAAAAACAGTTGTACGATAAGTTCACATATAGTATAAAAAATGTAATTGAACAACCAATACCTCATTCGTCTCATTCATCCCAACCTGCTTCAATAACTTTTGTATAATCGCATGTTGCTCTTCCGCCCGTTTGTCTTGCGCATCAACCCAATTAACAAGGGTTTCAATAATCATAGCCTGAGCGTCCACCCTTTCTCGTAAGGAGCGCAATTCCGCCTCTGATGTCGACTTATAGGTCTGGCAAACATCTGTACCAGGACCATCACCAAACGGCTGCTCATCGTGACGCTGTGAAAACGCGTCAACATCAGGAGATGGGGTGGGAACGGATGGCTCGGCATCCAGCTTTTGACTGTTTCGTGCCTTCTACAATGGCCTCTCATCAAGTAGTTGCTCGTCAAAGTATTTCCAACTATCAATCCACCATTGGCACTTCTTCTCATGCTTATTCGGATTCAAAGTTATTTTAGGAAGATTCTCTGGTGTAGTATCCTTCTGCATAAAACGAGTCATTATTTTTTCATCATGTATCTATATATACGCATATATATATATATATATATATATATATATATAATTGGAAACGGAAAAAGTATTTTTATAAAAATTTGGAAATGTCCTTTTTGTAAAACGGATAAACCAGCTAATTTTTCAGCTTATCAACTTATCAAAATTTCAACAATATTCCTTAGTTATTAGCATAAATTTATAATTGAACGCTTTGAATTGACCGTACAAATACATATACATATACTCAACTTTATTAAATTTAAACTTACCGAAATCTTCAAAAGTTGCTCGAACTCTTTAAATTCAGTAACCTTCCTTTTGTGCACCCAGTGGATCCCATGTGGTATTTGATCTCTTTGTGGCCTTATAGCAATATTTCCTATTTGACGATAAAAAGCCTCCCAAATCCAAGTCTTGTAATCAATAACAAAACAACAAATCAACATATTAATGTATTATATATTATATTAACATTAACAGTATCGAAAAATAATTTAAACAATAGTAAATAAGACGACGCTACCTTACACTCCCAACCGAAACCACTCAACGTGTACTGCATCCCTTCTTGAGTCAACTGAGTCTCCAAACCCTTATCCAGCTGCTCATATGTCCTAGCCCAAATAATATTACCCCAAGGGTACGCGTCACAAACATCAAAATCCTCAACTAAATGCATATGATCATCGTCAACAGTATGGCTTCCTTGCTTTCCCAAAAAACCTTTATATATCAACATGAGCATACACACGCGCACACAATCTTCGTCGCTCAGTTGCCTCGGCCCACAAAACTTAAACTTATCGTTAAAAATATCTGTCATGTGTGATACATGTACACTGCGTTTGCCAAAATACGGAAATACTCGCTCTTTAAATGCAGGGTTCTTCCCTAGAACCTTCTTGGGAACATGACCCGCAGTATTTTCATTGGGACTGAACCGTAAACCGGTCACCAGACAAAACTCTCTCCGACCGAATCATATAAAATGGTCATCCTTCACCCTAAACCACAACTCATCCGCCTCCGCGCGAGGGTGATTTAACCCTGGACGCTCCTTTCGTCGAAACTGTAATATATGATGTACAAACACCGGGTCATTATCCAGAGCCCTCACATCCAACCAAGGGCCAAAACAATGGTCTCTAAATATCTTCTCTTGATTCTCCGTTAAACGCCTTTTTATATGAGCAGTAATAGTGAGTTGACTTTTCAAAGTCAATCTTGCACTAAAAATGTCCTGAAAAGTGATAAATCGAGACAAACAAGTTTCGTTAATACAAGTGATAAATAATAACAAATTGAACTATATCTTTAGTAAATTCAACAACTAAAATCGACATTAACAACATGTATTACATATATTACACATATATACTTATATTACATATATATACTTATATATATACATATACATATATATAAGTATACATACATACATACATACATATATATATATATATATTTAAGTATATATAAACACATATATGTGTATATATATATATATATACAAATACATACGTATACATACATATACATACATATATATACATATATAAGTATACATACATATATATAAGTATACTTATACATATATAAGTATACATATATCTATATATATATATATATTTAAGTATATATAAACACATATATGTATACATACTTATATATATATAAATACATATACATATATATAAGTATACATACATACATATACGTATACATACATATACATACATAAGTATACATATATCTATATCTATATATATATATTTAAGTATATATAAACACATATATGTATATATACATATATGTATTTTTTTAAAAAATTTTTTTGAAATGTCCTTTTCGTAAAACTTAAAAACAAGCTAATATTTTAGCTTTTCACGTCAACAAAGTTCCATCAATATTCCACTCTAATCAAGACTATAATATAATCAAGACTATAATATAATCATACATACATACATACGTACATACATAACCACATGTATTACATATATAAGTACGCACATATATTAATATAATCGACACATGTATAAGTATACATACATATACATATATTACATACATGTATAAGTATACATACATATATTACATACATGTAATAAGTATACATACGCATACATACATTACATACATGTATAAGTATTCATACGCATACATCTATACTATCGGCATTTTACATTACATACATACGTATAAGTATGACACAAACATTACTAATCCAACATTTTACATCAAGTAAACGTACAATGTACACCACAAAAACCAATCTATATTCGATTTATCACACAAATAGTGCCTAAAAAACAATCAAACTCATGTATAATCCAAAATTTATGTTGCACACCACGTGTTCGATGAAATGCCACAATGAAATTTCGAATTTTAATGTACTAAACTCAAAATAACGTGGTAACTTTAACGACTATAATACAAAAACACTATAATACCTGAGAATCGTTCATCGTTTATGTGGAAATCGGAGGTGGTGACATTAAAGTGGAAATCGGAGGTGGCGACTGAGGGTGGTGTTGCGACCGTGGGTTTTGGTGCGAACGAGGGTAGTGGTGCGACGGCTGGTGGTTAGGGTGGTGCGACGGGGTGGACCGAACTCGCAACAGGAAGACGGAGGGAGGAGGTAAGATTTGGTGGGGGATGTGGAGGTGGGCGACGGAGGGAGGAGGTGGAGGTGGAAATCGTAAATCGCAAATCGATTTGCGATTTACGATGGTCGTGGGGTGGATCGCACGGTACGGGCCGTCGGGGGGGGGGGGGGGGAGGGTGGGAGAGGAGGAAGTGAAACGAGAACAAGAGTTTAAACCCTAAGTTGCCTCGTTTTTTTAACCCGTAGGTAAATCGCAAATCGCAAGGTAAGGCTTGCGATTTGCCAAGGCACGCATTTCTCATTTTGGGCATGTTTACTCGTGCATTCGCAAACCCGACTCGTGCATAGGTAAATTGCAAATGGCAGGGTAAGGCTTGCGATTTGCCATGGCACGCATTTCTCGTGCGAGGACATGTTTACTCGTGCATTCACAAACACGACTCATGCATAGGTAAATGGCAAATGACAAACTTGGGTTTGCCATTTGCCAACGCTTGTTGAGCTCGTGCATTGGCTACTTTAGTACGCGGTTCGCAAATGGCAAACAATCCATTCGCAAAAGCAAGCTTGCTTTTGCGAATTCAAGGGGTATATCGTCAATTTTTTTTCGAAAGGGCAAATCGATATATACTAGTAAAATAAGTGGCATTTTTTTTAATTTCCCTTAACACAATAAAGCACATTGTAAATGTTAAAGTGTAGGACATGGGGCAATATATGCGAAATGTAGAACTGATCAAAGGCTCATTTGCTGCGACTGTTTCGCCAACAAAGTTTATGTAGGACAGTAAACAGAGTCTTATAACCATAAATTTAGTTTCACACGAACTGATTCACCATCATTACGATTTTTGATAACTCATATTGAACATAAAAATAGTATTTGCTACTTCGTATATTTTATTACAAGTGAAAAGTTCACTTTACTTTTTCTTTGTTTTCTGCATTCTCCATATTATTCTGATAGTGTCAATATGATTAGAGACGCAACAAGAGAAAGTGAGGTTGGAAAGTATGACTTGTAGTGGGAAGAATATCTTTACCACACCCACATATGTAATAATTTGAGGAAATTAAGAATAAGTATTTGAACAAATAAAGATTTTATTTAGTGGAATGAAGCTTTCCTGTCATCTAAGTGCAATCTTTGTCTCCTCTACTTGCACTATATATGAACAAAATTTCTCAATCAGAAGAAAAATAACTCAAAGACAAAAACAATAAATAAAATTGTAAGAGAAAAGCAAACAGAGCGAAAATGATAGGGTGGGATGACATTTACAAGGTAGTAGCATCAATGTTTCCACTTTATGTTGCTCTAATTTTAGGCTATGGCTCAGTGAAGTGGTGGCGCATGTTCAACCTCGATCATTGTAATGCAATAAACCAGCTCAACTGTTACTTTATCATGCCTTTCTTCGTATTTGACTTTATAACTCGCATCAATCCTTATAAAATGAACTTCCGTTTACTAGCGGCTGATGCCATCTCGAAAGGAATCATCTTCCTAGCAATATTATTATGGGCCAAGTTTACTACTAAAGGAAACTACCATTGGTCAATAACAAGTTTCTCTTTGTCTAGCTTGAATAATACACTCGTTGTAGGAGTTCCCCTAATTGGAGCGATGTATGGGCCTTTAGGGGAAAACCTTATCATCCAAATCTCGATTCTGCAATCTACAGTCTGGATTATAATCCTACTGATTATGTATGCATTTCAGAGTGTAAACAAATCGCTGGAATTGGTAGTCGCAGAAAATCAATCAGCAGCAGATCTAGAAGCCAATCATAAGGAGGATAAAATAACTTCTGTCCTACTTTTAATGAAGCTTGTTGGGTTAAAGATTACTAAGAATCCTAACTCTTATGCATGCATCCTTGCGCTCGCATGGGCGCTTATATTCAACAGGCAAGTGCATGATTTTCCATCTTATATACATTTTGTTCAGTATATCCAAATTTTGTTCTCTATCTCATGTATATATCCTAAATAGCTTTCAATCATTATTCATCTCAGGTGGGACTTAAAAATGCCGAGTATCATACAAGGATCAATATTGATCATGTCCCGAGCTGGTTCAGGTGTTGCCATGTTTTGCATTGGTAAGATTTTTTCTTCATGAACTTACACTTGGCCGGCAACTTTATTACATTTAGAAAGATGATTTGATTCATAATTTTACATTTTGAACATACGGATTCAGGAACTTGTGAAGCAGAGTACATTTATAATTTTGATAAACAATTTTCTTGTACATATATACTAGATCATGATCAAATAAACATGGTTTTTGAAAAAGTATTTCGGAACCAAACACCTCACCCGCAAAACCTTATAAATGAACATGTAACTGTCTTATACCGTTTCCTTAAGATTCTTGTAGGTTGTTAAAAGGAGAAATCCGAACCCCACCTAGCTACTTACTTTCATACTTTCAAGATTGAATGAACTTTTACGCTGATGTAGGACTGTTCATGGCATTACAACCAAAAATAATCGATTGTGGAGCAAAGCTAACTGCATTCGCAATGCTATTGAGATTTGTTGTTGCACCAACAACGATGGCTGTTGGTTCTCTGATTATGGGTTTGCGACGTGATATCCTTTGTATTGCCATCATTCAGGTAATTTATCTAGTATTATCTAGTGTAGTATAATATAATCATACAATTTTAATTATATTAAACATGATTGAGATCAGGTTATTCACATGCTTACCTACCAAATTTCAGTAAATCTACTGTTTAATTAAGTCCTAATATTAATCAAATCACGTACGAATCAATTTATCAAATCTATCAATTACATTTTTAGCTATATATTATTAGCTGATTGGTATTTACCGGGCTTTAGCCCGATTGTTAGTTTATTAATGTCCGGCCCATGAAACTATCATTGTAACTATATATTGGCTATCCTTGACTTTATTATGAATTTATGATAAATAACAAGACTTTTTTACACTGTTTATCCCTGTGGTTTGTCTAAAATTTCACTCGTTGTTCTTGTACTTTTTTTTTTGGCACTGATCGTCCCTGTGCTTGTTAGTTGTTGCACTCGCAGTCCTTGTCACTAATGGTATGAGAGCCTAAAACAATTATACCAAATTACATGGTATGAGAGTCTAAAAGCCTAAAACCTTAATAATCCCTCACCTTCAAATTTTCGATTGAGCTTCTGTCATACGTTTGCCGAAATTCACAAACACCTCTAGCCGTCATTCATAAAGACATCCTATTGCATATTATTAAAATACTAAGATTCATCTCTTTCTTTCTTAAAGTTTCATTCGGTGCACTTTTGTAATATATTATTGTTTTACCAAACAATAAATTACATATATTTGGCCCTACAAGTGTAGGTCTACCAAACAATTTCGTAATTGATAATTATTGTGGTACAGACCTACCAATTCCAGTAAAAATGAAGAACAATATATATCGGTTAGAATTATTGTGTTTTGGTGAAGGAATAGTGTGTTTAACCACACCGTATGCCGACCATTTACGTTAGCTTTCATATTTGTTCCCACAATATTAATAAGAAGAACAGCTTTATAACACGGTCCAAAGAGATCTACCAATGAAACTGATGGATGAAGGTCCAAGTGTTGAAGAAAAGGCCTTTGTGTTTCTCGAAGCTCATGACTGTATAACAAAAAGAGCTACACGAAAATGTCAAAACTTGGACTACAGGGCTTCGTTTCAGGCCCATGAACATGCGAATCGAAGCTTGGAGCGAGGCTCACCAAGTCGTTAATGGCTGTACGCGGTTAAGTCCTCCCTCGAGGCCCAAATGCGGTTTCGTTTAGAAGATATGGGCCATTTTCTGTTTTTTCGGTTGCATTTGAACTTTTGTTTTGTGCTTTTTGCCGGCCCATTATATTTTTTAGGCCCGTTCGAAATTCTTCTTGTTATATAGTTTTCATGTGATATTGTAAACAATTCAGATTTGATTTTCAAGAATTTTGATTTTTATCTCAAATTGTGAGTTGAAAATTTGCCTAATTACGGTATCCTTTGTGAATCAACGTTAATTAGAAGGGATTTTTCCTGTGTATTCGTTGAATCAACATGTTGAATTTGGTTATCTTAATTTACACTACATCAAAAACCGTCATGCTCACGTCGAGGAAGCACACGTGTGCCACCATAGCCACACACGCGTTGTGCAGAAGTTCGGGTGGTGCTTGTGGTTAATTTGGATGATGTAGGCCATCTTCAACTTCTTTTCTTCTTCTTTTCCTTGTGTCTAATTTAGTTGTAGGAAGTTAATATAGGTATTTTTTTTGTTGAATATAGTAACGGTCGGTAAGTTTATAGTGATGTGGTGTCGATGTTGCACCCACAACTCCAGTTTGGGGGTGTCCCCATCATGTCGACTCTAACAAATTGCATTAGGGCTACCGTAATTGATGTAGTGCAAGATTATGATAAATAGTTTAAACCTGTTGATTCTTATGAATACCAGGAAAAAACTCTTCCAAGCACGTTGATTCACCAAGAATACCATGGATGGGTATGCTTTGATTCACAAAATTGGAACCTTGATTCACAAAATTGGAAGCAAAATCGAAATTCTTGAAAATTAAAACTGAGTTCATTACAATGAAGAAGAAAGCTTAAATAATAAGCAGAAATTTAAACGGGCTTAAAAAACATAACGGGCCAAACACAAAGTCCAAAACAAAAGTCCAAAATGAACAGAAAAAACATATAATGGGCCGTATCTCCCAAATGGAGCCGTTTTTGGGCTTCGAGCATGCGGTGGTTAGCAGCTTGGTGGGCCTCAAACCGAGCTTCAATTCGCCTGCTCATGGGCCTGAAACGGAGCCCTGTAGCCCAAGTTATGCCCTTTTTCGTGCAACCCTTTTAGTTACACGCTCGTGGGCCTCCAGAAACACGTGGGCTTGATCTTCAGTACATGGGCCTCCATCACTAATGCTGTCTTTGGGTTAGTTCAATGCCACCGAACCCATCCATATAGACAACCTATTGTCAATATTACAATAGATCAGTTAGTTAATTATTGAAAAACCACAAAGTTCTTTATGCACGTTTTGTCTCATATCAGACAACGTAATTTTTATGTCTTATTTTCCCATTGTATTTACAACTTTTGTCCATTTTTAACTATTATGTAACACGGATTTTATTAGCTAAGTGGAAGTTTCCATTTACGAAGCAATAGATTTGGTTTTCTGGTTAGATAATTGTCAAAAAGATACAAGATTTGAAAGTACAATGAGAAATGAAATATAAAAAGTACGTTCTTTGAAAGGACTTGTATTTTTAGACAATTAGCTCATTACAATACAGTACATAGTTTCTAAGAGTTAAACCATAAAACCTGAATATATATTTAGAAGTAATTATTAAGGATCATATACATATGTTTGATTAACATATGCAAGAAAAGGTATATAGTTACTATAATCGAAATAATATATACAAGTGGGGATACTTAATCAGTGATCATTTAAGTTTACATTATTATTATTTTTATCATATCTCATCATGTTTATCAACATAGTTAATCGTACATATGTATGTTTTTTGCTTCAACAGGCTGCCCTTCCCCAAGCTATTACATCTTTCGTATTCGCCAAGGAATATGACCTCCACGCAAATGTTCTTAGCACGGCGTAAGTTAATTGGTTTTATTGTCCTTTTCAAATATCTGATAAGTTCAATTGGGGGATTTAAGCATATCAAAACCAAGATATCCTAATTTTAACCTCTTAGATTATTTTAACATGAATGGATATTTTAACATGAATGGATCCTCACGATTATGCAATGTTCATTTCAGGATCATCTTTGGCACCATAATATCCATTCCGGTGTTGATTTCATACTATGTTGTGCTAAATGTTGCTTTGAATACATAACATAAATTCAGTTATATATTGATTAAATTAGATTAGGTATGTTCACGTTTAATTTGTAACCGACTAAATTATCTTATCTTAATAGTTATAAGAGTATCTCCTTGTCGATCTTACGGTAATGTTGTCAAACCTTCTATTCTAACTGTTATGCAAATGGTCAGTTAAAGATATATTCAATCATCTGATATAAACACGTATATATGCATATATATACATAACAATTAAACAAGAGTAATTTAAAAGGTACCTCTGACCCGGCACATGCCATATTTCAATGGCATGCGTCCACTCCACCTGTAAGAGCATCAACACCGGACAAATTACATGTCCACCAATCACCCACATGTGTTGACGAACAGATTCGAAACTCTGACTTATCAGTTACACATGTGGTGTCTGGGAGTTCGCGGTGCCGGTACCAATTGCGCTACACCCAATTGGACCAATTGCGCTACGCCCAATTGGTTACGAAACGATTAATATGAAAACATAAAGCGAAGCGATTAGGCTTAAACGGTCGATTTGATCTTTAGAACCATATATGACAGTATGAAAAAGTCAAACCTCTAGACCGATCTTTAGAATCTGAACCCAATTAAACCCACATTACCTCCATTTGATTGGTTTAATCGTTATCAACCATACCGTGAACATCTCTAGTGAAAGGCGGTGTTGGTTGTTGTCACACCCCCAAATTCGTGCTACGGAAGCGATTTGGGTCGGGACGTGAATAATCCGGTAATCATCGCACAGAGGTAGAGTGAGCAAACCGAGCTAGGATCCTGAAGGCCAATCATACTATTGCAGGTACATTAGAGTACATGCTAAAAAGGGTCAACAATATTATTGGTGAGCTCATAGATTTTCATAATTATAATCATAGCTGAAAACATAGTTACAAATCATAGTTGAAAACATAGTAAAATCCTAGATTAACTCGTAGGCTATATCAAAGTATAATTCGTAGTTATAATCATAGTCAAAAATCATTGTTGAAATCCCAAGTTTTCAAAGTTGTTAGAGTTTTCAAAGTTTAAAGAGTTTTCAATGTTTACAGAGATTTCAAAGTTGACAGAGTTTTGAAAGTTGACACATATGCCAAATCAAAGTATGTCATTTCTAAAACTGAAGTTTAACCATAGATGGAATCGTAGTTGTTATGGTAGTGGGACTCGTAGTTGTTATCGTAGTATCCCCAAGTTGTTATCGTAGTGGGGCTCCTTTTCATGTATTTTCGTTGGGTATACGATTTTATATGATTTTTCTCCTAACACATAAAAACTGGACAGATTTGTTACTTATATGTTTATATTCCAAAAACGTTTTTTAACACTTATATTTTATCATCAAATGAACAACTTAGCATGTATATATATGTAAAGCAAGTAAGATTAACAAAAAGGAAAGTGGTTCCTACTAAGTGATCAAGTGTTCTAGAGATGAAAATGATGAAGATGAGCTTGGTTATGCCTTTACTTTCCTTTTCCTTTCCTTTTTCTTCCAATCTTCTTCAAGTATGTAGTTGAATAATTATAGTCTTAGGGAGAGAGATAGAGAGCTGATTGAGAGTAAAAAGAAAAGGAGAAAAAAATGATTATGATGGTGAATGGATAAGAAACATGAGGGAGTATTTTAAGGAGGTTGTTCGGTGTTTATTTTCAACATCAAAATCCCCAATCTAAGGGTTGTGTTGGCCAGATTTTTCTTAGTCAAAAAAGGGAGGCAAAGTTTCATTAAAAACTTGTCTTCAAACTTGGTATTCTATATGTATTTGTTTACCCGATCGTAATATAATGTAATACTTTTAATTCCAAAAATTTATAAAAATCTTATCGAAACATTTTTGAGTCGAAGTATTTTACAAAAATACTATATTCTAGTTATATAATTATAATTTTGTTTCGCGTTGTCTCAATTGAATAGAACACGTTTCAAATAAAACAAAATATGTTTCTATTATTATCCGAATAATAATGTTTATTTTTAAAATCAAAACATCATTTATAAAATTTTACACCAACGTCCGTATTTGTATTTCTGGGTTCTTTCACATCCATTAATATATGATTATTAAATAATAATTTTATGTTTTATATACATAATTATATATATAATACTTGAATACTTCGGTATTAATGCGTATATAATACGTGAAATGAAAGTTTAAATTGGGCGTGAAAAATACCCTTTTTGTCTGGGTGTCACATTCTCTCCTTGTTAGGAGAATTTCATCGCGAAATTCAGTCGGTGGTAATGGTAAGTTGTGGGATTTTGCGGACGATAGATATGTGTTTTATAAGCTTCTTGACTTATGGATTCTTGATCTAGTGTTTCTTGATTCTAGTCTCCTGATTAAGTTGTCGCACCCCCAAAACACGTGACAGCGGAAGTAGGAGGTGTCATGGGGGCGCCGACCAAAATAAATATCACAACACAAAGATTAAAGAAAGCGACCTCTATATGAGACGTTTAAAAAATAGTTACATTACAATAATTCAAATGTTTACAAAAGGTATAGGAGTTCGCAGGATTACCAAAATTGTATCATTCGTCAATGATAAGTAAAAGTATTGCATATTGCAATATAATTATATCATTTGCATGAGTCTCATAACTCAAGCTTAACGTTGTTTGCCTCCGGTAAGTGTACTAATCCGATACACTTCTAATTCACAAATAATATTGCGCCCGTGGGTTGGCTAGAGCGACTAGCCCAGATGAGGTTTTTCAAACCCTGATAGTACTATCCAATAATATTCACGCATATATTAACAAACTATGATGGGTAGAGGGCTTTAGAGGATTATCATAAGGTCTCATGCAATCCGTACGAAAAGTTATTGTCAGTACTTATGATCATAAAAGTAGTTTATATAAAAGAGTTGTATGTATTCTCACCCCAGTGAAAAACAGTAAAAAGCGGTTATGAAACTCACCAGGGTTTAGCAGGTAGCAAGCAATAATCAAATAGCAAGTAGTGGGACCTCCTAACGCCCTAAACGTATGAGGTTGTAAGTTGATGTCTCAAAAGACCATCTATAGCGATTGTATAAGTGGGGATTAATGTCCACTTAAGCCAATCAGGTAGGTGGGGGGTTTACGTCCACCTAAAGCTAGTTCATCAACTAGTATGTCCAAATAAGTTGTTCAAGTTTGTTTGTCAAAACGTGTACGACCCGTTGGTGAATGTTTGTAATAGTAATCTCAATCATTATTATCATGTGTTGTTTCATTGTATACTATCAAAGTATATGTTTAGTGTGATGTATCGTATATAAGTATTGAAGTTGTGTGTGTTCGACACTTAGTGTGAAAACTAGTTTTGAAGTTTCTGTTTTAGGCGACACTCAATGCGTCATTAAGTAATTATTGGCGACACTCATGTAAGTGTTGAAGAAAATCAATGTCTGCGAGTTATTAGCGTCATTTGGTTAAGTGTCTCATAAAGGCGACACTGAGTAGCGTCACTAAGGGTCAGTGTCGGATGTGGTCGATTTCGGATTTAGGCGTCACTTATGTCTAGTGTCGCTGAGGATGATTTGGCGTCACTTAAGGTAGTGTCGGGTATGGGCGTCACTTGGTTATGGAGACACTAAGGGTAAGTGTCGCTAATGATAAGGTCCAGACATAATATGCATCACTATATGGAGTGTCACTGAAAACATTTGGTTTCTGCGACACTCAAGTCTGATCAGATTTTGGCTAAGTCAAAAACGTGGTCAACTATGACGGTTTGACCCGAAACTTTTTCCCAACCCATATGTAAGTTAATAAAGTTTATAAAAGTTGTCGGTTTGTGTCGGAGTTATTTTGAGGTGTCGGTTTTTAGTACGCAAGTTCAAACTCTAAGATTTTATGTTTTTGGTTTTTGTCGGTTTGTTACTCCATATGATTTCTACAACCTCTGTTCCAAATTAAGATCTGAGATTTTTACCAACTGATCATCTACTAATATAGTGTTCTAACATAAAATCCCTAAGATTTATAGTGTCCATTTACATAGGTAATTAATTCCGCGTAACAACCAAACATATTTATCGAACATTTTTGAGTCAGTCCCAAAGATCTATTTTTCCACAAAAATCCGTATTGTTCTTGTAAAAGCACAAAAACACGAAAGTTGTAGCTCTTTTCAATACACAACTTTCAAAAAAAAAAAAGTTGTCTAACTCTTTCTAGAACTCAAGTTATGACCATTTTTGTACACTGACTTTTTGAAGACAAATTGTGTATGTTTATATATGTGTTATAAAAATGATTTTTAACCATTCTTTTGGACATAAGCAAGTTAATAGAGCTAGATATCATGTAAATAATCAACATGCAACTGAGTTTTTGGAGAGAGAAGGTTTGGATCCTTACAAAATAATGGTGAGAATGGAGAAGATGGTGATGATGAGATGTTGATCTTGATCCTTGCTCCTTCTTGTTTCTTCTTTAATTTTTGATGAATAATGGTGATCCTTTGGTAAAGATGAACTGATTTTTGGTGATGATGGTGGTGGTGTAATTGGCTAGAGAGAGAGGTGAGTGTGTTGGTAAGAGAGTGGGAAGTGGTGAATGAGTGAAATGAGAGTGGCGTGTGTGGATAAGTTTGGAGATGCAGTGCAACTTAATCAAAATCATGTGGTGGAGTGTGGGTTGGTCATGGTGGCCGGCTTTGGGTGGGTCCACCAAGTGTGGACTCACCAAATATTTGATCTTCATTTTCTGCTCCGTGTGGTGTTCGTTTTCTCGTTCGTTTCGGCGTTTATTTAGATGTTTAACGTTTAATACTCGCATGTTAACTATCGATTTAAATTTTGATATTTTTGGTTAAAGTATTTATTAAAATACTTAAAAACATTTATAAAAATGTTCCGTTCATTTATCGGTCTCGATTTGCGCATTCGTTTAACGGAAGTTTAATAGCTTACCATTTTAATTAGACATCTATCGATATTGTTTTGAAACACGATATTTTAAATGAAAGTTTTACTAGCCATAATATATTTAAAGATTATAAAATATATTTTGTCTCACATTAGATCATCTGGTGCGTTTCAAGCGTTTTTATCACGTTTAGGTTATTTAATACGATATAGTAGACGTGTTAAAATATTATCAACATAATTTTTATAAGTTTTTGAGTTTATTAAATAATTTCATTTAATTTAAATAATTTTATTCACCAACGTCCATATTTATACTGGGTCGGACTCCGTCCGGTTGTTTCACAGAATTTCAACAAATTGTGTAAGCGTAATTATAATTACTTACGTAAGTGTATATTCACAAAATATACAAGTAGTTACAAGCAAGTACAAGTATTTAGCCTAATGCTAAACTAAACACACGTAATTAAGGTTACAAATAGGATTATCAGTAACCCTAAATTGCCGGATATGACATTCTCCCCTTGTTAGATGTATTTCATCCCGAAATTAGCTTGTTGCCGCAGTCTGTGGGGCGTCTGGGAATAGATGTGGGTGTTTTAGTAGCATTTGGTCTTCCCATTCCCAAGTGAATTCAGGACCGCGCCTAGAATTCCACCGGACTTTAACGATTGGAATATGAATCTATTTCAAACGTTTGACCTCTCGGTCCAAGATTTTAATCGGTTCCTCGACGAAGTGGAGTTTGTCATCTATGTGGATTTTGTCAAGTGGAATAACAAGTGTCTCATCAGACAAACATTTCTTCAGGTTAGAAATGTGGAAAGTGTTGTGCACACCACTAAGTTGTGGTGGTAGCTGCAGTCGATATGCCACTGGACCAATCCTTTCAAGGATCTCGAAAGGTCCAATGTACCTAGGGTTCAGTTTTCCACATTTTCTAAAGCGGATGACACCTTTCCAAGGTGACACTTTCAGAAGTACTTTATCCCCAACTTGGAACTCAAGTGGTTTGATTCTCACGTTAGCATAGCTCTTTTGATGATCACGAGCGGGTTTCAGCCGATTTTGAATGGTTATGATTTTCTCGGTTGTTTCATGGATGATTTCTGGACCATAAGTTGGCTATCTCCCACTTCGGTCCAACAGATAGGTGATCGGCACTTATGACCGTACAGTGCCTCAAAAGGTGCAGCTCCAATACTGATATGGTAGCTGTTGTTGTATGAAAATTCGCACAAGGGTAAATGATGTTCCCAGTTTTTACCGAAGTCAACTACGCAGCCTCCTAGCATATCCTCCAGTGTTTGAATAGTTCATTCACTTTGGCCATCGGTTTGAGGATGATATGCAGTACTCATATCCAGATGGGTACCCAAGGATTTTTAAAGTGATTGCCAAAAGTGAGATGTGAAATGACTATCTCTATCAGAGATAATTGAGATGGGGACGCCGTGTCAGGATACGACCTCTTTGATATAGATGGGAGCCAAACACCTCATTTTATCAGTTTCCTTGACGGCCAGGAAATGGGCAGATTTTGTGAGGAGATCGACGATTACCCAAATGGCATCGCAACCGCTCGGTGTTTTTGGAAGTTTGGTGATGAAATCCATGGTTATGTTCTCCCATTTCCATTGTGGTATTTCGGGCTGTTGAAGCAATCCTGAAGGATTCTGGTATTCGACCTTAACCTTGGAACAGGTTAAACATTTGCTAACATAAGTGACTATGTCAGCTTTCATGTTAGGCCACCAATACCGTTGTTTGATGTCGTGATACATTTTTTCAGAACTAGGATGTATGGAGTATCGTGATTTGTGAGCTTCGTCCATCACCAAATCTCGTAGGTTCCCAAAGTATGGTAACCAAATTCGGTTGAAGAAGTATCGGGTTCCATCGGGTTTGATTACGAATTGTTTATCCATTCCTCGTGATGTGCGTGAAGTATATGCAAATAAATTCATAACAAGTTTTAAATCAAAGAAATACTAATAATACTTTATCACACAATTCAGGCAATAATAACCCGTTCGTATAATATAGCTTTTACAAGTAAGTCCAGATATCGAACACAGTGAACGTTTATTAAAATAATTAATTTATTCCACAATCAATATTACAATTACAATTAATTACATATAATATTACAGATAAGGGGGGTACGTTTTAATTCCGTATGAATATATATTTATATTTACTTTTAATACCGAACTAGGATATACAAGACAATTAAAGTAATTAAAGAATTATCTAAGCTGAATAAGGTAGATAGAAGATATATTTTATCTAGACTAGCTAAGTTGTATTCAGATTCTCATATATGTTTATCTTTGTCAGCTAATTGATCTATGTTGAAATATAAAAGTAGATAAAGGCCTTGGTCCAGCTCAATACCCTGAGATTAAGTGCTTCAACGTATATTAAGGTTAACTAACTTCCAGGTCTCAAATATTATTATCTAACCAATTATAGTTTAATCTAGTAATGACTATAACCTATCATCAAGTTGTCGTTTATCTATGTATAATCAAAACATAAACCTAAATTATTAAGTCAATCCACACAAGAGTTCTCTATATAGTATTAATATCATAATCATATAATCGATATAGATATAACCTAAATAACATTCATAGATACAATTAACATAAACATATACTAAAATAATCATACAAACATCATTCATCTAAGCAATTATGTTAAAGAAATAACCAATAATCATTGATAATATAAACAAGATTCCAAATACAAGTAAACAGTCATTTATCAAGTAAAAGGACTTAGAATACAAACCAAAGATATTGAATTACCCTTTGTTAGATTTGAAGGTCTTCAATCCATAGCCTCCTAGCCTCCAAATTCGACTTAGAGTCGTTCCTTAACCCTAATAATTGACTTTTACTTCTAAATTTTATATATCCCTTAACCTAAACCGTGGCCTCTATTTATAGTTTTCAAAATCTCTAGTCCAACCGCCAGTTGGAGCTCCCAACCGCCGGTTGGGTTAACTTGGTCTCCAAGTTCAACTCCGCGTCTGGAACCACCTTTGATTAAATATATTCAACCGCCGGTTGGGCTTTCCAACCGCTGGTTGGGTCTTCTTTCCAGAATCTTCCAACTTCGGGCCAGGCTTTCTTTTAGACTCTTCTCTTTATTTCTTCGGATCTTTACTCTATTCTTGGCCCAATCTTTAATAATATGGTTTAAGTCTTCATATTTGTCTTGTTTTCTTCAAGTCTTCATTTTCTTTGAGTTTTTATTCATTTTAGCTCCTTTTTCCTTCCTTTTCTTCAATCCTTGTATTTTATACCTAAATTGCAAATATGAAAAGTACCAAAATCCATAGAAATGCACTAAAAGTATATATAAATATAGGGATAGTAAGTATATATATGTGCTATTATTTGATGTTATCACCTCGCAAGGCCTCGTTTTTGATGTTTTTATTTCCAAGTGCTTCGAGTTGAGTGGTGAGGATTTGAGTGGTGAGATCATTGTGAATGGTTAAACCAAGGGCTCGAACACGAAGGGGTTTCACTCGTTCTTTCCAGCTGAGGGCATCGACAACAACGTTAGCCTTGCCCAGATGGTATTTGATTTTGCAGTCGTAATCAGTAAGCAACTCGACCCATTGACGTTGCCTCATGTTGAGATCTTTTTGATCGAATATGTGTTGGAGACTTTTGTGATCGGTAAAGATGGTGCACTTAGTGCCATAAAGGTAATGTCTCCAGATTTTGAGAGCAAATACGACAGCTCCGAGTTCAAGGTGATGAGTGGTGTAGTTCTTTTCGTGGATTTTGAGTTGACGAGAGGCGTAAGCAATGACTTTATCACGTTGCATTAACACACAACCTAGTTCTTGGTGTGAGGCACCGCAGTAAACGTCACAATCATCGGTGCCTTCGGGTAAGGATAGGATTGGTGCACTGCAGAGTTTCTGTTTCTGAAGTTGGAAAGCCGACTCTTGTTTGTCGGTCCAATTGAATTTCTTATCTTTCTGAGTTAAGGGGGGGGGGGGGGGGGTTAAAGGCAAGGCTATTTTGGAGAAATTCTCAATGAATCGCCTATAATATCCAAGGAGACCCTAGAATTATCGTACCTCGGTTGGTGTGGTTGGTGCTTTCTAGCACTTGATGGCCTCAATCTTGGATGGGTCAACATGTATCCCCTGACTGTCAATGACATGCCCTAGAAACTGTACTGTTTGCATCCAGAACTCACACTTGGAGAACTTGGCATATAACTTCTCGTGTCTGAATAATTCCAAAATGGTTTTCAGATGTTGGCCATATTCCGTTTCATTGCGAGAGTATATCAAGATGTCGTCGATGAACACAATAACGAATTTATCAAGATATGGTTAAGCCGAATGGCATCACTTGGAATTCATAATGCCCATAGCGGGTTCTGAAAGCTATTTTTGGTATGTCGGTGTCTCGAAAACGAAGTTGTTGATATCCTTGAAGTTGGTCAAATAGGTCATCGATTCTTGAAAGTGGGTATCGGTTTTTGATGGTAAGTTTGTTCAGTTCGCGGTAGTCAATACACATTCTGAAGGATCCATCCTTCTTTTTAACGAATAGGACCGGAGCTTCCCAGGGTGAAGAACTCGATCGAATAAATCCCCTGTCCAGGAGTTCCTGTAACTTGGTGGACAACTACTGAAGTTCGGATAGGGCTAAAAGGTAAGGTGCTCATATATGCCACGGGTGTTGCTCCGGGCACAAGATCAATGGAGAACTCT
This sequence comes from Pseudognaphalium luteoalbum, assembly GCA_963422505.1. Taxonomy (NCBI): domain Eukaryota; kingdom Viridiplantae; phylum Streptophyta; class Magnoliopsida; order Asterales; family Asteraceae; genus Pseudognaphalium; species Pseudognaphalium luteoalbum. Next base: position 48,621,460 of record OY730197.1, read on the forward strand.
ACCTGCCTAGTTGGTGGAAGGCCGGGTAATTCCTATGGAAAGACTTCTCGAAAGTCTCAAACGATGGGCACGTCCTCAAGTCACTTTTCAGCTGACTTCTTCTCAGTTACATGTGCGAGGATTGCTGGGTATCCTTTCCTCAAGTATTTATGGGTTTTCATGTAGGAGATGATGTTAAGGTTTCGCCTACCGGTCTCCCCTTGTATGATCAAAGTTCCACCAGTAGCGAGAGGTATACGCACCATTTTATCAAAACAGACAATTTCGGCACGATGTTTGGACAACCAATCCATGCCTATAATGATGTCAAAGCTCCCAATTTAAACCGGTATGAGGTATATGGGGAATAGTTCGTTGGCGAGGTTTAAAGTGAAATTTGGTACTACACTATCGGCCTCGATCAGTTTGCCATTCGCTAATTCTACAGTGTACTTAGCATCTAAGGAAATGGGTGTGATGTTTAGTAATGGACAAAATTTATCGGATATGAAGCTTTTATCAGCTCCGGTATCGAACAAAACAGAAGTGGTTAAATCGTTGAGGAGAAACATACCCGTAACAACGTTAGGATCTTGTCGGGCGTCTCCAGCATTGAGTAGAAATGCTCTACCGCGGGCATTGTTGTTGTTATTGTTCTTGTTGTTGTTGTTGTTTCATTTTGGGCAGTTGTTTCTGAAATGGTTAGTGTCGCCGCACTCGAAACAAGCCTTTGGTGCGTTAGAGTTGGTGTTTGGGTTGGGGGTTCTGCAATCTTTGGCTAGATATCCCTGTCGTTTGCACTTAGTATAGGTACAAGGGCCATCATGGTTTCGTGTACACTTGGAACAATAAGGTTTGTAACCCAACGTACCCTTTCTTATTCCCCAACCCTGAACTGGAGGTGTAGGCCTTAACAGACTCGGCCTTTTTGTTTGGTTGCTGTTGTTGCGGTTGTTGTTGTTGTCGGACCATTTTCTTTTGTTGTCCCCGGTGGCTTTCTCAGTGGTTGTCTCTCGGCGGACAATTTGGGCCATGAGTTCATGTGCCATGCGGACCGCACTTTGGATGGTCCTGGGGTTTGATGAGATGACATTCCCTTGGATTGATTCTGGTAGCCCCCAAATGTATCTCTCGTTTGTATTCAAGGTCTACCATAGAGGGACATAGAACACCTAGTTGGTGGAATCGGGTGGTGTAACTGGTGATGTCGTTTCCCTGAACACTAAGTTTCCAGAATTCTTCTTCAAGTTGTTGCAGTTGCTCACACGGGTAGTACTCTTCCCTGAGCATTTTCTTGAGGTCTTCCTAGGGAAGTTGATATGCGGTATCAATACCCACAATTTGGGCATAAGAGTTTCACCAGGTGAGAGCTCCGTCAGAAAGGGTGCATGTGGAGAATTTAACCTTGTCTTCCTGAGTGCAGTTGCAGATTCGGAAAATAGATTCTGTCTTTTTGATCCAGCGTATCAGCCCGATGGCTCCTTTAGATCCTTTGAAATACAAGGGTTTGCAGTTCAAGAAGTCTTTGTAGGTACATGGTTTTGGAGTAGATGTATTAGCAGGCGCGCCTCCGCCGCTCGGATTATATTGAGCAGCAAGGACTTGGGCTACACTCTGTGCAATGACTTGAGCGATTTAGGCGTCGGTATAAGTATTTCGTCTTGGAGGCATGATGCTGAACAACAATGAAATGAGACATATAAGAGGTTTGCGCGAGGTTATGATATATCACATGTTTATGTATAATGAGATAATATACAACAGTACAGAGTGATAACTATAATTCATTATATAGAAAAGTTGAATACAGAGTACGAGTTTCAAAAGACAACAATCATAAGGATTACAAAAGATGCCGGGAATGTTACATCTGGTCTAAACCCGACCTTGAGCTAGGTGCATCCAGTTTTGGTAAGTTTCGAGCTGCTCAGTTTCCATATTATCCAATCGTCGTTCATGATGATAGATTCTGGCTGCGAGCACAGGTATGGTATGGTGTGGAGGTTCATTGGTGTGCAAAGTGTTTTCTGGGTCTAGGTCCTGTGAGGGAATTGGTATGTCCTTATCGGATCCCCAGGCGCAGAGAGTATAAGGTAACCAGTTCCGTCGTGGGATATTAGTCCGACGGTGGGCTTGGTTAGGTGTGGAAGTGGCGGTATTACGAGGAGGGTATGGGCTAGCTCGTGCTGACCTAGTAGTTCCCCAACCTACGTGTTAGTTGCGTGATCCCGAACGATGGCAGGAGGAAGAAGGTGTAGTTGTGTTGGGATATGTTGCCATTTTCTGTGGCAAGAAATTTAGTATACGTAAGGTTACATATAGAAATATAATAACCTAGCACATAAGCACGTATAAGGTTTGGTCCCATTCTATCCTCGGTCTACGTTACTACTGTACCCTCGTTCACTATAACCATTTCAGGTCTTGCATCAAATCTCCTTTAATTGTACATAGTTGATCAGGCTATGTTAAATTAAATTCAACTGATGCGATTGCTGAACCAGTCATACCAAACAAGGAATACTAACCAAACGGTCATAGTCTAGGTCACTAATGCAATCCTAATTCGCTATAACCTTAGGCTCTGATACCAATCTGTCGCACCCCCAAAACATGTGGCAGCGAAAGTAGGAGGTGTCATGGGGGCGTTGACCAAATTAAATATCACAACACAAAGATTAAAGCAAACGACCTCTATATGAGACGTTTGAAAAATAGTTACATTACAATAATTCAAATCTTTACAAAAGTTATAGGAGTTCGCATAACGAAAGTAGATTTACATAACTATAACTACAAAATATAGTAATGCAATCTAGTTCCTTGATGATTTGAAAACCATGTGACTCGAGCTAAGCTTATCCTTATGCTTCCTACTGCGGTGGCTTACCTAAGAAATACATACTAAAAGGTCAACATAAAGTTGGTGAGTTCATAGGTTTGTAAGCAAACAGTTATAGGTATGATCCACAAGATTACCAAAATTGTATCATTCGTTAATGATAAGTAAAAGTATTGCATATTGCAATATAAGTATACCATTTGCATGAGTCTCATTGTTCGAGCTTAACGTTGTTTGCCTTTGGTAAGTGTACTAATCCGATATACTTCTAATTCACAAATAATATTGCACCTATGGGTTGGCTAGAGCGACTAGACCGAACGAGGTTTGTCAATCCCTGATAGTACTATCCATAAATATTTACGAACTATGATGGGTAGAGGGCTTTAGTGGATTATCATATGGTCTCATGCAATCTGTACAAAAAGTTGTTGTCAGTACTTGTGATCATAAAAGCAGTTTACATAAAACAGTTGTATGTATTCCCACCCAGTGAAAAAGAGTAAAAAAGGGCTATGAAACTCACCAGGGTTTAGCAGGTAGCAAGCAATAATCAAATAGTAAGTAGTGGGTGTTCTTGTCCCGTGTGCAACCTCCTAACGCCCTAAACGTATGAGGTTGTAAGTAGATGTCTCAAAAGACCATCTATAGCGATTGTATAAGTGGGGGTAAATGTCCACTTAAGCCAATCAGGTAGGTGGGGGGGTTTACGTCCACCTAAAGCTAGTTCATCAACTAGTATGTCCAAATAAGTTGTTCAAGTTTGTTTGTCAAAACGTGTACGAACGATTGGGGAAAGTTTACAATAGTAATCTCAATCATTATTATCATGTGTTGTTTCATTGTATACTATCAAAGTATATGTTTAGTGTGATGTATCGTATATAAGTATTGAAGTTGTGTGTTTGACACTTAGTGTGAAAACTAGTTTTGAAGTTTCTGTTTTAGGCGACACTCAATGCGTCAGTAAGTAATTATTGGCGACACTCATGTAAGTGTTGAAGAAAATCAATGTTTGCGAGTTATTAGCGTCATTTGGTTAAGTGTCTCATAAAGGCGACACTGAGTAGCGTCACTAAGGGTTAGTGTCGGATGTGGTCGATTTCGGATTTAGGCGTCACTTATGTCTAGTGTCGCTGAGGATGATTTGGCGTCACTTAAGGTAGTGTCGGGTATGGGCGTCACTTGGTTATGGAGACACTAAGGGTAAGTGTCGCTAATGATAAGGTCCAGACATAATATGCATCACTATATGGAGTGTCACTGAAAACATTTGGTTTCTGCGACACTCAAGTCTGATCAGATTTTGGCTAAGTCAAAAACGTGGTCAACTATGATGGTTTGACCCGAAAGTTTTACCCGACCCATATTTCAGTTAATAAAGTTTATAAAAGTTGTCGGTTTGTGTCGCAGTTATTTTGAGGTGTCGATTTTTAGTACGCAAGTTCAAACTTTAAGATTTTATATTTTCGGTTATTGTCAGTTTGTTACGCCATATGATTTCTACAACCTGTGGTCCAAATTAAGGTATGAGATTTTTACCAACTGATCATATACTAATCTTGTGTTCTAACATAAAATCCCTTAGATTTATAGTGTCATAGATAATTAATTCCGCGTAACAACTGAACATATTTATCGAACATTTTTTAGTCAGTCACAAAGATCAGTTTATCTACAAAAATCTGTACAGTTCTGGTAAAAGTTTAAAACACGAAAGTTGTAGCTCTTTTCAATATGATAAACTAAACACACGTAATTAGGGTTTCAAGTAGGATTATCAGTAACCCTAAATTGTCGGATGTGATATTCTCCCCTTTTTAGAGGAATTTCATCCTGAAATTAGCTTGTTGTCGCAGTCTGTGGGGTATCTGGGAATAGATGTGGATGTTTCAGTCGCATTTGGTCTTCCCGTTCCCAAGTGAATTCAGGACCGCACCTAGAATTCCACCGGACTTTAACGATGGGAATACGACTCTGTTTCAAACGTTTGACCTCTCGGTCCAAGATTTCAATCGGTTCCTCGAAGAAGTAAAGTTTGTCATCTATGTGGACTTCGTCAAGTGGAATAACAAGTGTCTCATCAGACAGACATTTCTTCATGTTAGAAATGTGGAAAGTGTTGTGCACACTACTAAGTTGTGGTGGTAACTATAGTCGATATTCCACTGTACTAATCCTTTCAAGGATCTCGAAAGGTCCAATGTACCTAGGGTTCAATTTGCAACATTTTCCAATGTTGGGACATGTATGTGTGACAACAGATCTAGCTTGTAATAGTACTAGTTGATACAATTGATTTGGATTTGTAAATGATATTAGTTTGGTATTAATATTCGTTAAATATATTAGTATATTAAAGTATTAGACGAATATCGATTACGAAATTACAAATTAATCCTGCGAGATGAGATCTCAAGTCGCAAGAGTGACTGCGAACCGAGTCGAACTGGGCTTGGTCGTGGGCTGCGAGCTGAGTCGACTCGCAGAGCCCATCGGTCTGTGAGCTGAGATTGACAGAAACATATAAATACTTAAATAGGTCAAATCGGTTAAAGATTTTTGGCCATTCGATTTCCATAGAACTTTAAAACAATTCTAAGCATTCATAAGGTTAGGTATTGATAGATTAACATTAATTAATCGATACAAAACCTTGTTGATTAATCAATTCGCTATTATTCTTGCGAAACAACCCGTTCACATACCGTGAACCAAGTATTGAGGAATTTCACACCTCAATACCTAAGATAACCTTGTTATCGATCCACGTACTAGGGACTTACAATTGGTATCAGAGCTTTCGGGCTAAATACTTTGTTACTTCGAGGTTATTTGGATAATAATGATCGATTAGGGTTGTTGTTACGTTTAATCTTCGTAAAAAATGACCAAAATCAGTCTCTGGAAGTTTTTAGTTTTGTAATCGACTGAAATCTTAGGGTTTAATCAATTAGAAAACTAAAATTTTTGTTTTAGGGTTTTTCAGCCGATTTTGCGAACCGAGTTCCCCTCTGCGAACTGAGTTCCCCTGCGAACCGAGTTCCCCTCTACGAACTGAGTTCCCTGCGAACCAAGTTCCCCTCTGCGAACTGAGTTCCCCTGCGAACCGAGTTCCCCTCTGCGAACTGAGTTCCCCTCTGCGAACTGAGTTCTCCTGCGAACCGAGTTCCTGCCCTGCGAGTCAAGTTTCTGCGAAGTGAACTTTCTGATTTTTTTTTCTGATTGTTAATTCTTGAAACTTTTAAAATGTCTGACATTAGTAAAATGATCGAGATAGAGCACGAGGTTGGAAAATCTAATACTCCACCTAAGTTGTTACGTGTTGAAGACTATTACAGTTGGAGAGATAGGTTTGAATCTTACTTTAGATTCCATAATCTCTCAATCTGGATGTGTATCAAAGGAGGATACACGGCACCCACTCAAACTGTTCAAAATGCTGTTGTTGTGGTATCCTATAATCTGATGAGTGAACAACAAAAGAAAGACTATGAAAATGAGAATAAAGCTCATTCTTGTATTCAGATGTGCTTATCTAAGGAAATTAATCATCAGTTAAAATCTTTTCATACTGCTAAAGCACTCTGGGAAGCGCTTGAGAAAAGATGTGAGGGAAGCCCACAAGTGCAAGCTAGCAAGAAGAAGCTTCTGAAAAAGCAGTTTACTTTGTTTAAAGCTTTTAAAGGAGAAACTCTTGATGCTTATGTTACACGTTTCTACCATCTGTTAAGTGAGATTGAAAACCATGAAATCACTATTGAGGAGGTAGAGAAAACCGACAAGTTTCTTGAGGGTTTACCTTCTAAATGGGAGATGTATGGTGTGATGATTACTGACAATGAAACAAGATATGCAACCATGACTCTTGAACAGGTTATTGACAAGCTCAAAGGATACGATTTCACTAAGAAGTCGAAAGATACTGATTCTGATCAGGTTCAGGATCCAGGACTGTATCATGGAAAAACTTCTATCTCAACTGCTTCATCCAGTTCAACCACTGCTTTGTTTGTTGGTAATGCTGATGGAAAAGGTGAAATGATAACTGATGAACTGTGTTTCATTACATCACCTGGAAATGAAGCTAAGGGGAAACCTTCTGAGAAGTCACCTCAAGAACATCAAAAGATGCCTATGAGTGTGAAATCTGCTGAGCAGCAACTGTCTGTTCTTGCTTCATTTGTAGCTTCATATGAGAATTATATTGATTGTAAACTTAACGATTCAATTCTTTTTGATGAAGACTATGAACAGATAGATCCTGATTATCTTGAAGAAATAGATCTTCAGGACCAACTTGCTTCGTTGTCAAGGAGAGTTAAGAATTTCTTAAAGAAGAATGGAAGAAAGGTTGTTGGCAACAGATCAGGGTTTGATAAAACCAAGATCAAGTGTTATAACTGTAAAAGTTACGGACACTTTGCTAGAGAATGCCAAAAACCTAAGGTAGAGACTGGTGAAGGGAAACTGTTGATGCATCTTTTAGTGTCTGTCAGTTGGTCTATCGAGTTGTAATAAGTGTCGTTAGTTTCTTAATAGAAAAATAGCTTTTGTATAGTGCGACACTCGTGTTTTGTTTTAGGCGACACTTGCCTGAGTGACGCATAGCGACACTTAGGTAAGTGACGCATTAAGGCGGCCACATGCGACACTTACCCAAGTGACGCATGTCGGCTGTGTTTTTAGTATAAATAGAAACCTACGGGTTTTAGGCTAGGGTTGACGAAACCCTAGCACAATTTGTCGACTTAGTACCTCTGTAATCAATTTCTATACTTAATACAAGCTAATAAACGAGTTTCTTTTGATTGAATATCATTGTTTCGGTTTGTGTTTGTTAGTATCAAGTGTAATTGATTGATTCCGCCTATCAATTACTGTCAATTGTCATCTAGATCCACGCGCTAGGCACGTTCAACTGGTATCAGAGCCTTACGGTGATAACATTGACGTTTAGAAGGTATTTAGAATTGATTTCGGTTTTTACTTGATTCAAGAATCATGAATTCTTACGGATTTTGAGGTGCAAAGGAGTATTACAGTCGAAATTCATCAATATCAACAGGTTTCGTCCATTAGGGATCAACGAATTTGAGTTTGGTTTACGAAAACTCGAATTTTTTAGGGTTTTGGGATTTTGCAGCCGTTTTGCGACACTCGATCCGTCACTTAGCTGCGTCACTTACTGCGGCACTAGCTAATCCCAAATTAGGGTTTTACCGTCACTTGAACGCGTCACTTGAACGCGTCACTTGTGGTTAATACGACACTTAACTTAAGTGTCGTCTACCCTAATCCACCGTCACTTACGTGCGTCACTGTTGCACGTCACTTGACATTTTAGCGTCACTTCTTTTAGTGACGCCTTTTGATTTCCTCGCGTCACTTCCTTTAGTGACGCCTTTTAATTTACTGCGTCATTTTTACTAGTGACGCCTATCTGTTTAATACGTCACTCAAGTACGTCACTTGAGTGCGTCACTTGCTAGATTGAGCGAAACTTACTGCTAGTATCATCAGTTACTTCGCCCGTCACTCGATAGCGTCACTTACCTAGTGACGCTTGTCGTAGCGACACTTCAGTGCGTCACTTACTAAGTGACGCCTTAAGTACTAACTTTTTTCGAGTTCTTGTTTTTGCATACATTTTCAGGTATATCTTCAATGGCAACGGACAAGGAAGATATTAGAGGAATTCGAGAAATGTTAAAACAGGGAAATGATATTGGTTCAAATAATAAACCTCCTCTATTTACAGCAGACATGGAATATGCTTATTGGAGGGATCGATTTGAACAGTTTGTGGATTTTCATTGTCCTGAGTTGTGGGGTCCATTAAAGCAAAGATATGAGGCTCCTGTGTCTGAAGGAAACTATCGCGGTGTTCCTCCACCCAAATCTTTCACTGCTATGACTCCTCAGGAGAAGAAAGACTATCAACTGGAAAGGAAAGCACATTCAGCTATCTGTATGTGTTTGACAAAGGATGTCATGAGACTGTTTAAAACTCATGACATAACCTACGATTTATGGAAAGCGATAGAGACGAGGTGTGGGGGAAATGAGAAATATAAGGAGGCAAAACTGGAATTAATTAAAAAGCAGTATGATTTATTTGACTCCTTACCAAATGAGACGACGTCTGGACTGTTTACTCGATACTCACAACTAGTGAGTGAATTGACTGAAGGAGGATATACTCTCACTGCACTTGAGATTAATAAAAAATTATTGGATGTTTTACCAAGTGCATGGGATGTGAAAGTTCAATTCTTGAAGGAAAATCAAGAATTATCTGGGATGACTCTTGATCAGCTTATAGGAGTTCTTCAAGCCCATGCTATGGAATTGAAGAAGAAGGAGTGCAAGTCCACTGGATTCGTACAAAATCCTTCACTCTATGGAAGCCAAGTAAACACTGGCAAGAGTTATGGAGGAATGGCATTCATATCGGATACTAATCCTTCACCTTATCCAACTGGGGATACTCATGCAGCTTACATTTCTGGCACTACCTGCACGAATCAAGGAACACAACAGCAGGTTTCATCATCACCAGCCATTCAAGAGCAAGCTGCAATTTATACAGCTTTTCTTAGTTCTTACAAAGATTTGGTTACTCAACCAAATACTACTTTGGAAATGACCAAAGAAGACTATGCTCAATTGGATGATGATGACTTGGAGCAAATGGATTTGAACTGGAATATAGCTATGATTTCCAGAAGGGTTCAGAAATTTCTGCAAAGAACGGGCAGGAAAAGCTTGGACGGTAATGGGAAAACTGGGTTTGGTTTTGATAAAAGCAAGGTTCGGTGTTACAACTGTCAGAACCTTGGTCATTTTGCAAGGGAATGTGAGAAACCCAGGATGCTGTCGTCAGGTCTCACTAAGCCAGATCCACCAAAATCAACTGAGAAAGTAGAAGCTAAATCATTGGATGTGGATAATGCATTGATAGTTTTTGAGCCAACCGCTTTTGATTGGAGTGCTCAAGCTGCAAAGTTTCAATGTCTGATGGCTCATATCACACCTGAGGTACCTACTGAACCCACTGAGCCATTTAACTGTGTTTCGTGTATTAATTTGACTGAATCTCTTGAGATCTATCAAAAAGACAATCAAAATTTGCGGGACAAGATTGTTAAGCTTACTGAATCTAATAATTTTTTGTTAGAAAATGAAAAACTTTATGAACAACATCTTGAAGCTCATAAATTAGATACTGAAACCTTTAAAGCAAAGGTCTTTAGTCAACAAGACGCAATTAAAAGTTATCTTACTGAGATTGAATTGTTGACTAAAGAATTATCTGATTTAAAAGATGAGTTTGAAAATCATAAAAGTAAAATCTTGGGTTCAACATCCGCAACATAAGTTTTTAATGAGATTGTCAGTAAGCAAGGGACAACTGGCAAAAAGAAGGAAGGTCTTGGCTATAACCAAGTACCACCACCCTCTAATGCTGAATATTGTCCCTCAATTACTAAACAAGGTCTTGAAGAGATTTCAGTCGATTATACCAAATTATATGGTATTAAGGCCATAGAAGCCAAGCTTAACAAACAGTCAACGGAGAAAACCAAGAGACAAGAGTATCCATTGCCTCAGTTTGTTAAAGCTGCAAGTGAGTCTCAAGTTCATACTGATGACATTGTTGAGATCGAGGATATTACTGATCAGGAATTTCCTGAGTTTAAGAAGGTTGAGGCTAAACCTGAAAAACAGATTTTGAAAGTTGAACCTGTAAAAAAGGTTCAAAATAAAAAGGAAAATAGAGTTTTACATGTGAAACTTCAAAAGTCACTAACAAATGTTTTAAAACAAAAGGTGACAAGTGAAAAGGTACATGTTGATAAACCTTATGCCTCAACTTCTAAACCCCCACAAGCATTATCTAAAACGTGTACAACCTGTTCATGTTCTAAAAATGCTTCGTCACTTCCTGTGGTAAATCCTCCGTCTCCACAATTTCAAGAGACTCGTTCTTGTTTCTACTGTAAGAAACAAGGACATTTGATTCGTGCTTGTCCCAAACTTTCTCATCAGTGGTATGGGAGAGATATGCCTAGGACATCTTTCTACAGAAATTCTTTTGCAAAATCTCCTCCTAGGCATCATTCTGACTCTCACAAATCTGATAAGAAAGTAGTTAGTGTTGGGCAAACTCCTTTGTTAAAACCAAAGCCCAACACTATTTCAAAGTCAAATCCCAAACCATCAAAGGTTTGGAAGTTAAAGGAGTCCACTAAAGACTCACATGTCATCAATAATAACACATCAGATTCAAAATCTGATTTGTTTAAAAATAAAGTTTTATCTGATGTGCTTATTGTTGATGACTTTGGTCGACCTAAGTCTGTAAAGGCTTGGGTCACCGTTTCTCACTAATCTCCTCATTTTTGTGTTGCAGCAGTCTGAACGTATAAAAGATAGTGAATGGTTCATGGACAGTGGCTGCTCGCGACACATGACGGGTGATGTGTCTCTCTTAGTGGATATTAAACCATACGCGGGAGGTCATGTTGCTTTTGCTGGAGATACGGAAGGAACGATTTCGGGGAGAGGAACGCTAACCAATGGAAAGGTTAGCTTTGAGAATGTAAATTATGTGGCCGAACTTCAACATAATTTGTTAAGTGTATCGCAAGTTTGTGATAAGGACTATACCACATCCTTTACAAAGACTGAGTGTGTCATATTGAAGCCGGGGTATGTCATTCCAGAGGAATGGGTGGTAATGCGTGCTCCTAGAAGAAATGACACTTATGTAATGAACATGCGAACCATGGAGACAACCGGCGAGTACACTTGTCTCCTTTCGAAGGCTTCAGAAAAGGAATCACTCCTTTGGCACAGACGAATGGGACACATTCATTTCCGAAAAATGAATTTCCTAGTCAACAACGACTTGGTTCGTGGAATTCCGAAACAGTCCTTCGCCTTGAAGGATGACTGTGTTTCTTGCCACAAGGGCAAACTCCACAAGAAGTCCCATAAGTCTAAGGTTGTGAATTCCATAAATGCTCCATTAGAACTACTGCACATGGATCTCTTTGGTCCTGTTTCTACAAAGAGCATAGGTGGTCGCTCATATTGTTTAGTAGTGACAGATGACTACTCACGTTTTTCGTGGGTATACTTTCTCGCAACAAAGGATGAGACAGCGGGAATTTTGGTCTACTTGTTGGATAAGTTGGCAAATTTGTGCAACTTAAAGGTTAAAAGACTGCGGAGCGATAATGGAACCGAATTCAAGAACTCAACTCTTGAGTTATTTTGCGCTTCTAGGGGTATTGAACATCAATTCAGTGCTCCGAGAACACCTCAACAAAATGGAGTTGCTGAACGGAAGAATAGGACAATTATTGAAACTGCTCGTACTATGTTAGCGGATTCTAAATTACCTATTATCTTCTGGGCCGAGGCAGTTAATACTGCATGCTACGTTTTGAATCGGGTTCTTTCGGTTAAAAAGAAGAATAAAACGTGTTATGAGCTCTTCAACAATCGCAAGCTGAATCTGCAGTTTCTGGAACCGTTTGGATGCCCTTGTTTGATAATGATTACCAAAGAACGTGTCCCTAAGTTTGGTGATAAAGCCGTTGAAGGAATTTTTCTCGGATATTCGGTCAACTCTCCAAATAAACGGGTATACAACAAATCAACAAACGAGATAGAGGAACACTTTGAGGTCAAATGCTTAAGGTATACGGAACCACCTCAAGGAACGGGTCCGGATTGGTTCTTTAATTATGGGACACTTTTCAGTTCCTTTAATGTTCCGGAGGGCGACGATATAGAAGAATTAATTACAATGCTTCATGGACTAGATGTTTTTCATCAAACATCTGATTTTCTTCCTCCAACATCCAATCCGATTCCCGATACGACATCCACTCCATCACCTAATCCAACACAACAAATGCCTGCACCCACTACTTCATCTGCATCTGTACCTACACCCACACCACCAACTACAACCATTCCGTCTTCTTCAAACACTGTTAATGCCGTGGATCTTCCGGATGATCCTGATATGCCTCTCTTAGAGGATGAAGAAGACATGGACTATTCTCGTTTCTTCACTAATGAAGAGAACGAAGATGCTTCTGCCACTGAAGGGGATTTGAATAACTTGGAATTAAATCTTGTGCCGGATACTATTCCAGTTACTCGGATACATAGGAATCACCCAGTTGACAATATCATTGGTGATCCCCATTCATCTGTTCAAACGAGACATCAGGCGAAGCAAGCTGCTGAAGATAAGGATACTTCAGCTGATCAGGTTTTGGGATTTATGGCAACTGTTAATTCTTGCCATCTTTCCCAAACTGAACCAAAGAAAGTTTCGGAGGCCTTACAAGATCCATCCTGGGTCGAGGCCATGCAAGATGAATTGCAGCAATTTCACAAGCTGCAAGTGTGGACGCTAGTTCCGTTACCTAAGGGTGCCGATCCAAAAGGTACTAGATGGGTATATCGCGTCAAGAAAGATGATCGAGGAGTAGTCACGAGGAACAAAGCAAGATTAGTTGTTCAAGGGTATACTCAAATTGAAGGACTTGATTATGATGAGGTTTTTGCCCCTGTCGCCCGATTGGAGTCCGTACGTATCTTTTTGGCCTTTGCATCATTTAAAGGGATTCGCGTCAAGCAACTTGACGTTAAAAGCGCATTCCTTTATGGTCAAATTGATACGGAGGTTTATGTTCAACAGCCTCCAGGCTTTGAAGATTCGGTGCATCCAAATTATGTCTATAAGCTCAATAAGGCATTGTATGGACTTCATCAATCTCCACGCCTATGGTATGAGAGGCTTGCTACTCATCTGGTAGACAACGGTTTTACTCGGGGCAACATCGACAGCACTCTTTTCGCAAAAGGAAAAGGAGATGATTTGTTATTGGTTCAAGTGTATGTCGATGATATCATTTTTGGGTCGTTGAATGAGGCTCTACGTAAAGAATTTGAAGAGGTCATGAAGTCAGCTTTCGAGATGAGTGCAATGGGAGATCTCACCTTTTTCCTTGGTGTGCAAGTCGAGCAGTCACCCAAAGGAATGTATATTCATCAGTCAAAGTATGTCAATGACATGTTGACTCGATATGATATGCTTACTTGTAAACCTTATGGAACTCCCATTGAGCTCAATCATAATCTTGGACCTGCTGATGATGATGAGGACTGCAAAGAAAAGGATTATCGTTCGATGATTGGTTCTCTTATGTACCTCACTGCCTCAAGACCTGATATCGTCTTTGCTGTTTCTCTTTGTTCAAGATATCAGGCACGACCAAAGGTTTCTCATATGAAGGCGGTGAAGCGGATTTTTGGGTATCTCAAATATAGACCTTCACTAGGTCTATGGTACTCCAATGAGAAGAACTTCACTCTCTCTGCCTATTCCGATTCAGATTATGGTGGCTGCAACATCAATAAGAAGTCTACGACAGGGGGATGTCAGTTTCTTGGAACTCGCTTAGTGTCATGGCAATGCAAAAAGCAGACTACGGTTTCTACTTCCACAGCTGAGGCCGAGTACATTGCTGCTGCTAGCTGCTGTTCTCAAGTTCTTTGGATTCAGCACCAACTGCGTGACTACGGGTTACTCTTAACTTTAACTCCTATACATATTGATAACACTGCTGCCATATCTATCACACGCAATCCCGTACAACACTCTAAAACCAAACACATAGAAATTAGGTTTCACTTTATACGGGATTGCTATGAGAAACACCTCATTGACCTTGTCCATATTGACACCCTGAAACAAAATGCTGACTTATTCACTAAGGCTTTCTCAAGAGCCCGATTTGATGAATTAGTCAACATGATCGGTCTAAGGTTCTTTACCACGAAAAAGTAATTTGTGACTTGGATATGTTTAACAGTACTGTTTTATTATCAAAAAAAAAAAAAAAAAAAAATGCAACAGCCACTCTTTATACTTTCTAGTTTTAAAGAAATGCAATGTTGCTACATTTAAACAGACGTTGAGGTTGTGTCTGTAAACAACTTGGGATATGATAGTACATCGGGTGACATGCATGAATATGGAATTTTTAAGGTTTATCTTTGATGTGTCAGTAGATTTATCTGACGTCTTAAAAACAGTTTTTATAAACATTATCTTCATCATACGATATATTAGTAGGCATGTTATACAAAACACTTTGAGAAGTCTTAAAAAGCTTAATCTATAATTGTCTATTTCAAGTGGTACACCATTATTAGATGTACGACAAAAGTCTTAATTTCTTACTTATACTAGACATGTTTTTTGTGAAAGATGTTTATATGATTTCATTTGGGGGTATATATTGACAGTTTCCTTTGTTATACGTAAGTATAGACCTGGTTTCTGTTAATATATACTTTAAAATTAAGCAAACACAAGTCAAAGTGCTTGAAAAGTCTTTAAAAATTAAGATACCTTACAAGGTCGCCAAAATGGTTTGATCAAGTTTGGTTTTGCTTAAACCTGGATCAAGTTATGTCGCTCTGTTGTACGTAAGTACAGACCTGTCACCGCTGACTTGACTCTTAAAATTGATTTTCTTATATTCTGTCTGTAAATGAAAACATGGTCTATGTTTTAAGTTAAGATGTATATCTATGATGGGAACCACAGCGAAATAAACATACCAATAATAATAAAATACCTCTTAGTTGTACGTATAACATGTTTAAGTGGACAAATATACTAATAATCGTTTTTGAAATAATTTTTATAAGCAGTGTTTTTAGTATGTCAAGTAAATTTAAAGAGGACAAACATACTGATGATTGAAATAACACTTACTGTTCCAAATAAATGCATGTTATTCCGATATGATCCCTAATCAGACTTTATCAACTCCGTCACCAAAAAGAATGTGTTAATTCTATACGTGGTTAATTTAAAGTTAAAAGGTTCCCTTCTTCCTGATCTAACGGATCGGTATCTCAATACCTACATGTGGTATCAGTTATAAGAATAAATTGTCAATTTACATTTTCTTGTATATGTCTTATTTTCTCTAAGTTAGTGTAATTTTAGTTATTATCCAAGTTACAGTTACATTTTCAAATTTAAGTACCGAAATCACAACGCGAAACCATCGAAGAAATCGCAAAATTTTTCACTAAAAGTGAACTGTGCGTCACTTTCATAAGTGACGCTATCAGTGACGCATACGATATTGCGTCACTACATTAAGTGACGCAGTAAGTGCCGGAATAAGTTTCGCTATAAGTGTCGGGTTGAGTGACGCATCCTAGGGTCGGTGTATAAATACGCCTTCCCCACGACACTCAACCTCACCACTTTTCAAAAACATATACCGACACTTCCACTGACACACCGACACTCTCATTGTCTCTGCGTCACTTACACTGTGCGTTTTTTCGTCGATCGATTCGTGCTTTCTACGGCTTCCTAGTGTGTTTCGTTGATACATACTTGTTCTCCTCATTCCTACGATCCATTTGGTATTACCCTTAACCTTTTTCTCTTTTTAATTTTTTCTGTAAATTTCAATTAGGGTTACGGTTAGGGTTTTGCTATGCAAATCGTTCGATTAAATGCTTGTATGTTAGTGTTTTGATGTAATAAAGGGTGTGTCTTACTCGTCTCTACCTTGCGCACACCCCAGTTACTTTGTTTTTGAAAAACCCTAAATTTTGTGCCTGGGTATGAACAGTGCACGATGATCTTCATCGTTGCGACACTTCTTGCGTCACTTACCTTAAGTGACGCTCTTTGGTAATTTGATAGCCTATACCGTCACTTCACAAGTGACGCTTGATTTTGCGTCACTTCGTAAGTGACTCATGTAGTGACGCATATACTTGTTTAAATTGTTTAAACCGTCACTCCTCCCAGTGACGCCTTTACATGCGTCACTACTCCAAGTGACTGTCTAAGTGACGCTTATTTATATCCGTCACTTATACCGTCACTTCTTAAGTGACTGACTTAGGATACCGTCACTAGGTTAAATGTCGCATGTTCTTCACCCGTCACTTTGCAAGTGTCGTATACTTTAAACCTCCAATTTCAAACGTCACTTACATCAGTGACGCTTGATAGCGTCACTTCCAGTAAGTGACGCTACACATTGATTTCAATTTTATACACTGTATATTACGACACTTCCTAAGTGCCGGTAGTGGCCATGCGTCACTTACCCTAAGTGACGCCTAAAGTCAAAATTTGTTTTCTAACCTTTCTGTGTTCGGGCTAATTTTCTAACGTTTTCGGTTACGTTTCTTTGTATTTTTAGCTTACAGATGGCCGAGCTACAGAACTATTACCGCCGCACGAACACACGTCACAATATTACGGCATTCTTGGAGTCTACTCATGCGAATTCGGCGTCGTTCAGGCCTATGATCGAGTTTCTTCGTCGATCTCGAATTCATTATGCGATTACGGCCACGACTCCGGTATACATGAACCAAGTTGAGGAGTTCTATGATCATGCAGTGATCAGGGTACAGGGTGACGTTCCTCGGATTGTCTCGAATATGTTTGGGGAGGAAATCGAGATTACTGAGAACTCGATTAGGAGGGTGTTACAATTCAATGACAACTCCTCGATGCCCACCATCTTCCCCACCACGTTTATCTACGGGGGACTTCAAAGGATGGGTTATCCAGCAAACCAGCTTTCCGACTTTAGGAAGCAATACCTCTGCAGGGTTTGGAGGTATCTGTGTCATATTATTATAGTTTGCTTGTCTCCGAGGAAGGGAGGGTATGATGCGGCTAGTCATCTGACTTTATCGCTTATGTTAGCCCTAGTATATAATAAGCCCTATAACTTTAGTGGTTATATTTTTGGGAATATGGTAGAAAACATCAGGGCTGGGAAGGATAAATGGCTACAATATCCTCGTTTTGTGCAGCTCTTGTTGAATGACCTGGATCTCGGTATTGCACCAGATCAGAGGTCTCTTTTGGTTCCAACGCCGATGCTTCTGCGAGTCTTTAATGACTGCAAGCTCGCGCCAAAGGGCGAGCCAGTTTTGGCCGATCGTGACCTCTTCGGGCACGTAGTAAACGAAAACTACGTTGCGCCGCACGATCATGGTTTTTTGGATGATGTCGTGCCTCCGGTCAACGAGGACGACTTAGTTGATGCAAATATAGCTCAGGACCTCGATGATATTGAGCACGTTGATCGAGTTGAGGTCGATTCTGACGACGGTGGGCCCACTCCTCCGGATTCTGAGGGTGATGTGCCACCCCAATCAGCTTTAGATGGGATTCAATTGGCTGATCCCCAACGCTTCAAGCGTATTATGCGCCGGATTTCGGCTGGTCGGGTTCATGTTCCGAGAAATCCTGGCAAGCGTCCTGCTGGGTCGTCGCCTTCTTATGCTGAGTTACCCTTACGTCGACGCCAGCGGACTTCGATTGTCCTTGAGGAGCCACCTCATCAGCCTTCTCCTCAGCCTGCAACTATTTCTATTCAGCAGGTTTTAGCTCAACTGGAGCTTTTGTCCAAACGTTTTGATGATCAACAGGCGATCATTGCAGCTCAAGCTTCACAGATAAAGGACTTAGAGATTAAAGCTGCCACAGTGGACTCTCTCCAACAACAGATAACGACTATGTCTTCTAGGTTGTTAGAATTGGAGTCAGTCACACTTGTTTCGGGGGAGGATAATTCTAGGGAAATAGAAACAAATGTAACTCCTTCCCCTGAACCAGAAAATGTACTTCCATCTTCCACTATCAATGAAAATATCAGTTTAGATTATTTCGTGGAGGTTCAAGGTCAGGCAAGACCTATCGCAGTAGATTATTCATTCGTAGATCTCACTTATTTGCAAAACTTGATGAATGATAATGATACGATGCCTGAGGAAGAGGAAATGAATGATCCTGTAGCAGAGGATTATTTCTTTGAGGAAAATGATGAAGTTGAAGTTGAGGGGGAGCAACTGCACAGTGATGAATGTTATGATGATGCTCCCATTATAGAATCGGATTCGTCTGAAGATGAACCAGAAAAAGAGACGAACGAGCCATCAACTTCTACAACTAAACCGGATATAGTGCTCAAACCGATTATCGAGATACCGGTTACGTGTAAAAGCTACAAAGTTAGATCTGATTACACGGGATTGATTAAGAGTTGGAAGTTCGACGAGAACAACTCTGTTTTCATGATAAAGAGAAGTGACGGCATTCAGTACTTCAATATGAAGTTTTATAAAATAAGTACTTTGCCGAAGTGTGAGCTTCAAAGATTAGCGCAGATACCCTTGATCAACCGATCACGAGATTCACGAGCAGATTTCTTCCAGGTGATCATACGTCGAGAGATGAATAGTAAAAAATATAACCTGATAAAGCCGACGTTGGGTATGCGATACAAGTTTAAGAAGAAGTTAGATCCGATCACTCGTCAACCTATTGTGAAGATGATTTATCCACCAGCAAAGTGTCTACAGAAGATACCTTTGGAGATCATTTCGATAGATTTTTTGAATAGGTTGGAGTACTGGGAATATGATGATATTACTGGTGAAGCTGTAATTGTATTTATTCCAAAATCGGAACCAGATACGGATTCGGAGATTATGAATGTAGAATCGGAGGTTGAAGAGAAAACAGCATGGGATGTTGTTCAACCTAAGAAAAGGTCTACTTGGGGTCTTAAAAGAAAGATATTTTGTGTATTCGATTCGTTGAGTTTGATCAATCTCTCTGAACATGATATGAAAAGATTACATCAGAATAGGATTCAGTTTAAAGAAAGAGATAGAGCTGAAGCGATTAAATTTCAAAAGGTTATTGATATTTGCGTAGCCAACGGAGTACATGCTGGTGGTGTATTTCCTGCTGGTTGGAAGTGAAGGTTAAACGACTTGAAAGAGTTTGAAGATTTTGAAGACCAAGCTGAAGACACGGGGGAGTTTGTTGATGCATCTTTTAGTGTCTGTCAGTTGGTCTATCGAGTTGTAATAAGTGTCGTTAGTTTCTTAATAGAAAAATAGCTTTTGTATAGTGCGACACTCGTGTTTTGTTTTAGGCGACACTTGCCTGAGTGACGCATAGCGACACTTAGGTAAGTGACGCATTAAGGCGGCCACATGCGACACTTACCCAAGTGACGCATGTCGGCTGTGTTTTTAGTATAAATAGAAACCTACGGGTTTTAGGCTAGGGTTGACGAAACCCTAGCACAATTTGTCGACTTAGTACCTCTGTAATCGATTTCTATACTTAATACAAGCTAATAAACGAGTTTCTTTTGATTGAATATCATTGTTTCGGTTTGTGTTTGTTAGTATCAAGTGTAATTGATTGATTCCGCCTATCAATTACTGTCAATTGTCATCTAGATCCACGCACTAGGCACGTTCAGAAACAAGGCTCGGGAAATACTTTGAATTCCAAAGCCTTAGTAGTGAAACAGCTAGATGGTTCTTATGATTGGAAACCTCAGTCCGAGGAAGCTTTGATGGCTAAGATTGAAGATCAAGAGATTGTGGCTGAGTCTATATCCTATATGCCCACTGATCCAGCTTTTGAAATAAAGGTGCCTGAGACTCCTATT
Organism: Pseudognaphalium luteoalbum; assembly: GCA_963422505.1. Lineage (NCBI taxonomy): Eukaryota > Viridiplantae > Streptophyta > Magnoliopsida > Asterales > Asteraceae > Pseudognaphalium > Pseudognaphalium luteoalbum. The sequence continues at coordinate 48,641,845 of OY730197.1, forward strand.
AAAGCTAATGTCGATGAGGTGTTAGATTTGGGTTCAACTGAAGATTTGGATCCTGTAGATTTTGTGGCTAAGATGGCTGAATTGAAAACTGATAAAAAATGGGTATGTCTAGATCTTATCTCTCTTGTTGATCTTTGTCAGTTAGTTTCTAGTTTACAGTCTCAAGTTAGTGTTTATGCCGATTCCTATAAGACTTTAACTGAAACTAATAATACCCTGTCATCTCAACTTAGCACACTTAGTAAATCCAGTGAGGCTGTAAGATCTGAACTTGACTTAGCTAAGTTATATATATGTAGGTTAAGTGATGATAAACAAGCCTTAAAGAATAAGATTAAGGCAGATGCGGCTGACAAGACAGCTTTTAGAGATACCGTGAATGAGAAATTAATTATCATAGATGGTCTCTATATGAACATAAATGACTTAAATCTGTCCATTGCTAATAAGGATAAGGAGTTAGCTGATTGCAAAACAAAACTTGTAGCTCAGAATCGTAAGCTTGAGAGCTATAGATCATCTGAAATGGATAAAATGTTAGGTGCTCAGCGTAGTGTGAAGGATATGTCTGGTTTAGGTTATAATGATATGCCTCACCCATTCAATTCAAATTACACTAAAACTCCTGTAGACATTGAGATGGCGGATGTTAACCCTGAGACGAAAGTATCTAATAAACCAGAAAAGGTAGAGGCACAGAAGAATGTTATTAAGAATCCTTCATCTGATGATAGTAAGAAAATTCCTCACACCAAAGTACATTTTGTACCGGGTGGAGTAATTAATGATACTAAGACTGATGAAGTGGTTAATAAAGAACATGTAATTGAACCTTTAGTGCCTAAGATGGTAAGTTAGTAAGACTCCGATAGCGGATGCAAAAGTTAGTAAGTCACAGAAACATATGTCTTGCTTCAAATGTCACCAAAAAGGACACGTAGCTTCTTGTTGCCCAAATAAGAAGTTGGAAGTATCACATAAGTTAGTGAATACTGAAAAGACACCGACCACTTCTAGTTCGATTGTAGATAGGTTAGGCTCCAAACCGGGATTAGGAAGCAAACTTGTAAACATTCTGAAAAGAGATGGTAATCATAGTGTCTCTCCACCTAAACCTAAAAGGGCTTATACTCTAAACGAAAATACTTTCAATAAGCCAAGAGATAAGACACCTTCGAGGTTTAGGACCCCAAGTAGAAACCATAGTCAATTTGAGAATGGCTCTACTTCGAGTGCACAGGGAACTAAGTTTGTGCCTAGGAGGTTTTCTACTCACTCTCCTCATAGGCCTAAGACTACAGGTCATCAACAATCTCAAGCTTCCGTGAAGGTTACCAAGACTCCCGATGGGAATAGTTATGGTTACTTTAAGGAGGTTCAGATTGTAGATGATCAGGGACAATCCAAGACCGTAATGGCTTGGGTCCCTCTTGATAACTAACTATGTACAACTTGTTATGTGTAGGAGCAGACTGTGAACAAGGACAGCTGGTGGTATGTAGACATTGGATGCTCAAGACACATGACAGGTGAACGAAGTCTACTGAAGGACTTCAGAGAAGGTTTCAAGCCAAAAGTAAATTTTGCAGGAGACAAAGGAGGAGTAATTACTGGGAAAGGAAATGTTTCAAATGGAACATTGACTTTAGAGGATGTGAATTATGTTGAAGAACTGACTCACAACCTCGTAAGTGTTTCCCAAGTCTGTGATAAAGGTCATCCAGTTCATTTTAATGAAAAGGAGGCTTTAGTCCTGAAGCCAGGCTTTAGTCCTGAAGCCAGGCTTTACAATCCCTGAAGAATGGATATTGATGAGGGCACCAAGGAAGAAGGATATCTATGAGATAAACATGGATGTTTCTAATTCTTCAATGGTATCTACATGTTTACTATCCAAGGCTTCAGAAGCAGACACGCTACTATGGCATAGGAGAATGGCACACCTAAACTGGAGAAAGATGAACTACATAACCAAAAATGGTTTAGTTTTGGGTGTACCGCAAAAACGTTTCGAGTCTGAGGATAAGTGTGTTCCTTGTATGAAAGGAAAGAAGCATAAGAAACCACACAGATCTAAGACTGAGAACTCAATCTTCTCACCATTTGAGTTGCTACATATGGATCTCTTCGTCCCAATAAGCAAAAGAACCATAGGTGGCAAATGGTATTGTTTAGTTGTCACAGATGACTATTCTAGATTCTCGTGGGTATTTTTTTTAGGATCTAAGGATGAAACTCCAGGTATTCTAATTGAGTTTTTAGATCAAATTGAAAATGTATACAAAACGAGAGTTAAGCGTATTCGTAGTGATAACGGAACAGAATTCAAGAATTCGACGTTAGATATCTATTGCTTAAGCAAAGGGATAATTCATCAATTCAGTGCACCATATGAACCTCAACAGAATGGTGTGGCAGAAAGGAAGAACAGAACGTTGATTGAAGCTGCTAGAACAATGCTTGCAGATTCGAAGCTTCCGGTCATCTTTTGGGCAGAAGCAGTGAATACATCATGTTATGTTCTGAATAGAGTTCTTACGGTGAAAAAGCATAACAAGACTTGTTATGAGCTTTTGAACAATAAGAAACCAAACTTAAAAGGATTTGAACCCTTTGGAGTTGCTTGTACAATATTGAAAACTGGGAATCAAGCTAAATTTGGTGAGAAGGCTGACGAAGGATTTTTCTTAGGTTATATGCCTAATTCTCCAAATAAAAGGGTTTTCAATAAAGTCACTAGTCGTCTGGAGATAGTTTATAACATTGAAGTTACAAGCTATACACCAGATGTGCATAAGGGATTAGATTGGCAATTTGACTATTCCGATCTCTTTCAGTCATTTAAAGTTCCCATAAGTGACTTTGTCAGTGATTCAGAGATTTCACAGCACTTATTGAATGGAGACTTGGACAATGGTCCATCTTCAACATCGAGTGTTCTGAAATCTGGAATCAGGACAACAGTTGACTCAAATGAAGCTTTTTCAAGTGGGTCTCAACAATTTTCAAAGGATAAGTATCAAGAAACAGAAGATTCTGAAGAGGATCTTCAAACGACGTTTGATGACATACTTACTTCTTTGAACCATTTAAAGATCTCCTCAGCAAGTTCAGAAGAGATGCCTTCATTAGAAGAGATTGGTACTAACTTAGGAGATGAGTTAATAGTTGACCCTATACCGGTTACAAGAATGAGTAAGAATCATCCCGTTGACTACATCATCGGTGATATTAATACTCTTGTTCAAACTAGGTCTCAATCTAAAGCTAGTAATTCTGAAAATTTAGAAAGCTTGTATACAGCTATGAAAGAGACAGGGATTCCTAATCAATGTCTATATTCATGCTTTATCTCACAAGTTGAGCCTAAAAATGTGCAAATGGCTCTCAAAGAAAGCTCGTGGGTTGAAGCTATGCAAGAAGAACTGCAACAGTTCTCAAAATTACAAGTTTGGGAGTTGGTTGACCTTCCAAAGGGAGAATATCCAATTGGAACTAGATGGGTATTTAAGTGTAAGAGAGATGACCGGGGAGTCATTACTCGCAATAAAGCTTGTCTAGTGGTTCAAGGTTTTAATCAACAAGAGGGTATAGATTACAACAAAGTGTTTGCACCAGTTGCTAGGCTAGAAGCAATTAGAGTATTCTTAGCATTCGCATCATTCTATGATATAAAAGTTTATCAGTTGGATGTTAAGAGTGCCTTTTTATATGGCAAAGTGGAAGAATTGGTGTATGTTGCTCAACCTCCAGGGTTTGATCATGAGTATCCAGATAGAGTATATCGTTTGAATAAGGCTCTATATGGATTGCATCAAGCACCAAGGATGTGGTATGCAATACTATCATCATATCTACTTGATAATGGATTTACAAGAGGAGCAATTGATAGTATATTGTTTGTAAAATGGAAAAAGAAAGACTTTCTACTAGTACAAGTTTATGTTGATGACATTATCTTTGGATCTTCTGATGAAAAGATGTGTCAAGAATTTGAGAAAGTCATGAGAAAAAGATTTGAGATGTCTGCAATGGGAGAGTTGAAATTCTTTTTAGGGTTACAAGTTGACCAGAAGAAGGATGGATTCTTTATTCATCAATCTAAATATGTTTATGAGCTATTAGAACGCTTTAAGATGGATGAAAGTAAAGTCTACAATACTCTGATTCCAGTTAATCACAAACTAGGTCCGGATACATCAAGTGATCAGGATGTGGATCCTACTCTATATAGGGCCATGATTGGATCACTAATGTATTTGACTGCCTCTAGACCTGATATTATGTTTGTTGTTTGTCTGTGCGCAAGATATCAGGCCAATCCGAAAGAGTCACATATGCAAGCTGTTAAACGGATCTTTCGTTATCTCAAAGGGCGACCGAAGCTGGGACTTTGGTATCCAATTGATGGAGACTTAGATCTAGTAGCATATACTGATTCGGATTATGGAGGATGCAATCAAAATAGGAAGTCTACGACCGGAGGATGTCAATTCTTAGGAGGTAGATTAGTATCTTGGCAGTGCAAGAAGCAAAGCTCAGTAGCCATCTCTACATGTGAAGCTGAGTATGTTGCAGCTGGCAGCTGTTGTTCTCAAGTTCTTTGGATACAACAGCAACTGCGGGATTATGGGTTAATCATAACCAATACTCCTATGATGATTGATAACGAATCTACTATGTCGATAACCAACAATCCTATGAAGCACAGTAAAACTAAGCACATTGATATTCGACATCATTTCATTAGAGACTGTGCTGAGAAGAAAATGATAAGATTAGTTAAGGTTCCGACTGAGGATAACTTAGCAGACCTCTACACGAAGGCGTTCGACAGAGCAAGATTTGAGACATTGGTTCAACTGAATGGAATGAGAAATCCAGAGTGATTAGTCTTCCAAGGGTATTTTTGTAATAGTTACTAGTTATTTTTGTGTACTTATTAAAAAAAAAAAACCAAGGGTGGCGTATAGCATTCAAGTGCTTGTTACCTGCGGGGAATCGCCTCCAATAAAAGAACAAAAGAAGTTCTTTTAGAAAAAGCTTTAAGTTTTTAGCTGTAAAAAACTTGGGAGATGATAGTACATTAGGAGAATAAGCCTAAGAATAATAACCTTAAGTATTAAGTACGATGTGTTAGTAGATTCCTATAAGTTGCACTAGAATAACGATTTTTAACTAGGATTACACTTATATTTATCTTATTATACACCTATATCCACTGATTATAACTTGTCCTTTTACTTAATAAGTGATAAGAATAACTTAAGTCTAGTCAGGTTCATCATACGATTTATTGGTAGGCAGGTTATGCTAAGATTTCCGAGTAGTTAAAAAGTACAACTTTCATGTGTCTTATCTTATGTGATCTATTATATAACGTATGACATATGTCTTAATTGTTGAATGATAGTACTGCCATGCACTATGATCTAACATAAAAAAAATGATACAAAGTATCATAATGTCAAAAGGTGAGTTATATGTTTCTAAAGAGAATTATTTAGTAATCTCTACCTTACATATGAAGGATACAAAGTATCTAGTGTCAAGTGTATGCTATATGCTTCTAAAGAACATCATTTAGTAACCTCTACCTTGCTAATAAAAGATACAGTGTTATGTGTTGTACTTGATGATCGCGCCCAAACGGTCAGTCGGGTTTTCACCCCGTCGTCGGACCGTCCGTCGAGGCGCGGATCAGCGAAGTTTTAAAATTTATATGTGCGGGGCCTAAGTATACCTAGTTACTATTTGGTGTATAGCAATAAGGATGACCTAGGGTCGTTCTTTGAGTCAGTGTATTGTGGATCTTGGACGAAACAGGCGTACTTATCAATCTAGCGGGTTTTAAAAGATTTGATTGGGGTTTTGTTTTTGTTTGTTTTTTTTTTTATACTTAGGCAGAAAATTTAAACTAAAGCGGAATAAAATAAATGTAAGTAGTAGACAATCAAGAGAGAGGTGTTTGCTATGATTTCGGTAGCCTTATTGGTTGGAATGAGAACGTATTCTAAAGGTTTGTATTTTATTTATTTCAGGTATTATGTGGAGTGAGCACTAGCCCCCTACTGATAGAGTTCTCGATCAGTATGTCACTGAGCAACTAGGCTATCCCGATTCTGATCGGAGTAGTTTATCCAGCCCACAACACTAACCGGTGAAGGTATAGTGACCCTTATCTGGGATGAAACCCTGGGTGCATGAATAAGGCGACAAACCAACTCGATGTTCGACCTTTCTTAACCCCACAATAATATCTAATCTAAATAAAACATTTAAGACCAAATTTATAGAGTGTGCTTGATTACTTTCTATCGATGGTTTTGTAAGTCTGGGTGTTGAGTCATGACTCTTGATTCACATAGACCGATAACAACGACTCTTTCCGTGACTCTCACACTGTACTCCACCGGAGGTGTTTCCATTGCTGAACCAAGGGCCTAGTCGGTACCAGCTCTGCTGATCACAGAGTTGTCGTTATTCCACAAGGCTTAGTAACTGCGGCTTTTCCTCGGCTTCCACGTGTTAACTACACCGGAGGTGTTATCGACGCTATACCGAGTAATCAGCCGTCTTACGGTACCTTTACATTGCTTCATAAAAGCTAACCCAGACTACTTAACTAAGTTTGTATTTAAGCATAATATCAGCCATCTATGATATAAACCAGCCCTTACTTTTAAGTCCCAATAAATCCCTAATTTGTCAACAGTGCACTATTCACGTTCAGTTAGAAAACCATATTTCCACGACCACAGTGTACTTTGCGTTCAAAGTAGAAAGCATTATTTTCACGGCTACAGTGTACTTAGTGTTCAGTTTGAAAACCATATTTCCATAGCCACAGAGTACTTTGCGTTCAAATTAGAAAACAATATTTCCTCGATGACGATGTACTTAGCGTTCATTTAGAAAGCGATGTGCACACGGTTTAACAAATCAGACCATGTTCATGTTTGACACAGATAACTAAGTACCTTTGATGGGGTTCGCGACGTCCCATCATAAAGGCCGTAATCACGTTTACTGGTTGAAAGGCGATTAGTTTAATAGGTTTAAAATCATAGATAGAAAGTAAATTAAAGCACTATAATATCATTCCAACCAATCTACGACTAACTACATCATAGCAAACACGCAATATCACTACTCGCTAATCATGGTAATCAATCCTACATCTAGCATGACAACAGTAATAACAATCATCATAATGAAATAGATAAAGGATAGATATAACCGTAATAAGAGTGTAGCTGAATACAACTTGAACGTTACACGAGCAGAACTCCTAGTATGCGCCAAGCAATATTACAAGATTGCCCCTCTACTAACTAGCTACTAATCTACTACTAATTATTACATAAACCTAGAGAGAGTAGTGAGAGAAAGTGTTGTATTGTGAAGTGTTTCTTGGTTGAGAAGTGTGTAGGTGTAGGGTTGTGTTTTGAAATGATGAAATAAGGCTTGTATTTATAGAGATCGCACAACCGTATCCGTAGACCGTATCCAAACCTTCAAACGCACAACCGTATCGTAAAGGCGAATAAAAATCAGATTTTTATCACCCAAACGCACAATACGGCTGAGCTGGACCGTATACGGCTGAACTGGACCGTATACGGCTGTGCATAGGGTGAATACGGCTGAACTGGACTGTATATGGCTGTGCATAGGCTGTATACGGCCTGCACAGACCGTATACGGTCTAGTACCAGCCGTATACGGCCTGGACCAGCCGTATACGTCCTGGTTCAGCCGTATCCAGCTCCTTCGGTTCTTCATTTCTTCGTTTGGGCGTAACTTCTTCGTCGTTTATCCGTTTTGAGCGTTCTTTATATCCACGCGTTCGTATTTTCCTAACGAAGAAAATGACATAAGTTAGAGGTCATAATTCTTTGTGGAGCTCAAAAAGTGATAAATTACGTGAACCGAAGATTCAATGATCGTTTGTGCTCTGTTATACTCATTTTTAGGTTGTTTTTGTCGATTCTTGAAACATCGTCTATCTTTTAGCCCTTATGATGAAATGTGATGTTTAAGTTCATATTCAAGTGTTTTCATTAATAATTGGGCCAAAATGGTGAGATAATGGCACACAAAAACATGACTTTTTGCGTGTCATCAAATATCCCACACTTAGACTTTGCTTGTCCTCAAGCAAAACTCAGAATTCTCACTTGGTTTTAGGAAAAATATTTTGAAAACACGAGTTTATTTTTGGGGCGAATCAAAATATCTTAAAGATAACCACCCTTAAGTAACATATCCCGGAAATAAGCGAAAGTAAGGTATTCCTTTCAGAGGCCTGAAATGATTCTCTTAGGCATGCTTTCAATTCTCGCGATCTTGGAATATACATGACTAGGCGATCTCACCAGGTGGTCACTCAATTCACTCAAAAGTGTTTCGGGTTACCTATCAATCTAATCAAACGAAATCGCTCATAAGCCAGTCATGCAACATCCATCGTCATAGGCTTGCTCGAGAAACATATCTCCACCACTTAGGTGAGGACGGTGCTAGCTATCCCAGGACATTCAGAGTGGGTTGTAATGGTAGGTGAGGGTTACAGGGTATGGATAAGTGGAAAAGTTGTTGTACAAGGGTTTTGCTTATCTTAGGACTTCTAAACTTTTGAAAAACAATATTTAAACAACCTTTTTAATGAAAACGGAAACGGATAACAATACGGGAAGAAGATAGCTATTTTGACTTCTATCTTTTGAAAATTCACAAATGAATTTATGACTTTTATAAGAGCGGGAATTTTTCGAGAGATTCGAAGCACTTAGCTTTATTCTATTTTCTTTTTCTTTTTCTTTTGCTTCTATTTTTTGACTTTTCTAGGGATTTTTATTTCGTTTCTTTCTTTTGCCCTTTTTGAAATCCTTTTCTTTCTTTCATCTTTTTCATCCTTCTGATGACTTTGCATTTACTTGGTGTCAATTTTTCACACCGTAAACTCTCAACTTTTGATTTTTTATCAAGGGAACGCACGCGAGAGATTTTTAGTAAACACCAGTAATTGTGATTTGGAGTGATAGCAAAAAGGATATTTAAATGATCATTTTCCACAAGCTGAAAGTTTCTAAGATAAGTTTTGGTGGGTGTGGAATAAATGGTTTAAGGGTTAAAGGGTTTTGAAAGAAATGAACAGGCTAAGGCTCAACAGGGTTATCTAAGCGGATCATCAACACTAAAGATGAGTGTTGGAAGGGTTTTGGGCTTGAAGAGATATGATGAAAAAGGGGGTTAAATCCTAAGGAATGTCAAGGTTATTTAACTGCACCTATACCGCGTACGGTACTCTACCAATGTGGTCTCGAAGTGTATACCTGGAGCAAGTTCTAATTCCGGATGCATGCATCAGCACACTCAAACAAACGAATAGTGAAGCATTAAAGATGAATGCTTGTATTGGCTCAAGATACCTCACTGCAAGTTTTTGGGTTTGTTTGTGCTTAGCCATGCGATGCCCCTCTTAGATTATCATTTTAGACCTAAGAAATTCCTATCTTATTTACTCTTAATTTCCAAAATACCCTACTCATATACGAAAATGTTCCTTCTTAAGATATTTTAACTCAAAAAATTTTGAATTTTTTTTAGCAAAAGTGAGTTTTTTTTTTTTTTTTGAAAATTAAGCTAACTGAATGAGTGGCATTTCCACTGTCGAAGTTAAGCTTATGATTTTGAGAAAAAAAGTGAGTTTTTATGAAAATTAAGCCAACTGAATGAGTGGCATCTCCACTGTTGAAGTTAAGCTTATGATTTTGAGAAACATTTTCTGAGTTTGCTTTTGGAAATAAGAATCTAACAAGAAAACCTAAGGTATTCTATACCGCTATCCCACACTTAGAGGAACATTGTCCCTAATGTTCTCTTGAGTTGGGATTTGAGAAAAATCCCACACTTAGAGTTTGAACAAATCGGAAAATGTTACTCAAGTGTTTATTTTGGGCTGGAATCCCACACTTAGTGATACGCTTGGGATATGGTCTAGACTACTTTAATGAGAAATTAAAGCTAACAAAAAATGAGAGTGAGAACGAGAGAACTCCCCTATCGATGCGAAGGTGGAAGGATGGAATTCTGGAAGATGCGCTGAAGAGGAGATCTTTGATAGGAATTCTTCTTTAGCGGTGGCTCCATGAAGATCTTTCGGCATTAGCGTGCGCAGCTTACAAATAACAGCTTTGTCTTCCATCTTTACACTTCTTTCACTCTCTTGTGAAGATATCTCGTAAGTGTGAACACGTTGGGTATATTTTTACCGACTTCTTATTATAGCTTTTTACCGAAAGTGCCTAAATCCAGAATGCGAAAAGATGTTTTAATTCAAAACGGGTTTTAAGTCATGTGTTTTTAAACGAGTTCGAGCATAATGCGTGAAAGTAGCACGCAAGTACCTCAAATGCTCGAAACACATGTCTTGTTAAAATTTAATTCCTATTTTCCTGGATTAGGTGGTAAAAGCTGAAGTGGTGTTTTGAAAGCATTTTGATACCCAAGTGTGAAAGATAGTCAGAGATATATCACTTCTTGGAATTTAAAAACTAATACTAATACTAAGGATACTTATTGCACGGGTTGCCTCCCGAGAAGCGCTTCTATTTAGAGTCGAGGGCTCGACTTTTCCTCTTGGATCAGCCAGAAGAGGAATTCCCAGGACTTGGGATGCGGAATGGAAGTGTCCTGGGGTTTGGTGGGTAGAATCTCATAAAATGTCGTGCGATGACTTCTGTGATGTTTGGGATTCTCGCCACATGAAGAGGATAGGTATGGAAATGCTCCTCAGCAGTCCTTTGCAAGTATAAAAGATCCATTATAGCATCTTGGATTGCCTTGGAGATTGGTCCATTAGTGTCTACAAGGGTGGCTCCATCGTGCTCAAGCGTCTCATGCACCGGTCGATCTGTCCGCAGGGTGTCCATAAATCCAAAGAAGCGTAGGTGGATGTCTTCATGAGTGGCATTGCTGATGTCCCTCCCTTGTTCTTCAATGGATCTGAGTATGCCTTGGATCAGCTGTTTCTGATGGTCGGTATACGTGAGCTCTGGTTTCAGGAAGATGTTAATCATCCTGTTGTAGACCTCACGCAACCCATTGTGGAATAGCTGTCTGAGCTGCTCCCATAGGATAGAACCGAAAATGTCCTTAAGTCGTTCAGAGATGAAATATGCAACGTTAACCGTCAAACCTTCTGGAACTAAAGAAGGGATTGCACGTGCTCTCTCATCTGAACTGACTTGTTCTAACTTTTCGACGATTATCTGGGCGTGATGCTCGATATTGCAGCTGATGAAAAACCTGTGTGGTGAGGACTCGTCAATGTGATCATTATCTGCCAAAGAATCTAGAAGTCCGTTGAGATCCGCCATTAGCTGAACATCTACTTCATTTTCAGGGTTCCCAGTAGCATAATCCATGTTGTGTCTGAAATTTTGGAGAAACTCCATCTGTTGGCACGAATATGGAAATGCGGACCTGATAAATGCTTGATACACCTGGCCATACGTGGTTTTCTGTGTTTCATAGAATTCCTCTTCATCGGGGAAAGGCTCATCATTGTCTGATGATTCTCCTGCGAGGTCGTTGGCGAAGGCGTTGATGCGACTAACTAGATGTTGCGGACTCAGGTAGGAGTTGGCTTGATAGACCTCATATTCAGTCTCAATGTCCTCAATAATATCCCTCTGACGTTGCGTGTATTCAATAGTAGAATCTCGTATAATCGCAATCAGAGTTCGAAAATCCTCCCCGTGTTCTTCAATAGCACTAAGCATTTCTTCTGGTTCAGACACGATCGGGATTTCGATATTTCCTATAGTAGGAGGGGGAATAATGACTGGAGGGGGAATGATCGGAGTGAGGTGAAGGCGAATGGAGCGAGTATCGATCGGAACGTCAATGAAAATGATATTGTCCTCGTCACCCCAGATTGCTGAAGTGTCTGGAAACTCAACAGCGTTGGTGAGTGGTTGGGACTCGTCGGTGATCTGTGATACTGGCTGGGAAGAGTCCATCTCGATATCCCTCTCGTCCTGGGAATCAGAATCATCGCTTGATCCAGATGTACCTCCAAGCTCAAAATGTGATCGAGGCTCGGATGAGTCAAGGGGTGGAATCCCTCGAGGAGGTATACGTGGCTTAAGTAGAGACTCATCATCCAGGGAGTGGTCAATGGAAGGTTCCTCTGAGTTACTCTCCGGCAGAGGGATGAAGTTCAAACCGTAGTCTATCTGCATGATCTCTGCAGTCGGAGGGTGTGTCTCAGGTGTAGCTTCCATTGGCTCTTCCTCTTCTTCTTCTATCTCCTCTTCTTCTTCCTCAGTTTCCTCTTCTATCTTTTCTTCCTCAGTGTCGGAAGAAATTGTGATGGGCTCGTCAGACATAGGGGTGTCTGGTTCAGTGTCATCATCCGTGGTAACTCTTCCTGCCGAAATCGCACATATCTCCGCATGCTCTGTGACAGACTGATCAGCTTGATCGATCTTGAAGGTGATAGTCTCTCCATGAGATCTAAGACTGATAGTCTGAGAGTAAACATCTATGATAGTGCGTGCGGTGTTCAAGAATGGTCTACCTAAGATGATAGGGATATGGACATCTTCCTGAATGTCCATCACTACAAAGTCTGTGGGAAATAGGAACTTATCAACTTGAACCATGATGTTCTCAGCTATTCCCTTAGGGTATCTAATGGATTGGTCAGCTAGCTGGACACTCATTTTGGTCGGTTTAAGGGGTCCTAATTCCAATCTAGTGTAAAGCGAATAGGGCATTAGGTTGATACTAGCTCCTAGGTCGGCTAGAGAGTGTATCATGCCCGAGTGATAGATCAAACAGGGAAGGGTAAAGCATCCAGTATCTCCTAATTTTTCAGGGATAGAGTTCTTTATAAGAGCTGAACATTCTGCATTCAGTGGGATATTGGGTACTTCGGGTACCTTATCCTTGGTCGACAAGAGTTTTAGGATGTATTTTGAACTGGAAGGGGTTCGGGACACGGTGTCCACGAACTTTCCATCGAGACGGAAGTCGTTAACCTTATAGGCTTTCTTAAGACGGCCGGGGAACGGGATGCGTACTTCCCTTTGTGGTGTAGGGACAGACGGGGACTCAACTGTCGGCGGGACAGGAGTATCTCTCTTCACCGGAGAAGGAGTGGGAGGTTGGCTCGGTGCCACCTTCTTGTCTGTAGTACTCATCTGTTTGGCCTCTTCTACGTGTGGGTTCTGTACCGTATTACTAGGGAGATTACCCTGGGGCCTAGAGTCAAGACGTTGGGCTAGCTGTCCTATCTGGGTCTCAAGATTTTTGAGAACGGCCAATTGGTTCCGAATGAATAGATCGGTTTGGTCCTGCCTAGCGCTAGTCTTTTGGTTAATTTGGTGCTGGCCTTGGATGAACTTAGTGAGGGTATCATCCGTACTAGTAATGGGCACTATGGTCTTAGATGGTTCGGTCGATTGATCTGCGTTGGGTGCAGTCAATGATAGTGGTTGGTTATAGGTGAGTTGGGGTTGTTGTTGGTAAGTCGGGTACCTAGGTTGGTAGTTGGGCTGAAAGGGTGGTTGGTTCCTAGGTGGGTATTGGGTGCCTCTAGTCCTAGGTGGAGAGGTTCGAGCGAAGCCAGGTGGATTTTGTTGGCGAGCTGGAAATTGAGCATAGTAAACCGTTCCGTCAGCAGGATCCTCGTACTCAACCTGATAACTTTATGTTGGGAGGTTGGCACAGTTCTGGCATGCATGAATTTGATGCTGGGATGGTTTCTTCATTTCACCGATCTGCTTCGTCAGGTGCTCGATCTTCTCTGTCAGAGATTTGATAGCTTCGGTCTGAAATGGATTGGGTGCAGCAATCGGTGCTGATGATGAGGAATGCTCACCAGAGTTCCAGTCGTGATGGTGCATCGTCATATTCTCGACCAAGTTCCAAGCTTCCTCATCGGTGAGTTGCATGAAATTGCCCTGAGCAGCGGCATCAAGGGTAATGCGATGGTTCGGAGTGAGACCGTTGTAAAACGTGCACAGCTGACTGGTTTTCTCTATAAGGTGGTTAGGGCATTTGTTCAACAGACTCTTGTATCTCTCCCATGCTGTGTAGATAGATTCATCATGAGCTTGGTGGAAGTTCATGATGTCATTCTTGTACTTGGTTTGCTTAGCCGGAGGAAAGTACTTCGTAAGGAATTTTGTAGCCATATCCGTCCAGGAGGAGATAGAGCCGGTCTCTAATCCCTCAAACCAAGTCAAAGCGTGGTGAGTAAGCGAATAGGGGAAGAGGTATAGACGGACTATATCCTGATCAACCCCATTCTGCTTGTACGAGTTGGTAGTCTGAATGAATCGGTTGATGTGGGCGTTAAGATCGTCATGGGGTAAACCATGGAATTGGCAGAATTCCTTGATAAGCTGAACGATATGATGTTTAAGCTCGAAGGACACGCCGTCGATGACCGGATAGCTTATGGGTCCACCTCGACCTTCAATTGATGGTTTGGTGCTGTCGGCAAGCGTTACACGTGCAGCCATCGGTTGTCGGTTGCGGATGCATTTCTCCTTGCGAATCGTTGGGATGATCTTCTCAGGATCGGGTACGAAAGTGAGAGATTCGAATCCGGATGATCGGGTCAAATAACGTTGTGTGTTGTGGGAAGGAATTTTCGAATGGAACAAGGAAAAAAAAGAAAAACCTAAACTAAACTACGGGATACTAGAAAGAAAAATTCATCTGGAACGTCTTCAGATCTTACGGCTGACTCCCCGGCAGCGGCGCCAAAAACTTGATCGCGCCCAAACGGTCAGTCGGGTTTTCACCCCATCATCGGCCCGTCCGTCGAGGCGCGGATCAGCGAAGTTTTAAAATTTATATGTGCGGGGCCTAAGTATACCTAGTTACTATTTGGTGTATAGCAATAAGGATGACCTAGGGTCGTTCTTTGAGTCAGTGTATTGTGGATCTTGGACGAAACAGACGTACTTATCAATCTAGCGGGTTTTAAAAGATTTGATTGGGGTTTTGTTTTTGTTTGTTTTTTTTTTTATACTTAGGCAGAAAATTTAAACTAAAGCGGAATAAAATAAATGTAAGTAGTAGACAATCAAGAGAGAGGTGTTTGCTATGATTTCGGTAGCCTTATTGGTTGGAATGAGAACGTATTCTAAAGGTTTGTATTTTATTTATTTCAGGTATTATGTGGAGTGAGCACTAGCCCCCTACTGATAGAGTTCTCGATCAGTATGTCACTGAGCAACTAGGCTATCCCGATTCTGATCGGAGTAGTTTATCCAGCCCACAACACTAACCGGTGAAGGTATAGTGACCCTTATCTGGGATGAAACCCTAGGTGCATGAATAAGGCGACAAACCAACTCGATGTTCGACCTTTCTTAACCCCACAATAATATCTAATCTAAATAAAACATTTAAGACCAAATTTATAGAGTGTGCTTGATTACTTTCTATCGATGGTTTTGTGAGTCTGGGTGTTGAGTCATGACTCTTGATTCACATAGACCGATAACAACGACTCTTTCCGTGACTCTCACACTGTACTCCACCGGAGGTGTTTCCATTGCTGAACCAAGGGCCTAGTCGGTACCAGCTCTGCTGATCACAGAGTTGTCGTTATTCCACAAGGCTTAGTAACTGCGGCTTTTCCTCGGCTTCCACGTGTTAACTACACCGGAGGTGTTGTCGACGCTATACCGAGTAATCAGCCGTCTTACGGTACCTTTACATTGCTTCATAAAAGCTAACCCAGACTACTTAACTAAGTTTGTATTTAAGCATAATATCAGCCATCTATGATATAAACCAGCCCTTACTTTTAAGTCCCAATAAATCCCTAATTTGTCAACAGTGCACTATTCACGTTCAGTTAGAAAACCATATTTCCACGACCACAGTGTACTTTGCGTTCAAAGTAGAAAGCATTATTTTCACGGCTCCAGTGTACTTAGTGTTCAGTTTGAAAACCATATTTCCATAGCCACAGAGTACTTTGCGTTCAAATTAGAAAACAATATTTCCTCGATGACGATGTACTTAGCGTTCATTTAGAAAGCGACGTGCACACGGTTTAACAAATCAGACCATGTTCATGTTTGACACAGATAACTAAGTACCTTTGATGGGGTTCGCGACGTCCCATCATAAAGGCCGTAATCACGTTTACTGGTTGAAAGGCGATTAGTTTAATAGGTTTAAAATCATAGATAGAAAGTAAATTAAAGCACTATAATATCATTCCAACCAATCTACGACTAACTACATCATAGCAAACACGCAATATCACTACTCGCTAATCATGGTAATCAATCCTACATCTAGCATGACAACAGTAATAACAATCATCATAATGAAATAGATAAAGGATAGATATAACCGTAATAAGAGCGTAGCTGAATACAACTTGAACGTTACACGAGCAGAACTCCTAGTATGCGCCAAGCAATATTACAAGATTGCCCCTCTACTAACTAGCTACTAATCTACTACTAATTATTACATAAACCTAGAGAGAGAGTAGTGAGAGAAAGTGTTGTATTGTGAAGTGTTTCTTGGTTGAGAAGTGTGTAGGTGTTGGGTTGTGTTTTGAAATGATGAAATGAGACTTGTATTTATAGAGATCACACAACCATATCCGTAGACCGTATCCAAACCTTCAAACGCACAACCGTATCGCAAAAGCGAATAAAAATCAGATTTTTATCACCCAAACGCACAATATGGCTGAGCTGGACCGTATACGGCTGAACTGGACCGTATACGGCTGTGCATAGGGTGAATACGACTGAACTGGACTGTATACGGCTGTGCATAGGCCGTATACGGCCTGCACAGACCGTATATGGTCTAGGTCCAGCCGTATACGGCCTGGACCAGCCGTATACAGCCTGGTTCAGCCGTATCCAGCTCCTTCGGTTCTTCGTTTCTTCGTTCGGGCGTAACTTCTTCGTCGTTTATCCGTTTTAAGCGTTCTTTATATCCACGCGTTCGTATTTTCCTAACGAAGAAAATGACATAAGTTAGAGGTCATAATTCTTTGTGGAGCTCAAAAAGTGCTAAATTACATGAACCGAAGATTCAATGATCGTTTGTGCTCTGTTTTACTCATTTTTAGGTTGTTTTTGTCGATTCTTGAAACATCGTCTATATTTTAGCCCTTATGATGAAATGTGATGTTTAAGTTCATATTCAAGTGTTTTCATTAATAATTGGGCCAAAATGGTGAGATAATGGCACACAAAAACATGACTTTTTGCGTGTCATTACTTGAATTCTTCAGTATGATGTATAGTAGAAAACACTAGATATTGTGCACATTAACAATAAAAGTTTTGCTCAGAAATCTGTGTGTAATTTGTTTATGTGGAACATAATATCGGTAATCGTCTTGAACTGTCTATGATATTCGAACATTCACCTTTGTGAATAATAAGAAATAATAAGTTATTTTTCAATGAAGTGTTATATCATGTGGATAAAGGTACATAAGATATAATTTTATAAATATAAATTTATTACTGATTAAAGTTGTGATTTTATTGTGCTTATATGAATTTCATGAGGTATGTATACTAAGAATTGTCTTAAACTTGTTAACTTGTAATAATGTTACCTTATTCTTTCTAATATGATCCCTAAGCAGTTAAAATTTTAAGTGTTTTCTATTAAGTTAGTTTATTTTCTTAGATTGTTAGTAGTTTTATTATTTTAAGTTTTGTAATTATTTCTTAAAATTAATAAATAAAAGTTTTAATTATTATTCTTGTCTTATTTAGTGTTTATCCATTGGAATTAAATTAAACTAGTTATCTTATATCCGTGTTGAATAAATGTAACAAATACAAGTGAAAAATAATTTTTTATTTTAGACTTGTACGATATATATGGGTTTTAATTTATACTAACTGCTAAATTCGCGCTTTTGGTAAAAACTTGCGAATTTGACTAGTCAACGCTGCGAAGCGAGACTAGTGTTGCGAAGTGAGTAAATAGTATAAACGGGGCAAGTCCAATGAGTCCAACCCACACTTGACATTTACTTTGCGAACCAAACCCAAACACCTCTGCGAATTGATCTTTTGGCGAAATGAACCGAAATTAACTTTTGGTTGATTTCTAATTTTATACTAAGAGGAAGGGTTTTTCGATCCGTGGAACTTCTACAACTTTTGACTACGCATCTTTTGAAGTAAGTTTCATGAGATTTCACCGTGTAATTTGTGAGAAATTGATCGATTTATGTTTTTGAATGTGTCGGTTTAGTTATCACGGATTTTGTACAAATTAGTGATTTAGAAAACCTAAAACTTGTTTCTAATGATTAATCGATGTTTATTGAACATATCTTAATAGATTAATTGCTTCGAAACACATTTGATCGGTGATTTGTGATTTGATCTCGTTAAACCGTTGGTCCTGCAAAGTGAGATCTATCTCGCTTTGCATCCCGCTCCTGCGAGCCGAGACCATGACCGATGCGAGACGAGATTAAACGTTTGACTTCAGTTGACCGAATCAAAACGAACTCACCTCGTTTGACTTTAGTTGACCGAAGCGAAACGAATTCACCTAGTTTGACTTCAATTGACTGAAGCAAGTCGAGTTCAACTCACTGAATTTCTGCGAAGCGAGTTGAGTTACTTATTTAATTTTTGCAAATTAAAATTTATGATTAATTTTATTTGACTTTGAGAACTGAATTTAACTTGTTGACTTCAGTTGACTTTGTGAAATAAAGTTAAATTTACAATTTAAGAAATATAACTTGTTTTCGATTTGAGAATCTCTTGGTTACAAATAATTAACAAGTTACTCGTTTGTATACATTTAGACTTAAGAACTTTTGTTTATAAGTTAAAATATGTGTACTATCTTAACAATTTAAGTTATTTCATATCGAAAGTCTTCCGACTCATAGCGTAGTCGAGCAGCGTGTCCCGATATTTATCGGCGGTATGATAACTCAAATTGTTATTCTTACCTAACGGACTTTATATATAATTTACAGAATATAATTGAAAAGTTAATTCAATTAAGTTTCAGTGAATTACGTTATTAGTTGATAGTATACTTAGACGTTTGATGATCTTTTTGATCATAATACGTTAAAGTGTAAATTATCTAATGTTCGTTAACTTAATCTTTTTGCTATTTGTGTAGTTTTGAATTACATATATGGCTAACAGATCTTTTGAGAAGGGTCACAACATATTGGTGAACTTAGATGTCAATGAGCATGGTGCTGAGCGCTTTGAGCAGATTTTGACATACTTAGCACGTTCAAGAATTCCATTTGCTATTACCGAGTCACCTCCACTGAATAGAGGTCTTCTTACACAGTTTTGGATGAACATTGTATATTATGGTGCTGTTAACCCGCCTACTATCCGTACGATGGTCAATCAGCATGCGATTTCATTTACAGCTGCTGATATTCAACAGATATTGCAGTTGGGAACTGTAGAGGAAGAGACCAGTCCTTCTGCTTATTCTGCTGATTTTATAAAAGGAGCTCTAGGTCGTACTGGATATTCTGGACCATGAAGAGGACGTCAGTTCGTCAAGGCCTTTGTTCTTGGCCAGTGGAGATTTCTATTTACAGTGATTGTTTCTATTTTTGGAAACAAGAAGTCAGGTTTAGATGAGCTTAGTCCAGAGCTTATGTTTGCGGTACTGTCACTGGTTTATAATAAACCATACAGTTTTATTATATAATGCAAATGTTATAGATATTTAGTTAATTAGATAAAATTTCTGATTATAAAATATAAATATCATTATGATCAGGGAGCTGAGACTGCAGACCCAGAGGTCACTCGACCTGAGGGTGAGCAGGGACAGCTTGATAGATCTGAGGGTTTATCTTCTAAGGTAATATATCAGATTAATCATAAATATATAGAACTTGTATGATAGAGCTTCTAGCTAATCATAAATGTTTAATATATTTAATATTTAGGATTCTGATGTTGGTCCATCTGGAGGCCGTGATAGTGAATTAGCTTCGGATGATGATGATAATACTCCTTCTCCACCTCCAGATGCTGGTTATATTAGATACCGATCAAGGATGATTCCCGATCCAGCACTGAAGGAGAAGAGAAAGGCTAAGGAAATCGACCCAGACTTCAGTATTATTGACGAAGGTCCTGAGGAAGAGGATATATCTTTTATTACTCAATGCCGTAAGCGTTCCAGGACATTGACCATTCAGGATGGTATGTATTATTTAGAGTTAGATTATCTTAACTTGTTGTATATCAGGAGGTTAACTGAGACAGTTAATTCTGTGACAGTTTCTCGAGATACATCGCAAGTAGAGACGATGATACCGGTGGTTACTGAACCAGTATCTGTACCATATGAGGTATGAGATAAACGTTTAATACTACGAGTATTATAAATATTTAATTAGAGATTGAGACAGAGTTATCTGTAACAATTACTTCTTTAATTATATCTAACGTTACAGGCTGAGAAACTGCTTGAGTCAGTGGAACCAGAAATGGTCTCCAAGACTATTGAGGAGGGAGTTGCAGAACTGGTGAATGGTGCTCAGTTTCCGACCAATAAAGCTAGTAGATTTGAAGCTAGTTTTCTCAAGGAAGCGTTATCTCAAGCTATTCCACCACTTACACGTGAATCTTATCTTGCTTCAGTGACACCGCCTGGACCATCAACAATTTCTGTTATTCCAACGACTGATGCTGAAAGGATTACATCCTTAGAGTCAAGAGTTAAGGAATTGGAACAGAGTACATCTAGGATTCCAGGGTTGTCGGCTGAAAATGTTTCTCTTGCTCAGCAGATGGTTCATATCAGTGAATCACATTTGACTCTGCTGAAGACTCATGATACTTTGCTTGCTGATTTTACTGCCCAACGACTGAAGCTTAAAAACTTGGAATCTTTGGTGTTGAGAGTACATTCAGGACAGTCTGCTCAGGGGGAGATAATGATATATCAAGAAGCTTGCAAAGAGGATGAGTTAGCTAAGAAGAGAAGAGATGATAAAGATGATGATCCCAACGCTCAGAAAGATGGTGAGCTGACTGGTCCTTCAAAGACTGGTGAGCAAGCTATTATTCAGGGGGAGTCTGGATGTGTTGGTGTTAGTGGTGATGGTGCTGGTACAAGTGTTGCGGGTACAAGTGAAGCTGGTAAGACAACTTAGACTGTGTAGATATTTGTACTTAGAATTTAGTTGAATTATAATTGTAATTTATAATTGTAACTGAATAATTGTAACTTAATAGTTTTGGTAATATATTCGGCTTGAGATTATTATTACAAGTTAAATATATTAGAAATTGTTTAAGTTATTTGATTCTAAAAAGTTAAATAAATTAGTGATTGAAAGTCTTCCGACTCATTGAGAAGTCGAGCGGCGTGTTCTGATTTATTTCAGCGGTCAAAGTTTATTTTAACTTAGACATTTTAGACTTGAGAGTTTTTATAACTGACAAGTTAAATATGTATGATTTTTTTTAAACTAGACAAATGATATATAATTTAAAGATATAGTTGAAAGTTAAGTTGTTGCGATATAACAGTTCAATTAAGTCTTGGAAATTATGTAAGGTAATTAATAGTGAATTTAAATGCTTGGTGATTATTCACAATGCATTAGATTTTAAAGTTAATTAATATTTGTTAAGTGTTTATAAGACTTAAGAATTCTTTGATTGATTCAAGGTAATTAATAAAAGAATTATAAGCTATATAGATTGGTTATACTAACACAATTGAAATAAATAATGAAATTTTTAGATTGATTCAGAGAAATCAATAAAAGAATTTATATTATTAATTTGATTTGTGTAGGCATGGAAATGCTAGAATTAAGTGACTCTGGAAGTGATATACTTGATGAAATCGATGAAGAAATTGATTTTGATCTTGAAGAAGGAGAATTTTTACTACCTGAAGATTGGACTGCTGTACCTGAAAATGTACAAGACATTGGTGTAGATCCAGATGCAAATATTGATGAACACCATGTGAGTCCATCTAGGACAGAAGTTATTATTGAAAATGATCAAGGTCCAACAGTTGTCGATGTAGATGAAGAAATCGATGACTCAACCGATTCTGAAAATGATGAAATCTTGATTCCTACTAAGAATCCAGCAGTTTTTCTTAGAAAACTTCCAAAACAGAAAAAGAAGGTTGGAGTTTCTGAAGTTGATATAACTGGGAAACGGAATTCTAAAAGAGGGATTGTTGGATGGTACTTTGACTCTGAGCTGAAGCTTTTTGCTATTAAAAGGTTTGATGGAGTTCAATATTTTGAGCGAAAGCTTACAGTGTTTAGTTCTTTGCCTAGATTTGAGATTCGAGATTTGGCTCGATTATCTTTGAATAATCCAAGTGATGATTTTGTTGGAAGATATGTTGAACACATAATCAAGACTGAGGTTAGAGCTAATAAATTTGAAAAGATTAAGCCAAGAAAAGGAAAGACTATTAAACTGGCAGAGAGAAGTCAAAGGACGGGAAGAAGAAGAAGAAAGAAGATTTATCCGCCTGTTAAGTGTGTACAACAGATTCCATTTAAGACAATGCCACAAGATATTTTAGAAAATATGAAGAGTTGGCATGTGGATTCAGAGACTGGAGAAGCTGTCATGGTTGAATCTGATGATGAGATTGAAGGTGGTGAGAGAGAAATCTTCAGAGTTTATGACCATCGACACCTAATGAACATGTCAAAGAAAGATTTGATAAAGTTGAATGAAAATAGAATCTTGACGACAGTAGCATGGAGTGATTTAGCACGTGATTATCAAATGATGGTTAAGACTTGCATCAAATTGAAGATTTATGCTGGAAGTAAGATTTACAAGTAAAAATCAAAGACAACTTGAAGACATAGTAACATAGACGCTAGAGCTATTGTCAAGGGGGAGTCTGTTGGGATATGTATGTGTGACAATAGATCTAGCTTGTAATAGTACTAGTGATTATTGTAATCAAGTTGATACAATTGATTTGGATTTGTAAATGATATTAGTTTGGTATTAATATTCGTTAAATATATTAGTATGTTAAAGTATTAGACGAATATCGATTACGAAATTACAAATTAATCCTGCGAGATGAGATCTCAAGTCGCAGAACTTGATTCTGCGAGATGAGATCTCAAGTCACAAGAGTGACTGCGAACCCAGTCGAATTGGGCTTGGTCGTGAGCTGCGAGCTGAGTCGACTCACAGAGCCCATCGGTCTGCGAGCTGAGATTGGCAGAAATATATAAATACTTAAATAGGTCAAATCGGCTAAATATTTTTGGCCATTCGATTTCCAGAGAACTTTAAAACAACTCTAAGCATTCATAAGGTTAGGTATTGATAGATTAACATTAATTAATCGATACAAAACCTTGTTGATTAATCAATTCGCTATTATTCTTGCGAAACAACCCATTCACATACCGTGAACCAAGTATTGAGGAATTCCGCGCCTTAATACCTAAGATAACCTTGTTATCGATCCACGTACTAGGGACTTACATCCAAAGCGGATGACACCTTTCCTTAGATGAAACTTTCTTTTAGAAGTACTTTATCCCCAACTTGGAACTCGAGTGGTTTGCGTCTCACGTCAACATAGCTCTTCTGACGATCACGAGCGGCTTTCAGCCGGTTTTGAATGCTTATGATTTTCTTAGTTGTTCCGTGGATGATTTCTGGACCAGTGAGTTGGCTGTCTCCCACTTCGGTCCAACTGATAGGTGATCGGCACTTACGACCGTACAGTGCCTCAAAAGGTGCAACTCCAATACTGGTATGGTAGCTGTTGTTGTATGAAGATTCGCACAAGGGTAAATGATGTTCCCAGTTTGCACCGAAGTCAACTACGCAGGCTCGTAGCGTATCCTCCAGTGTTTGAATAGTTCGTTCACTTTGGCCATCGGTTTGAGGATGATATGTAGTACTCATATCCAGACGAGTACCCAAGGATTATTCTAAATACTTTGTAATGTTATCATAACCTAGCTCCCAGTGTGACATGCTAATGGGATTTTAATTAGTAGGGAATCTAGTGTTTACATACAAGTATTCAAGAATGATAATTAACAAATGTTTTTCAAAACAGTTTCTCCAAACATCATCCCATAACTTAATTAACAAAGTCTCAGCAAACAATATCTTTATCTTATCTGCTTTATCATTTATTTTAATTTCGCTTTTATTTATTTACTTGCCTAAGTTAGTTAATAGAAAAAACCAAAACTCCCACAGTATTTTATAAACCCTTCACTAGTTTGAAAGCCCTCATCTGCCACGCCTTAGCTTCAATTCAGTCGGTTTGAAGAACGACTCTAGGTCATACCTACCACTTACTCACCCTTAGGATTAGCATTGTTAGGGAAATCTTAGGCCTCGCAAATATAAATTTAAAACATCCACTGATGCCCATCGCCAGTTGCCGGTGCAACGACAAGGGTAAAATCCTTACCGACCACTGGTGACGCATCAGTTGGTCATGGGGGCCGGCTTTGGGTGGGTCCACCAAGTGTGGACTCACCAAATTTTTGATCCTCATTTTGTGCTCCGTGCGGTGTTCGTTTTCTCATTCGTTTCGACATTTATTTAGACGTTTAACATTTAATACTCGCATTTTAACTATCGATTTAAATTTTGATATTTTTGGTTGAAGTATTTATTAAAATACTTAAAAACATTTATAAAAATCTTCCGTTCATTTATCGGTCTCAATTTGCGCGTTCATTTTACGGAAGTTTAATCGCGTAACGTTTTAATTAGACATATTTCGATATTGTTTTAAAACATGATATTTTAAATGAAAGGTTTACCATCCATAATATATTTAAAGTTTATAAAATATATTTTGTCTCGCATTAGATCGTCGGGTGCGTTTCAGGCGTTTTTATCACGTTTATGTTATTTAATACGATATAGTTGACATGTTAAATATTATCAACATAGTATTTATAAGTTTTTAAGTTTATTAAATAATTTCATATTATTTAATTATTTTATTCACCAACGTCCGTATTTATACTAGGTCGGACTCCATCCGATTGTTTCGCACAATTTCAACAAATTGCGTAATTTTAATTATAATTAATTACGTAAGCGTATATTCACATAATATACAAGTAGTTACAAGCAAGTACAAGTATTAAGCCTAATTCTAAACTAAACACACGTAATTAGGGTTTCAAGTAGGATTACAGTAACCCTAAATTGCCGGATGTGACATAAGTGGTCTTGAAATGGTGTCTTGTTCTAACACGAGTTTCTAGTAGTTAGGGTCTTACGTTAGTATGTTTCTAATTCTTGACTTGTCTCTTGGTTCATAGTTTTCATAGGTTTCTTGACGAGAAGGTCGTGTCATGATATCTTGCTTCTAATTGATTATGTGTTTCTTCTGACGTTCTTGATTCGCATATCGATTTCTTAATTTCTAGTATCTAGCCTGATTTCCCTTACTGAGGGTGATGTGATGATGTGTGCTAAGTATAGGCAATTATAATCACAAGTTTTAATTAAGGAAATACTAAATAATACTATCACACAATTCAGGCAAGTGTTATCCTGATCATAGAATATAGTTTTATAAGTAAGTCCAGATTCGAACACAGAGAACATGATTTAATCTATAACTAACTATTTATTTACCCTAATTACATTTATTACAATCAATATACAATTTATACAATAATATACACTAATATATAAGATAGGGAGGACGTTTTAGTTCCGATCGAACATATTTATAATTGATACCGATTCTCAATAGATAAGTTTTAAGGAACAACTTAAGAATACTCAATTGGATAGAAGATTATGACTATTTAAACTATTATTTATTAAACTTATTATATCAACTTATGTCTATTATGTCTATTTGCGTGTTGGCTATTATTATTGTTATTTACTAATGTAGAAAACCTCAAAGGTTTTGACAATTCTCATATAGCAATACAGTCAAAAGTTATGTAAAGTATCACTATTTATTAAGATCTATCAACATATTATTGATGCAATTCCAGGGTCGGTTGAATCATAATGTTACTTAACATCTAATAAAACATAATCACTTAATTTAAAAACCCAAAATGTTAGTGAGTTTATCTATAAACCAGTTAATTATGATCATTAACATAATATAACACATAATTCCTGCATAATAATATTCAATAATATAGTTCCAACATAAACATATAATTCATATAATAAACATAATAAACATATATTTAAACATTCATAATGAAAATCTAACAAGCAATTAATTCAAATAAACAATATCCATAGTAACCCAAAAGGTTAGTGAAGCTACAAGGATAAAGAAACCGAACCAATTGACGAACTAGCTTTTCCTAAGGTTGAAAACCTTCAAACCCTAGCTCCTTAGCCTCCAAATTCGCTCCTAAAGTCAACCTTAAACCTTAATATTCGACTTTTAATTCTAAGAATCGTATATCGTTTAATCAAAACTGAGCCTCTATTTATAATACTCCTGGCCGACCCTCCAACCGCCGGTTGGGACCTCCAACCGCCGGTTGGAGTTAATTGAGTATTACTCCAACTCTGCGCTTTCTCCACCGCCATGAACCTTTAGCCCCAACCGCCGGTTGGGACTTCCAACCGCCGGTTGGACTAAAATTCCAGAAAATTCCAAAAACGTCTTGGGCTTCAAATTGGGCTTCTCTGTCTTCTTTAAATAGATTTACTTATTTTCTTGGCCCAAATCTTTAATATTATCATTTTAGTCTTCATTTCTTTAAGGTTTAGATCTTCATTTCTTCAATTGCTTTAATCTCTTCAGTTTCGGTCTTATTTTCGTTCTTTTCTCTCCAATCTTCAATTAAAATACATTTCTTCAAATATTAACAAAATAAGTATCTAAAATCATATAAATGCATAAAATGTATACAAATATAGGGATAAATAATATAAAATATAGTATCTATTTGATGCTTATCAAATATCCCCACACTTAAGTTCTGCTTGTCCTTAAGTAGAATACTGAATAAAATTCAAAAATAAGCATCAACTTAATATTTAATCATCAGAATACCAAAACTAAAAACTTGTTTTATAAATTAAAAATTTAAACAATTTAATTAACATGAATAACTATGATGTACAAATAAAAATTATTATTATTCGAGCAATATATAGTTCATGAATGATTACTAATATATTTATCCATTTTAAACAATCTATATTTATACTTCTGAATACATTATTATTATTATTATTATTATGTATATTACTTATGATTTCCATATATGATATACTCTTAAACTTAATCATGCAATTTACTTTTATATTTCAAATATGTATATAAAATCCATTTTTAAGAATCAAGACATTGGTGACAGGTCTGCATTTACATGCAACAAAGCGACATAACTTGATTCAGGTAAAGTAAATTTTTAAATCAAACCAGCGGTGACAGGTCTGTACAGCCGTACAACAAAGCGAAATAGTTTGATTTTTATTTATTTATATATTTTTTTCTTTTGAAAGAATTTTTTCTTTCTTCGACTTTATTTAAGAATACTAATTAGAGACCAGGTCTGTACTTACGTACAATAGAGGAAACAATTAGTAGACTCCCAAATGTTTTTATATAAATATGAAGATATATAAAATTATCGCATGATAAATCTAAGAATTAAGACTTTTATGTCATACATCATATTATGTACCATAACATAATAAACAAGTTATTTATATCAATTTCTTAAAATTCAGAAATCTTCATATAGATTGCCTATTAGTATATCATATCATTTAACTATATATCACTTATTTATTAAATAGCTTACATTATATATACAAAATAGTTAATCCATATCAAAGTCTAAACTTTTAAATACAAAACAAACTTTTAACAAAAGTATTCTAATTAATAAATACTCAGTTATACACTTAAAATTTTAAATTTTTGTAAAAATTAAGAACAAGAGAAACTTAAATAATTAATTAATTAAAGAAATTCTTTTTCTTACGAACCCTATCCCCACACTTAAATTATACAATGCCCTCATTGTATAAAAATGATAAACAAAAGTGAGTAAGGGAAAGAAAAATAGAACAGAAAAACTCCCCTGACTGAATTTTCAAAATTCATCATCGGCTAAGTAAAAATTCTGCTTGGTTGATTTCCCGATCTCTTGAAAAATAATATACAACATCCACACTTTCGTAGTTAATCACGATTGCATTTAGCATATGCAATAAGCCTTTAAACCCCTCGGTATCCCGAGTGGACGAGTTATAGTCTCGTGAGGGTTTCCAAGGAACATACCCACAAAGTTCATTAATAAAATAGACTGTATGAAATAAAGTGCTGAACTTACTGCCAGACTTGTGCTATCAAAAACAAACAACCAAATTAGCATAATCATAATAATAAGTACTAATGATAGTAATAATAAATACAGTCATCCAAAATGTATATCAAATGTATCAAACAGAAACTAATCATCATCTGAATCCTCCTGCCCAGAATGCCTCGAAGGTCCAGCTCCAGCATCAAAGAATGAAGGAACATATGGCTGGAACTGAATAGACCTCTCTCGTAACAGCTGCTGCAGTAACTCATGCAGATAATCAGATCTGTGATAACTCTCCCTCTCAAATCTATCAAACCGCTGCTCAAACCTGGTAAACCTATGATCAATCATATCAAATCTCCTACCATGAGCAATCTCCATCTTCTCTAATCTCTGCTGAATATCCTCTAACATATCACCCCTGCCACGACCTCTACCACGAGCTCTACCTCTACCTGCTGGTAGCTCAACCTCAGGTACTGGGATCTCAGGAACTAACGGTAGTGGAACAGGTGGTCCTCTCAATCTGGCTCTATGGACCGGATGCTGTCCTGGTGCAACCTTAGGTGTCCATAACAAAATCCCCTCCTGTCACAAACCTGAATAATCCCTAGCTCAATCAACTTGTCCTCGCCTAGCAAGGACATCCCAGGGGTAACGGGTGGTGCATGTCAAAAAATCAGCAGCAGTCAAACCATAATATCTAGCTATCCTAGTGACATACTATCCTCCACATAAACTACTGGTCGACCTATACCCAGTCGCTCCTGTCGTCATCCAATGCACTAATTTCCAGGGAACATTGATCAGTGTCCCCTGAATCATAGTGTGCAAGAAAAAGAAATTAGGCTGGTAGACCTTCTCAGGTCCCGTATGCCTGCCACAAATAGAAGATGACAACAACCTATGCAATAATCTATGAACAGGACTCCTCATGTGAATGTCAGAAGGTGCTCTCTCCCCATAATCAACAATCGCTAAATCCCTCCAATAAGCAGCTATCTCAATAGATGAATACTGGCCAACCATACCCGCAGTCAAATGATCCACAAAAAAAGGGTTGTGGAGCTCATCTAATGTATAGAGCCCCACAGCAATACTAAACTCAATCAAACTCATCGTCCTAGGCTGACCTCCTAAGTAAAAAGAAATCGATGGCTGGTCAAACTGCCTAGACGTGGAATCAAACCTAAGGGTGGTGTAAAACTCAATAACAAGCTCTCTATAGATAACCTTCTGAATCTGAAATAAATGAAACCAAGCCTGTGATACAAAACCAACATCACCTGATGGTAAAATATAGCTCTGAGTCATCAGCCTCCTCAGAGTAACATCTCCAGTCTCCCCGTCCTGGCGAGGGTCAATAACTCTCTCCATAAGAGACCAATCTAACACCTCTAGAACCTCAACAGGCTGTGCCACTAGCTCCAGTAATCTGTCAACGTACTCTGTCCTGCGCTCCTGAGTGACAGACTCATGCTCGAATCTCAGAAATGTATGTAACTGGAAGTCATCTCTGGCTAATAGTGAAAGTCCTCTCTGTCGTCTCGTAGCCATATCTTTGATACGAAAAATGTGAAAACGGTATGAGATGATGATGATAATGTGATGTTCGTACGTGTGTGTGAAATGTGTGTGTTTTGTGGGTGTGTAAATGGCAGAAACTCAAAGGTTTCTGGTTTTAGGCGGAAAAGAGTCCAACCGCCGGTTGGATTTTTCCCCAACCGTCGGTTGGTTCAAAAATTGGGCTCAGGCCATTCGGCCCGAAATTTTAATTTGGGCTTATTATTTTTATTACTTATTTTTAGCCCATTTATTACTAATACTTTATTTATACGTATTTTTAACGTATTTTAAATGCAATATTATTATAAATGCAATATACAACATTGTTACATATTAACTATATATTATTTGTATCTTATTTAAAGAAAGTAAATGTATTGAACAAAAGACTTACCGTTTCGTTCCTCCAATTAATATAAGTACATGCATTGCTGTTAGTTGTTACAAGCAATAGATATATATAAACCTATTTTGGTATACATAGATTTATAATCAGTGATTGTGTCGACTCATTCACTGTCTGAAATTTCGATTGTCGACTTTATCGAATTCCAAATATATTATTTCAATCTATTTGTCGCCAAAATATCAAATTTAATATACCTGCAAACTTTGTAATCAATGTTAAGCATAAATTCAAAATTTATAGTATTAATTCTCTTTAAGTATATTAAATCAAATTCTTATCACTATTGCAACTCGTGTAAAAATTAATTCTAACTACTTAGATTTCTAATATTTGTGTAGCTAATACAAATAAAGAAGAGATAATCATATAAATCTGAAAGCAATAAACTTTATATTAATAAAGCACGAAATTAACAATAAATTCCAATTATTCAAATCCTAAAAATAGAAAACAGAAAAATATAACTAGCTATTAAAAATGAAAAAGTTGCGAATGATCTTCAGAAGTAATTTTGTTGGTCTTCAATCCTAATTCCCATAGATAGGTTTTCCAAAATTCACAGGATAAATTCTTCGAAAATGCACATAGATTTTATTAGCTAACTCGGGTATTGGTGAAGCAAATTCAGAGAAACTCTCATGATGAATTCTTTCAGCGTTCTCAGTTTCTAAAAGCATGGCAGCTATTCTTTTTACCTTTTTAGCTATTCTACCATCTTCGTCTGTGCACAAGTAGTTGTCTTCAATTTTCGTTTCGCGTTCTACATGATTGTGCCTTAACGAATCTAATAACCCATAGAAACCTAAATGTATATCATAATAATCATATGTGATGTGGGTTCTCACTGCTGTTCCTATATCCTTTAAGATCCTATTATAGTATCCTTCTTGATGATCTGTTGTTAACCCAGAATACCTAAAAGTATCTAATAATGATAATAAACTTCTGATAGACCTAGATGTAAAAGGTTATTTCTTTTTCTTGATCAACTCTTTTTGATAATCAGTATATTTTAAAGTAGACCTACGTACGAGTTCCATAACAAATCTAATCTCATCCTCATGGTCATCTAAATAGTCAAACATGTCTTCCTTGGTTGAAATCACAGGAGGATGTTCAAAACACTCGTCTTCAGTTGTTAGCCTGATTTTCTTGTTTGGTTTAAAAGAATGGTCGTCTATCTCTATATCTTTAAAATTCTCATTATCACTTCCAAAGTCCACTTGCGTCGACTCCATTTCTTAATAACAGTTAAATTTCTCTCTGCACATAAAATAGCACATAGTTTAGATTACTTATCTAATCCTATTCT
This sequence comes from Pseudognaphalium luteoalbum, assembly GCA_963422505.1. Lineage (NCBI taxonomy): Eukaryota > Viridiplantae > Streptophyta > Magnoliopsida > Asterales > Asteraceae > Pseudognaphalium > Pseudognaphalium luteoalbum. The sequence goes on from OY730197.1 coordinate 48,673,468, forward strand.
ACCTAAAGTGATTTATTATACATATTGAATAGTTATATTAATTTCTTATACATTGCTAATCAAAAGATCTCGGTAGCTCCATTGATAGTACACAAAAGCGGAGAAACAGGTCAGCGCGAAGCATGTTAAAAACCTATATCTTTCGAGAAGCACCTTACCTCTTATATGATAAATCAATGAGGTAGGGCTGAACTCTCCTTATACCTTTGTTTTTGTTAGTATTCTCAATGGGTGAGCCGATATTTCTTATTGATTTTGCAACACATTAGAAAAATATAATTGTTTTACAGGGAAAATAGTTAGTTAAAAATAAAATACACCGCTCCCCGGTAGCGGCACCAAAAACTTGATGTGTGCTAAGTATAGGCAATTATAATCACAAGTTTTAATTAAGGAAATACTAAATAATACTATCACACAATTCAGGCAAGTGTTATCCTGATCATAGAATATAGTTTTATAAGTAAGTCCAGATTCGAACACAGGGAACGTGATTTAATCTATAACTAACTGTTTATTTATCCTAATTACAATTATTACAATCAATATATAATTTATACAATAATATACAATAATATATAAGATAGGGAGGACGTTTTAGTTCCGATCGAACATATTTATAATTGATACCGATTCTCAATAGATAAGTTTTAAGGAACAACTTAAGAATACTCAATTGGATAGAAGATTATGACTATTTAAACTATTATTTATTAAACTTATTATATCAACTTATGTCTATTATGTCTATTTGCGTGTTGGCTATTATTATTGTGATTTACTAATGTAGAATACCTCAAAGGTTATGACAATTCTCATATAGCAATACAGTCAGAGGTTATGTAAAGTATCACTATTTATTAAGATCTATCAACATATTATTGATGCAATTCCAGGGTCGGTTGAATCATAATGCTACTTAACATCTAATAAAACATAATCACTTAATTTAAAAACCCAAAAGGTTAGTGAGTTTATCTATAAACCAGTTAATTATGATCATTAACATAATATAACACATAATTCTTGCATAATAATATTCAATAATATAGTTCCAATATAAACATATAATTCATATAATAAACATAATAAACATATATTTAAACATTCATGATGAAAATCTAACAAGCAATTAATTCAAATAAACAATATCCATAGTAACCCAAAAGGTTAGTGAAGCTACAAGGATAAAGAAACCGAACCAATTGACGAACTAGCTTCTCCTAAGGTTGAAAACCTTCAAACCCTAGCTCCTTAGCCTCCAAATTCGCACCTAAAGTCAACCTTAAACCTTAATATTCGACTTTTAATTCTAAGAATCGTATATCGTTTAATCAAAACTGAGCCTCTATTTATAGTACTCCTGGCCGACCCTCCAACCACAGGTTGGGACCTCCAACCGCCGGTTGGAGTTAATTGAGTATTACTCCAACTCTGCGCTTTCTCCACCGCCATGAACCTTTAGCCCCAACCGCCGGTTGGGAGTTCCAACCGCCGGTTGGACTAAAATTCCAGAAAATTCCAAAAATGGCTTGGGCTTCAAATTGGGCTTCTCTTTCTTCTTTAAACGGATTTACTTGTTTTCTTGACCCAAATCTTTAATATTATCATTTTAGTCTTCATTTATTTAAGGTTTAGATCTTCTTTTCTTCAATTGCTTTAATCTCTTCAGTTTCGGTCTTATTTTCGTTCTTTTCTCTCCAATCTTCAATTAAAATACATTTCTGCAAATATTAACAAAATAAGTATCTAAAATCATATAAATGCATAAAATGTATACAAATATAGGGATAAATAATATAAAATATAGTATCTATTTGATGCTTATCATGTGATTTATCCAGTGTACTTTCTACTTGATAGAATATTATATTCTTATCTTGTCTCACTCCCCTTAATAGAATCAAAGTCCTACAGTCGGTGTGGACTTAAACTTACGGTGAATGTCGATGTAATGGGGGAGGTATCTACGGGTAATGTTATCAACAGTGTGTGTGGGGTAAAATTTAACTTGTGGAGACCTTGTAGTTCTTCTAGTAGTACATTTTGATTGTGATCCAGAAGAATGGGAACGATAGGAAAATTGTGAGGCGATATCATCCTCGTGAGGATGAGACGGTACAACGGAGAGTGTTGTCATTCGTTATGCGTGTATAAATAGATAGACGGTAGTAGATGAGGACAAAGTGTCATTCTTTATATCAAGTGATGTAGTAGTAGTTATACTTGTCGTTTTTGGTTGTGTGAGTGTTAGCGAGTGTATTATTGTATGAGGCCTATATATATACTCAATATATAATAGCCTAGAAAGTAGTACGTAGGTAAGGTCTATTCATATATATATACAATATATATAACAGGCTAATATGTATAGCACATACTAGTTTGGTGCCGCTTCTACCATGGTCAGAGTCAACTATTGTATTCCTGTTCAACATAACCATTTCAGACCTCACATCATCTTCATTTAATTATACGTAGTTGATCAGGCTATGTTAAATTAAATACTATGATGTAATTCCTGAACCAAACATGCCTAATAAGGAAATACTGCCTAACAGTGATAGTCTAGGTCCACTAAATGTAACCTTGTTCACTATAACCATAGGCTCTGATACCTATCTGTCACACCCCTAAATTTGTGCTGCAGAAGCAATTTGGGTCGGGGCGTGACTAATCCAATAATCATCGCACAAAGGTACAGTGAGCAAACCGAGCTAGGATCCTAGACTATGACCGTTATAGTCTAGGCCAATCCTACTATTGCAGGTACTTGAAAGTACATGCTAAAACAGTTCAACAATATTGTTGGTGAGCTTATAGGTTTTCATAGTTATAATCATAGTTGAAAACATATTTACAAATCATAGTTGAAAACATAGTAAAATTATAGATTAACTTGTAGGCTATATCAAAGTTTAAATCGTAGTGAAAATCATTGTTGAAATCCCAAGTTTTCCAAGTTGTCAGAGTTTTCAAAGTTGACAGAGATTTCAAAGTTGACAGAGTTTTGAAAGTTGACACATATGCCAAATCAAAGTATGCCATTTCCAAAACTGAAGTTTAACCATAGATGGAATCGTAGTTGTTATCGCAGTGGGACTCGAAGTTGTTATCGTAGTTTCCCCAAGTTGTTATCGTAGTGGGGCTCGTAGTTGTTATTGTAGTTCCCCCGTAGTTGTTATCGTAGTGGGGCTCGTAGTTGTTAGCATAGCTCCCCCAAGTATTATCGTAGTGGGCTCGTAGTTCTTATCATAGCTCCCCAAAAAGAGTTCAAAGTACAATACAAAATAGTTTATAGAATAGAGTTCAAATAGTTCAAAAACTGAGTTCACATAGTTCAAAACAGAGTTAGAATAGTTTGTAAATCAAAGTTCAAATAGTTCATAAAACAGAGTTCAAGTAGTTCAAAATAGAGTTCAAATAGTTCATAAAACATAGTTCAAGTAGTTCATAGTAAAGCATAGAAAACAAACATTAAGTAGTTCACAAGACAATTCATAGAGCATTTTCAAAGTATCTCATAAAACACATCATAAAGTAGTTCATAGAACATAGCTAACGTAGTTCGTAAAACAGTTCCCAAGTAGTTCGTAAAATAGAGACAAATTAGTTTATAAAACAGAGCATGTATCTCACCCCAAAATAGTTAAAAACAGTTTAAAAAGTGAGGCTATCAGACTCACCTGTGGGTGCTAGCGATCCTAAGATATGCGCGTAGAATCAATGGTAATCTCCTAGTGTCCTAAACACGTGAGATTATATGTAAGTAATTGGATGCGTAAATATACCATCCATATTAATGTTCACCCGATTGGATTATGTCCCAAAGTATTCGTTAAATCTTTAAGTTTGAAGTTTGTAACCCAAGTACGACCCATTAGTGACAATTTGAAATTATATTCCGAAATATAATTATGTTTGTTTTCGTATAAATATCCGTCGTATGTTTGAGTATCGCATTGTATACAAATGTTCGTGACGTATGAATTTGATACTTTGTGAAAAAGTATTTATCAAAATTTGTATTATTAGCATCACTCGATGTATCAATTAATATATGTATCAATTAATATAAGTTACGACACCGAATTTTGTATTGAATAATATGAAAATTATTATTTTTGGCAACACTTAGAATCAGCCGGTTTGAAAGGTTACCAAATTTTTACATGATTTATAGGGGTCGTTTTAGTAGTTAAATAATAACCATAACAAAGTGTGAGACGATTATGATCCGAAAATGGTGTCGGCTTACAAATCGGTTCCTACACTTTAATCCGTGTCTTTTCAGTCCGAGATTTTAACATGAAACTTGTAGCTAACAAGTATACGCAAATTTGAACATAAGATTCATGTATTTTTGTTGAGTATACGATTTTATATGATTTTTCTCCTAATACATAAAAAATGGACAGATTTGTTACTTATATGTTTATATTCCAAAAACCCTTTTTAACACTTATATTTTATCATCAAATGAACAACTCAGCATGTATATATATGTAAAGCAAGTAAGATTAACAAAAAGGAAAGTGGTTCTTACTAAGTGATCAAGTGTTCTAGAGATGAAATTGGTGAAGATGAGCTTGGTTATGCCTTTACTTTCCTTTTCCTTTGCTTTTTCTTCCAATCTTCTTGAAGTATGTAGTTGAATAATTGTAGTCTTAGGGAGAGAGATAGAGAGCCGATTGAGAGTACAAAGAAAAGGAGGAAAAATATGATTATGATGGTGAATGAATGAGAAACATGAGGGAGTATTTTAAGGAGCTTGTTTGGTGTTTATTTTTAACAACAAAATCCCCAATCTAAGGGGTGTGTTGGCCGGCTTTCTCTTAATCAAAAAGGGAGGCAAATTTCATTAAAAACTTGTCTTCAAACTTAGTATTATATATGTATTTGTTTACCCGATCGTAATATAATGTAATACATATAATTCCAAAAATTTATAAAAGTATTATTGAAACATTTTTGAGTCGGAGTATTTTATAAAAATACTTTATTCTAGTTATTAAATTATAATATTGTTTCACATGGTCTCATTTGAATAGAACACGTTTCAAATAGAACAAAATATGTTTCTATTATTATCCGAATAATAATGTTTATTTTTAAAAATCAAAACAACATTTATAAAACTTTGCACCAACGTCCGTATTTGTATTTTTGGGTTCTTTCAGATTCATTTATATGTGATTATTAAATAATCATTTTACGTTTTATATTTATAATTATATATATAACACTTGAATACTTCGGTATTAATGCGTATATAATACGTGAAATGAAAGTTTATATTGGGCTCGAAAAATACACTTTTTGTTTGGGTGTCACAGTTGTGGATCTATACGTGTTTTTTGGATGGAATCAAGTGTAACGTGGATTCATGAAATTTGAATTTTAGTAAAAGGTGGTATACAAAGTGTTTAAGAATAAATGCGGGTTTTTATGTCATTTTGTGATGACTTAACGACACATACTGGAAGAATTAAATGAAAGTTGGATGAAACTGTTGAAGAATTATTAGGTCATATTTTATGTTTATAATGGGCTAATTAAGCCCATAAATTGTGCATTACTCTATATTTAATATGTCATATTGTGACATTGGGGATTAATTAAGCAATAATAAACCCCAACCCTAATCGGCTTCACTTTTTTTTACGTTCCAAATTTTCTTTCCCAGCTTAAATATTTACGCAGTTAACATCCATCCAACATGGTAAACACCCCACCATTTACAACAAAAACGTCCCCATATGAAAATGTCTATCAAGTTAATTCAATTAAAAATCTAATTACCATTAAGCTTGATCTTGCAAAACAAAACTACTCATATTGGAGTGGTCTTTTTCTTAATCATCTTGAAGGTCTTGAAGTTTTAAGTCTTGGATTTATCTGACCATATTTGAAACATTGCTTGAACATGTGTTGAAAGCAAAACCAAAAACATCCAAATATGCATGGGACATTCTTCACAAAAACTTTCAAGACAATAAGAGGTCTAAAACTGATTCTTAATCCGTTTTTCTGTTGAGCGTGTGTTCACCATTTTTAATCAGTTAAACAATGAATGTTGAAATTGATTGATGATTCTTCACAAGTCGAACGATAATTGGCTAATCGATTGCCAGAATTGAGCTCTGATACCTAATAATACGGATTGAATTAGAAAACACAAGGAATTGAAATTCACACACAAAACAGAATTAGGAACTCACTTTAAGTGGAATTGAATTCGAAATTGCTGTTCACAATTAATCAATTGACTACAAGAAGAATCGTGATCAAATGAATTACAAAATTGAATAAGAGATTACAGATTTATGAATTCGAAACATGGAATGGGATGATCACGCTATTTATTCACCAACAATATCGACCTAACGGTGTTTGAATAAACTTTCCTGCTAACTAACGGAATCAGCTAACATCTTGACTAGTGTTTACTTGTTGAATTTATTGAAATACATGTGCACCTCACGTGCGTTCTGTATCATTAGGGCTCTTATTGATTTTAGGAGGTGGGCATTTCTGTGATATGGGATTGTAGTTTTGTTTTGATCAAATATGAATACTCTGTATTCTTGTGAAAAGCATCGTCAATACTAATGCTTGATCAAATGATATATTAGTAAAAAAAGAAAAGTCTTTTTTAAGCCATTCACTCCAATGCAAAAAAAAAGATTTCTAAGTCGTTCTCAAGTTATTTATCTTTTTATCGCATTGGAGATGCCCTATAGATCATTAAGACCACACATTACAAAAAAAAAAAAAAGTGATTTGGAGGGTACCCTTGACCCCGTACCATATTTCAATGGAACGCGTCCAACCCCACCTGCAAGGAGGGCAAATCTCTTGTCCACAAATGAACCATATGTGCTGAGGAATAGATCCAAGCCTCTCACCTGTCGGTCACACATGTGGTGGAGTCTGTGTATTTGCGGTGGCAGTAGTGTGGTACCACTTGAGCTATGCTCAATTGGTAGACGACACATTAATAAGTACACATTATACATTAATCAATACGTAGATGCATGAATATTTTTTCTGTATGTTTTGTTGCTTAAGAACAATCTCATTGCTGGATTGAGTCAATGAATATTGAATCTAGATAGCTTGTCCACATGACAAATATATACTATAAGTGATTTGTAGGTAGTACTTTTCTTCATCAGGTGATTAAGTGTGACACTCCTTCAATTACGGTATAATTTTACCACTAATCACATGTATTTCTTACGCTAATTTCCTACGAAAATAGAAACTAAGTTAATGATGTGAGATAAGTATAGCGTGCCTAAAACTTTAATACAAAAGTATTACGAATTTCATAATTATTTATAATTACGTACAAAATTATCGGAACGAACCTTACAAAATAAAAACGATCGTTGGTGATACAAACATTGGAAATACCACGAAACTGTTTTAGATAGTTATTTGGTTGAAATTATTTCATGAACAACAATATATAAAAATAAAACGAAAATATTTATACGTTTTATATAAAACGTATCGTACGGGTTAAATATACAAAACGTACAGGTAACCAAAAAAAAAAAATTATTATTATTTTGAATAAAGTATTTGAAATAATACTTCAAATAAATTTACAAATATTAAATCTTAAATTTGATAAAATTGAACCCATACACGAAATTAACTATACTACTTCAAAAATATCTCCAGATAGATTGGGTACTAACCCATACTGCCTCGTTGAAAATTTTATTCATTTCATATTTTATATGCTCCCTCCACTCTCCATTCTCAGTACACATTCCACCAAACCTCCAATGTATCATTCCATTTGATCTAAAGCAAGCAGAAGCAGCAATAGCTCATCAACAACACATTCTTCTTCAAAATCATCAACACGCACCTTCATCATCACCTTCTCCATCACCACCTTCAATTATCATCATAAATTTTAATAAAAACATCTTCATCATCATCAACTCTCATCACCATCATTATCATCGGCTCATGATCATCATCATCTCCTTTTCACGCCACGGAAAATCTTCCATTTAAATTCTTTCATAAATTGTTGATTACATTTTGTAGATAACTTCATACTCATGAATGATTTAACAAAAACAAACTCAAAATAGAAAGATTGGTGATGATAATACTTGAACCCCAAAACTTAGTCTGTACAAAAATTTTAGCATATGCGTAGGTAATATTAATGTATAAAATCACTTGAAAGAACTTGTAAATTGTTAACTATAACATTTGTGCAAGATTTAACATAACATCATAGCAAAAACAAAGAAAGATTTCCAAATTTATTCTGGACTACGAACTGAGCACATAACAGAAACAACGACACCTGAACGGGTGAGAAGTCAAACCCAAACGGGTGAGGAAACAAACCCGAACGGGTGAGGAAACAAATCCGAACAGGTGAAGTCTCATATCTGAACTGGTGAGACCACATACCCGATCGGGTAAGGGACCAAAAATGTGATACATGATCTGGTGAGTTAATAAAACCGATCAGGTAAGGACAAAACAAAGGGTCATACCCAAGGGGGTAAGTTTTCATACCCAATGGGGTAAACCTTCATACCCATTAGGGTGAACTCTTTATACCCATTAGGGTGAAATTATTCACCCGATAGGGTGACTGATGTGTCACCAGCGGTCGGTAAGGATTTTACCCTTGTCGTTGCATCAGCTACTGGCGACGGTGATCAGTGGGTATTTTAAATTTGTATTTGTGAGGCCTAAGTTTTCCCTAACAATGCTAATCCTAAGGGTGAGCAGGTGGTAGGTATGACCTAGAGTCGTTCTTCAAACCGGCTGAATTGAAACTTAGACGAGGCAGATGATGGCTTTCAAACTAGTGAAGGGGTTATAAAATAGTGGCGGAGTTTTGGTTTTTCTATTAACTAACTTAGGCAAGTAAATATATAAAATCAAAATTAAAATAAAAGATAAAGCAGATAGATAAAGATAGTGTTTGCTGAGACTTCGTTAATTAAGTTATGGGATGATATTTGGAGAAACTGTTTTGAAAGATTTTAGTTAATTATCATTCTTGAATACTTGTATGTAAACACTAGATTCCCTACTAATTAAAATCCCATTAGCATGTCATACCGGGAGCTAGGTTATGGTAACATCATGAAGTATTTAGAATAATAAGCAAAATCTTAATTATGGTTTAATAATACTTTCATATGAACGGGAACAAAATCTTAAGGTACTAGACATAACCGAATCATATAACGATTCCTCGTCATCCTAACAGATTCATGTATTTAAAAAGTTCATTAATGACTTTAAACCAACCCTTGCTTAAGACTATTCAATAAATCCCCGAATTATCCACAACATTCGTCACTTAAAGTGGTTCCACCGCTTCAAACCTTGCCGATGTCTTGTCCTACGGGAATCCCCCATGTAGCCTTGCTGTTCCATAGTTTCATACCTTTGACAAATTATATTGACACAGATGACTGACTACCTTTTAATTGGACGTCGTTAAAAAGGTGTTGTAATCACGTTTATTGGTGGAAAGGTGATAGATTAATTTGAAGTTTAAAAGTCTATTTAGAAAGGTTAATTAAACTAGGTTTCTCATTTTATAATATTAGTACGTAATATAACTACCTTCGGTCGTTACATAGCTTCCACGTGTTTGTACTACACCTAAAGTGTTTCCAACGCTATATAGGGGCCATCATATTACTTTGTAATATTGTACCGTTTTGTCATATGACTACCTTCGGTCGTTCTTCGGCTTCCATACATTTGTACTCCACCTTGAAGTGTTTCCAGTACTATACCGAATAACAGTCGAATAGTGGCCATCATTTTACTTTAATATTTAACTATAAATTATCCCATAATTAACTAACTACATCGCAAGTAAACACAACAGGTATACTACTCTATAATCATGGTAATAACTAAATCTAGCATAATCAATATAAACGTAATTAATTAAGATAGATAAAGATAGAAAGAACCAGCATTAATCGGGAGAAGGAATAGACTTGAATTAATAAGCGTAATTCCAAGCGTATACCAAAGATTACAACATCTTCCTTGCTTTCGTTCTATTCTAAATAAAGACTTTGATGAAAAGAAATCCCTGAGATATGTCTTTGATCTTTAGATGTCTTGTACGAATCGTTTGGATTTTTCGGCGTACGCAGAATCTTCATTCTTCGTCCGTTTTTGATGATTCTTCTTCTGTTAGATTCGTAATTTGAAAACGAAAATATTGGATAAGAGAAATCTCAGTGATTGGTACTTTGTCTCAAATCTGGTCTCGGATGCCTTGAATCTTCAATCGTGCACATAATCTTCATTTTTCGTTCATTTTGCTTGATTTTTTCCAGTGCGACTCTGTTTTGACCTTCTTGGCAAAGTTTCATTTATTTGTATATTATTTGAGTCTATTTGCCATGTATTGTTACAGAATGAGAGAGATATCGGTAGTAAAAACATGACTTTTTATACGATATCAAGTATCCTACACTTAGAACTTTGCTTGTCCTCAAGCAAACTCGAATTTCAAGCATGGTTAAAGATAAGTAGATAATGAAATATTTTAGGGCTGAACTTTTTACTGTGGGGATTTTGGAAAAATAAAATATTCATTCTTTTGAAAAGGTAGGGTTGTAATCTTTGGGAGGATGCTTTTGATCTTTGATCTTGGATACATGACTAAGCGATCCTCTCAAGGTGATCACTCCAATCACTCAAAGTGTTTAGGGTTTCCTATTCTAGTATTATCAATCACTTAGAACGCGTGTCATGTATCGTTTATCATCATAGGCTTGATCGAGAATCAAATCAATGCCTTTTAAGTAAGAGAGAAGTCAATATATCCACAATCATTCTGGAAGGAGTGATGTATGGTTTTTGGAGTGGAGTGTTGGTGATATGAGAGGGGGGTTGTGTTGGTTTTTCATGGGTTTCTTTTTTTTTTTTTGTGAAGAGGAAAGCTGGGATTTTTGGGATGATTGACGCCCCTTTTTTATGATTTTTTGGAAGGAGTCTTTTTCTTCATTTGACTTTCTTTTCTTCGAAAAAAAAATTTCTTTGATTTTTTTTCGACATTATATCATTGTAGTTTTTCACCTTTGGAACTTTCTATCAAGTTTGAGGGATGCTTTTGAGAGGGTAAGGATAACGTATTTCTTTTTGGGTGTACGGATGGGTTTAAGAATGATGTGATTCAATCACCTTTTTACTCACCAGTTCGGATTCGAAATGCATAACAGGAGCAAGTTCTGATTCTAAATGCATACATCGGCATAGTCAAGAATCTAAGAAGTGAAGCATTAAAAGTGAATGCTTTATATGGCTCAAGATACCTCACGAATCAAAAATTGGTTTGTTGTGTGCCTAGTCAGGCGATGCTCTTTATGGGATTACTAATCTAATTTTCCAAAGGGATTCATATTCTATTTATCCTTCTTCCTTAAAGTAAATCATTCTTTTTTTAAAATTTTTATTTTCAACATATTTTTAACTCAATTTTGAATTTTTTTTAAATTTTCGAGTTACTTTTTGGAGAAGGAGGGTCTAAAAAGCAGTGATTTTAGAATCAAGCATATACCATTATCCATTTAACAGTAGTGTAACTGCTGCTATCCCACACTTAAAGGAACATCTTCCTCGATGTTATTCTAAGTTCTGACTGAGGGAAAATCCCACACTTAGGATTTGAAACATCTAAGACGTATTCTTTTAGCAGTGTGTGTTTGGTTTGAATCCCACACTTAGTGACAAGCATAATGGATATGGTATATTTATAACGAAAGAAAGAGATTAGTATAGAAGTACTCCCTAGTAGTTGCAGTGTTCTATGGTATGCATTTTCCGAACTTCATCTTGTTGGGTTCACTCTTGATAAAGTCTTCTTGTGATTGGTCTCGTAGGTGTGAATATGATGGATATACTTTCTTTATTTCCGACGCTGAAAATTTGGTGTGTCAGACAGTTCTTAAAACTTCTTTGTATATTCAAGTGTGAAAGATAGTCGGAGATTTCATCACTTCTTGGAATGTAATATTGCGGAAATGTAAAACACGGGTTGCTTTCCGAGAAGCGCTCTTATAAAGTCGAGAGCTCAACTTCTTTTCTCCTATATGGAGATTGATGCATCCATGGGATCCACTATGTTGATGTTTTGGGCCCTAGGTTATGGAAGAGTATATCGAGGTGGATAGATTCTCATGAAATTATTAACTATTATTGTAATCAATTCAAATGGACTATCTCTTGATTCTTCCTTGTAGTTCTGAAGATGCTCTGAAGTTGCCCTTGCAAGCCCGTGAAGTCCGAAGGTGATGTAGTCAACTGCTTAGTGACAGGTCCACTGGGATCGGTCATGGTGGTTGTGTATGTCTTAACAACCTCTCTTGGCGGTGGGTTTTGCCAGAGAGAGCATACAAACGCAAAGAATTGCATTTTTATGTCTTCATAATTCTCGGTCTTGGGGTCTCCATTGAATCTTCTGATGGACGTGCACAGGTCCTCTATTTTCTGGTGCTGATGGTTGTTGAATGGAAAGTCGGATTCTATGAAAACTAGAGTAAGCTGATGAAGTATCTCCTTGCATCCTGAGTAGAATATGAACTTCATTATGGAGTTACTTTACCGTTGTTGAATCTCCCTTAGATGGATCGTAACAGAAGTAGCGATATCAAGTGGTGATTCATGTGCAATCCTATAGGGTCGTTCGCGCCTTGATTCCTCCCAAACAAGATCACTAAGTTCTTCACTCAATAACTCAAATTGTTTTTCAATAGTGGAGTTAATAACCATATGTCTGCTTTCTTTGGAACTAAGGTGATCTTCTCTATTTAGCAAGTCAAGCAGTGATGTGAGGTCATTCATCGTCAAGATGTCAGCACGACTGCTCGGATGTCCAGTAGTCTCTTTCATACGCGCTCTAATAGATCCTAACATCTCTCATTGGGCTGAGGTGAATGGGATGTTAGATCTTTTAAGGGCATTGTAGATCCTAGCGTAAGTCCATTTCTGTTGTTGACAGAATTGCAGTTCAGCAGGGGAAAGAGCAAGAATGTTGACTATGCCGCTTATTCCTCCTACTACTTTGTCAAATCTTTGGATCAATTCTCCGAGCACTTTGTGATGTATGATGGTTTGCAGTTGGTATCTTGTATGTTCGGATTCTTCCTCCAGTGTTTCTCCTCTCGTGGAATGGTTGTGGTTACTTCCCATCATTTCTTTTGTGGTAAACGGATTAGTTGGCGGTATGCTTCTTTTGTTTTCTTCTTCCATCTTTATCATCCCAACTTCTTCCATCATTGAGTTTTTCACTGATGGAGATGCCTTTTTCATCTCTTGTCCTATTCGTCGGAGGTCAATTGGGAAATATGGCGTGATTGCCATTTCCTTACTAGATTTTTTTTCACTTGTTGACCTTGCAGTTTCTTTGTCCTCTGTGGTGTTGTTCATGGAGATCATGTACATATCGGCTTGGTCTCCAGCGTTAAGATTGTCGATATAGAAGGTGATGGTTTCTCCTTGGGACTGCAAGCTGATGATTTGTGCGAAGACATTGATGATTGCCTTGGCCGTATTTGTAACACCCCCAAATTTACTGTTTGGCGGATGCATAATTTGGGTGTTACTAATCAATAATCAAAGCACACGGATATATAGCAAATGACTCTATATGCATCATTTAACAAAATATATTAATATTAAAATGTTTACAATTGTTGAATCCGTACATAGCTCATGTTCGATTAAATAAGAGATTCCAATACATAAATACTTGCTAAAATGGGTCAGCTATAGTAATACAAAATATACTAATGCAAGGAAATCTCTATTGTCTGCATGCTGACTCGAGCTATAGTAATCCTGAGGGCAGTCCAAATCTACTGTTGAGTACCTGTGATACATGCTAAAATGGGTCAGCTAACGCTGGTGAGCTCAAGGTTTAAGTACTGATTTGAATCCAGCAAATAAAGATAATGATAATGTATATAACCATGAGCACATAGTCTAAGCTTAACTCGAGGGGTCAGGATCCACTTTTAAGGACCTGATCGAGGTGCCTCCACGAGTGCCTAATCAATACTCACCTGAATAAATATTAGTACATCCATTTACCCAGTTAGTGCATGCTAACCCGGACGATGAGAGTTAATCCTATATGATATCATATACTAATATTCACGCTACAACGTATTACCAAACTATGCTAACGGAGGACTTTGAAATGATTAGTTGTGTAAAACTCATGTAGTATATGAAAATGTTTGTACTTGCGTTCACATGTTAAAAACGAGCAATGAATCATACCCCTGAGTAAAACAATAAAAGAGGGGCCATGAGACTCACCTGAGCCTTGAGAAGTTTAACTTAATAAACTTGTTTGATTAGCCGTGAATTAATGTCCGTAGACTTGTAAGCTGAGGGTGTCCAAGACACGCGATGGTTATAAAACTGAGTAGGTATCTCGAAAGACTACCTTTGTAGTTTTTTGTCCAACTAGAATGTCCAAATTACTAAGATTTGGTTGATTGAATTTGCCCAAATTACTACGATTCGGTTGTTTAACTTGTCCAAGTTACTACGACTTGGTTGATTGGTTTATGTTTTGAAAACGTGTACAGCCCGTTGGTGATTGGTTGTAATAATAATCTCATTATTATTATTATTATTATTATTATTATTATTATTATTATTATTATTATTATTATTATTATCATTATTATTATTATTATTATTATTATTATTATTATTATTATTATTATTATGGTTTCGAGTGTTCATGTTCATAAACGTATTCCGATGTGTTTAAAAAGTCGTATCGTATAAGTGTTTGAAATTACATAAGATACTTAGTAAAAATCCATGCTTTCAAGGTTCTGTCTAATGCGACATTAGGTGCGACATAGTCTGTTGTTGTGACACCCGTCAAATTAGGACTAGTAGTTAGTGCCTAATCAAGTTTTAATACATGTAATTAGTTATGTGTTAGGCTAATTAATGTATCAACATATATATTGATGAGTATATATATACAAGTATGCGATTTGATTAAATCGTACGAGTTTCAAATCGAATGCAATTCGGTTCAATTAATACGGACGTTGGTAAACTATTTTATTAAATAATATAATATTATTTAATAACACAACTATATCCAAAATATTATTTAGATAATATTTCAATTCAAATTTGTATCGTACAAACAAGGATTACACGATTTGATTATTAAACGCACAAACAAATCGGAACAAGTTAAAGTTATAGTTTATAACGCAACCATTAAGTATTTGGTAAAATACTTCAACAAAAAATATTGGGTAATTATTCGTAATTTAAAACATATATTTAAACGAACGGGAGAACGAACACCGCACGGAGCGCGATTGCGGGGACTGAAAAAGGTGAGGCTTTCACCTACACCTTACCTCTCTTTCCCTCTTTCTTCCATTTCCATTTCAACAAAACACACACTTCCTAAATTCTCTCCCAAGATTTCATCAATTTTCGGATTTGTAAACCAACCAACAAAAGTTGTATTTTCGGAATCACCATCAAGCAAGGAACAAGGTTTACAAAAGCATCATCATCATTTTCGGCCTCCTCTAGCTTCGATTTGAAATTGTAAGAAATTCTCTAAATAATTAGATCTACTCATTTTGGTGTATTATTTCAATGTTATAATGTTTACACAACTTAGTATTGTCCAAATGTATGAAGAAAACACGATTTTTCAGCTTAAAAATGAGTTAGATTTGTGATTTGGGTCGGAAAAAGCGCGACAGGCGCTGTTTCTGGGCTGGTGTTCATCTTTGCGACACAAGCCTTGTGTCGCAAGGTTGTGTCGCATAAACCCATTTACGTCGCATTTTATGTCGCATCAACCCTTGTGTCGTAGAGTTTGCGACACAACGATTATGTCGCACTTTGTGTCGTATACCCTATACGACACAACCCTTATGTCGCTATTGATTTAGCCCCGAAAGCTTATGCGACACAACCCTTCTGTCGCAAAGCTCTTGTGTCGCATATCTGACCTTGTGTCGCATGAAACAGAACCAAGAAAACACAGATTTTACTAAGTGTCGAGACCTAAAATTTTATCACCTGATTTCGCCCAAATTCAAGTCCAGGTGCGTTTTTCACCAAAGCAATTTAGTAGAAATTCAAGTCCAGCTCGACCCCAGCAAATTCAAGTCCAGCTCGACCCCAGCCAGGGGCTCTGCCCCTTGGACCCTGCCAGGGGCTGCCGCCCCTTGGACCCCGCTACCAGGGGCGCTGCCCCCGGACCCCCGTCATTAACGAGCTTCGCCCTTACCCTAGGTTCACAAGTAACGTTGCTACATCTAAACTTTCACACAAAGTGTTAAACTTGTATAACATCAAACACGAATGCGATACAACTTCTAAAACACAATGGAACTTAGTTTTAGGTATAACACTTCAAAACCATCAAAATAATAATGTGAGATTATTGTTACAAACAAGCACCAACGGGCCGTACACATTTTCAAAGACTTAAACAAACAACCAAATCGCGGTAATTTGGACATTCTGAGTTGGACGAACAATTACAAGGGCAGTCTTTCGAGATGCCTACTCATGTTATAACCATTGTGTGTCTTGGACACTCTCAGGTTACAAGTCTTCGGACATCAATCCACCGCTAATCAATTCAAGTTTATTAATTAAATCGCTCAAGGCTCAGGTGAGTCTCATGGCCCCTATTTTACTGTTTTTCAAGCAGGGGTGTGATATTATTGCTCGTTTTGTTTTACAAGTTGAACGCAAGTACAAATCAAAATCAAATACTACATGAGTTACTTCAACTAATCAATTTAAAGCCCTCCATAGCATAGTCTGGTAATACGTAGTAGCGTGAATGTTAGTATATGATATCATATAGGATTGACAATCCTCGTCCGGGTTAGCACGCACTAACTGGTCAAACGGACGTATTAGCATTTGGGAAGACGAGTGTGGATTAGGCACTCGTAGGAGGCATTCAAGTTGGGTTTCCTTAATTGGACCTGACACTCAAGTTAAGCTCAGACTATGTGCTCATGGCTGTATAACTTTTATTTTGCTTAATTGCTTTATAAATTCAATTATAAAATCTTGCGGTTCATACAAATATGTGTTGACATACAAACCTGTGAGCTCACCAGCGTTTCGCTGACCCATTTTAGCATGTATCACAGGTGACCAGCAGTAGGTTGGACTGCTCAATCAAAATCTATTAGCTCGAGTCAGCATGCAAACAAACAGAGATTTTAGCTGCATTATTATATTTTGTATAGATTAATTATGTACTTAAATCTCTTATTTTCAAGCGGAGCTAATGTAAACAATATTTTGATGTATACTTTTGTTTTATCAATATCAATGTAAAACGACGCATATAGTGGTCGTTCATTATATCTTTTGTGCTTGTGATATTGATTAGTAACACCCAATGTATGCTTCCGCTGAACAGTAAATTTGGGGGTGTTACAGTGTCGCAGATTATGACTGCGACATAAGGGCTTGTGTCCCTAAGTGCGACATCCGCAATTTAATGCGACATAAGGTGTTGTGTTGCTATGTGCGACGAAAATAAGTTTTGCGACATAGTGTTTTGCGTCGCTATATGCGACGTTCGTAGATATTGCGACATAACCATTTGTGTCGCTATATGCGACATCCGTGATGTAGTGCGACATAGAGGCTTATGTCGCTATATGCGACATAAGACCTAATTTGGCGACATAAGAGCTTATGTCGCAGGTGGCCTGGAGCCTCTGCCACAAAATGAACTGTTGGCCGGAAAATGAGCTGAAAAGGTGTTTTCCGGTTTCCGTTTGACTTGAAACTTTTACTCAACCCATATTTGGACATTTTAAGCTTAAATATCCCACAAACAAGTAAAAACAAGTAAAATCGGAGGGTTTCGAGTTTTGTCAGAAAACTTGCGACTTAACGCCAGAGAAATCCGGAAAGATGGAAATGTAGATCGTGGTGTGGTGAACGTTTTTCTCCAAAGGTGCTTGACGATCCGAGGCTGTTTGGTGGTAGAAATCGGTGGTTGTAGGTGGTGGTGGTTGTTTTAGAGAGAAAACGAGAGGATAGAGAGAGAATGGAAATGAAATGAGGGGAGTGGAAGGGGGAAAAAGGCAGATTTTGGGGGGGAAAAGGGGAGGGAATCTCCCAATTTTTAAACCCCCGCGTTTGCGCTCCATGCGGTGTTCGTTTCCCCGATCGTTTAAACGTTTTAAATAATTTTATGTACATTTAATTATAGGTTTTAAAATACAAATGTTTATTTGATATTTTATTTGAAGTATTTTATCAAACACTTAATAATTGAGTTATAAAATATAAGTTAACATGTTTTATTTTGTTTGCGTGTTTGTTATTTTAATCGTGAAATCCTTGTTTGTACGATACGAATTTGAGTTGAAATATTATCTAAATAATATTTTGGATAAAATAGGGTTATTAAATAATGTCATATTATTTAATAAAAATTGTTCACCAACGTCCATATTAATTGAATCGAATTGCATTCGATTTGCGACTCGTACGATTTAATCAAATCCCATACTTGTATATATTCAACAATATATTTTGATACATTAATTAGCCTAAAACTGAACTAATTATATGTATTTACAAAGGATTAGGCACTAATCACTAGTCCTAATTTGGCGGGTGTTACATTCTCTCCCTGTTAGGAGAATTTCGTCCTGAAATTTACCTCGAGATTGCGTTTGATGTCGAGTCAGTGAATAACTGAGGATACTTGAGTCGCGTTTGATGTCGAGTCAAGTGAATTCCGGACCGCACTGAGAATTCCACCTGACCTTAACGATGGGAATACGACTTTGTTTGAGTTGTTTGACCTCATGGTCTACGATTTCAGCAGGCTCTTCAAGAAAATGAAGTTTATTTTCGACGCTAATCTCATCGAGTGGGATGATAAGTGTCTCATCAGACAGACATTTCTTTAGGATAGAAATGTGGAAGGTGGGGTGCACGCTGCTAAGTTCAGATGGCAGCTGTAGTCAATATGCCACGGGGCCAATTCTTTCGAGGATCTCAAAAGGCCCAATGTACCTGGTATTTAACTTCGAGCGTTTTCCGAATCGGATTACGCCCTTCCAAGGCGATATTTTCAAGAGTACTCGGTCCCCAATCTGGAACTCGAGCGGTTTGCGTCTCACATCAGCGTAACTTTTCTGACGATCACGCGCGGCTTTGAGTCGGTTTTGGATCTCGACAATTTTCTCGGTGGTTTCGTGTATGAGTTCAGGACTAGTGAGTTGGCTGTCTCTGATAAACGCTCATAAGTACTATATTTTAGTAGTATTTCACCCCTATTCTTGAGTGTTTTTATAGCATTTAAGTAAGTTTAGATATTGATTTCGTTCATATTTGCAATTAAATGTGGAAATGAAGCTTTGATGAAAAAGAGCGGAAAACAGTCAATGAATAAGAGAAGTGATGCAATTTTGAAGAAATGAGTGAAGCCGAAGATTGAAAGTAGATTAAAAGAAGAAAAATTGGAAATTCGGCTGGAAAAGCAATCCATACGCCGTATGAAAAATCCATACGCCGTATGTATTGAAGTGGATGAGGCCCAAGGAGCGCAGAGTGGGCTGGGCTTATAATTGATCCATACGCCGTATGGATTGATTACGCAGAAAGTATAAAAACGCGCAGAAACCCTAAAATTTGGGGGGATTCGGCTGTGGTTTGTTCGAGAAGGATAGTCTCAACACCAGAGGCTTATTTTCAACTTAAGGGAGCATCTTGAAGGCATTAGAGGCTAAGGTTAATTCTAAATAACGTTATTCTTTAATGATTTATCATTTCGGTTTGTAATTACTCGTATTATTTAAGTTTCATTGATTAACTTGACCTTGAATGATCTGAGTTTTACTTGTTTGATGTTGAATTGAATATTTGAAGTAGTTGTGTAATAGATCAAACTCGGATTATGATTATTGAACGATTATAGTTGCGTATTGAACAAGTTATTTAATTGAAAACGATTATATTACTCGTGGAACCTTGTTTATTGGTAATTAGTAATCGTTATTGCTTAACGTGGTTAATAATGTTGATGAGATTGAATTCCCTTGACGTTATTAATTATTGATGGTTAATGCTTTTAGGGTTTTAGCCATTGCTAGACATATTGAGTTTGATAGGTTGAGAAAGTAATGATTATATAATTTAAAATGAATGAGACAATGAGAAATTATTAGGTATTGTTGATTCATACCACTAGAGTCAATTATAATGAGTTGTGAAATATTTAAAGCATGAGTTAAGGATAAACACACAATAGGCTGATCATCTTGTGATATTTGATTGATGTTTAATGTTGGACCCTAAGTTGTAGGAATTAGTTGGACTCGAACCGTTGGCTAATTCACATTCAATTTGGAATCTTTGATTAGTAACTAAATTGATATTTAAAATCACAATTAGATAATCAATATGCAACGAATCAGGAAATATGAATATGAGTAAAGTCGATTATACAATTACTTGTTCCTTCCTATTGTTTCCTAATGGTTAATTTAGTTTTAAGTTTTATTTATTTATTATTTTAAAAACAATTGTTCGCACGGAACTAAAACGCCCCCCAGTTTACTGTTTTCTAGATAATTAGTATTTTCTATTTTTTATAAATAACCACCGTTCCTTTGATCGACTCGGTCTTACCGTTTCTATACTTATATTCTATCGGGTATTCTTGCCTGGTAGTGTGAAAAATATTGATTAGGTATTTCCATTTATAAATTATAAAACTAGACGCATCAAGTTTTTGGCGCCGCTGCCGGGGTAAGTTTGCGTTGTCTATATAAAATAAAATTTTTTAGTTATTTTAAGTATAATTAATTTGATTGTTTAGTGCTTTTTGGTTAATTTGTTTTTATAATTTAAGGTTAGTTCTTTAATTTAAATTGTTTGTTAATTAGGTTGAAAATAATTCCTTAAGTTTGGGGTAAAGATAATTTTTCAATTAAGTTTTATTTTTACATCCAAAAGTCGGATTGACATTTCATCCAGCAGTTGGATTGGTTAAACCAACGTGGGATTAGTTTCAATAGGCAGATTGAAATCCATCCGCCGGTTGAGGTTCTGTTTGTAAAACTTTCTTTTGTAATATGTAATTTTTAATTCATTTATTGTAAACTAACTTGTTTTTCGTTAGCTTGTTTTGTGTCCAGATTTAACTTTTGTTCAGGTTTGATCCCATGGCTCGAAGTTTAGTAAGTGATGCGAATGATAATAATATGGTTAAGAGAGATGATTCTACTAGTTCGGGTTCGAGTTCCACTAAGACAATTCCTTCTACCACATACTTGGGTCGTAGGCCAGTTCCTATTACTTCATCTTGTAAGGGTTTGTTGCATGCTATGGAGGAGTTTAGGGGAGATATACCTTTTACGGCTGAGATACTGAGGAGATCCACAGTTGATTTGGCTGATAATCAACTGGTATTGATTAAGGATGTGTTAGAAGCAGCGGAAATAGAAGGTAGGTATGGATTCGACCGGCAATTCTATGTTGCATTGACTGAGTTAGGGGAATCATTGGACTTAAGGATTGAAGAAGAGGTTGCATTTTTTAGTGGGCAAAAAAAGCATTATACTGAAATTTATGAGATTCTAAGATAGTCTTCCTTCCCATACTCGGCTAATCAAGCCTCCTGCTTCCATCGTATGATTACAGCCTTGTATGTAGCCACTGGGCACCCGAGTTCAGAAGCTGATAAGGAGTTTACGAATGGCTTGAAAGAGTTAGTTAGATTGCTACATTCAGATGATCATCTTAGGGACACTATGCCTTACAGGTTCATGGTTACTCAGACCATGAATTACTATCTTCAAAATATGGTAACTCAGTTGGACCGGTTGGCTAAGGAGGAAGGAGAAAGACGTCACCCGGATTTCATTCACCCACATAGTGAGATTGACTTGGCTTCTTAAGTAGTGGTAACTTTGGATGCTCTTATTGATAGAAGTAAGGTTCTAACCCCAAGGGAGCATTTCCACTATGGAAAGGTGGAAATCTATACTAAATTGGTTGACATATTCAAGCAGTCGGGATTTAATTTTAGTAACGTTCAAGAAGTAGTGCTGCAAAAGGTTGAAAGAAGGATTAGGGTTTTGAAAAAAGAGCCACTGATGAGCAAGCATGATGGAATAGTGGAAGCTTTATTGGAATTCCCGAGTGAGCTCGAAGAAAATAATCCTGATCCAGAAGTTAAGTTGGAAAATGATAAAGTAGTTTGGGCTGAAGAGGGAGAAAACAATAAGGCAATAAGAAAAATTAGCTGGGATTTGATCTATCTTCAGCCTGTAGCTACTGAGCACTTGTCTAATTTCTTCTACTTTGGTAACAGGGTTGTTAATGTCATTGCATTAGTCACGGAGCGCTTATTGACTCTTTATCCCATACGTTAATTTCCACTTTCTATAACTCTATTGCTATTGGATATATGACATTTTGTTTCTTTTGGATTTTAGTATTATTTGTGTGAACGTGTGGACATGTTTAGTTATTTATTTATGAGTGACTTGATTGTTGGAATTTAATTCGTGTTATTTTATTTTAAAGCATTTAATTTTATTTTTATTTTTATAGTTTGGAATATATGAAGAATTGAAGTCATGATAACACTCTAGTTAAATGGCTAGCTGGAGAACCAGGGGAGGCCAAACATTGGGAAACCCACTGATAACGGGCCACAGATATTTCACATTCCATGATTCTTATTCGGAAACTACTAGATATAAATTCAGTGAACATTTGGCATAAAATATTGACCAACCGATCGAAGTCTTCGATGTAGTAAATTGGAATGTTCTAGACCGTATAGTTGAGAGAGACGGATTCTCTACCGGGCATGAGACTATGAGGAATTTGCGTGCTACACCATATACACTTTGGGATGGAAATATCGGATTTGTTTCATATAGGATGTTCAGCATTAGGGAGCACATTTACAGAGAGTTGGTTGTTGAGTTCTTCAGTACTTTCCGATTTGAGCACAGAGTGACTAATTGGATTGCTGAGACCATTACCTTCCAGCTGGGTGGTCATCCGAGGCAGATGTTGTTGGTAGATTTTGCTATTTGGGTTGGGTTATATGAACCCAATGAGATTCATAACCCAAAATTCATGAGACATTTGTCAGCAGGCGCGTGGTTAAGAAGCTGTCATCTTTGGAGATTGAGCAGGTGTGGCAGCACATTGCCCAGGGTAGCTATGGTTCTATTGCCCCTTCTTATAGGAGTGTCCGAGACCCTCGTCATCGTCTTATTCACAGATTATTGACATTCACTATTGTAGGCCGACGCGAGGGACCTGAAAAGGTTTCCAAGCCTGACTTGTTTTATCTTAGCTCAACTATTAGGAAGAGGTTAGTGAATGTACCTTGGAGATTGGTGAAGTGGATGTCTAAGAGAGCTACCGGTACGAGGAGTTCGAGTAGTTTGTGTGGTGGTCAGTTTGTTACTAGATTGGCTAGGCATTTTGGGTTGGAGACCGCAGATGAGATGGGTACTTGCACAGTTGTTCAGCCGGGTATGGAGTGGTTGACTGCACGGAGGTTAGAGGCTATGGATATTATCGAGCCATGCAGTATTTATGGTGGTGATCCCGAGATGTTTTATTAGGTGGCTACCACTCGGATTGGGCAAAATTTACAGTCTAGACAGGTTAGGACTGCTGCAGTGAGAAGAGGTAGTAGCAGTGATGCTGGTAGATGTACGGCACGTGGCCGTAACAGAGGATATGCTGCAAAGTTCGATCAGCTGTCATAGCAGCTACACCAGGTGGATCTCTGCCAGACTCAGCAGTTCGACCAGAGTGATTTTATGCAGAGGCAGCACTTCCATCAGACGAGTGCCCATCTAGATTATCAGGATAGTTTGTTTGCTCAGCTTTTCAGCTTCCACCAGATGCCGTACGAGCCATTTCAGTATCAGATACCCCAGGAGTTCATGCCACCACTATCACCAACAGAGCATCCATGACCATCTCACCATTATCGGAGCATGGACGAGGAGGAGGACAGTGATTAGGATGATGTGCATCCTATTGGGTTATTGACTTCAGACATTATTATTAGTTTTATTATTATTTATGTTGGTTGGATATTTTATTTGTGTTGGGATTGCTAGTTATTAGGATTGTTTATGTTTGTTTTATTAGGATGATTATGTGCTATTATTATTAATCTTGTTTGTTGATGGTCTCTCGGAATTATTGTGTGAATACGTGCTATGCTGGTAGTAAGTTCAGCGAATTGCGATCAGGGAGTGTGAGATTATCATATCAACCTTGTTTCGGCAGTTAAACACATCAATTCAGGGGAGTTTTACTGTTCATAATCTTTTCTCTTTTCTCCCAAATTTCCTTTTTCAATTTTTTGAACAATGAGGGTATTGTACATCTTTAAGTGGGGGATGTGAGAAAAAAGAGTGAAGTTTTCACATACTTGTCCTGTTCATAAGTAGATAATTCTTTATTTAGATTAATTATTATTTCATTAAAATACGTAACTAGGAGGTTATAAGTGTTGCCCATTTTTCAATAAAATTTTTAAAATTTAACGTTTATGTTTTTCTAGAAATGATGTATTTTGTGACTATGTAGGTTAGTTTAGAATTTTTCTACACTATTAATGGATGTTAAATTGTGAATAATATTATTTAGTCTCATAATATGATGTACTGATAGGCAATTTATATAAGAATTTTTAAGCTTTTAAGAAATGAAAATTAAGGTGTAGATGTTGTTTTTAGATGGAATTTAGTTGTGTATGACGTTTGCCTTAATTTTCATATTAATAATGTGTAATATGCAATAATTTTGGAATTTAATTAATATCATTTGGGGAGATACTGGGTATTGTTTCATCTGTTGTATGTAAGTACAGACCTGGTTTCCGTCAGTATATCTAATGAAAAAGAGCAAACAAAGTTCAAAAGAACTCATGAACATGTAGTCAAATTAAGTCGCTTTGTTGTGCGGAAGCACAAACCTGTCACTAATGGTTTGACTAAAAATAATTTTTGCTAAACCAAAATCAAGTTATGTTGCTTTGTTGTGTTGAGGCACATACCTGTCACCTATGTCTTGATTTGAAAAATGATTTTTGTTTAAATTCTATAATATTTCATATTGGCATGTTATGAGTATGAAAGTATATAGTTATTGGAAGTCTGAGGGAGCATTTACGTGAATAATAATAAATTGAGCTCAATTATTTAAATATAGATTGTTTAAGTGGATAACAATATCAGTAATCATAGTGAACTATTTAATGTTTTAAGAATAATAAGTTTATGTGTAGATTATTTTTACATTTTCATAGTTTCTTAATAATCGTTTTTAGAGTTAACAGAATTTTAAATATAAAAATTTGAATTGAAAAATGGATAATGATGTGTAATGGCTTTGTTAGTTATTTAGATTAATGATGATGATGATCGTTTATCTTAAGAATTTTTTATTTTTAAATTGATAGTCTACTTGAGGACAAGTAGGATTCAAGTGGGGGATGTTTGATGAACGCTCATAAGTACTATATTTTAGTAGTATTTCACTCCTATTCTTGAGTGTTTTTATTGCATTTAAGTAAGTTTAGATATTGATTTCGTTCATATCTGCAATTTAATGTGGAAATGAAGCTTTGATGAAAAAAGAGCGAAAAACAGTCAATGAATAAGAGAAGTGATGCAATTTTGAAGAAATGAGTGAAGCCGAAGATTGAAAGAAGAAAAATTGAAAATTCGGCTGGAAAAGCAATCCATACGCCGTATGGATTGAAGTGGATGAGGCCCAAGGAGCGCAGAGTGGGCTGGGCTTATAATTGATCCATACGTCGTATGGAAAATTCATACGCCGTATGGATTGATTACGCAGAAAGTATAAAAACACGCAGAAACCCTAAAATTTGGGGGGATTCGGCTGTGGTTTGTTCGAGAAGGCTAGTTTCGACACCAGAGGCTTATTTTCGACTTAAGGGAGCATCTTGGAGGCATTAGAGGCTAAGGTTAATTCTAAATAACGTTATTCTTTAATGATTTATCGTTTCGGTTTGTAGTTACTCGTATTATTTAAGTTTCAATGATGAACTTGATCTTGAATGATATGAGTTTTACTTGTTTGATGCTGAATTGATTATTTGAAGTAGTTATGTAATAGATCAAACTCGGATTATGATTATTGAACGATTATAATTGCGTATTGAACAAGTTATTTAATTGAAAACGATTATATTACTCGTGGAACCTTATTTATTGGTAATTAGTAATCGTTATTGCTCAACGTGGTTAATAATGTTGATGAGATGGAATTCCCTTGATGTTATTAATTATTGATGGTTAATGCTTTTAGGGTTTTAGCCATTGCTAGATATATTGAGTTTGATAGGTTGAGAAAGTAATAATTATATAATTTAAAATGAATGAGACAATGAGAAATTATTGGGTATTGTTGATTCATACCACTAGAGTCAATTATAATGAGTTGTGAATTATTTAATGCATGAGTTAGGGAAAAACACAGAATAGACTGATCATCTTGTGACATTGGATTGATGTTTAATGTTGGACCCTAAGTTGTAGGAATTAGTTGGACTCGAACCGTTGGTTAATTCACATTCAATTTGGAATCTTTGATTAGTAACTAAATTGATATAAAAGAAATCATAATTAGATAATCAATATGCAACGAATCGGGAAATATGAATCTGAGTAATGTCGATTATACAATTACTTGTTCCTTCCTATTTTTCCTATTGGTTAATTTAGTTTTAAGTTTTATTTATTTTAATTTACTGTTTTAAAAAAAATTGTTCGCACGGAACTAAAACGCCCTCCCCAGTTTACTGTTTTCTAGTTAGTTAGTATTTTCTGTTTTTTATAAATAACCACCGTTCCTGTGATCGACTCGGTCTTACCGTTTCTATACTTATATTCTATCGGGTATTCTTGCTTGGTTGTGTGAAAAGTATTGATTAGGTATTTTCATTTATAAATTATAAAACTAGACGCTTTCACATACGCATCAAGTTTTTGGCGCCGCTGCCGGGGAACGATTGCGTTGTCTATATAAAATAGGAATTTTTAGTTGTTTTAAGTATAATTAATTTGATTGTTTAGTGATTTTTGGTTAATTTGTTTTTATAATTTAAGTTTAGTTATTTAATTTAAATTGTTTGTTAATTAGGTTGAAAATAATTCCTTATGTTTGGGGTAAAAATAATTTTTCAATTAAGTTTTATTTTTACATCCAAAATCCGGATTGACATTTCATCCGACAGTTGGATTGGTTAAACCAACGTGGGATTAGTTTCAATCGTCGGATGGAAATCCATCCTCCGGTTGGAGTTCTGTTTGTAAAAATTTCTTTTGTAATATGTAATTTTTAATTCATTTATTGTAAACTAACTTGTTTTTCGTTAGCTTGTTTTGTGTCCAGATTTAACTTTTGTTCAGGTTTGATCCCATGGCTCGAAGTTTAGTAAGTGATGCGAATGATAACAGTATGGTTAAGAGAGATGATTCTACTAGTTCGGGTTCGAGTTCCACTAAGACAATTCCTTCTACCACATACTTGGGCCGTAGGCCAGTTCCTATTACTTCATCTTGTAAGGGTTTGCTGCATGCTATGGAGGAGTTTAGGGGAGATATACCTTTTACGGCTGAGATACTGAGGAGATCCATAGTTGATTTTACTGATAATCAACTGGTATTGATTAAGGATGTGTTAGAAGCAGCGGAAATAGAAGGTAGGTATGGATTCGACCGGCAATTCTATGTTGCATTGACTGAGTTAGGGGAATCATTGGACTTAAGGATTGAAAAAGAGGTTGCATTTAAGTGGGCAGAAAAAGCGTTATAATGAAATTTATGAGATTCTAAGACAGTCTTCCTTCCCATACTCAGCTAATCAAGCCGCCTGCTTCCATCGTATGATTACAGCCTTGTATGTAGCCACTGGGCACCCGAGTTCAGAAGCTGATAAGGAGTTTATGAATGGCTTGAAAGAGTTAGTTAGATTGCTAAATTCAGATGATCATCTTAGGGATACTACGCCTTACAGGTTCATGGTTACTCAGACCATGAATTACTATCTTCAAAATATGGTAACTCAGTTTGACCGGTTGGCTAAGGAGGAAGGAGAAAGACGTCACCCGGATTTCATTCACCCACATAGTGAGATTGACTTGGCTTCTTAAGTAGTGGTAACTTTGGATGCTCTTATTGATAGAAGTAAGGTTCTAACCCCAAGGGAGCATTTCCACTATGGAAAGGTGGAAATCTATACTAAATTGGTTGACATATTCAAGCAGTCGGGATTTGATTTTAGTAACGTTCAAGAAGTAGTGCTGCAAAAGGTTGAAAGAAGGATTAAGGTTTTGAAAAAAGAGCCACTGATGAGCAAGCATGATGGAATAGTGGAAGCTTTATTGGAATTCGTGAGTTAGCTCGAAGAAAATAATCCCGATCTAGAAGTTAAGTTGGAAAATGATAAAGTAGTTTGGGCTGAAGAGGGAGAAAACAATAAGGCAATAAGAAAAATTAGCTGGGATTTGATCTATCTTCAGCCTGTAGCTACTGAGCACTTGTCTAATTTCTTCTACTTTGGTAACAGGGTTGTTAATGTCATTG
This sequence comes from Pseudognaphalium luteoalbum, assembly GCA_963422505.1. Lineage (NCBI taxonomy): Eukaryota > Viridiplantae > Streptophyta > Magnoliopsida > Asterales > Asteraceae > Pseudognaphalium > Pseudognaphalium luteoalbum. The sequence goes on from OY730197.1 coordinate 48,702,147, forward strand.
CATTAGTCACGGAGCGCTTCTTGACTCTTTATCCCATACGTTAATTTCCACTTTCTATAACTCTATTACTATTGGATATCTGACATTTTGTTTCTTTTGGATTTTAGTATTATTTGTGTGAACGTGTTGACATGTTTAATTATTTATTTATGAGTGACTTGATTGTTTGAATTTAATTCGTGTTATTTTATTTTAAAGCATTTAATTTTATTTTTTATTTTTATAGTTTGGAATATATGAAGAATTGAAGTCATGATAACACTCTAGTTAAATGGCTAGCAGGAGAACCAGGGGAGGCCATACATTGGGAAACCCACTGATAAGGGGCCACAGATATTTCACATTCCATGATTCTTATTCGGAAACTACTAGATATTAATTCAGTGAACATTTGGTATAAAATATTGACCAACCGATCGAAGTCTTCGATGTAGTAAACTGGAATGTTCTAGACCGTATAGTTGAGAGAGACGGATTCTCTACCGGGCATGAGACTTTGAGGAATTTGCGCGCTACACCATATACACTTCGGGATGGAAATATCGGATTTGTTTCATATGCTTGGTACAGGATGTTCAGCATTAGGGAGCACATTTACAGAGAGTTGGTTGTTGAGTTCTTCAGTACTTTCCGATTTGAGCACAGAGTGACTGATTGGACTGCTGAGACCATTACCTTCCAGCTGGGTGGTCAGCCGAGGCAGATGTTGTTGGTAGAGTTTGCTATTGGGGTTGGGTTATATGAACCCAATGAGATTCATAACCCAAAATTTATGAGACATTTGTCAGCACGCGCGTGGTTAAGAAGCTGTCATCTTTGGAGATTGAGCAGGTGTGGCAGCACATTGCCCAGGGTAGCTATGGTTCTATTGCCCCTTCTTATAGGAGTGTACGAGACCCTCGTCATCGTCTTATTCACAGATTATTGACATTCACTATTGTAGGCCGACGCGAGGGACCTGAAAAGGTTTCCAAGCCTGACTTGTTTTATCTTAGCTCAATTATTAGGAAGAGGTTAGTGAATGTACATTGGAGATTGGCGAAGTGGATGTCTAAGAGAGCTACCGGTACGAGGAGTTCGAGTAGTTTGTGTGGTGGTCAGTTTGTTACTAGATTGGCTAGGCATTTTGGGTTGGAGACCGCAGATGAGATGGGTACTTGCACAGTTGTTTAGCCGGGTATGGAGTGGTTGACTGCACGGAGGTTAGAGGCTATGGATATTATCGAGCCGTGCAGTATTTATGGTGGTGATCCCGAGATGTTTTATTAGGTGGCTACCACTCGGATTGGGCAGACTTTACAGTCTAGACAGGTTAGGACTGCTGCAGTGAGAAGAGGTAGTAGCAGTGATGCTGGTAGATGTACGGCATGTGGCCGTAACAGAGGATATGCTGCAAAGTTCGATCAGCTGTCATAGCAGCTACACCAGGTGGATCTCTGCCAGACTCAGCAGTTCGACCAGAGTGATTTTATGCAGAGGCAGCACTTCCATCAGACGAGTGCCCATCTAGATTATCAGGATAGTTTGTTTGCTCAGCTTTTCAGCTTCCACCAGATGCCGTACGAGCTATTTCAGTATCAGATACCCCTGGAGTTCATGCCACCACCATCACCAACAGAGCATCCATGACCATCTCACCATTATCGGAGCATGGACGAGGAGGAGGACAGTGATTAGGATGATGTGCATCCTATTGGGTTATTGACTTCAGACATTATTATTAGTTTTATTATTATTTATGTTTGTTGGATATTTTATTTGTGTTGGGATTGCTAGTTATTAGGATTGTTTATGTTTGTTTTATTAGGATGATTATGTGGTATTATTATTAATCTTGTTTGTTGATGGTCTCTCGGAATTATTGTGTGAATACGTGCTATGCTGGCAGTAAGTTCAGCGAATTGCGATCAGGGAGTGTGAGATTATCATATCAACCTTGTTTCGGCAGTTAAACACATCAATTCAGGGGAGTTTTACTGTTCATAATCTTTTCTCTTTTCTCCCAAATTTCCTTTTTCAATTTTTTGAACAATGAGGGTATTGTACATCTTTAAGTGGGGGATGTGAGAGAAAAGAGTGAAGTTTTCACATACTTGTCCTGTTCATAAGTAGATAATTCTACAGTCAGCTGCAAAGTGACCAGGTTTGCCACATTTGTAGCAGTCGCCTTTTGATTTTGAGATGTCACTTGATGGTGCACCAGCAAATTTGTTAAACCTTGTGTTCTTTCTGAAATTTGCAACCATCATGACCATATCTCTTTCCAGCTTCTCTAGTCCTTCTTCATAGCTGACTTCAGACTGACTGTCAGCAGCACAACCTTCCTCATCTGTAATCAGTGACTTTGAACTCAACTTGGTGATCTTAACTTTCTGCTTTTGATCAATCTCTTCTAGCTCAGCTACAAGGGCATTAGAAATCTTTTGACTGCCTAGTGCAGCACGAATGTGCTCACTTTGATCAGCCTGTTTCTCAGATTGTTCCCAATTTAATAATATACCATAAATTTGAGTTAGATTGAGAGAAGTATAATCATTACGTTGTCGAGTACATGTTGCAATGGTTCCCCAAACTTTTCTAGGCAACAGTTCTAGAAATTTTTCGACAACAAATCTTTGGTCCTTTCCTATATTAGCCTTTTCCATTTTATTTATTAAAGCTTGATATCTAGTATAGGTGGAGGCCAGTGACTCATTGGGTTCCATTGCAGATCTGGTTAAATTATATTTTAAACCAACTCCGCTCTGATACCAATTGTGAGTCCCTAATCACTATTATGTTAGTGATTGTGAATTGTTAACAGTGAGTTAATTGTAGAAGGGGGGGTTGAATACAATTAAAAACTTTTCTTTTCTGGGTTATAGTGTTATCTTTGTTTAGCAAGTTTTTAACCGTATTAAAGTAACAACAATATGAACACAAGTATATATATAAGATAAACAGTTCAGTTGCAGATACAAATGTAGTTGAAAGATAAATTCTTTTATTGATAAAATTTATCTCTTGTTGATTGCGGAATAGATTAGCCAAAGCTAATCCAAATCAAACAATACAACTATTACAAAGGAGATGAGCAGTAGTGGACAAACACGCTAACTGCTCACTCGCTGAGGTAAGCTAGTAGTGGACAACCATGCTACTAGTTTACTCGATGGTGTTACTTGTATCTTAGACAAACTAGTCACTGACAAACAAGTGACAATACAAGTAATCGACACAAAATGAAGTACAACATACTACGCTATTTATAGACGCTGAAATCCTTAATTTCTGGATCTGAAGGACACGTGTCGTTGCTTGATTGGAGAGGTAGCTGAGATCTGATATATCATGGCACGACATTCTGTCTTGGGAAATATCACCTTGTACCATAAACCAATCAAATGCATCCACGTTACTCTTTTCAAGTTTCGAGGAACACGTGCTGCGCCGTAATAACGCCGAATGTCAACTTCTTATTTAATGCGGCATTTAATGCTGCAGTCACTGATAGAAACACAATTCTCCTCATTCTCGATGCGAGCTAACATGCTCTAAAGAATGACTTGAACAGCTAATCTTCAGTGACTTCTTTTATTCAGCAGAAGAGAGATCTCAAGAAGACTTGGAGACTCTCACTGATAGATGAGTATCAGCGACACACATAGTTGAGTCTTTTATCTTGATAAGATCTTCATCTACTGGCTTATCATATGATCAGCGACATAGAGACCTTCAGCAACAGGAGCTTGACTTGAATCATTTTCTTCATGGAGCATTATTGAGAAGATCAGAGACTGTGAACAGATGGCATGATCAGTGACTTCACTTATCAGCGAATAATGACTTTAAAAATCTCTTATATAATCTCCCCCTTAATCCTTGAGATCAGTGACCACTTGAGTTCAGCGATCAGTGACTCAACAATCTCCCCCTAAATGGTTTAAGTCAAAGCTCCCTTAGACAAAATAGTTGCAGGAAGGTTTTAGTCTCTGAAGATAAGTTGGTTGCGCAGAGACTTGTACTTGTAAATTTTTGTTGTTGAAAAGTTTTAAATCTCTGACAGTAGGTGGATCACCCAGTGACTTGTACTTGTAGATTTTCTGTGCAAAGCCTCATTTATATCATAGAACAAATATTTACAGAAGCTAACTATTACAAAATATCTAAATTATTTATCTCTCCACATCTCCTCCTCTTTCACTATGCCAAGCTCAGCTTCAAGTTCATATTTGTCTTTGGAGGGCAGGTATCTGAATTTTCTTGCTAAGGCTTCATCGAGAATAGCTTTTCTGATCTTTGAATCTGTAGGAAGCATGCTAGCTGACCTGATTAGGTGTATAAGTTGTTCTTGATCAACCTTCTCAAGTTCAGCTTCTCTTTGAAACCTAAGGGCACCATTTAGGTCCCTGTATACCAGACCCTTCTCCCCCTCAGTGACTTCATGACCTTCAAGCTTTGGCACACCAGCAGGGATAGATAGATTTAGCCTTGAAGTGTTGGGGATTCGATATATGCTGCTTGTGCCTGACCTATACCTTGGACTTAGTGGCTGAACAATCTCTTCACCAAATGTGACAGTATCTTCTGGTCTGAGAAGTTGCAGTGACACCATTTTTTGATATAGTCTATCAATCTCTTTTAGGACATCAGCTTTAGCTGCACTTGTTGAGTGGCTGATAGCAAGCCTGATCTCATTCCATTCTTCTCTGTGCAGCTTGCATACTTGATCAAGTAGCATGGCTTGAGTCTCTGAACCTCTTTGAATAAGCAGTTGAGGTTGAGATTGATTCTTAGACTTCTTTAGTTTAACCTTGGTAATAGGTGCAGGGTTTGATCTCCCTGTCATTCGGGCAGCAAACCTTTTTCTATCAATTTCATCCCTTTTCCTATCCACTGCTGTTCTGACAGCTTCCCCTTTCTTTTTAGAGTTCTTGCTAGCTGAAGTTTTCAGTTTTTGTTGCTCTAGCTCACTCTCTTCTATCTCAGCAAGTACCCTGGCAATTGCAGCATCAGACTCTTCTTGATCTTTCTTTTGTTTAAGAAGTCTGGCCCTTTTATTGGCATCTTTAGAGCTCAATTCCAGTAGGTATGCTCTGTCAGCATCTGATTGCTCTTTCAGCAACCTTTTCCTTTCTTGTTCCTCTCTTAACTCAGCCTGAAAGGTTATTTGCATTATCATCTCATGTTCCCTGTCCTGTCTTGCCTTTATCTTTCTGGCAACTCTCTGTTCTTTTGTTTCATCAGGACAAGGGGTATCTGAGGCTGAGTCAGAGGAAAGGCATGCTGTAGGGGAGGTATCTGAAGTGGTTGTGTTGGAAGGAGTTGTTTAGGTTGTTGTAGGTGTAGTTGCTGTGGGTGAGGGTAGGTTTAGGGTTGCTGGTGGAGATGAAGGTACAGCTACCTCAGATATGACAATATGTAATTGAGGGTCACTGACCTGTTGTTTCATTGATGGAGGAGTAGATGCAGGAGAGGTGTCACTGGTCCTTTTTCTCTTGATAACAGAAGATATGGGTTACTGATCCTCCATATTTATATCATCTTCATCATCTGAACCCTGACCATTTCCATGACCACCTCCCTGGCCATCATCATTATCATCAGCATCATGCATGATGGTATCATCCTCCTCATCATCAGATACATCATCTACCACTTCCCTATTCATCCATTCCCAGCAAGCCAATTCATAGCTCACTGAGGTACCCTCTATCCTAGCAGTATCATCCACTGCCCATTGTTGCACCAGCCCGTTGTAGTTCCTGAGCTCTTCAGCACTGAACTCAGGAAAGCTCTCAGTGATATCCACCATATCAGTGGCTATCTCCATATCTACCCAATGCAGTTCAGCAACTGCAAGGGCCTCCAATTCAGGTTGCTCAGCGATTGGACGAAGTGCATAGGTGTTGAGCACAATGTCCCTGTGAGCTTTGTTTGATAGCGGATCAGTCATCTTTCGGGGCATCTCAGGATCAAACTCTTCGTCTTCACTCTCCCCCTAACTGGTTCGCTCAAACTTATCAACTGCCCTAAGTATCTGATCAGTGAAATCAACATTTTCCTCTCCTAGGGCAACGACCTCAGCTCTTTTTTTTGTGAGCTGTGAGACAACATGTGGAAGTACCTTAATAACTTTGTCAGTGTTATACAGGTAGTTAGATACAGAAATGGCTAAGTCATTTTGGTTGGTGGTGAGCTGGGCAATGGCAGCAGCATGATTAGTGAAGTTGTTGGTGGAGGTGGAGGCTAGCTCAGTGACTGCATGGTTTATTGCAGCACTAGCATCAGCTACTGTTTGTACCCTCTCACTAACAGATGTGCTCCATGGTTCAATGGAGTTGTATACATCAGTGAGAGCAGCAACAGCTTGCTGAAGGACAGAGACATTGCCAATAAGTGCCTCACGGTCTTCAGTGAGCATCTTAATTTGGGTTTGGGATTGGGCAATGTACTCCATCAGTAGCTGATCTGATGTGGAGTGAGTGGAGGTGTTTGGGGGAGTAGTTTGGGTATTAATAATGGGGGTAGGTGTAGATTGAGCTACCTGATCAGGGGGTGTGGTCTAACCAGCAGTGACTTGGATGTTATCACTGGAGAAAGTGGTGGGGGTGAGCTCTCTGATGGGAGAGTTGGATGTGGGTGGAGGAATGGGTTGGGTGTCCTCTGAGGTGTCCATTGGCATGATTTCCTCATCATCAGCTTGTGATTTAGCTGGTGGTTCATTGGAAATAGAAGTAGCGACCTGTATCTCACCATGGGTTAGTGGTGAGACATTGACAGTCGGTGCAGTGATAGATGAGAGATGGCCCGGGTCTGTAGCCAGTGGTGTGACATCAGCTATGAGTGTGTTATCACCCACTGATGTCACTTGCCCTTTTAATGAAATGTCACCCTTTTGTGAGGATGACAAGTGGCTGGGTTGACTCAATCTGAGGGTGTGGGGTGCACCCGAATCACTGCTAACAGTGGTTTGATCCACTGCAGCTGTCTGTAGTTGTCCCTTTGTAGAATCACTGGACTTTCGGGAGTCCAGTGAAGCAGGTAAAGTTGAGGGTTCAGCAGTGGTGCCCTCAGCAACTGAACGTACAGTCACTGATTCACCACTGGCATCCGTAGATGTCTTCTTTTTACTATGTCCCTGATCCTTTAATGTCAGGGACCCTAATTTGGATTTTTTCTTGGGAGCAGTTGGTGGTTTCTTAACTGGTGGTTGACCAACAGTAGTCACTGGGGGTGTGGTCAGTGACGTGGTCGATGGGGGGGGGGGGGGGGCAGCAACTGACATTTGTACAGAAGTTACAGGCTGGGGTGCAAGGATCCCCGGGTGTTTCATAAAAGCGGGTAACACCGCAATCGCTGGTTTTGCGAAAATTTGAGATCCTACCAGAGTGGGCTCAAATCCCTGAAAAGATACCCTATCATAGGCAGCAAACTGATCCCTAAAGATCAGTGAGAGATACCTATGGTAAGGTACATATTTTGCCCTGGCAGGCTCAGCGACTTTGGTGATCAGTTCGTTAAAGATCACATTTGCATAGTCAACTCGTAGAGAGTTGACCAGTGACCAACTGATCTGGCCCTCCAGGGAGCTGAATTGATCATAGCTCCCTGATTTTGTACCCAAAGATTGGATAAAGTTTGTGAAAAGAGCATTCCAAACACCATCCATTTTTGTTTTATTAACCGTAGAGTACTTACGGTTGCCACAGCTATCGACTGAGTATTTACACTCAATCTCAGTAAGATCGACGAAGCCTTGTTTGGCAACGTCGCTCTCTGGCAGCGACTCGTACGACTCATAGGTCGGCAGTTGTAAAATGGAGCGGATGGTGTTGGCAGTTATGATGATGGGTTGGGTACCATTGTCTATAAAACCCTGGAGTTGGGAAACACCAGAGACGATAGAGTGAGTGCAGGTATACCAGAACTCACTGAGCCATTCTGGGTTCATTTCCCCAGGAGACAAGGTAAGAGCAGGGAGGATAAAGTGATTTTTTAAAAAGTTTATCACCTCCGCATACTCAGGTTTAGGGCAATTTACATTTCCCAAATAGTTAGATTTGAGAACTGTAATGACAAGGGTCTCACTGACCGCAGAGGCTCGAAGAGCTTTAATCTCTGGGGTCGGTGTGTAAGCATTGTTGAAAAATTTTGTTCTTGCCATTTTAGAAAAAGAAAAAGTAGAAGATTTAAAATGTGAGATATTTGCAGAGAAAATGAAGAAGATGAAGTTTGAAAAATTAGAAAGCGTAAAGAATGAAAAGGTAAGGGTTTCGCTGCTTATATACGGTTACTGATGTGGAAAATGTGTGGTCAAAACGAGTATGTACGTGTTTTAAAAGTAAAAAAAAAGTGGTTGGTGGTAGTGGAGTAGGGTGATGATGGTGATAAGTGGTAACATTAAATGGTGATGGGAGTGGTGCGCCGGAAAGGTATACGAGGTGTCAGAAAAAGTGTACCTTTTCGAGTTCCCATAAGATATTTTAATAAGGCATTTATTAAGAATATAAATCGTTAAAAATTAAATACAAAATGTATTAATTATAGGGAATATATGTCGAAATAAATGCTATATTAAATAATAACATATCTTTCGCTGATACATTATGTCTCAGCGAGATGAAGATAAATTATATCTTAAAATAAAGTAAATATTATGTTTCACATTTGATGTCGCTGATCAAATTACAACTTAGAATACTAATCTAATCAGCTAGTCAAGTTTGTGAAGCATAAGATATAGTTTATTTATATGATATAAGGAATTTTCATGTGCAGTTACAAAGTATATAATTTATTGATTATAACAATGCTAACTTATTGTTCTTGCTGACTACATCAGTGAGAATAATAGGTCAGTGTGTTAAAAGTATAAACTATATATTATGTAACTACCTTTTATTAAACAGTCAGGTTTTAATCATTTAGGTTCAGCATGCCCAACTCGCTGATGAGAAAGGTGAATCTTTTCTCATCTAAAGGTTTTGTAAATATGTCAGCGAGTTGGTAATCAGTTGGAATGAAATGCAATTCAATGTCACCTTTCATGACGTGGTCCCTGATGAAGTGATATCTGACATCAATATGCTTTGTCCTTGAGTGCATCACAGGATTATTTGCTATGGCAATAGCACTTTGACTGTCACAATAAATTGGAACATTGCCAAAGTCAAAACCATAGTCAGCGAGCTGATTCCTCATCCACAGAATTTGAGCAGTGCAGGCTCCAGCAGCGCCATATTCAGCCTCAGCAGTAGAAGTTGAGACAGAATTTTGTTTCTTGCTTGACCAGCTTACAAGCTTTTCTCCAAGAAACTGACAGCTACCAGAGGTACTCTTTCTGTTCATTTTGCATCCAGCATGATCAAAATCTGAATATCCCTTCAGTGAGAAATCTGAACCAGATGGGTACCAGAGACCAAGATTTGGTGTACCCTTCAGATATCTGAATATTCTTTTGACAGCGAGCAAATGGGATTCCTTTGGATCAGCTTGATATCTAGCACATAGAAAAGTGGAAAATATAATGTCTGGTCTACTAGCAGTTAAATACAGCAGTGACCCGATCATTCCTCTGTAAGCAGTGATGTTTACAGATTTACCATCAGGATCAGCATGTAATTTTACTGCAGATGACATTGGTGTAGCAAGGGATGAGCAGTTGGTGAATTCAAATTTCTTTAATAAATCTTTAACATATTTTCCTTGATTTATAAAAATACCAGTTTTGGTTTGCTTTATTTGCAGACCAAGGAAAAATGTTAGTTCACCCATCATGCTCATTTCATAACTTTTAGTCATGAGGTTACTGAATTCCTTGCACATGTCATTGTCAGTAGACCCAAAAATAATATCATCAACATAAATTTAGACCAATATAACATCTCTCTTATCCTTTTTAATAAAAAGTGTGCTGTCAATTTTACCTCTGACATACCCACAGTTAGTTAAGAAGGTAGAGAGAGTGTCATACCAAGCTCTAGGAGCTTATTTTAGTCCATATAAAGCTTTTTCCAGCTTATAGACATAACCTGGATGCTTGGGATCAGTGAATCCAGGTGGTTGCTTCACATACACTTCTTCGTGCAGCTTTCCATTCAAGAAGGCACTTTTCACATCCATTTGATATACCTTGAACTTCTTGTGAGCTGCATATGCTAAGAACAACCTGATTGCCTCAAGCCTAGCAACTGGTGCAAAGGTTTCATCGTAATCAATTCCTTCTTGCTGACAGTAACCTTGTGCAACCAGTCTAGCCTTATTCCTTATTACAACACCATCAACATCCATCTTGTTTCTGAACACCCATCTTGTTCCAATCACAGATTTCCCAGCTACTTGAGGTACTAACTTCCACACTTTATTTCTTTCAAACTGAGATAGCTCATCTTGCATGGCAGCTATCCAGTGATGATCAGTGAGTGCCTCATCAATTTTCTTGGGTTCAATCAGTGACACAAAGCTTACAAACAAACAAAAGTTAGCAGATACTGATCTGGTCTGGACCTTGGACTGAGGATCACCAATAATCAATTGATTGTCAATATGTCTAGTCCATTTAGTCACTCGCTGAGGTTCAGCAGTGACTTGATTATTCAGAGATGATCCACCAGACACATCAGCATTAGAAGCATGATTAATGTTTAAGCTTTGATTTGGACAGAGAGTGTTATTATTTTGATGCAAATGATGAGATGATGATGGGATATCAACAGGCAAAGATGAAGTTCCTGAATCATTCTTAGCTAAAGTAGAGCCAGAAGTATCTTCAGGGACATCATCTTCCCTTTTAGAATCTGATGGATGAACCTCATGCTTGTCATCACTGATTGTATTAAAAATAAGATTTTCATAGTCTTTTGGATCAGTGAGTGATTCATCATAAGATTCATCAAAGGTAACATCCATTGATTCTTCAATACATTCCCTTCTTTTATTATAAACTCTGAAAGCTTTTGAAATGATTGAGTAACCAACAAATATACCTTCATCAGCTTTGGAATCAAACTTTCCTAAGTGATCTCTTTTGTTTAAGACATAGCAGGTACTGCCAAAAACATGAAGAAAACTTATGTCAGGTTTTCTCCCCCTTAACACCTCATAGGTTGTCTTATCATGTCTCTTGACAATCAAAGACCTATTCTGAGTGTAGCAGGCAGTGTTAACTGCTTCAGCCCAGAAATGGGTCTTAAGACCAGCATCTATGAGCATTGACCTTGCTGATTCAATCAAGGTTCTATTTCTCCTCTCTGCAACACCATTTTGTTGAGGTGTTCTTGGTGCAGAGAAGTTTTGAGAAATACCTTTTGAATCACAGAAACTTTCAAGGTCAATATTTCTGAATTCAGTGCCATTATCACTTCTTAAATGTTTAACTGAACAATCATTTAAGTTTTCCATCTTTTTGATAAAGGATATGATTTCCTGTGTTGCATCACTTTTGGCTTTGAGGAAGAATACCCAAGTATATCTGGAATATTCATCTACAATTACCAAGCAATATCTTTTACCACCAAGACTAGGAGAACTCACTGGACCAAATAGATCCATATGCATCAGTTGAAAACATTCTATCACTGAAGATGTTTGTTTGCTTTTGAAAGAAGAGCTGTAATGCTTTCCCTTCTCACACGCTGAACAAAGCTTGTCTTTGTCATAAGTAAGCTTTGGAAGACCATTTACCAAGTCATTCTTGTGAGCTTGTTGATGGCCTTGAAGTTCAGGTGAGAAAGACGCTTATGCCATAACCATTTTTCTTCTGAAATGGTTCTGGAGTAAAAACATGTTCCTGATTGTGCTGAGTCCATATTGACTACATATGTGTTTCCTTTCCTTTGAGCACCCAGGACAGCACTTCCATTCTTGTTGTAAACAACTCCAGCTTCATGATCAAATAGCACCTTATTTTTGGCATCACAGAACTGACTGATGCTTAATAGATTATGCTTCAGTCCTTCAACATATGCTACCCTTTTAAACATGACATTACCATTGGTCAAGACCCCATACCCTCTGGTCTTACCAATGTTGTTATCACCAAAAACTACATCAGGACCTCTTTCATCCTGGTAGTCGCTGAGCAGGGACTTACATCCGGTCATATGTCTGGAACACCCACTGTCCAGATACCAGATTGTTTCTCTAAGAATGCCCTACATCAGGAGTAAAATGTTAGTTCAATTTATGAACCCATCCTGAGATGGGTTCATGGTGGACAAGCCTTGAACTTGGCTTCCACTGACCAGCAAAGCATTTGATTCACTGCTGGTGGTTGGTTGGACACAAGCTTGTACTGATGAACAATCTGTTGACACATGTTGTCTACTTCCACACTTATAGCATTTTTTATTTGTGGCTTTAGACTTCTTTTGCTCAATATGCTTATTTGATTGAGATTTGAAAGAGTTCAGACTTATTGTCTCAGTTTGTTTCTTTGACTCCAAGTCACTGATGACAAGATCATCAGTCACTGGAGTGTCAGAGGTGAGGTTGCTGAATAACTTTTGATTAATAGCAGTAATACGGATGGGAACTGGATTAGTTGTTGACTCATTTATGCTCAAGTCTTTCAGTTCATCAGTACTTGCAGCTATATCACAGTTGTTAGTGACCAGCGAGCTTTTAACAAAGTGATTTGGTTTAGGCTCGCTGAAGATTGACATTGGCTCAAAAATGAAGTTTGAAAAGGATTGATCAGGCTTGAATATTTGATCAATGCTTGTGGCATCAGCCAGAGAAGCAGCTGTGTCATAATCACCTCCCAAAATAGCTTTTACTTGTTTTGGAATTTGATTATTGACACACTGATTTACATTTAATGCAGATTTGCACCATGACTTTATAACTTCATTTAGTTGAGAAAATTTGGTTTCAAAACTTATTTTTTCTTGAATGCACATTTGATTTGCATGTATTTGTGCATCAAGTTCAAGTTTTAGGTCTTTCATTTTCAACAAATTTTCTTCTTGAAGTTTAAGTTTTGATGTCAAGTTATTGATTATGCATTCTTGCCTTTTCTGAATATCATGAGCATTTGATAGATCAACTATCAAGGTCTCAAAGATATTCTCCTTTTCAGTCACTTAAGCTGATTTAAAGCAATGTACCTTATAGAGAGTCTCTGGATCCCAGCCGGATGCTGAACATTTCTTAGCTACTTCTTTGATGTCTTCATGGAAGTTCGCATCATCAGCCATCAGGCAGTAATCCCTATCTAAACAAATCACAGCTTCTTCTTCATCAGATGATGAGGTTGAGTCAGAGTCGCTGAAGGATCCTTCTTCAGCGGAGAACCCTTTTCCCTTCTTCTTGTCAACTTTGGACATAGCTTTCAGCTTCTTGTACTTTGATTTGTACTTGTTGTACTTGTCATTTCTGAAGCTGGGCCTTTGCTCAGGGAGAGGATTGACAGCTTTGGATCTACAGTCAGCTGCAAAGTGACCAGGTTTGCCACATTTGTAGCAGTCGCCTTTTGATTTTGAGATGTCACTTGATGGTGCACCAGCAAATTTGTTAAACCTTGTGTTCTTTCTGAAATTTGCAACCATCATGGCCATATCTCTTTCCAGCTTCTCTAGTCCTTCTTCATAGCTGACTTCAGACTGACTGTCAGCAGCACAACCTTCCTCATCTGTAATCAGTGACTTTGAACTCAACTTGGTGATCTTAACTTTCTGCTTTTGATCAATCTCTTCTAGCTCAGCTAGAAGGGCATTAGAAATCTTTTGACTGCCTAGTGCAGCACGAATGTGCTCACTTTGATCAGCCTGTTTCTCAGATTGTTCCCAATTTAATAATATACCATAAATTTGAGTTAGATTGAGAGAAGTATAATCATTACGTTGTCGAGTACATGTTGCAATGGTTCCCCAAACTTTTCTAGGCAACAGTTCTAGAAATTTTTTGACAACAAATCTTTGGTCCTTTCCTATATTAGCCTTTTCCGTTTTATTTATAAAAGCTTGATATCTAGTATAGGTGGAGGCCAGTGACTCATTGGGTTCCATTGCAGATCTGGTTAAATTATATTTTAAACCAACTCCGCTCTGATACCAATTGTGAGTCCCTAATCACTATTATGTTAGTGATTGTGAATCGTTAACAGTGAGTTAATTGTAGAAGGGGGGGTTGAATACAATTAAAAACTTTTCTTTTCTGGGTTATAGTGTTATCTTTGTTTAGCAAGTTTTTAACCGTATTAAAGTAACAACAATATGAACACAAGTATATATATAAGATAAACAGTTCAGTTACTGATACAAATGTAGCTGAAAGATAAATTCTTTTATTGATAAAATTTATCTCTTGTTGATTGCGGAATAGATTAGCCAAAGCTAATCCAAATCAAACAATACAGCTATTACAAAGGAGATGAGCAGTAGTGGACAAACACGCTAACTGCTCACTCGCTGAGGTAAGCTAGTAGTGGACAAACACGCTACTAGTTTACTCGCTGGTGTTACTTGTATCTTAGACAAACTAGTCACTGACAAACAAGTGACAATACAAGTAATCGACACAAAATGAAGTACAACATACTACGCTATTTATAGACGCTGAAATCCTTAATTTCTGGATCTGAAGGACACGTGTCGTTGCTTGATTGGAGAGGTAGCTGAGATCTGATATATCATGGCACGACATTCTGTCTTGGGAAATATCACCTTGTACCATAAACCAATCAAATGCATCCACGTTACTCTTTTCAAGTTTCAAGGAACACGTGCTGCGCCGTAATAACGCCGAATGTCAACTACTTATTTAATGCGGCATTTAATGCTGCAGTCACTGATAGAAACACAATTCTCCTCATTCTCGATGCGAGCTAACATGCTCTAAAGAATGACTTGAACAGCTAATCTTCAGTGACTTCTTTTATTCAGCAGAAGAGAGATCTCAAGAAGACTTGGAGACTCTCGCTGATAGATGAGTATCAGCGACACACATAGTTGAGTCTTTTATCTTGATAAGATCTTCATCTACTGGCTTATCATATGATCAGCGACATAGAGACCTTCAGCAACAGGAGCTTGACTTGAATCATTTTCTTCATGGAGCATTATTGAGAAGATTAGAGACTGTGAACAGATGGCATGATCAGTGACTTCACTTATCAGCGAATAATGACTTTAACAATCTCTTATATAATCTCCCCCTTAATCCTTGAGATCAGTGACCACTTGAGTTCAGCGATCAGTGACTCAACAATCTCCCCCTAAATGGTTTAAGTCAAAGCTCCCTTAGACAAACTAGTTGCAGGAAGGTTTTAGTCTCTGAAGATAAGTTGGTTGCGCAGAGACTTGTACTTGTAAATTTTTGTTGTTGAAAAGTTTTAAATCTCTGACAGTAGGTGGATCGCCCAGTGACTTGTACTTGTAGATTTTCTGTGCAAAGCCTCATTTATATCATAGAACAAATATTTACAGAAGCTAACTATTACAAAATATCTAAATTATTTATTTCTCCACATCTCCTCCTCTTTCACTATGCCAAGCTCAGCTTCAAGTTCATATTTGTCTTTGGAGGGCAGGTATCTGAATTTTCTTGCTAAGGCTTCATCGAGAATAGCTTTTCTGATCTTTGAATCTGTAGGAAGCATGCTAGCTGACCTGATTAGGTGTATGTGTTGTTTTTGATCAACCTTCTCAAGTTCAGCTTCTCTTTGAAACCTAAGGGCACCATTTAGGTCCCTGTATACCAGACCCTTCTCCCCCTCAGTGACTTCATGACCTTCAAGCTTTGGCACACCAGCAGGGATAGATAGATTTAGCCTTGAAGTGTTGGGGATTCGATAGATGCTGCTTGTGCCTGACCTATACCTTGGACTTGGTGGCTGAACAATCTCTTCACCAAATGTGACAGTATCTTCTAGTCTGAGAAGTTGCAGTGACACCATTTTTTGATATAGTCTATCAATCTCTTTCAGGACATTAGCTTTAGCTGCACTTGTTGAGTGGCTGATAGCAAGCCTGATCTCATTCCATTCTTCTCTGTGCAGCTTGCATACTTGATCAAGTAGCATGGCTTGAGTCTCTGAACCTCTTTGAATAAGCAGTTGAGGTTGAGATTGATTCTTAGACTTCTTTAGTTTAACCTTGGTAATAGGTGCAGGGTTTGATCTCCCTGTCATTCGGGCAGCAAACCTTTTTCTATCAATTTCATCCCATTTCCTATCCACTGCTGTTCTGACAGCTCCCCCTTTCTTTTTAAAGTTCTTGCTAGCTGAAGTTTTCAGTTTTTGTTGCTCTAGCTCACTCTCTTCTATCTCAGCAAGTACCCTGGCAATTGCAGCATCGGACTCTTCTTGATCTTTCTTTTGTTTAAGAAGTCTGGCCCTTTCATTGGCATCTTTAGAGCTCAATTCCAGTAGGTATGCTCTGTCAGCATCTGATTGCTCTTTCAGCAACCTTTTCCTTTCTTGTTCCTCTCTTAACTCAGCCTGAAAGGTTATTTGCATTATCATCTCATGCTCCCTGTCCTGTCTTGCCTTTATCTTTCTGGCAACTCTCTGTTCTTTTGTTTCATCAGGACAAGGGGTATCTGAGGCTGAGTTAGAGGAAAGGCATGCTGTAGGGGAGGTATCTGAAGTGGTTGTGTTGGAAGGAGTTGCTGTGGAGATTGGTGTTATTGTAGCTGGGGTAGGTGTGGTTATTTGGGTTGTTTAGGTTGTTGTAGGTGTAGTTGCTGTGGGTGAGGGTAGGTTTAGGGTTGCTGGTGGAGATGAAGGTACAGCTACCTCAGATATGATAATATGTAATTGAGGGTCACTGACCTGTTGTTTCTTTGATGGAGGAGTAGATGCAGGAGAGGTGTCACTGGTCCTTTTTCTCTTGATAACAGAAGATATGGGTTGCTGATCCTCCATATTTATATCATCTTCATCATCTAAACCCTGACCATTTCCATCACCACCTCCCTGGCCATCATCATTGTTATCATCATCATTATCATCAGCATCATGCATGATGGTATCATCCTCCTCATCATCAGATACATCATCTACCACTTCCCTATTCATCCATTCCCAGCGAGCCAATTCATAGCTCACTGAGGTACCCTCTATCCTAGCAGTATCATCCACTGCCCATTGTTGCACCAGCCCGTTGTAGTTCCTGAGCTCTTCAGCACTAAACTCAGGAAAGCTCTCAGTGATATCCACCATATCAGTGGCTATCTCCATATCTACCCAATGCAGTTCAGCAACTGCAAGGGACTCCAATTCAGGTTGCTCAGCGATTGGACGAAGTGCATAGGTGTTGAGCACAATGTCCCTGTGAGCTTTGTTTGATAGCGGATCAGTCATCTTTCGGGGCATCTCAGGATCAAAATCTTCGTCTTCACTCTCCCCCTAACTGGTTCGCTCAAACTGATCAACTGCCCTAAGTATCTGATCAGTGAAATCAACATTTTCCTCTCCTAGGGCAGCGACCTCAGCTCTTGTCTTTGTGAGCTGTGAGACAACCTGTGGAAGTACCATAATAACTTTGTCAGTGTTATACAGGTAGTTAGATACAGAAATGGCTAAGTCATTTTGGTTGGTGGTGAGCTGGGCAATGGCAGCAGCATGATTAGTGAAGTTGTTGGTGGAGGTGGAGGCTAGCTCAGTGACTGCATGGTTTATTGCAGCACTAGCATCAGCTACTGTTTGTACCCTCTCACTAACAGATGTGCTCCATGGTTCAATGGAGTTGTATACATCAGTGAGAGCAGCAACAACTTGCTGAAGGACAGAGACATTGCCAATAAGTGCCTCACGGTCTTCAGTGAGCATCTTAATTTGGGTTTAGGATTGGGCAATGTACTCCATCAGTAGCTGATCTGATGTGGAGTGAGTGGAGGTGTTTGGGGGAGTAGTTTGGGTATTAATAATGGGGGTAGGTGTAGATTGAGCTACCTGATCAGGGGGTGTGGTCTGACCAGCAGTGACTTGGATGTTATCACTGGAGAAAGTGGTGGGGGTGAGCTCTCTGATGGGAGAGTTGGATGTGGGTGGAGGAATGGGTTGGGTGTCCTCTGAGGTGTCCATTGGCATGATTTCCTCATCATCAGCTTGTGATTTAGCTGGTGGTTCATTGGAAATAGAAGTAGCGACCTGTATCTCACCATGGGTTAGTGGTGAGACATTGACAGTCGGTGCAGTGATAGATGAGAGATGGCCCGGGTCTGTAGCCAGTGGTGTGACATCAGCTATGAGTGTGTTATCACCCACTGATGTCACTTGCCCTTTTAATGAAATGTCACCCTTTTGTGAGGATGACAAGTGGCTGGGTTGACTCAATCTGAGGGTGTGGGGTGCACCCGAATCACTGCTAACAGTGGTTTGATCCACTGCAGCTGTCTGTAGTTGTCCCTTTGTAGAATCACTGGACTTTCGGGAGTCCAGTGAAGCAGGTAAAGTTGAGGGTTCAGCAGTGGTGCCCTCAGCAACTGAACGTACAGTCACTGATTCACCACTGGCATCCGTAGATGTCTTCTTTTTACTATGTCCCTGATCCTTTAATGTCAGGGACCCTAATTTGGATTTTTTCTTGGGAGCAGTTGGTGGTTTCTTAACTGGTGGTTGACCAACAGTAGTCACTGGGGGTGTGGTCAGTGACGTGGTCGATGGGGGGGGGGGGGGGGCAGCAACTGACATTTGTACAGAAGTTACAGGCTGGGGTGCAAGGATCCCCGGGTGTTTCATAAAAGCGGGTAACACCGCAATCGCTGGTTTTGCGAAAATTTGAGATCCTACCAGAGTGGGCTCAAATCCCTGAAAAGATACCCTATCATAGGCAGCAAACTGATCCCTAAAGATCAGTGAGAGATACCTATGGTAAGGTACATATTTTGCCCTGGCAGGCTCAGCGACTTTGGTGATCAGTTCGTTAAAGATCACATTTGCATAGTCAACTCGTAGAGAGTTGACCAGTGACCAACTGATCTGGGCCTCCAGGGAGCTGAATTGATCATAGCTCCCTGATTTTGTACCCAAAGATTGGATAAAGTTTGTGAAAAGAGCATTCCAAACACCATCCATTTTTGTTTTATGAACCGTAGAGTACTTACGGTTGCCACTGCCATCGACTGAGTATTTACACTCAATCTCAGTAAGATCGACGAGGCCTTGTTTGGCAACGTCGCTCTCTGGCAGTGACTCGTACGACTCATAGGTCGGCAGTTGTAAAATGGAGCGGATGGTGTTGGCAGTTATGATGATGGGTTGGGTACCATTGTCTATAAAACCCTGGAGTTGGGAAACACCAGAGACGATAGAGTGAGTGCAGGTATACCAGAACTCACTGAGCCATTCTGGGTTCATTTCCCCAGGAGACAAGGTAAGAGCAGGGAGGATAAAGTGATTTTTCAAAAAGTTTATCACCTCCACATACTCAGGTTTAGGGCAATTTACATTTCCCAAATAGTTAGATTTGAGAACTGTAATGACAAGGGTCTCACTGACCGCGGAGGCTCGAAGAGCTTTAATCTCTGGGGTCGGTGTGTAAGCATTGTTGAAAAATTTTGTTCTTGCCATTTTGGAAAAAGAAAAAGTAGAAGATTTAAAATGTGAGATATTTGCAGAGAAAATGAAGAAGATGAAGTTTGAAAAATTAGAAAGCGTAAAGAATGAAAAGGTAAGGGTTTCGCTGCTTATATACGGTTACTGATGTAGAAAATGTGTGGTCAAAATGAGTATGTACGTGTTCAAAAAGTAAAAAAAAAGTGGTTGGTGGTAGTGGAGTAGGGTGATGATGGTGATAAGTGGTAACATTAAATGGTGATGGGAGTGGTGCGCCGGAAAGGTATACGAGGTGTCAGAAAAAGTGTACCTTTTCGAGTTCCCATAAGAAATTTTAATAAGGCATTTATTAAGAATATAAATCGTTAAAAATTAAATACAAAATGTATTAATTATAGGGAATATATGTCGAAATAAATGCTATATTAAATAATAACATATCTTTCGCTGATACATTATGTCTCAGCGAGATGAAGATAAATTATATCTTAAAATAAAGTAAATATTATGTTTCACATTTGATGTCGCTGATCAAATTACAACTTAGAATACTAATCTAATCAGCTAGTCAAGTTTGTGAAGCATAAGATATAGTTTATTTATATGATATAAGGAATTTTCATGTGCAGTTACAAAGTATATAATTTATTGATTATAACAATGCTAACTTATTGTTCTTGCTGACTACATCAGTGAGAATAATAGGTCAGTGTGTTAAAAGTATAAACTATATATTCTGTAACTACCTTTTATTAAACAGTCAGGTTTTAATCATTTAGGTTCAGCATGCCCAACTCGCTGATGAGAAAGGTGAATCTTTTCTCATCTAAAGGTTTTGTAAATATGTCAGCGAGTTGGTAATCAGTTGGAATGAAATGCAATTCAATGTCACCTTTCATGACGTGGTCCCTGATGAAGTGATATCTGACATCAATATGCTTTGTCCTTGAGTGCATCACAGGATTATTTGCTATGGCAATAGCACTTTGACTGTCACAATAAATTGGAACATTGCCAAAGTCAAAACCATAGTCAGCGAGCTGATTCCTCATCCACAGAATTTGAGCAGTGCAGGCTCCAGCAGCGACATATTCAGCCTCAGCAGTAGAAGTTGAGACAGAATTTTGTTTCTTGCTTGACCAGCTTACAAGCTTTTCTCCAAGAAACTGACAGCTACCATAGGTACTCTTTCTGCCCATTTTGCATCCAGCATGATCAGAATCTGAATATCCCTTCAGTGAGAAATCTGAACCAGATGGGTACCAGAGACCAAGATTTGGTGTACCCTTCAGATATCTGAATATTCTTTTGACAGCGAGCAAATGGGATTCCTTTGGATCAGCTTGATATCTAGCACATAGACAAGTGGAAAACATAATGTCTGGTCTACTAGCAGTTAAATACAGCAGTGACCCGATCATTCCTCTGTAAGCAGTGATGTTTACAGATTTACCATCAGGATCAGCATGTAATTTTACTGCAGATGACATTGGTGTAGCAAGGGATGAGCAGTTGGTGAATTCAAATTTCTTTAATAAATCTTTAACATATTTTCCTTGATTTATAAAAATACCAGTTTTGGTTTGCTTTATTTGCAGACCAAGGAAAAATGTTAGTTCACCCATCATGCTCATTTCATAACTTTTAGTCATGAGGTTACTGAATTCCTTGCACATGTCATTGTCAGTAGACCCAAAAATAATATCATCAACATAAATTTGGACCAATATAACATCTCTCTTATCCTTTTTAATAAAAAGTGTGCTGTCAATTTTACCTCTGACATACCCACAGTTAGTTAAGAAGGTAGAGAGAGTGTCATACCAAGCTCTAGGAGCTTGTTTTAGTCCATATAAAGCTTTTTCCAGCTTATAGACATAACCTGGATGCTTGGGATCAGTGAATCCAGGTGGTTGCTTCACATACACTTCTTCGTGCAGCTTTCCATTCAAGAAGGCACTTTTCACATCCATTTGATATACCTTGAACTTCTTGTGAGCTGCATATGCTAAGAACAACCTGATTGCCTCAAGCCTAGCAACTGGTGCAAAGGTTTCATCGTAATCAATTCCTTCTTGCTGACAGTAACCTTGTGCAACCAGTCTAGCCTTATTCCTTATTACAACACCATCAGCATCCATCTTGTTTCTGAACACCCATCTTGTTCCAATCACAGATTTCCCAGCTACTTGAGGTACTAACTTCCACACTTTATTCCTTTCAAACTGAGATAGCTCATCTTGCATGGCAGCTATCCAGTGATGATCAGTGAGTGCCTCATCAATTTTCTTGGGTTCAATCAGTGACACAAAGCTTACAAACAAACAAAAGTTAGCAGATGCTGATCTGGTCTGGACCTTGGACTGAGGATCACCAATAATCAATTGATTGTCAATATGTCTAGTCCATTTAGTCACTCGCTGAGGTTCAGCAGTGACTTGATTATTCAGAGATGATCCACCAGACACATCAGCATTAGAAGCATGATTAATGTTTAAGCTTTGATTTGGACAGAGAGTGTTATTATTTTGATGCAAATGATGAGATGATGATGGGATATCAACAGGCAAAGATGAAGTTCCTGAATCATTCTTAGCTAAAGTAGAGCCAGAAGTATCTTCAGGGACATCATCTTCCCTTTTAGAATCTGATGGATGAACCTCATGCTTGTCATCACTGATTGTATTAAAAATAAGATTTTCATAGTCTTTTGGATCAGTGAGTGATTCATCATAAGAATCATCAAAGGTAACATCCATTGATTCTTCAATACATTCCCTTCTTTTATTATAAACTCTGAAAGCTTTTGAAATGATTGAGTAACCAACAAATATACCTTCATCAGCTTTGGGATCAAACTTTCCTAAGTGATCTCTTTTGTTTAAGACATAGCAGGTACTGCTAAAAACATGAAGAAAACTTATGTCAGGTTTTCTCCCCCTTAACACCTCATAGGTTGTCTTATCATGTCTCTTGACAATCAAAGACCTATTCTGAGTGTAGCAGGCAGTGTTAACTGTTTCAGCCCAGAAATGGGTCTTAAGACCAGCATCTATGAGCATTGACCTTGCTGATTCAATCAAGGTTCTATTTCTCCTCTCTGCAACACCATTTTGTTGAGGTGTTCTTGGTGCAGAGAAGTTTTGAGAAATACCTTTTGAATCACAGAAACTTTCAAGGTCAATATTTCTGAATTCAGTGCCATTATCACTTCTTAAATGTTTAACTGAACAATCATTTAAGTTTTCCATCTTTTTGATAAAGGATATGATTTCCTGTGTTGCATCACTTTTGGCTTTGAGGAAGAATACCCAAGTATATCTGGAATATTCATCTACAATTACCAAGCAATATCTTTTACCACCAAGACTAGGAGAACTCACTGGACCAAATAGATCCATATGCATCAGTTGAAAACATTCTATCACTGAAGATGTTTGTTTGCTTTTGAAAGAAGAGCTGTGATGCTTTCCCTTCTCACACGCTGAACAAAGCTTGTATTTGTCATAAGTAAGCTTTGGAAGACCATTTACCAAGTCATTCTTGCTGAGCTTGCTGATGGCCTTGAAGTTCAGGTGAGAAAGACGCTTATGCCATAACCATTTTTCTTCTGAAACGGTTCTGGAGTAAAAACATGTTCCTGATTGTGCTGAGTCCATATTGATTACATATGTGTTTCCTTTCCTTTGAGCACCCAGGACAGCACTTCCATTCTTGTTGTAAACAACTCCAGCTTCATGATCAAATAGCACCTTATTTTTGGCATCGCAGAACTGACTGATGCTTAATAGATTATGCTTCAGTCCTTCAACATATGCTACCCTTTTAAACATGACATTACCATTGGTCAAGACCCCATACCCTCTGGTCTTACCAATGTTGTTATCACCAAAAACTACATCAGGACCTCTTTCATCCTGGTAGTCGCTGAGCAGGGACTTACATCCGGTCATATGTCTGGAACACCCACTGTCCAGATACCAGATTGTTTCTCTAAGAATGCCCTACATCAGGAGTAAAATGTTAGTTCAATTTATGAACCCATCCTGAGATGGGTTCATGGTGGACAAGCCTTGAACTTGGCTTCCACTGACCAGCAAAGCATTTGATTCACTGCTGGTGGTTGGTTGGACACAAGCTTGTACTGATGAACAATCTGTTGACACATGTTGTCTACTTCCACATTTATAGCATTTTTTATTTGTGGCTTTAGACTTCTTTTGCTCAATATGCTTATTTGATTGAGATTTGAAAGAGTTCAGACTTATTGTCTCAGTTTGTTTCTTTGACTCCAAGTCACTGATGACAAGATCATCAGTCACTGGAGTGTCAGAGGTGAGGTTGCTGAATAACTTTTGATTAATAGTAGTAATACCGATGGGAACTGGATTAGTTGTTGACTCATTTATGCTCAAGTCTTTCAGTTCATCAATACTTGCAGCTATATCACAGTTGTCAGTGACCAGCGAGCTTTTAACAAAGTGATTTGGTTTAGGCTCGCTGAAGACTGACATTGGCTAAAAAATGAAGTTTGAAAAGGATTGATCAGGCTTGAATATTTGATCAATGCTTGTGGCATCAGCCAGAGAAGCAGCTGTGTCATAATCACCTCCCAAAATAGCTTTTACTTGTTTTGGAATTTGATTATTGACACACTTATTTACATTTAATGCAGATTTGCACCATGACTTTATAACTTCATTTAGTTGAGAAAATTTGGTTTCAAAACTTATTTTCTCTTGAATGCACATTTGATTTGCATGTATTTGTGCATCAAGTTCAAGTTTTAGGTCTTTCATTTTCAACAAATTTTCTTCTTGAAGTTTAAGTTTTGATGTCAAGTTATTGATCATGCATTCTTGCCTTTTCTGAATATCATGAGCATTTGATAGATCAACTATCAAGGTCTCAAAGATATTCTCCTTTTTAGTCACTTAAGCTGATTTAAAGCAATGTACCTTGTAGATAGTCTCTGGTTCCCATCCGGATGCTGAACATTTCTTAGCTACTTCTTTGATGTCTTCATGGAAGTTAGCGTCATCAGCCATCAGGCAGTAATCCCTATCTAAACAAATCATAGCTTCTTCTTCATCAGATGATGAGGTTGAGTCAGAGTCGTTGAAGGATCCTTCTTCAGCGGCGAACCCTTTTCCCTTCTTCTTGTCAACTTTGGACATAGCTTTCAGCTTCTTGTACTTTGATTTGTACTTGTTGTACTTGTCATTTCTGAAGCTGGGCCTTTGCTCAGGGAGAGGATTGACAGCTTTGGATCTACAGTCAGCTGCAAAGTGACCAGGTTTGCCACATTTGTAGCAGTTGCCTTTTGATTTTGAGATGTCATTTGATGGTGCACCAGCAAATTTGTTAAACCTTGTGTTCTTTCTGAAATTTGCAACCATCATGGCCATATCTCTTTCCAGCTTCTCTAGTCCTTCTTCATAGCTGACTTCAGACTGACTGTCAGCAGCACAACCTTCCTCATCTGTAATCAGTGACTTTGAACTCAACTTGGTGATCTTAACTTTCTGCTTTTGATCAATCTCTTCTAGCTCAGCTACAAGGGCATTAGAAATCTTTTGACTGCCTAGTGCAGCATGAATGTGCTCACTTTGATCAGCCTGTTTCTCAGATTGTTCCCAATTTAATAATATACCATAAATTTGAGTTAGATTGAGAGAAGTATAATCATTACGTTGTCGAGTACATGTTGCAATGGTTCCCTAAACTTTTTTAGGCAACAGTTCTAGAAATTTTTCGACAACAAATCTTTGGTCCTTTCCTATATTAGCCTTTTCCATTTTATTTATTAAAGCTTGATATCTAGTATAGGTGGAGGCTAGTGACTCATTGGGTTCCATTGCAGATCTGGTTAAATTATATTTTAAACCAACTCCGCTCTGATACCAATTGTGAGTCCCTAATCACTATTATGTTAGTGATTGTGAATCGTTAACAGTGAGTTAATTGTAGAAGGGGGGGTTGAATACAATTAAAAACTTTCTTTTCTGGGTTATAGTGTTATCTTTGTTTAGCAAGTTTTTAACCGTATTAAAGTAACAACAATATGAACACAAGTATATATATAAGATAAACAGTTCAGTTGCTGATACAAATGTAGCTGAAAGATAAATTCTTTTATTGATAAAATTTATCTCTTGTTGATTGCGGAATAGATTAGCCAAAGCTAATCCAAATCTAACAATACAGCTATTACAAAGGAGATGAGCAGTAGTGGACAAACACGCTAACTGCTCACTCGCTGAGGTAAGCTAGTAGTGGACAAACACGCTACTAGTTTACTCGCTGGTGTTACTTGTATCTTAGACAAACTAGTCACTGACAAACAAGTGACAATACAAGTAATCGACACAAAATGAAGTACAACATACTACGCTATTTATAGACGCTGAAATCCTTAATTTCCGGATCTGAAGGACACGTGTCGTTGCTTGATTGGAGAGGTAGCTGAGATCTGATATATCATGGCACGACATTCTGTCTTGGGAAATATCACCTTGTACCATAAACCAATCAAATGCATCCATGTTACTCTTTTCAAGTTTCGAGGAACACGTGCTGCGCCGTAATAACGCCGAATGTCAACTTCTTATTTAATGCGGCATTTAATGCTGCAGTCACTGATAGAAACACAATTCTCCTCGTTCTCGATGCGAGCTAACATGCTCTAAAGAATGACTTGAACAGCTAATCTTCAGTGACTTCTTTTATTCAGCAGAAGAGAGATCTCAAGAAGACTTGGAGACTCTCGCTGATAGATGAGTATCAGCGACACACATAGTTGAGTCTTTTATCTTGATAAGATCTTCATCTACTGGCTTATCATATGATCAGCGACATAGAGACCTTCAGCAACAGGAGCTTGACTTGAATCATTTTCTTCATGGAGCATTATTGAGAAGATCAGAGACAGTGAACAGATGGCATGATCAGTGACTTCACTTATCAGCGAATAATGACTTTAACAATCTCTTATATAATCTCTCCCTTAATCCTTGAGATCAGTGACCACTTGAGTTCAGCGATCAGTGACTCAACAATCTCCCCCTAAATGGTTTAAGTCAAAGCTCCCTTAGACAAACTAGTTGCAGGAAGGTTTTAGTCTCTGAAGATAAGTTGGTTGCGCAGAGACTTGTACTTTTAAATTTTTGTTGTTGAAAAGTTTTAAATCTCTGACAGTAGGTGGATCGCCCAGTGACTTGTACTTGTAGATTTTCTGTGCAAAGCCTCATTTATATCATAGAACAAATATTTACAGAAGCTAACTATTACAAAATATCTAAATTATTTATCTCTCCACATCTCCTCCTCTTTCCCTATGCCAAGCTCAGCTTCAAGTTCATATTTGTCTTTGGAGGGCAGGTATCTGAATTTTCTTGCTAAGGCTTCATCGAGAATAGCTTTTCTGATCTTTGAATCTGTAGGAAGCCTGCTAGCTGACCTGATTAGGTGTATGAGTTGTTCTTGATCAACCTTCTCAAGTTTAGCTTCTCTTTGAAACCTAAGGGCACCATTTAGGTCCCTGTATACCAGACCCTTCTCCCCCTCAGTGACTTCATGACCTTCAAGCTTTGGCACACCAGCAGGGATAGATAGATTTAGCCTTGAAGTGTTGGGGATTCGATAGATGCTGCTTGTGCCTGACCTATACCTTGGACTTGGTGGCTGAACAATCTCTTCACCAAATGTGACAGTATCTTCTGGTCTGAGAAGTTGCAGTGACACCATTTTTTGATATAGTCTATCAATCTCTTTCAGGACATTAGCTTTAGCTGCACTTGTTGAGTGGCTGATAGCAAGCCTGATCTCATTCCATTCTTCTCTGTGCAGCTTGCATACTTGATCAAGTAGCATGGCTTGAGTCTCTGAACCTCTTTGAATAAGCAGTTGAGGTTGAGATTGATTCTTAGACTTCTTTAGTTTAACCTTGGTAATAGGTGCAGGGTTTGATCTCCCTGTCATTCGGGCAGCAAACCTTTTTCTATCAATTTCATCCCATTTCCTATCCACTGCTGTTCTGACAGCTCCCCCTTTCTTTTTAAAGTTCTTGCTAGCTGAAGTTTTCAGTTTTTGTTGCTCTAGCTCACTCTCTTCTATCTCAGCAAGTACCCTGGCAATTGCAGCATCGGACTCTTCTTGATCTTTCTTTTGTTTAAGAAGTCTGGCCCTTTCATTGGCATCTTTAGAGCTCAATTCCAGTAGGTATGCTCTGTCAGCATCTGATTGCTCTTTCAGCAACCTTTTCCTTTCTTGTTCCTCTCTTAACTCAGCCTGAAAGGTTATTTGCATTATCATCTCATGCTCCCTGTCCTGTCTTGCCTTTATCTTTCTGGCAACTCTCTGTTCTTTTGTTTCATCAGGACAAGGGGTATCTGAGGCTGAGTCAGAGGAAAGGCATGCTGTAGGGGAGGTATCTGAAGTGGTTGTGTTGGAAGGAGTTGCTGTGGAGATTGGTGTTATTGTAGCTGGGGTAGGTGTGGTTATTTGGGTTGTTTAGGTTGTTGTAGGTGTAGTTGATGTGGGTGAGAGTAGGTTTAGGGTTGCTGGTGGAGATGAAGGTACAGCTACCTCAGATATGACAATATGTAATTGAGGGTCACTGACCTGTTGTTTTTTTGATGGAGGAGTAGATGCAGGAGAGGTGTCACTGGTCCTTTTTCTCTTGATAACAGAAGATATGGGTTGCTGATCCTCTATATTTATATCATCTTCATTATCTAAACCCTGACCATTTCCATGACCACCTCCCTGGCCATCATCATTGTTATCATCATCATTATCATCAGCATCATGCATGATGGTATCATCCTCCTCATCATCAGATACATCATCTACCACTTCCCTATTCATCCATTCCCAGCGAGCCAATTCATAGCTCACTGAGGTACCCTCTATCCTAGCAGTATCATCCACTGCCCATTGTTGCACCAGCCCGTTGTAGTTCCTGAGCTCTTCAGCACTGAACTCAGGAAAGCTCTCAGTGATATCCACCATATCAGTGGCTATCTCCATATCTACCCAATGCAGTTCAGCAACTGCAAGGGGCTCCAATTCAGGTTGCTCAGCGATTGGACGAAGTGCATAGGTGTTGAGCACAATGTCCCTGTGAGCTTTGTTTGATAGCGGATCAGTCATCTTTCGGGGCATCTCAGGATCAAACTCTTCGTCTTCACTCTCCCCCTGACTGGTTCGCTCAAATTGATCAACTGCCCTAAGTATCTGATCAGTGAAATCAGCATTTTCCTCTCCTAGGGCAGCGACCTCAGCTCTTGTCTTTGTGAGCTATGAGACAACCTGTGGAAGTACCTTAATAACTTTTTCAGTGTTATACAGGTAATTAGATACAGAAATGGCTAAGTCATTTTGGTTGGTGGTGAGCTGGGCAATGGCAGCAGCATGATTAGTGAAGTTGTTGGTGGAGGTGGAGGCTAGCTCAGTGACTGCATGGTTTATTGCAGCACTAGCATCAGCTACTGTTTGTACCCTCTCACTAACAGATGTGCTCCATGGTTCAATGGAGTTGTATACATCAGTGAGAGCAGCAACAGCTTGCTGAAGGACAGAGACATTGCCAATAAGTGCCTCACGGTCTTCAGTGAGCATCTTAATTTGGGTTTGGGATTGGGCAATGTACTCCATCAGTAGCTGATCTGATGTGGAGTGAGTGGAGGTGTTTGGGGGAGTAGTTTGGGTATTAATAATGGGGGTAGGTGTAGATTGAGCTACCTGATCAGGGGGTGTGGTCTGACCAGCAGTGACTTGGATGTTATCACTGGAGAAAGAGGTGGGGGTGAGCTCTCTGATGGGAGAGTTGGATGTGGGTGGAGGAATGGGTTGGGTGTCCTCTGAGGTGTCCATTGGCATGATTTCCTCATCATCAGCTTGTGATTTAGCTGGTGGTTCATTGGAAATAGAAGTAGCGACCTGTATCTCACCATGGGTTAGTGGTGAGACATTGACAGTCGGTGCAGTGATAGATGAGAGATGGCCCGGGTCTGTAGCCAGTGGTGTGACATCAGCTATGAGTGTGTTATCACCCACTGATGTCACTTGCCCTTTTAATGAAATGTCACCCTTTTGTGAGGATGACAAGTGGCTGGGTTGACTCAATCTGAGGGTGTGGGGTGCACCCGAATCACTGCTAACAGTGGTTTGATCCACTGCAGCTGTCTGTAGTTGTCCCTTTGTAGAATCACTGGACTTTCGGGAGTCCAGTGAAGCAGGTAAAGTTGAGGGTTCAGCAGTGGTGCCCTCAGCAACTGAACGTACATTCACTGATTCACCACTGGCATCCGTAGATGTCTTCTTTTTACTATGTCCCTGATCCATTAATGTCAGGGACCCTAATTTGGATTTTTTCTTGGGAGCAGTTGGTGGTTTCTTAACTGGTGGTTGACCAACAGTAGTCACTGGGGGTGTGGTCAGTGACGTGGTCGATTGGGGGGGGGGGCAGCAACTGACATTTGTACAGAAGTTACAGGATGGGGTGCAAGGATCCCCGGGTGTTTCATAAAAGCGGGTAACACCGCAGTCGCTGGTTTTGCGAAAATTTGAGATCCTACCAGAGTGGGCTCAAATCCCTGAAAAGATACCCTATCTTAGGCAGCAAACTGATCCCTAAAGATCAGTGAGAGATACCTAGGGTAAGGTACATATTTTGCCCTGGCAGGCTCAGCGACTTTGGTGATCAGTTCGTTAAAGATCACATTTGCATAGTCAACTCGTAGAGAGTTGACCAGTGACCAACTGATCTGGGCCTCCAGGGAGCTGAATTGATCATAGCTCCCTGATTTTGTACCCAAAGATTGGATAAAGTTTGTGAAAAGAGCATTCCAAACACCATCCATTTTTGTTTTATGAACCGTAGAGTACTTACGGTTGCCACTGCCATCGACTGAGTATTTACACTCAATCTCAGTAAGATCGACGAGGCCTTGTTTGGCAACGTCGCTCTCTGGCAGCGACTCGTACGAGTCATAGGTCGGCAGTTGTAAAATGGAGCGGATGGTGTTGGCAGTTATGATGATGGGTTGGGTACCATTGTCTATAAAACCCTGGAGTTGGGAAACACCAGAGACGACAGAGTGAGTGGAGGTATACCAGAACTCACTGAGCCATTCTGGGTTCATTTCCCCAGGAGACAAGGTAAGAGCAGGGAGGATAAAGTGATTTTTCAAAAAGTTTATCACCTCCGCATACTCAGGTTTAAGGCAATTTACATTTCCTAAATAGTTAGATTTGGGAACTATAATGACAAGGGTCTCACTGACCGCAGAGGCTCGAAGAGCTTTAATCTCTGGGGTCGGTGTGTAAGCATTGTTGAAAAATTTTGTTCTTGCCATTTTAGAAAAAGAAAAAGTAGAAGATTTAAAATGTGAGATATTTGCAGAGAAAATGAAGAAGATGAAGTTTGAAAAATTAGAAAGCGTAAAGAATGAAAAGGTAAGGGTTTCGTTGCTTATATACGGTTACTGATGTGGAAAATGTGTGGTCAAAATGAGTATGTACGTGTTCAAAAAGTAAAAAAAAAGTGGTTGGTGGTAGTGGAGTAGGGTGATGATGGTGATAAGTGGTAACATTAAATGGTGATGGGAGTGGTGCGCCGGAAAGGTATACGAGGTGTCAGAAAAAGTGTACCTTTTCGAGTTTCCATAAGATATTTTAATAAGGCATTTATTAAGAATATAAATCGTTAAAAATTAAATACAAAATGTATTAATTATAGGGAATATATGTCGAAATAAATGCTATATTAAATAATAACATATCTTTCGCTGATACATTATGTCTCAGCGAGATGAAGATAAATTATATCTTAAAATAAAGTAAATATTATGTTTCACATTTGATGTCGCTGATCAAATTACAACTTAGAATACTAATCTAATCAGCTAGTCAAGTTTGTGAAGCATAAGATATAGTTTATTTATATGATATAAGGAATTTTCATGTGCAGTTACAAAGTATATAATTTATTGATTATAACAATGCTAACTTATTGTTCTTGCTGACTACATCAGTGAGAATAATAGGTCAGTGTGTTAAAAGTATAAACTATATATTATGTAACTACCTTTTATTAAACAGTCAGGTTTTAATCATTTAGGTTCAGCATGCCCAACTCGCTGATGAGAAAGGTGAATCTTTTCTCATCTAAAGGTTTTGTAAATATGTCAGCGAGTTGGTAATCAGTTGGAATGAAATGCAATTCAATGTCACCTTTCATGACGTGGTCCCTGATGAAGTGATATCTGACATCAATATGCTTTGTCCTTGAGTGCATCACAGGATTATTTGCTATGGCAATAGCACTTTGACTGTCACAATAAATTGGAACATTGCCAAAGTCAAAATCATAGTCAGTGAGCTGATTCCTCATCCACAGAATTTGAGCAGTGCAGGCTCCAGCAGCGACATATTCAGCCTCAGCAGTAGAAGTTGAGACAGAATTTTGTTTCTTGCTTGACCAGCTTACAAGCTTTTCTCCAAGAAACTGACAGCTACCAGAGGTACTCTTTCTGTCCATTTTGCATCCAGCATGATCAGAATCTGAATATCCCTTCAGTGAGAAATCTGAACCAGATGGGTACCAGAGACCAAGATTTGGTGTACCCTTCAGACATCTGAATATTCTTTTGACAGCGAGCAAATGGGATTCCTTTGGATCAGCTTGATATCTAGCACATAGACAAGTGGAAAACATAATGTCTGGTCTACTAGCAGTTAAATACAGCAGTGACCTGATCATTACTCTGTAAGCAGTGATGTTTACAGATTTACCATCAGGATCAGCATGTAATTTTACTGCAGATGACATTGGTGTAGCAAGGGATGAGCAGTTGGTGAATTCAAATTTCTTTAATAAATCTTTAACATATTTTCCTTGATTTATAAAAATACCAGTTTTGGTTTGCTTTATTTGCAGACCAAGGAAAAATGTTAGTTCACCCATCATGCTCATTTCATAACTTTTAGTCATGAGGTTACTGAATTCCTTGCACATGTCATTGTCAGTAGACCCAAAAATAATATCATCAACATAAATTTGGACCAATATAACATCTCTCTTATCCTTTTTAATAAAAAGTGTGCTGTCAATTTTACCTCTGACATACCCACAGTTAGTTAAGAAGGTAGAGAGAGTGTCATACCAAGCTCTAGGAGCTTGTTTTAGTCCATATAAAGCTTTTTCCAGCTTATAGACATAACCTGGATGCTTGGGATCAGTGAATCCAGGTGGTTGCTTCACATACACTTCTTCTTGCAGCTTTCCATTCAAGAAGGCACTTTTCACATCCATTTGATATACCTTGAACTTCTTGTGAGCTGCATATGCTAAGAACAACCTGATTGCCTCAAGCCTAGCAACTGGTGCAAAGGTTTCATCGTAATCAATTCCTTCTTGCTGACAGTAACCTTGTGCAACCAGTCTAGCCTTATTCCTTATTACAACACCATCAGCATCCATCTTGTTTCTGAACACCCATCTTGTTCCAATCACAGATTTCCCAGCTACTTGAGGTACTAACTTCCACACTTTATTCCTTTCAAACTGAGATAACTCATCTTGCATGGCAGCTATCCAGTGATGATCAGTGAGTGCCTCATCAATTTTCTTGGGTTCAATCAGTGACACAAAGCTTACAAACAAACAAAAGTTAGCAGATGCTGATCTGGTCTGGACCTTGGACTGAGGATCACCAATAATCAATTGATTGTCAATATGTCTAGTCCATTTAGTCACTCGCTGAGGTTCAGCAGTTACTTGATTATTCAGAGATGATCCACCAGACACATCAGCATTAGAAGCATGATTAATGTTTAAGCTTTGATTTGGATAGAGAGTGTTATTATTTTGATGCAAATGATGAGATGATGATGGGATATCAACAGGCAAAGATGAAGTTCCTGAATCATTCTTAGCTAAAGTAGAGCCAGAAGTATTTTCAGGGACATCATCTTCCCTTTCAGAATCTGATGGATGAACCTCATGCTTGTCATCACTGATTGTATTAAAAATAAGATTTTCATAGTCTTTTGGATCAGTGAGTGATTCATCATAAGATTCATCAAAGGTAACATCCATTGATTCTTCAATACATTCCCTTCTTTTATTATAAACTCTGAAAGCTTTTGAAATGATTGAGTAACCAACAAATATACCTTCATCAGCTTTGGGATCAAACTTTCCTAAGTGATCTCTTTTGTTTAAGACATAGCAGGTACTGCCAAAAACATGAAGAAAACTTATGTCAGGTTTTCTCCCCCTTAACACCTCATAGGCTGTCTTATCATGTCTCTTGACAATCAAAGACCTATTCTGAGTGTAGCAGGCAGTGTTAACTGCTTCAGCCTAGAAATGGGTCTTAAGACCAGCATCTATGAGCATTGACCTTGCTGATTCAATCAATTGTGAGTCCCTAATCACTATTATGTTAGTGATTGTGAATCGTTAACAGTGAGTTAATTGTAGAAGGGGGGGTTGAATACAATTAAAAACTTTCTTTTCTGGGTTATAGTGTTATCTTTGTTTAGCAAGTTTTTAACCGTATTAAAGTAACAACAATATGAACACAAGTATATATATAAGATAAACAGTTCAGTTGCTGATACAAATGTAGCTGAAAGATAAATTCTTTTATTGATAAAATTTATCTCTTGTTGATTGCGGAATAGATTAGCCAAAGCTAATCCAAATCTAACAATACAGCTATTACAAAGGAGATGAGCAGTAGTGGACAAACACGCTAACTGCTCACTCGCTGAGGTAAGCTAGTAGTGGACAAACACGCTACTAGTTTACTCGCTGGTGTTACTTGTATCTTAGACAAACTAGTCACTGACAAACAAGTGACAATACAAGTAATCGACACAAAATGAAGTACAACATACTACGCTATTTATAGACGCTGAAATCCTTAATTTCCGGATCTGAAGGACACGTGTCGTTGCTTGATTGGAGAGGTAGCTGAGATCTGATATATCATGGCACGACATTCTGTCTTGGGAAATATCACCTTGTACCATAAACCAATCAAATGCATCCATGTTACTCTTTTCAAGTTTCGAGGAACACGTGCTGCGCCGTAATAACGCCGAATGTCAACTTCTTATTTAATGCGGCATTTAATGCTGCAGTCACTGATAGAAACACAATTCTCCTCGTTCTCGATGCGAGCTAACATGCTCTAAAGAATGACTTGAACAGCTAATCTTCAGTGACTTCTTTTATTCAGCAGAAGAGAGATCTCAAGAAGACTTGGAGACTCTCGCTGATAGATGAGTATCAGCGACACACATAGTTGAGTCTTTTATCTTGATAAGATCTTCATCTACTGGCTTATCATATGATCAGCGACATAGAGACCTT
Source organism: Pseudognaphalium luteoalbum (assembly GCA_963422505.1). NCBI lineage: Eukaryota > Viridiplantae > Streptophyta > Magnoliopsida > Asterales > Asteraceae > Pseudognaphalium > Pseudognaphalium luteoalbum. The sequence continues at coordinate 48,737,015 of OY730197.1, forward strand.
CAGCAACAGGAGCTTGACTTGAATCATTTTCTTCATGGAGCATTATTGAGAAGATCAGAGACAGTGAACAGATGGCATGATCAGTGACTTCACTTATCAGCGAATAATGACTTTAACAATCTCTTATATAATCTCTCCCTTAATCCTTGAGATCAGTGACCACTTGAGTTCAGCGATCAGTGACTCAACAATCTCCCCCTAAATGGTTTAAGTCAAAGCTCCCTTAGACAAACTAGTTGCAGGAAGGTTTTAGTCTCTGAAGATAAGTTGGTTGCGCAGAGACTTGTACTTTTAAATTTTTGTTGTTGAAAAGTTTTAAATCTCTGACAGTAGGTGGATCGCCCAGTGACTTGTACTTGTAGATTTTCTGTGCAAAGCCTCATTTATATCATAGAACAAATATTTACAGAAGCTAACTATTACAAAATATCTAAATTATTTATCTCTCCACATCTCCTCCTCTTTCCCTATGCCAAGCTCAGCTTCAAGTTCATATTTGTCTTTGGAGGGCAGGTATCTGAATTTTCTTGCTAAGGCTTCATCGAGAATAGCTTTTCTGATCTTTGAATCTGTAGGAAGCCTGCTAGCTGACCTGATTAGGTGTATGAGTTGTTCTTGATCAACCTTCTCAAGTTTAGCTTCTCTTTGAAACCTAAGGGCACCATTTAGGTCCCTGTATACCAGACCCTTCTCCCCCTCAGTGACTTCATGACCTTCAAGCTTTGGCACACCAGCAGGGATAGATAGATTTAGCCTTGAAGTGTTGGGGATTCGATAGATGCTGCTTGTGCCTGACCTATACCTTGGACTTGGTGGCTGAACAATCTCTTCACCAAATGTGACAGTATCTTCTGGTCTGAGAAGTTGCAGTGACACCATTTTTTGATATAGTCTATCAATCTCTTTCAGGACATTAGCTTTAGCTGCACTTGTTGAGTGGCTGATAGCAAGCCTGATCTCATTCCATTCTTCTCTGTGCAGCTTGCATACTTGATCAAGTAGCATGGCTTGAGTCTCTGAACCTCTTTGAATAAGCAGTTGAGGTTGAGATTGATTCTTAGACTTCTTTAGTTTAACCTTGGTAATAGGTGCAGGGTTTGATCTCCCTGTCATTCGGGCAGCAAACCTTTTTCTATCAATTTCATCCCATTTCCTATCCACTGCTGTTCTGACAGCTCCCCCTTTCTTTTTAAAGTTCTTGCTAGCTGAAGTTTTCAGTTTTTGTTGCTCTAGCTCACTCTCTTCTATCTCAGCAAGTACCCTGGCAATTGCAGCATCGGACTCTTCTTGATCTTTCTTTTGTTTAAGAAGTCTGGCCCTTTCATTGGCATCTTTAGAGCTCAATTCCAGTAGGTATGCTCTGTCAGCATCTGATTGCTCTTTCAGCAACCTTTTCCTTTCTTGTTCCTCTCTTAACTCAGCCTGAAAGGTTATTTGCATTATCATCTCATGCTCCCTGTCCTGTCTTGCCTTTATCTTTCTGGCAACTCTCTGTTCTTTTGTTTCATCAGGACAAGGGGTATCTGAGGCTGAGTCAGAGGAAAGGCATGCTGTAGGGGAGGTATCTGAAGTGGTTGTGTTGGAAGGAGTTGCTGTGGAGATTGGTGTTATTGTAGCTGGGGTAGGTGTGGTTATTTGGGTTGTTTAGGTTGTTGTAGGTGTAGTTGATGTGGGTGAGAGTAGGTTTAGGGTTGCTGGTGGAGATGAAGGTACAGCTACCTCAGATATGACAATATGTAATTGAGGGTCACTGACCTGTTGTTTTTTTGATGGAGGAGTAGATGCAGGAGAGGTGTCACTGGTCCTTTTTCTCTTGATAACAGAAGATATGGGTTGCTGATCCTCTATATTTATATCATCTTCATTATCTAAACCCTGACCATTTCCATGACCACCTCCCTGGCCATCATCATTGTTATCATCATCATTATCATCAGCATCATGCATGATGGTATCATCCTCCTCATCATCAGATACATCATCTACCACTTCCCTATTCATCCATTCCCAGCGAGCCAATTCATAGCTCACTGAGGTACCCTCTATCCTAGCAGTATCATCCACTGCCCATTGTTGCACCAGCCCGTTGTAGTTCCTGAGCTCTTCAGCACTGAACTCAGGAAAGCTCTCAGTGATATCCACCATATCAGTGGCTATCTCCATATCTACCCAATGCAGTTCAGCAACTGCAAGGGGCTCCAATTCAGGTTGCTCAGCGATTGGACGAAGTGCATAGGTGTTGAGCACAATGTCCCTGTGAGCTTTGTTTGATAGCGGATCAGTCATCTTTCGGGGCATCTCAGGATCAAACTCTTCGTCTTCACTCTCCCCCTGACTGGTTCGCTCAAATTGATCAACTGCCCTAAGTATCTGATCAGTGAAATCAGCATTTTCCTCTCCTAGGGCAGCGACCTCAGCTCTTGTCTTTGTGAGCTATGAGACAACCTGTGGAAGTACCTTAATAACTTTTTCAGTGTTATACAGGTAATTAGATACAGAAATGGCTAAGTCATTTTGGTTGGTGGTGAGCTGGGCAATGGCAGCAGCATGATTAGTGAAGTTGTTGGTGGAGGTGGAGGCTAGCTCAGTGACTGCATGGTTTATTGCAGCACTAGCATCAGCTACTGTTTGTACCCTCTCACTAACAGATGTGCTCCATGGTTCAATGGAGTTGTATACATCAGTGAGAGCAGCAACAGCTTGCTGAAGGACAGAGACATTGCCAATAAGTGCCTCACGGTCTTCAGTGAGCATCTTAATTTGGGTTTGGGATTGGGCAATGTACTCCATCAGTAGCTGATCTGATGTGGAGTGAGTGGAGGTGTTTGGGGGAGTAGTTTGGGTATTAATAATGGGGGTAGGTGTAGATTGAGCTACCTGATCAGGGGGTGTGGTCTGACCAGCAGTGACTTGGATGTTATCACTGGAGAAAGAGGTGGGGGTGAGCTCTCTGATGGGAGAGTTGGATGTGGGTGGAGGAATGGGTTGGGTGTCCTCTGAGGTGTCCATTGGCATGATTTCCTCATCATCAGCTTGTGATTTAGCTGGTGGTTCATTGGAAATAGAAGTAGCGACCTGTATCTCACCATGGGTTAGTGGTGAGACATTGACAGTCGGTGCAGTGATAGATGAGAGATGGCCCGGGTCTGTAGCCAGTGGTGTGACATCAGCTATGAGTGTGTTATCACCCACTGATGTCACTTGCCCTTTTAATGAAATGTCACCCTTTTGTGAGGATGACAAGTGGCTGGGTTGACTCAATCTGAGGGTGTGGGGTGCACCCGAATCACTGCTAACAGTGGTTTGATCCACTGCAGCTGTCTGTAGTTGTCCCTTTGTAGAATCACTGGACTTTCGGGAGTCCAGTGAAGCAGGTAAAGTTGAGGGTTCAGCAGTGGTGCCCTCAGCAACTGAACGTACATTCACTGATTCACCACTGGCATCCGTAGATGTCTTCTTTTTACTATGTCCCTGATCCATTAATGTCAGGGACCCTAATTTGGATTTTTTCTTGGGAGCAGTTGGTGGTTTCTTAACTGGTGGTTGACCAACAGTAGTCACTGGGGGTGTGGTCAGTGACGTGGTCGATTGGGGGGGGGGGGGGCAGCAACTGACATTTGTACAGAAGTTACAGGATGGGGTGCAAGGATCCCCGGGTGTTTCATAAAAGCGGGTAACACCGCAGTCGCTGGTTTTGCGAAAATTTGAGATCCTACCAGAGTGGGCTCAAATCCCTGAAAAGATACCCTATCTTAGGCAGCAAACTGATCCCTAAAGATCAGTGAGAGATACCTAGGGTAAGGTACATATTTTGCCCTGGCAGGCTCAGCGACTTTGGTGATCAGTTCGTTAAAGATCACATTTGCATAGTCAACTCGTAGAGAGTTGACCAGTGACCAACTGATCTGGGCCTCCAGGGAGCTGAATTGATCATAGCTCCCTGATTTTGTACCCAAAGATTGGATAAAGTTTGTGAAAAGAGCATTCCAAACACCATCCATTTTTGTTTTATGAACCGTAGAGTACTTACGGTTGCCACTGCCATCGACTGAGTATTTACACTCAATCTCAGTAAGATCGACGAGGCCTTGTTTGGCAACGTCGCTCTCTGGCAGCGACTCGTACGAGTCATAGGTCGGCAGTTGTAAAATGGAGCGGATGGTGTTGGCAGTTATGATGATGGGTTGGGTACCATTGTCTATAAAACCCTGGAGTTGGGAAACACCAGAGACGACAGAGTGAGTGGAGGTATACCAGAACTCACTGAGCCATTCTGGGTTCATTTCCCCAGGAGACAAGGTAAGAGCAGGGAGGATAAAGTGATTTTTCAAAAAGTTTATCACCTCCGCATACTCAGGTTTAAGGCAATTTACATTTCCCAAATAGTTAGATTTGGGAACTATAATGACAAGGGTCTCACTGACCGCAGAGGCTCGAAGAGCTTTAATCTCTGGGGTCGGTGTGTAAGCATTGTTGAAAAATTTTGTTCTTGCCATTTTAGAAAAAGAAAAAGTAGAAGATTTAAAATGTGAGATATTTGCAGAGAAAATGAAGAAGATGAAGTTTGAAAAATTAGAAAGCGTAAAGAATGAAAAGGTAAGGGTTTCGTTGCTTATATACGGTTACTGATGTGGAAAATGTGTGGTCAAAATGAGTATGTACGTGTTCAAAAAGTAAAAAAAAAGTGGTTGGTGGTAGTGGAGTAGGGTGATGATGGTGATAAGTGGTAACATTAAATGGTGATGGGAGTGGTGCGCCGGAAAGGTATACGAGGTGTCAGAAAAAGTGTACCTTTTCGAGTTTCCATAAGATATTTTAATAAGGCATTTATTAAGAATATAAATCGTTAAAAATTAAATACAAAATGTATTAATTATAGGGAATATATGTCGAAATAAATGCTATATTAAATAATAACATATCTTTCGCTGATACATTATGTCTCAGCGAGATGAAGATAAATTATATCTTAAAATAAAGTAAATATTATGTTTCACATTTGATGTCGCTGATCAAATTACAACTTAGAATACTAATCTAATCAGCTAGTCAAGTTTGTGAAGCATAAGATATAGTTTATTTATATGATATAAGGAATTTTCATGTGCAGTTACAAAGTATATAATTTATTGATTATAACAATGCTAACTTATTGTTCTTGCTGACTACATCAGTGAGAATAATAGGTCAGTGTGTTAAAAGTATAAACTATATATTATGTAACTACCTTTTATTAAACAGTCAGGTTTTAATCATTTAGGTTCAGCATGCCCAACTCGCTGATGAGAAAGGTGAATCTTTTCTCATCTAAAGGTTTTGTAAATATGTCAGCGAGTTGGTAATCAGTTGGAATGAAATGCAATTCAATGTCACCTTTCATGACGTGGTCCCTGATGAAGTGATATCTGACATCAATATGCTTTGTCCTTGAGTGCATCACAGGATTATTTGCTATGGCAATAGCACTTTGACTGTCACAATAAATTGGAACATTGCCAAAGTCAAAATCATAGTCAGTGAGCTGATTCCTCATCCACAGAATTTGAGCAGTGCAGGCTCCAGCAGCGACATATTCAGCCTCAGCAGTAGAAGTTGAGACAGAATTTTGTTTCTTGCTTGACCAGCTTACAAGCTTTTCTCCAAGAAACTGACAGCTACCAGAGGTACTCTTTCTGTCCATTTTGCATCCAGCATGATCAGAATCTGAATATCCCTTCAGTGAGAAATCTGAACCAGATGGGTACCAGAGACCAAGATTTGGTGTACCCTTCAGACATCTGAATATTCTTTTGACAGCGAGCAAATGGGATTCCTTTGGATCAGCTTGATATCTAGCACATAGACAAGTGGAAAACATAATGTCTGGTCTACTAGCAGTTAAATACAGCAGTGACCTGATCATTACTCTGTAAGCAGTGATGTTTACAGATTTACCATCAGGATCAGCATGTAATTTTACTGCAGATGACATTGGTGTAGCAAGGGATGAGCAGTTGGTGAATTCAAATTTCTTTAATAAATCTTTAACATATTTTCCTTGATTTATAAAAATACCAGTTTTGGTTTGCTTTATTTGCAGACCAAGGAAAAATGTTAGTTCACCCATCATGCTCATTTCATAACTTTTAGTCATGAGGTTACTGAATTCCTTGCACATGTCATTGTCAGTAGACCCAAAAATAATATCATCAACATAAATTTGGACCAATATAACATCTCTCTTATCCTTTTTAATAAAAAGTGTGCTGTCAATTTTACCTCTGACATACCCACAGTTAGTTAAGAAGGTAGAGAGAGTGTCATACCAAGCTCTAGGAGCTTGTTTTAGTCCATATAAAGCTTTTTCCAGCTTATAGACATAACCTGGATGCTTGGGATCAGTGAATCCAGGTGGTTGCTTCACATACACTTCTTCTTGCAGCTTTCCATTCAAGAAGGCACTTTTCACATCCATTTGATATACCTTGAACTTCTTGTGAGCTGCATATGCTAAGAACAACCTGATTGCCTCAAGCCTAGCAACTGGTGCAAAGGTTTCATCGTAATCAATTCCTTCTTGCTGACAGTAACCTTGTGCAACCAGTCTAGCCTTATTCCTTATTACAACACCATCAGCATCCATCTTGTTTCTGAACACCCATCTTGTTCCAATCACAGATTTCCCAGCTACTTGAGGTACTAACTTCCACACTTTATTCCTTTCAAACTGAGATAACTCATCTTGCATGGCAGCTATCCAGTGATGATCAGTGAGTGCCTCATCAATTTTCTTGGGTTCAATCAGTGACACAAAGCTTACAAACAAACAAAAGTTAGCAGATGCTGATCTGGTCTGGACCTTGGACTGAGGATCACCAATAATCAATTGATTGTCAATATGTCTAGTCCATTTAGTCACTCGCTGAGGTTCAGCAGTTACTTGATTATTCAGAGATGATCCACCAGACACATCAGCATTAGAAGCATGATTAATGTTTAAGCTTTGATTTGGATAGAGAGTGTTATTATTTTGATGCAAATGATGAGATGATGATGGGATATCAACAGGCAAAGATGAAGTTCCTGAATCATTCTTAGCTAAAGTAGAGCCAGAAGTATTTTCAGGGACATCATCTTCCCTTTCAGAATCTGATGGATGAACCTCATGCTTGTCATCACTGATTGTATTAAAAATAAGATTTTCATAGTCTTTTGGATCAGTGAGTGATTCATCATAAGATTCATCAAAGGTAACATCCATTGATTCTTCAATACATTCCCTTCTTTTATTATAAACTCTGAAAGCTTTTGAAATGATTGAGTAACCAACAAATATACCTTCATCAGCTTTGGGATCAAACTTTCCTAAGTGATCTCTTTTGTTTAAGACATAGCAGGTACTGCCAAAAACATGAAGAAAACTTATGTCAGGTTTTCTCCCCCTTAACACCTCATAGGCTGTCTTATCATGTCTCTTGACAATCAAAGACCTATTCTGAGTGTAGCAGGCAGTGTTAACTGCTTCAGCCTAGAAATGGGTCTTAAGACCAGCATCTATGAGCATTGACCTTGCTGATTCAATCAAGGTTCTATTTCTCCTCTCTGCAACACCATTTTGTTGAGGTGTTCTTGGTGTAGAGAAGTTTTGAGAAATACCTTTTGAATCACAGAAACTTTCAAGGTCAATATTTCTGAATTCAGTGCCATTATCACTTCTTAAATGTTTAACTGAACAATCATTTAAGTTTTCCATCTTTTTGATAAAGGATATGATTTCCTGTGTTGCATCACTTTTGGCTTTGAGGAAGAATACCCAAGTATATCTGGAATATTCATCTACAATTACCAAGCAATATCTTTTACCACCAAGACTTGGAGAACTCACTGGACCAAATAGATCCATATGCATCAGTTGAAAACCATCTGTCACTGAAGATGTTCGATTGCTTTTGAAAGAAGAGCTGTGATGCTTTCCCTTCCATTTACCAAGTCATTCTTGCTGAGCTTGCTGATGGCCTTGAAGTTCAGGTGAGAAAGACGCTTATGCCCTAACCATTTTTCTTCTGAAACGGTTCTGGAGTAAAAACATGTTCCTGATTGTGCTGAGTCCATATTGACTACATATGTGTTTCCTTTCCTTTGAGCACCCAGGACATCACTTCAATTCTTGTTATAAACAACTCCAGCTTCATGATCAAATAGCACCTTATTTTTGGCATCGCAGAACTGACTGATGCTTAATAGATTATGCTTCAATCCTTCAACATATGCTACCCTTTTAAACATGACATTACCATTGGTCAAGACCCCATACCCTCTGGTCTTACCAATGTTGTTATCACCAAAAACTACATCAGGACCTCTTTCATCCTGGTAGTCGCTGAGCAGGGACTTACATCCGGTCATATGTCTGGAACACCCACTGTCCAGATACCAGATTGTTTCTCTAAGAATGCCCTACATCAGGAGTAAAATGTTAGTTCAATTTATGAACCCATCCTGAGATGGGTTCATGGTGGACAAGCCTTGAACTTGGCTTCCACTGACCAGCAAAGCATTTGATTCACTGCTGGTGGTTGGTTGGACACAAGCTTGTACTGATGAACAATCTGTTGACACATGTTGTCTACTTCCACACTTATAGCATTTTTTATTTGTGGCTTTAGACTTCTTTTGCTCAATATGCTTATTTGATTGAGATTTGAAAGAGTTCAGACTTATTGTCTCAGTTTGTTTCTTTGACTCCAAGTCACTGATGACAAGATCATCAGTCACTGGAGTGTCAGAGGTGAGGTTGCTGAATAACTTTTGATTAATAGCAGTAATACCGATGGGAACTGGATTAGTTGTTGACTCATTTATGCTCAAGTCTTTCAGTTCATCAATACTTGCAGCTATATCACAGTTGTCAGTGACCAGCGAGCTTTTAACAAAGTGATTTGGTTTAGGCTCGCTGAAGACTGACATTGGCTAAAAAATGAAGTTTGAAAAGGATTGATCAGGCTTGAATATTTGATCAATGCTTGTGGCATCAGCCAGAGAAGCAGCTGTGTCATAATCACCTCCCAAAATAGCTTTTACTTGTTTTGGAATTTGATTATTGACACACTGATTTACATTTAATGCAGATTTCCACCATGACTTTATAACTTCATTTAGTTGAGAAAATTTGGTTTCAAAACTTATTTTCTCTTGAATGCACATTTGATTTGCATGTATTTGTGCATCAAGTTCAAGTTTTAGGTCTTTCATTTTCAACAAATTTTCTTCTTGAAGTTTAAGTTTTGATGTCAAGTTATTGATCATGCATTCTTGCCTTTTCTGAATATCATGAGCATTTGATAGATCAACTATCAAGGTCTCAAAGATATTCTCCTTTTCAGTCACTGAAGCTGATTTAAAGCAATGTACCTTGTAGAGAGTCTCTGGATCTCAGCCGGATGCTAAACATTTCTTAGCTACTTCTTTGATGTCTTCATGGAAGTTAGCGTCATCAGCCATCAGGCAGTAATCCCTATCTAAACAAATCATAGCTTCTTCTTCATCAGATGATGAGGTTGAGTCCGAGTCGCTGAAGGATCCTTCTTCAGCGACGAACCCTTTTCCCTTCTTCTTGTCAACTTTGGACATAGCTTTCAGCTTCTTGTACTTTGATTTGTACTTGTTGTACTTGTCATTTCTGAAGCTGGGCCTTTGCTCAGGGAGAGGATTGACAGCTTTGGATCTACAGTCAGCTGCAAAGTGACCAGGTTTGCCACATTTGTAGCAGTCGCCTTTTGATTTTGAGATGTCACTTGATGGTGCACCAGCAAATTTGTTAAACCTTGTGTTCTTTCTGAAATTTGCAACCATCATGGCCATATCTCTTTCCAGCTTCTCTAGTCCTTCTTCATAGCTGACTTCAAACTGACTGTCAGCAGCACAACCTTCCTCATCTGTAATCAGTGACTTTGAACTCAACTTGGTGATCTTAACTTTCTGCTTTTGATCAATCTCTTCTAGCTCAGCTACAAGGGCATTAGAAATCTTTTGACTGCCTAGTGCAGCACGAATGTGCTCACTTTGATCAGCCTGTTTCTCAGATTGTTCCCAATTTAATAATATACCATAAATTTGAGTTAGATTGAGAGAAGTATAATCATTACGTTGTCGAGTACATGTTGCAATGGTTCCCCAAACTTTTCTAGGCAACAGTTCTAGAAATTTTTCGACAACAAATCTTTGGTCCTTTCCTATATTAGCCTTTTCCATTTTATTTATTAAAGCTTGATATCTAGTATAGGTGGAGGCCAGTGACTCATTGGGTTCCATTGCAGATCTGGTTAAATTATATTTTAAACCAACTCCGCTCTGATACCAATTGTGAGTCCCTAATCACTATTATGTTAGTGATTGTGAATCGTTAACAGTGAGTTAATTGTAGAAGGGGGGTTGAATACAATTAAAAACTTTTCTTTTCTGGGTTATAGTGTTATCTTTGTTTAGCAAGTTTTTAACCGTATTAAAGTAACAACAATATGAACACAAGTATATATATAAGATAAACAGTTCAGTTGCTGAATCAAACAATACAGCTATTACAAAGGAGATGAGCAGTAGTGGACAAACACGCTAACTGCTCACTCGCTGAGGTAAGCTAGTAGTGGACAAACACGCTACTAGTTTACTCGCTGGTGTTACTTGTATCTTAGACAAACTAGTCACTGACAAACAAGTGACAATACAAGTAATCAAAACAAAATGAAGTACAACATACTACGCTATTTATAGACGCTGAAATCCTTAATTTCCGGATCTGAAGGACATGTGTCGCTGCTTGATTGGAGAGGTAGTTGAGATGTGATATATCATGGCACGACATTCTGTCTTGGGAAATATCACCTTGTACCATAAACCAATCAAATGCATCCACGTTACTCTTTTCAAGTTTCGAGGAACACGTGTTGCGCCGTAATAACGCCGAATGTCAACTTCTTATTTAATGCGGCATTTAATGCTGCAGTCACTGATAGAAACACAATTCTCCTCATTCTCGATGCGAGCTAACATGCTCTAAAGAATGACTTGAACAGCTAATCTTCAGTGACTTCTTTTATTCAGCAGAAGAGAGAACTCAAGAAGACTTGGAGACTCTCGCTGATAGATGAGTATCAGCGACACACATAGTTGAGTCTTTTATCTTGATAAGATCTTCATCTACTGGCTTATCATATGATCAGCGACATAGAGACCTTCAGCAACAGGAGCTTGACTTGAATCATTTTCTTCATGGAGCATTATTGAGAAGATCAGAGACTGTGAACAGATGGCATGATCAGTGACTTCACTTAATAGAGAATAATGACTTTAACAATCTCTTATATAATCTCCCCCTTTCTCCTTGAGATCAGTGACCACTTGAGTTCAGCGATCAGTGACTCAACATATAGTTATTGGAAGTCTGAGGGAGCATTTACGTGAATAATAATAAATTGAGCTCAATTATTTAAATATAGATTGTTTAAGTGGATAACAATATCAGTAATCATAGTGAACTATTTAATGTTTTAAGAATAATAAGTTTATGTGTAGATTATTTTTACATTTTCATAGTTTCTTAATAATCGTTTTTAGAGTTAACAGAATTTTAAATATAAAAATTTGAATTGAAAAATGGATAATGATGTGTAATGCCTTTGTTAGTTATTTAGATTAACGATGATGATGATCGTTTATCTTAAGAATTTTTTATTTTTAAATTGATAGTCTACTTGAGGACAAGTAGGATTCAAGTGGGGGATGTTTGATAAACGCTCATAAGTACTATATTTTAGTAGTATTTCACTCCTATTCTTGAGTGTTTTTATTGCATTTAAGTAAGTTTTGATATTGATTTCGTTCATATCTGCAATTTGATGTGGAAATGAAGCTTTGATGAAAAAAGAGCGAAAAAAACAGTCAATGAATAAGAGAAGTGATGCAATTTTGAAGAAATGAGTGAAGCCGAAGATTGAAAGAAGAAAAATTGGAAATTCGGCTGGAAAAGCAATCCATACGCCGTATGGATTGAAGTGGATGAGGCCCAAGGAGCGCAGAGTGGGCTGGGCTTATAATTGATCCATACGTCGTATGGAAAATTCATACGCTGTATGGATTGATTACGCAGAAAGTATAAAAACACGCAGAAACCCTAAAATTTGGGGGGATTCGGCTGTGGTTTGTTCGAGAAGGCTAGTTTCGACACCAGAGGCTTATTTTCGACTTAAGGGAGCATCTTGGAGGCATTAGAGGCTAAGGTTAATTCTTTAATGATTTATCGTTTCGGTTTGTAGTTACTCGTATTATTTAAGTTTCAATGATGAACTTGACCTTGAATGATCTGAGTTTTACTTGTTTGATGCTGAATTGATTATTTGAAGTAGTTATGTAATAGATCAAACTCGGATTATGATTATTGAACGATTATAATTGCGTATTGAACAAGTTATTTAACTGAAAACAATTATATTACTCATGGAACCTTATTTATTGGTAATTAGTAATCGTTATTGCTCAACGTGGTTAATAATGTTGATGAGATTGAATTCCCTTGATGTTATTAATTATTGATGGTTAATGCTTTTAGGGTTTTAGCCATTGCTAGACATATTGAGTTTGATAGGTTGAGAAAGTAATTAAAATGAATGAGACAATGAGAAATTATTGGGTATTGTTGATTCATACCACTAGAGTCAATTATAATGAGTTGTGAATTATTTAATGCATGAGTTAGGGAAAAACACAGAATAGACTGATCATCTTGTGACATTGGATTGATGTTTAATGTTGGAGCCTAAGTTGTAGGAATTAGTTGGACTCGAACCGTTGGTTAATTCACATTCAATTTGGAATCTTTGATTAGTAACTAAATTGATATAAAAGAAATCACAATTAGATAATCAATATGCAACGAATCGGGAAATATGAATCTGAGTAATGTCGATTATACAATTACTTGTTCCTTCCTATTTTTCCTATTGGTTAATTTAGTTTTAAGTTTTATTTATTTTAATTTGCTGTTTTAAAAAAATTGTTCGCACGGAACTAAAATGCCCTCCCCAGTTTACTGTTTTCTAGTTAGTTAGTATTTTCTGTTTTTTATAAATAACCACCGTTCCTGTGATCGACTTGGTCTTACCATTTCTATACTTATATTCGATCGGGTATTCTTGCCTGGTTGTGTGAAAAGTATTGATTAGGTATTTCCATTTATAAATTATAAAACTAGACGCTTTCACATACGCATCAAGTTTTTGGCGCCGCTGCCGGGGAACGGTTGCGTTGTCTATATAAAATAGGAATTTTTAGTTGTTTTAAGTATAATTAATTTGATTGTTTAGTGCTTTTTGGTTAATTTGTTTTTATAATTTAAGGTTAGTTATTTAATTTAAATTGTTTGTTAATTAGGTTGAAAATAATTCCTTAAGTTTGGGGTAAAAATAATTTTTCAATTAAGTTTTATTTTTACATCCAAAATCCGGATTGACATTTCATCCGGCAGTTGGATTGGTTAAACCAACATGGGATTAGTTTCAATCGTCGGATGGAAATCCATCCGCCGGTTGGAGTTCTGTTTGTAAAAATTTCTTTTGTAATATGTAATTTTTAATTCATTTATTGTAAACTAACTTGTTTTTCGTTAGCTTGTTTTGTGTCCAGATTTAACTTTTGTTCAGGTTTGATCCCATGGCTCGAAGTTTAGTAAGTGATGCGAATGATAACAGTATGGTTAAGAGAGATGATTCTACTAGTTCGGGTTCGAGTTCCACTAAGACAATTCCTTCTACCACATACTTGGGCCGTAGGCCAGTTCCTATTACTTCATCTTGTAAGGGTTTGCTGCATGCTATGGAGGAGTTTAGGGGAGATATACCTTTTACGGTTGAGATACTGAGGAGATCCATAGTTGATTTTATTGATAATCAACTGGTATTGATTAAGGATGTGTTAGAAGCAGCGGAAATAGAAGGTAGGTATGGATTCGACCGGCAATTCTATGTTGCATTGACTGAGTTAGGGGAATCATTGGACTTAAAGATTGAAAAAGAGGTTGCATTTTTCAGTGGTTAGAAAAAGCGTTATACTGAAATTTATGAGATTCTAAGACAGTCTTCCTTCCCATACTCGGCTAATCAAGCCGCCTGCTTCCATCGTATGATTACAGCCTTGTATGTAGCCACTGGGCACACGAGTTCAGAAGCTGAAAAGGAGTTTACGACTGGCTTGAAAGAGTTAGTTAGATTGCTACATTCGGATGATCATCTTAGGGACAATACGCCTTACAGGTTCATGGTTAATCACACCTTGAATTACTATCTTCAAAAGATGGTAACTTAGTTGGATCGGTTGGCTAAAGAGGAAGGAGAAAGACGTCACCCGGATTTCATTCACCCACATAGTGAGATTGACTTGGCTTCTTACCTAGTGGTAACTTTGGATGCTCTGATTGATAGAAGTAAGGTTCTAACCCCAAGGGAGCATTTCCACTATGGAATGGTGGAAATCTATACTAAATTGGTTGACATATTCAAGCAGTCAGGATTGGATTTTAGTAACGTTTAAGAAGTAGTGCTGCAAAAGGTTGAAAGAAGGATTTGGGTTTTGAAAAAAGAGCCACCGATGAGCAAGCATGATAGAATAGTGGAAGCTTTATTGGAATTCATGAGTGAGCTCGATGAAAATAATCCCGATCGAGAAGTTAAGTTGGAAAATGATAAAGTAGTTTGGGCTGAAGAGGGAGAAAACAATAAGCCAATAAGAAAAATTAGCTTGGATTTGATCTATCTTCAGCCTGTAGCTACTGAGCACTTGTCTAATTTCTTCTGCTTTGGTAACGGGGTTGTTAATGTCATTGCAATAGTCACGCAGCGCTTCTTGACTCTTTATCCCATACATTAATTTCCACTTTCTATAACTCTATTGCTATTGGATATCTGACATTTTGTTTCTTTTGGATTTTAGTATTATTTGTGTGAAAGTGTGGACATGTTTAAGTATTTATTTATGAGTGACTTGATTGTTTGAATTTAATTCGTGTTATTTTATTTTAAAGCTTTTAATTTTATTTTTTATTTTTATAGTTTGGAATATATGAAGAATTGAAGTTATGATAACACTCTAGTTAAATGGCTAGCAGGAGAACCAGGGGAGGCCAAACATTGGGAAACCCACTGATAAGGGGCCACAGATATTTCACATTCCATGAGTCTTATTCGGAAACTACTAGATACCAATTCAGTGAACGTTTGGCAGAAAATATTGACCAACCGATCGAAGTCTTCGATGCAGTAAACTGGAATGTTCTAGACCGTATATTTGAGGGAGACGGATTCTCTACCGGGCATGAGACTTTGAGGAATTTACAGAGAGTTGGTTGTTGAGTTCTTCAGTACTTTCTGATTTGAGCACAGAGTGACTAATTGGACTGCTGAGACCATTACCTTCCATCTGGGTGGTCAGCCGAGGCAGATGTCTTTGGTTGAGTTTGCTATTGGGGTTGGGTTATAAGAACCCAATGAGATTCATAACCCAAATTTTATGAGACATTTGTCAGCAGGCGTGGTTAAGAAGCTGACATCTTTGGAGATTGAGCAGGAGTGGCAACATATTGCCCATGGTAGCTATGGTTCTCATGCCCCTTCTTATAGGAGTGTCCGAGACCCTTGTCATCGTCTTATTCTTAGATTGTTGACATTCATTATTGTTGGCCGACGCGAGGGACCTGAAAAGGTTTTCAAGTCTGACTTGTTTTATCTTAGCTCAAATATTAGGAAGAGGTTAGTGAATGTACCTTGGAGATTGGCGAAGTGGATGTCTAAGAGACCTACCGGTACAAGGAGTTCGAGTTGTTTGTGTGGTGGTCAGTTTGTTACTAGATTGGCAAGGCATTTTGGTTTGGAGACTGCGGATGAGATGGGTACTTGCACAGTTATTCAGCCGTGTATGGAGTTGTTGACTGCACAGAGGTTAGAGGCTATGGATATTATCGAACCATGCAGTATTTATTGTGGTGATTCCGAGATATTTTATTGGGTGGCTACCACTCGGATTGGGCAGACTTTACAGTCTAGACATGTAAGGACTGCTGCAGCGAGAGGAGGTAGTAGCAGTGATGCTGGTAGAGGTACGGCACGTGGCCGTAACAGAGGATATGCTGCAGAGTTCGATCAGCTATCACAAATGGATCTCCGCCAGACTCAGCAGTTCGAACAGATTGATCTTATGCAGAGGCAGCACTTCCATCAGACGAGTGCCCATCTAGATTATCAGGATAGTTTGTTTGCTCAGCTGTTCAGCTTCCACCAGATGACGTACGAGCATTTTCACTATCAGATACCCCAGGAGTTCATGCCACCACCATCACCAGCAGAGCAGCCACGACCATCTCACCAATATCAAAGCATGGACGAGGAGGAGGACAGTGATTAGGATGATGTGCATCCTATTGGGTTATTGACTTCAGTCATTATTATTTGTTTTATTATTATTTGTGTTTGTTGGATATTTTATTTGTGTTGGGATTGCTAGTTATTAGGATTGTTTACGTTTGTTTTATTAGGATGATTATATGGTATTATTAATCTTGTTTGTTGATGTTCTCTCAGAATTATTGTGTGAATACGTGCTATGCTGGCAGTAAGTTTAGCGAATTGCGATCAGGGAGTGTGAGATTATCATATCAACCTTGTTTTGGCAGTTAAACACATCAATTCAGGGGAGTTTTACTGTTCATAATCTTTTCTCTTTTCTCCCAAATTTCCTTTTTCAATTTTTGTATAATGAGGGCATTGTACATCTTTAAGTCGGGGATGTGAGAGAAAAGAGTGAAGTTTCCACATATTTGTCTTATTCATAAGTAGATAATTCTTTATTTAGATTAATTATTATTTCATTAAAATACTTAACTAGGAGGTTATAAGTGTTGCCCATTTTTCAATAAATTTTTTAAAATTTAACGTTTATGTTTTTCTAGAAATGATGTATTTTGTGACTATGTAGGTTAGTTTAGAATTTTTTTACACTATTAATGGATGTTAAATTGTGAATAATATTATTTAGTCTCATAATATGATGTACTGATAGGCAATTTATATAAGAATTTTTGAGCTTTTAAGAAATGAAAATTAAGGTGTAGATGTTGTTTTTAGATGGAATTTAGTTGTGTATGACGTTTGTCTTAATTTTCATATTAATAATGTGTAATATGCAATAATTTTGGAATTTAATTAATATCATTTGGGGATATACTGGGTGATGTTTCCTCTGTTGTACGTAAGTACAGACCTGGTTTCCGTCATATCTAATGAAAAAGAGCAAACAAAGTTCAAAAGAACTCATGAACATGTAGTCAAATTAAGTCGCTTTGTTGTGCAGAAGCACAGACCTGTCACCAATGGTTTGACTAAAATAATTTTTGCTAAACCAAAATCTGAATGGTGCAGCCTTAATGCTAGCATGATAGTTGTTATTGTAAGAGAACTCACACAATGGTAGGTGTCTTTCCCAGTTCGCACCGAAGTTAACTACGCAAGATTATAGCATGTCTTCCAATGTCTGAATGGTTCGCTCACTTTGGCAATCGGTTTGAGGGTGGTATGCGGTACTCATATGCAGACGAGTACCCAATGATTTCTGGAGCGATTGCCAAAAGTGAGATGTGAAGCGACTATCTCTATGGGAGATAATCGAGATTGGAACACCGTGTCGAGAAACAATTTCTTTGATGTAAATTTGTGAGAGGCGTTCCATTTTATCGGTTTCCTTGATCGCCAGGAAATGAGCAGAATTGGTGAGACAATCGACGATCACCCAAACGGTATCGCAACCGCTCGTTGATCTTGGTAGTTTGGTTATGAAATCCATGGCAATTTGTTCCCATTTCCATTCAGGAATGCTGGGCTGTTGGAGTAAACCAGAAGGGTTTTGGTGTTCGGATTTGACTTTTGAGCAAGTAAGACACTTGCTAACGTATGTGGCGATTTTAGCTTTCATGTTCGGCCACCAATAAAACTCTTTGATGCCGTGATACATTTTGTCGGATCCCGGATGGACCATATTTAGATTTGTGAGCTTCATCCATCACCAAGTCTTGCAGGTTCCCAAAATTAGGTAACTAGATTCGGTTTGAGAAGTACCTAACGCCATTAGGTTTGATTTCAAATTGTTTATCGATGCCTCATAAGGCTTCGCTTTTGATGTTTTCGGGTTTTAAAGCTTCGAGTTGAGCGGCGTGAATCTGAATGGTGAGATCATTATATATGGTCATACTGAGGGCTCGGACTCGAAGTGGTTTCGGTCGTTCCTTTCGACTGAGGGCATCGGCAACAATATTTGCCTTGCCTATGTGGTATTTGATTTCGTAGTCATAATCGGTGAGTAACTTGACCCAACGATGTTGTCGCATATTAAGATCCTTTTGGTCGAAGATGTGTTGGAGACTTTTGTGGTCGGTGAATACGGTACTTCGGGTACCATCGAGGTAGTGTCTCCAAATTTTGAGGGCGAACACCACGGCCCTTAGCTCGAGGTTGTAGTCATGTAGTTCTTCTCATGAACTTTGAGTTGTCGTGAAGCGTAAGCAATGACCTTGTCTCGTTGCATCAGCACGCAACCGAGACCTTGATGGGAAGCATCACAGTATACCACGAAGTCGTCGGTGCCTTCGGGTAAAGATAGAATAGGAGCACTGCAAAGCTTGAGTTTTAATAGCTGGAATGTTGACTCTTGTTTATCAATCCAATTAAACTTCTTTTCCTTTTGATTCAGCGTCGTGAGTGGTTGGGCTATTTTGGAGAAATTTTCGATAAATCGACGATAATACCCGGCCAATCCCAAAAATTGGCGTACCTCGGTTGGAGTGGTTGGCGCTTCCCAGTCTTTGATAGCCTCGAGTTTCGATGGATTAACATGGATTCCTTGACTATCGATGACATGTCCAAGGAATTGAATGGTTTGTATCCAGAACTCACACTTAGAGAATTTAGCTTAAAGCTCTTCGTGTCTAAGTAGCTCTAGATGGTTATGAGATGTTGCGCATGCTCTTGTTCATTTCACGAGTATATGAGGATGTCATCGATAAAGACAATGACAAACTTGTCGAGATAAGGCTTGCACACCCGATTCATGAGATCCATGAATACAGCCGGTGCGTTGGTTAGACCGAATGGCATCACTTGAAATTCGTAATGCCCATACCGGGTTCTGAAAGCAGTTTTCAGAATATCGGAGTCACGAACACGTAGTTGGTGATAACCTGACCGGAGATCGATCTTTGAATAAATACTCGATCCTTGAAGTTGGTCAAACATATCATCGATGCGAGGAAGTGGATACCGGTTCTTAACGGTCAACTTGTTCAACTCTCGGTAGTCGATACACATTCGGAAAGAATCGTCTTTCTTTTTCAAAAATAAGACCGGAGCTCCCCAATGTGAAGAACTAGGTCTGATGAATCCTCTGTCTAGGAGTTCCTGTAACTGGGTGGACAGCTCCTGAAGTTCGGATGGGGCTAAGCGGTATGGTGCTCGGGCTACCGATGCGGCACCCTGCACGAGGTCGATCGAGAACTCAACCTGTCTAGGTGGAGGTAGACCAGGTAGTTCTTCCGGAAAGACTTCGGGAAAGTCTCTAATGATTGGCACATCCTCCAGTCGCTTCTCCTCCGACTTTTTCTCTGTGATATGCGCGAGGATTGCAGGATAACGCTTTCTCAGAAATTTTCGGGTTTTCAGGCAAGAGATGATATTTAGTCTCGTCCTATTGGTCTCCCCCTGTATGATCAAGGTTCTACCGATGGTGAGAGGGATGCGGACGATTTTTTCATGATAAATGATTTCGGCTCAGTGTTTGGATAACCAGTCCATTCCAATGATGACGTCGAAACTTCCGATTTCAACAGGCATAAGATCGATCGAGAAGGTCTCGTCGGCTAGGTTTAAGGTGCAATTAGGTATCATACTATTGGTCTCTATGAGTTTACTATTTGCAAGTTCTACAGTGTACCTAACATTTAAGGCAATAGGTGTGATGTCAAGCAAGTGACAAAACTCATCAGAAATAAAGCTTCTATCGCCACCAGTATAAAATAGAACAGAAGCAGTTAAGTTGTTGAGGAGGAACATACCCGTGACCACATTCGAGTCTTGATGGGCGTCCCCAAAGTTGAGTACAAAGGCTCTACCTTTAGCATTGTTGTTGTTGTTGCCCTTGTTCTTTAGTTTCGGGTATTCATTCCTAAAGTGCCCGGGATTTCCGCATTCAAAGCAGGTTCGGTGTAGTCTGGTGTTGTTGCTGGAGTTGTTGTTGGTATTATTGTTGTTGGCGGGGGATCTACAGTCCTTGGTGAGGTGGTCGTACCTCTTGCAGTTGTTGCAATAGGGACCGCAAGGACCTTCATGGTGGCAGTTGCACTTGGAACAGTAGGGCTTGTTCCCGGTGTAACCCCATATGGTTTCGGTGGTTGAGTTGTAGGCTTTGATGGTGTCGGGCTTCTTATTTTGGTAGTTGTTGTGGTTGTAGGACCACTTTCTTTTGAGGTGGTTGGAGGAAGAAGTGGGTGGTTCAGAGTCTTCGTTCATGGCTAGAAATTCATGGGCCAGCCGGATGGCACCATGAAGAGTGGTTTGGTTTGATGATGCGACGTTTCCCTGGACAGGTTCCGGAAGGCCGCAGATATATTTCTTGATTTTCTCGGGTTCGGTACTCACCATAGCTGCGCGAAGGATGGCAAGTTGTTGGAATCTGGTGGAATATCCATCAATATCAGTCCCCTGCACTTTTAAGTGCCAGAATTCCTCATCTAGCTTATGGAGTTGTTCACTAGGGTAGTACTCATTGGTGATCATTTTCTTCAAGTCCTCCCAAGGGAGTAGGTAGGGGGTGTCAATACCCACAGACTGGGCATATGAATTCCACCATGAGAGGGCACCTGTAACACCCCAAATTTACTATTTAGCGGAAGCAAGCTTTGGGGTGCTACTAATTAATAATCAAAACACACAAGGCATATAATGAACGATTCTATATGCGTCGTTTTACAGATACATTGATAATATAAAGTTTTACAATGTATAAAGGTTTACAAAAGCCCAATAATTACAATGTTTAGAGATTAATCGGCATAACTTAGTTACAAAATGTAGTAATGCAAAATAATCTCCTGATGTGCATGCTGACTCGAGCTATGGGCATCCTGAGTGAACAGGTCCTACTGTTGTTGGGTACCTGAGAACACATGCTAAAAAGGTCAGCTAACGCCGGTGAGCTCACAGGCTTGCATAATAATTATGTAAGTGTGAAACACAAGATTTAATGATAACCGTTTGAAATGAATCAAATGATGTATATGTTTGCCATGAGGTCATAGTCTGTGCTAAACGTGGGTGTCAGGATCACAATAAAGTGCCTGATCTTAGGTGCCTCCGGGCGAGTGTCTAATCTACACTCGTATGAACAAAAGTTAATGCGTCCGTTTAACCAGTCAGTGCTTGCTGACCCGAACGAGGATGGTCTGTCCTATATGGTACCATACACTAACATTCGCGCTACATAAAGTATTACCAGAACTATGATCGTAGAGGACTTAAAAGTGATTAGAAAACAGCTCATGCAGAATATAGCGAGTTTTGTACTCGTGTTCACGTGTAAAACAGTTAGAGCATGTATTCCCACCCTAGGAGTAAAAACAGTAAAAAAAAGTCGGGGCTATGAGACTCACCTGAGCCTAAAGAGTAGCAATGAAGCAAATGTGGTGAAGTAAAATGGGGTGTCCGAAGACTGTAACCTGCCAGGCATTCATAACGTGCAAGTTTAAATAAAATAAGTAGGTATCTTAAAAGATAACCTATGCTAGTTATTCATCCAACTATTAATGTCCGATGATTTGATTTGATTGATAAGTTTGAGTTTTGAAAACGTATACGGCCCGTTTGTGACTGGTTGTAATAATAATCTCATTAATATTGTTATGATTTTTGGAGTGTTATACTTAAAAAGTATTCACAGACTTTAGGTGACGGGGGTCCGGGGACAGCGCCCCTGGTTAGCGGGGTCCCAGGGTGGCAACCCCTGGCGGGGTCCAAGGGGCTGAGCCCCTGGCTGGGGTAGAGATGCCAGGTCAGCTCGAAATTTTGTTATTTCTACCATATTGTTATAGTGAAAAACGCATCTAAGATTTGAATTTGGGTAACATCAAGTGATAAAACTTCAGGTCTCGACACGTAGTAAAATCCGAGTTTTCTAGGTTCCATCATCTGCAACATTAGGTGCGACGTAAGACTTTGTGTCGCTAAGTGCGACGTAGTCTGTTGTGTCGCAGATCATGACAACGACGTAAGGGCTTATGTCTCTAAGTGCGACATCCACAATTTAATGCGACATAAGGTTTTGTGTCGCTATGTGCGATGGGAATAAGTTTTGCGACATAGTGTTTTGTGTCGCTATATGGGATGTCCATAAGTATTGTGACATAAACATTTACGTCGCTATATGCGACATCCGTGATGTAGTGCGACATAGAGGCTTATGTCGCTATATGCGACATAAGACGTTATTTGGCGACATAAGAGCTTATGTCGCAGGTGTCATGGAGCCTCTGCGACATAACGAGCTGTTGGCCGGAAAATGAGCCGAAAAGGTGTTTTCCTGTTTCCGTTTAACTTGAAACTTTTACCTAACCCATATTTGGACATTTTAAGCTTAAATAAACAACATGTCAAAAACACTTGAAATCGAGGAGTTTTGAGATTTTTCGGAAACATACAAGTTATCGCGTGAAGATTTTGAAAAGATAGGAAGGTAGTTGGTCGCGAAGTGAACGTTTTTCTTCAACGAGACAAGATGATCCGGGGTTGTTTGATGGTGGATTTTGGTGGTGGAAGTGTGGTGGTGGGTGTTTTGAGAGGAAAGAAATAAGAGAGAGAGAATGAGTTGGTGATGAAGATGATGAAATGAAAGAGTGAGAGGGCTCCCCCCCATTTTTGGCTGATTTTTCGTAGGGCCCACCCCTATGTGGGTGTGTCCCAAATCTCGTTCCGTGCGGTGTTTGTTTCCCCGGTCGTTTAAACATTTATTTGTGATGCTAATTGATTATTTTACATACGTTTTTAAATAAAAACTGACCCTTCAATATTTTTAATTTGAAATCTTAATTGTTAATACTCGAAACATTTATTAAAATGATTTGAAAGTGTGTTGGTCATGTTTACCGGTTCGGGTTTCACTTATAAATAAGATGTGACGTTTTTATAAAACGTTTTAGTTATTAATTTAAAATACTACAAATTAAATAATGTCCTCACATAAAATGATATATATTAAACTTATAAAATATATTATGATCTTTATTCTGTTGTCGGGCGCGTTTCACGCGTTTTGGTCGCGTAGGGCTTTCAATGTGATACAAGATACTTATAGAATATTATTGAAATAATACTTGAAAATAATTAGGCTTATCAAATAATTTAATATTATTTAATAGAACGATGTTCACCAACGTCCGTATGAGTGTATCGAAATTTGACTGATATAATAAAATGGATGATTTAACTCAATCGCGTAGATGCGTATATATATTAATACACATAATGATACATACAATTAGCCTAATACCGCACTAATTACACGTATTACAAAATGATTAGGGCCTAATGACTAGCCCTAAATTGGCGGGTGTTACAGCACCATCTTCGAGGGTGCAGGTGGAGTATTTGACTTTATCCTCTTCCGCACATTTGCTGATGTGGAAGACGGATTCCATTTTCTCGAACCATCTTATCAGTCCGATGGCTCCTTCGGTTCCCTTGAAGTTCAAGGGTTTGCAGTTCTGGAAGTCCTTGTACGAATAGGGTTTAGATTGAGGCCTGTTGGCAGCTGTATCTTCGCTGCCCGAACTGGGATGTCAGGTAGCCATAGCTTGGGCCACACTTTGGGTGATGAGTTGGGTGATTTCAGTTTCGCTGAAGGTGAATCGCTTCAGTGGCATCTTGCTGAACAAGATCAAGAAAAGATAATGAGATATTTGCGTGAAATTTTAATATATGACAGGTGTATATGATGAAATATACAATGATAGTACAGAGTGAATACGGGTTTTCAAAAGATTACATAACATGAGAAGTACAAAAGGCACCGGGAATTGTTACATCCGGTTCGAATTGCAAGAATCCCACATAGATGGATAAAGATTACAAGATGACGGTCACACTAGTTCTGACGCAAGTTTATCCTTTCCATTAGTGTGACAAGTCGATCCACGATGCTGGCGAGTCGGCTGGTTTGTCGGGCGTTGTCTTCTGCCAAGGCTAGTCGTTGTACCAACATCCTTGAGTATTCTTCGGACTCTTGCAGGCGCTGTTCACATTGTTCCAACCTGAGTCGTGAGAGCTCGACTTCTACCCCTGATTCCACTACTTGTTCATGGAGAATCTTCATGTTGCTAACGGTGTTTTCGTGATCTTCGGAGACTTGGTTGATACGCTCTAGCGTTGTGAGTCTCCAAATTTCATTTGATTCTTGCAATGCGACATCCATGGTGCGAAGTTGTTGCTCGTGGTGGTTCAGCCTAGCGGCCAAGGCCGGCAAAGTGAAGTGAGTGGGATACTGGCCAACTCGAGGCAACCTGGCGTTCCTCCTAGCAACCCTCGGGTTCTGTGATCTGGATTGAGAGTGTGATGAATTGGGTGGTGTGTTTGCCATTCTGAGACAAAGCGTTAGAAAGAATGAGGCCTATATCCATATAATACATATATAATATAGCCTAAGATATTGATTGAAAGCGAGGCCTATCTATGTATATATATATCACATAATAGCCTAGGGTGTCTATCACATACATGTTTGAGTCCCGGTTTCTCTCATAGTCAGAGTCAACTAGTGTATCCTGTTCAGTCATGACTCCTTTCAGATCTCACATCATATTCTTTTAATTATACATAGTTGATCATGCTATGTTAAATTAAACCAATACCATGTAGTCACTGAACCTAATCATACTTACTAAGGAATACTGCCTAACGGTCATAGTCTAGGCCCACTAAATGCAACCTAGTTCACTATAACCTTAGGCTCTGATACCAATCTGTAACACCCCAAATTTACTGTTTGGCAGAAGCATAATTTGGGTGTTACTAATCAATAATCAAAGCACACAGATATATAGCAAACAACTCTATATGCGTCATTTAACAAAATATATTAATATTAAAATTTTTACAATTGTTGAATCCGTACATAGCTCGTGTTTGATTAAATTAGAGATTCCAATACATAAGTACTTGTACAAAATATACCAATGCAAGGAAATCTCTATTGTCTGCATGCTGACTCGAGCTAGAGTAATTGTGAGGGCAGTCCAAATCTACTGCTGAGTACCTGTGATACATGCTAAAATGGGTCAGCTAACGCTGGTGAGCTCACAAGTTTATATATAAAAAATAATATCGTATGAACCGCAAGATTTAAGTACTGATTTGCATACAACAAATAAAGATAATGATACTGTATACTACCATGAGCACATAGTCTGAGCTTAACTCCAGGGGTCAGGATCCACCTTTAAGGACCTGATCGAGGTGCCTCCACGAGTGCCTAATCAACACTCGTCTGAACAAATATTAGTACATCCGTTTACCCGGTTAGTGCATGCTAACCCGGACGAGGAGGGTCAATCCTATATGATATCATATACTAATATTCACGCTACTACGTATTACCAAACTATGCTGACGGAGGACTTTGAAATGATTAGTTATGTAAAACTCATGTAGTATATGAAAATGTTTGTTCTTGCGTTCACATGTTAAAAACGAGCAATGAATCACACCTCTGAGTAAAACAATAAAAGAGGGGCCATGAGACTCACCCGAGCCTTGAGAAGTTTAACTTAATAAACTTGTTTGATTAACCGTGAATTGATGTTCGTAGACTTGTAACCTGAGGGTGTCCAAGACACGCGATGGTTATAAACATGAGTAGGTATCTCGAAAGACTACCTTTGTAGTTGTTCGTCCAACTAGAATGTCCAAATTACTACGATTTGGTTGATTGAATTTGCCCAAATAACTACGATTTGGTTGTTTAACTTATCTAAGTTACTACGACTTAGTTGATTGGTTTATGTTTTGAAAACATGTACGGCCTGTTGGTGATTGGTTGTAATAATAATCTCATTATTATTATTATGGTTTCGAGTGTTCATGTTCATAAACGTATTCCGATGTGTTTAAAAAGTCATGTTGTATAAGTGTTTGAAATTACATAAGTTTGATACGTAGTAAAAATCCATGTTTTCAAAGTTTTGTCTTATGCGACATTAGGTGCGACATAATGCTTTGTGTCACTAAGTGCGACATAGTCTTTTGTGTCACAGATCATGACTGCGACATAAGGGCTTGTGTTGCTAAGTGTGACATCCGCAATTTAATGCGACATAAGGTGTTGTTTCGCTATGTGCGACGGGAATAAGTTTTGCGACATAGTGTTTTGCGTCGCTATATGCGACGTCCGTAGATATTGCGACATAACCATTTGTGTCTCTATATGCGACATCCGTGATGTAGTGCGACATAGAGGCTTATGTCGCTATATGCGACAAAAGACCTGATTTGGCGACATAAGAGCTTATGTCGCAGGTGGCCTGGAGCCTCTGCGACATAACGAGCTGTTGGCCGGAAAATGAGCCGAAAAAGTGTTTTGGTTTCCGTTTGACTTAAAACTTTTACCCAACCCATATTTGGACATTTTAAGCTTAAATATCCTACAAACAAGTAAAAACAAGTAAAATCGGAGGGTTTCGAGTTTCGTCGGAAAACTTACGACTTAACGCCGGAGAAATCCGGAAAGATGGAAATGTAGATCGTGGTGTGGTGAACGTTTTTCTCCAAAGGTGCTTGACGATCCGAGGCCGTTTGGTGGTAGAAATCGGTGGTTGTAGGTGGCGGTGGTGGTGGTTGTTTTAGAGAGAAAAAGATAGGAGAGAGAGAGAATGGAAATGAACTGAGGGGAGTGGAAGGGGGAAAAAGGCAGATTTTGGGGGGAAAAGAGGTAAGGGGATCTCCCAATTTTTAAACCCTACGTTTGCACTCCGTGAGGTGTTCGTTTCCCCGATCGGTTAAACGTTTTAAATAATTTTTATGTACATTTAGTTATAGGTTTTAAAATACAAATGTTTATTCGATATTTTATTTGAAGTATTTTATCAAACACTTAATAATTGAGTTATAAAATATAACTTAACTTGTTTTGTTTTGTTTGCGTGTTTGTTATTTTAATCGCGAAATCCTTGTTTGTACGATACAAATTTGAGTTGAAATATTATCTAAATAATATTTTGGATAAAATAGGGTTATTAAATAATGTCATATTATTTAATAAAAATTGTTCACCAACGTCCGTATTAATTGAATCGAATTGCATTCGATTTGTGACTCATACGATTTATTCAAATCGCATACTTGTATATATTCAACAATATATTTTGATACATTAATTAGCCTAAAACCGAACTAATTACATGTATTAATAGAGGATTAGGCACTAATCATTAAAACTAATTTGGCGGGTGTTACAGTATTCATGAAAGATCTTCCTAGTATGATTGGGATGTATACGTCTTCCTGCATATCCATTACTACCAAATCTGCTGGGTAAAGAAATTTGTCAATCCTAGCTAAAACATTTTCAGCTATTCCCCTAGGGTATTTGACCGAGTGGTCAGCAAGCTGTATGGTCATTTTGGTAGGTCGAAGATTTTCTAACTCAAGCCTCTTGAAAAGCGAGTATGGCATAAGGTTAACACTAGCTCTTAAATCGGCATGAGAACAAATGATGCCTGAATTGTAGATAGAACAGGGGAGAGTAAAGCACCCAGTGTCTCTGATTGTTTCTGGAATGGTATTTTTCAAGATAGCTGAACATTTCTCATTCAGCGGGACATTGGGTACTTCGGGTACCTTATCCTTGGTTGTAAGAAGCCTTCTGAAGTACTTTTTGGAAGGAACTTCAGATACGGTATCTAGGAATTTCCTATCAAGTTTAAAAGATTTAGGCTTGTCAGGTAGTTGTTTAAGACGAGCTGGAAATGGAATTTTTCTATTTGATGTAGACTCTAAATCTATTGTCGATGGAACAATAGGTGGTTCCTTCACCGGAGAAGAAATCGTAGGTGGGCTATGGGTTACCTGAGAGTCTTGAATATGAGAAGCCTCCTTATGGCAACTAGTTGGACTATCCTGAGGTTTGGTGTTAATACGCTGTGCTAATTTTCCTAATTGGGATTCTAAAGCTTTTAACAAAGTCAGTTGATCTGTTAATATGAGATCAGCTTGGTCTTGTCTAGCGGAGATTCCTTGAATGACTTGTATTAGTGTGTCGTCAAAACTAGAGGTTTGTGAGGAAGAGGGTTCAGAAGGTTGAGGTTGGTAAGTTAGTGGGCTATTCCTAGGTGGGTTAAATGAAGGATTAGTATTGGGCGGAGTTAGATGAGACTAAGGAATTTGGGTTGAGTGGTTCAGATTAGCACAATTAAGGCAAGTTTGAACTTGACAAACTTGTTGTTGTTGACTTTTCAATTCCTTAATCTCCTTGGTTAGGTCTGCCACTTGTTGAGCGAGAGTTTTGATAGCTTCATTTTTGAGGGTAGTTGGTGGATTCACTATTGAGGAGTGATTTTCACTGTTCCAGTCATGGTTGTGTACGGTCATTTTCTCAATAAGGCTCCGGTCTTCATTTTCCGTGTAGTCTTTGAAACTACCTTGAGAGGCGGTATCAAGTAAAGGACGGTGATGTGAGAAGAGACCATTGTAGAAAATGCGCAACTGATCTGAGTGCTCAAATCAATGATTTGGACATTTCTTGAGCAATCCTTTAAAGCGTTCCCATGCATCGTAGATTGATTCATCATGCACTTGACAGAAGTTTATGTTGTTGGTCCTAAACGTGGCTTGTTTTAATGGGGGGAAATATTTGGCCAAAAATTTGGTTGCTAATTCTACCCAAGAGGTTACAGAGCTAATCTCTAATCCTTCAAACCAGGTTTGTGCATGAAGAGTTAGTGAATAGGGAAATAGGTATAGATAGACTATGTCCTGATTAACCCTAATCGGCTTAAAGGAGTTGGATAAGGAATTGAATTTGTCAAGGTGTGAGTTGAGATCATCCTCTGGTAGGCCATGGAATTGGCAGAGGTTATAGACTAACTGAACAATGTGTGGCTTTAACTCGAATGATCCTCTACCAATTTCCGGATAGACAATTAGTCCTCCTCGACCTTCAAATAAAGGTTTAGAGTCTTCAGCTAGAGTTATACTTGTAACGGTCATAGTCTCATTAGCAGGTGGTTGACTAGTTGAGTGGATAGGGATAACGTAATTTGTGAAAGTAGTAAAAGGAAGGAAAAATAAAGAAAGACATAGGTGTATAAGGAAAACAGTTAATAAAGAAAGACGCCTATGGATCGTACAGTTGGTTCCCCGACAACGGCGCCAAAAACCTGATGCGTCATCAGCGGTCGGTAAGGATTTTAGCCTTGTCGTTGCACCGGCTACTTGCGACGGAGATCAGTGAGTGTTTTAAATTTTTGCAGAGCCTAAGTTTTCCCTAATAATGTTAATCCTAAGGGTGAGCAGGCGGTAGGTTTGACCTAGAGTCGTTCTTCAAACCGACTGAATTGAAACTTAGACAAGGCAGATGTGGCTTTCAAACTAGTGAAAGGGTTATAAAATAATGGGGGAGTTTTGATTTTTCTATTAACTAACTTAAGCAAGTAAATAAATAAAAGGGAAATTAAAACAAAAGATAAAGCAGATAAGATAAAGATAGTGTTTGCTGAGACTTCGTTAATTAAGCTATGGGATGATATTTGGAGAAACTGTTTTGAAATATTTTAGTTAGTTATCATTCTTGAATACTTGTATGTAAACACTAGATTCCCTACTAATTAAAATTCCATTAGCATGTCACACCGGGAGCTCTATTATGGTAACATTACGAAGTATATAGAATAATAAGCAAAATCATAATTATGATTTAAAAATACTTTCATATGAACGGGAACAAAATCTTAAGGTACTAGTCATAACCAAATCATATAACAATTCCTCATTATCCTAACGGATTCGTATATTTAAAAAGTTCATTTATGACTTTAAACCAGCCCTTGCTTAAGACTACCCAATAAATCATCGAATTATCCACAGCGTTCCTTACTTAAAGTGGTTCCACAGCTTCAAACCTTGGTCATGTCTTGTCCTATGATAATTCCCCATGTAGCCTTGTGGTTCCATAGTTTCATACATTTGACAAATTATATTGACACACATGAATGACTACCTTTTAATTGGACATCATTAAAAAGGTGTTGTAATCACGTTGATTGGTGGAAAGGCAATAGATTAATTTGAAGTTTAAAAGTTGATGACACGTAAAAAGTCATGTTTTTACGTACGTTATTTCCCATATTTTAGACCTAAAGTTAACAAACCACACCAATAATGCCAAATATTATAATATTTTGTTAACTAAGTCAAAATGGAAGTGATGTTTATAAAACCATTGAAAATGACACGAAAAACATGAAAAACGTGAAAAACTAAGCATAAACGATTAACGAATATCTAGTTCACTCGTTTCAACACTTTCTGAGCTACACTTAGAATTATGACTTCTAACTTATGTCATTTTCTTCGTTAGGAAATTACGAACATGTGGATATAAAGATCGCTCAAAACCGATGCACGATGAAGAAGTTACGCCCGAATGAAGAATCAAGGCAACCAAAGACCAAGATACGGGAGAGCCAAGATGTATACGGGTAAGACTGACCATATACAGCCAAACCTCAGCGGTATACGGCCTACCTAGGGCGTATACAGCCTGGTCTCAGCCGTATATGGCAAATCTCACCCGTATACGGCCTGGTCCCTCCCGAATACGGCCAATCTCACCCGTATACGACCAATCTCGGCCATATTCGCTGTTTTGCCCGTACAAGATAGGATTTTGATACGGCTGGGAAATACGGCTGAGACTTAGGAGGTGGGAAAACGGTTGAGAAATACGGTTAAGCCAAATCTATAAATACCCACCTCCACCTCCTCATTTCTCATCCCATTTTCTTCATCAATTCATTCATTCTTCACACTTCACTTTCGTTTTCATTTTTCGTTTTCATATTTAGCTTTTAGTTTTGGTTTCTCTCTCTAGAGTTCTCTCTCTCTAGAGAGATATAGATAGTTAGTTAGTTAGAGGTAGAGAAATTAAATCAAGGTGTTGTAATCACGGTGTAAAAGCATTCTTGGTGCAAGACTACACGTTTCTCAATATTACTATGCTTAAAATCTGGTGATATCTATTCTCTCATACTTATACTATGTCCAAATTATTTCTGCCTATTTGCATGATGTATGCTATGTGTATTGTCATGATTACTGAGTAGTGTATTATTGCGGTTGTTGAAATGTAGATAATTAAACGTAGGGATGATGTTAAATCAATCTTTAATTAAATATGTAATTTGGAATTATTAAACTCTGTTATGTCTAAACTTCTCATGCATCTAGACATAGTTTACAGATCACCCTTTCCAGTCAATCACGTGACTGCTACTTAGGTTTAGAAATTGATCACCTCTAGATACGGTAGTTTGTTATCTACATTATTGTACAAAGCCATGTCCAATACTGTAATTCGGCTAAAGTACTGGGTATAGCGATGGAAACACCACTTGTGGAGTACAACCGTGGAAGCTCATGGAAAAGCCATTGGTACTGACATTGTGGCCTACCAAGAAACCCTAGAATATGGTCTAGGAACCGTAAAGCTGTGGAAATGCTAAGTACACCATAGGTCTTCCTCTGGTGGAAACATCTGTGGAAATACATTAACTAAAGTACACCGTAATTGTACCTAACACATGGAAAGGCTAAAGTACATCGTAAATAGACCTCTGGTAACTAAACACTGTGGAAATGTTTTAAGCACTGTACACCGTTGTTGTACCTTTGGTTAGTTAAACTATTGAATAGCTGGAGTACATGGGGGATCTATCCCTGGTAACATGAAACTGTGGAAATATTTTCGTACCCAGGGTTACCACGCTGTGGAAAATATTGCATTGTACACCGCTAGTGTACCTAGGGATGAATGACTGATCGAATAGGAGAGTTCTAGATATTGACAGGAGTAATTATGCTAATATAACCTAAGGAATGAGTTTGGAGATGAAAGTCAAGCCCAGTAGTGATTCATGATCCTTAAAACCCCTAGACTCTAGAAAAGTGATAGTTTAGAATAATAGGTTTATAATTAGAACATGATTAAATAACAGCAGTTATATTTAGGTGTTAAGAAAGGTCAGAATAACCTGAGGGCAGTCTGTTACCTTATTCCTGCACACTTTACGGGTCACTACTCTTCACCAGATAGTGTGGGGGGTCGAGCAGCCTGTTCTGATCAGAATCATGATAACCTAGGTACTCAGTGACATACTTATTTAGGTTTAACCAAAACAAGTAGGGTCCTAGTGTTTACACATGTAATTCACCTGTCAGTTAATTAATTAAGTCCCCAATTACCTTTATAATGAACATCATCCCAACAACTGATTAACGAAACTTCAACAGCCGCATTCTCTATCTATCTACCTAATTACCGATTCTCATCTCTATTTTACTTTTCTGCACTTAGATAAATTAGTTAATTAGAAAACCAAACAAACAAAACCTACCTATCTACACAACCGATCCTAATAGTGAACCTTATCTTTGGCCCAAGCTTCATTTCAATTCACTCCGATTAAAGAACGACCTCGAGTTATACTTGCTGCTTACTCACCCAATGTAGTATGTAGTACCTATAAGTTTATTACAAATTTTATAACTTCATTGACAGGTGCTCGGTAACGTCCAGTCGAGTCCTTCAACGATAAGGACGGTTCACTCGCGTGAGCTAAAACGTACCTGACCTATCGGGCGCCCATCAAGTTTTTCGTGTTGCTGCCAGGGATCGTTGAACGTTACGATTCTGAAACCCCTTAGATAAATTAGCTGTTAGGAGTTCCTTTTCATTTAGGTTCACCCCCAGACTTATCCAAAAGTTACTTACCTGCCTTAGAATAGTTTAAACTAGTTAATATTTAAAAAGGAAAAATACAAAAATACCTTTCTATGATTCTCCACCTTCTAGCCCCGTTTCTCTAATTGCCCTCTAGACGACCGAAGAAATGATGGCCATGGACGACGCTGAGTTCTTCAACTGCCTAGAACGATAGTTGGATTCTGACTTCTACTCTTCATACTCAACTTCATCCAAAGAAATCTCCGCTAACCTAGACGACGATTCTAGAACCATAGGGCAGTTCTTAGATCTTGACTTAGGATCCAATGAGTCTCAGCAGAAGATTTCAACTTCTGTATCTAGCATTCCAAGCTATCAGGTCATACCTGCACCTGAGATCACATTCCCTTTAGAAAATTTCTCTCAATTCCCTGATTTTGATGGTACCTCTAAAAATCTTCAAACCTTTCATTATCCACCCGTTGAAGAACGCATCCCCATAAGGAATGTAGACGCTTATGAATACCCTCCAAGATCATCAATTTTTATAAACCTCATACCAGAACCTGAGTACACCATATACCGTGTTGTTGATAAGAATACACCGGAAGATGAAGAAGTCTGCTATGTTGGTAACTCATTTGATCCTGATAGGAGGTTAGTTGTATGTAGGGCATTTGCCAGACATCTCAAATTATCAGACTTTCCTTTCTCAATTGAACAAAGAGAAGTCATTAGTAGGATTAACGATCAAATTGGTATTCTCCACCATCTTCCGACCCAAAATAATGATGGCATCTTCACACGATATAGAGAGGAAGAGCGAAAGATTATATCAACAATAGACCTACTAATGGACATGTTCGCCAGCATCGATTATCACTCGGTCTCACAACCTTTGATTAAACGTTGTGTTGCGACCATGATATGTGAGCTTGAGTTCTGGATCTCAAAAGATCTTGCAATCCCTCTCAATATTTCTGGAAAAATGCCATTCTTTGTTGACCCCGCCGCCTATATGATTAAAACCATGTTAGAGATATTTCCTGGAGCCGATGACGATAAGATAGAAACCGCTTTCTTTGCCGAAAGAAAGAACATCCACGTTGAACTCACTTCCTTATTCTATCATTCTAAATTTCCTTTCACTACGACTCAAAGATCTTTAATCATGGACATCGCCGAAGCAGTTCACACTACAACCGGAGATCCTGATTCAGAAGAAGAACGAATATTTCATAGAACTCTAGATGAACTTCTCCATCACCTTAATCATAGAGACAAAGGAACAATAAATGGAATTTCAAGTTCGAAGAAAGTTAGGAAAGAATTTGATAGGTTAATTGACAATCTTTTAGATTTAGGCAAAAAGGAACGTAGATTTCTCAACGAATGCGAACTATTTTATCTAAATCCTGCAGACCTAGTTGATTCTGTCATCAAGAGCCTCATTATTGATTTCATTCCTCTACATATTCTTCGAGATCCAAGACCACCAAATGCTTTTAAGCATTTGCTCTTGAAAAATTAAAACTGTTTTGGAAAGTCGAGCTAAAGACTCAAACCAAGCAATTGTTGAGAGGCAACCCAATTTTAGAATTAGTTTTAAATAAGTTTTAATTAGTTTAAGTTAATTAATGTTAAAATAAGTTTCCTTTTAAAAATATCGAAAACCCCTAAAAACTTTGTCTCCGCAAAATCTGTACAGTTTCTGAAATTTAAATTTTTTTATAAATTTTAAAATTGTTAAGGTTTTAAGGATTCAAATTTTTTTGACCAAAAATAATTTTACTTTCTTTTAAAATATTATCTTTCGCATTTTAAATAAAATAATCTTTTTGTCCGCTCATATTACTACGCAGAATTTGAAAATTTTTGCTAAACTTAATTAGCTTAAGTTGTTAAAATTTCCTCCAAAATAACTTAGACATAAGTATTTAAAATAATTAAAAGAAGGAAGGAAGGAGTATTTATGTAATTTTAGGATTTAAGTTAAATCAAAAAATCAAAAATTCAAAAATCTCTCCTCTCTTCTTCCCTTCGCCGGCCTCACCCCAACCCACCACCATCTTATTTTTTTACCATTTTCAACCAAATCAAGCTTCATTTCTTCTTCCATTACATGTACCTATAGCTTCTAACTCATTTACATCAAGATTAAGGTAATTTTGAAGCCCTAATTCTCAAAATTCTCTAACTTTAAAAACCTAGGGTTTCAAAATTCTTGGTGATTATTGCTAGTTAAAATTGTGAATTTGAGTATTGATTCTTGCTTAGTAGTGTTATAAGATGATGTAGGAACTTACATTTCATGAATTAAATGAAGGATTATGAGTTTTGATTTTTAAAGTTAGCTAATTTTGCCCTAATTGTTCTTGTTTGATTAAATGATGATTAAAATGCTTATGTGAAGTTGCTAGTAGTTGTTATATGCTTAGAATGATATAAGTAACTTGTACATTTGCTTTGTTATTGATCAATCATGAGTATGGTTACATTTTGAGAATTCAAGTAAGCTTAAAAGATGACTTTTTGCCAAGTATCGCATTTTTGAAATAAAATATTTACTTAGAAATGATACTTGTGCTCAAATGAATGTTTTTAACTCACTTTAATTCTGAAAAACACTTAAAATGGATAAACGAATGGATCAAGAATTCTAAGTGGCACTACTTTGGTAAAATAAAGTTAGTGAAACATATAAGTTATGATTTGTTCTAACATTCAAGTAACCATTTCATTATACAAGAATTTGATTTGTAATGAGATTTTGAACTTAGAAGTAAGTATGGTAATATTAAATTCAATACATCACGACTTTAAAATTACCATCTTTAAAAACATAAGCGATGCTTGGACTAAAATGCCATAACTACTTTAAAGAACAATGTCAAATTACAAAATGGCAATAATAAGTTAATTTAGAACTTTGATTGCTTACTTGCTCATTATAATTGCGTCATTATTCCATGCTAGTTTGCAAATTGTGTAAGTAGATGTTACTTTCGTCACTTTAAGGTAATTGGCAAGCTTAGAACAAAACTTACATGTTACATATTGTGAAATTCTAAATGCTTAATGCTTATGTGGTCGAAAATTGGAACTAGTCTCAAATTCTCGAGTTACTCTAATTTGATAAAGTTTACTTGGGATCATGTTGCAGATAGTTCATGATAGCTTCTTACATATGTCAAAGTTCTCTTAAGTGGTTGTAGATTGAAATGTTGATTATTATTGGTCATTATAGGTTTATGGATTATCCACTTTTTAAATCCCTCATTTCGAATTTTTTCTAAAAAATTCTAGGGTTTGATATAATCCATGCACTTGTAATTGATTTAATATAATCCACTATGATGTTTGTTTTTCTCTTATTTCAGATGGCCAAGACTTCACTTCCTTCATACATAAAAGACTCAATCAAAGATGACGAGAAAAGGAAGCTTTATCCGAAATGGCTATCTCATGAGTTTGGAGTAAACAGATACATAGTATGGGAGGATTTGGGTAAGATTGGGTTAGACATGGGATTTAAGGAATTGATTGAATTTAAAGTGGGTAAATGACATCTTCGGGCATGGACCAGTCTGTTTAACTTAAAATAGAAAGTTTATCAAGAACTTGTGGCAGAATTCATGGTTACTCTCAAGTTTGATAAATCCGTATCTATATTGGATGATGTTTCGATGATTAAGTATAACTTTCGGGGAAAGAGTTACAGCATGTCCTTATCCACTTTTTATGTTCATTTAGAGCTATACAGTAAACATCAAGTGACCACCAAGTTATTTTTCGACTCAGAGTGCAGTCCAAGACTGAGAGATCACACTGCTATTTGGTCTCAATATGCATTAGGACGGTTTTATTCAAATGTCAAAGCTCGAGTTTTTCAGGACAAATACCACATTGTGCTTCATAACCTTCTTGCTTGTAGTATTTGAGGAAAGAAGAAGACAAAAGGAGCTGTTGGGCAGAACGAATTGTTGATCATCAAGAGTATTATACAGAATGAATATGTGAATGTTGCTTACTTGGTTGTTGATCGTCTTCTTATCGAGTCTGCTTATACTGAGGTTGAGACGTATTACATGGGAGCTATCATTACAAAACTAGTTAGGAAGATGGGGCTTTTGACTAGTGATGTGATTAGCTGGTTGACAGAGATGAAAGAAAAAAGGAATCACAGCCGTATGATA
The DNA here is from genome assembly GCA_963422505.1 of Pseudognaphalium luteoalbum. NCBI lineage: Eukaryota > Viridiplantae > Streptophyta > Magnoliopsida > Asterales > Asteraceae > Pseudognaphalium > Pseudognaphalium luteoalbum. The sequence goes on from OY730197.1 coordinate 48,774,256, forward strand.
TGAACTACATGATAAAAGTTTGGTTATTGGAAAAAGATTTCAATGGTGATATCCGGTGGAAAGATTGTCCGCTGATTCCGGGAGTTTCTATGTGACCTCCGAAGACTAAGAGAGCTAGGATTGTGTTTGATGATAGCACAGTACATAGGAAGCCAAGAAATGAGGTTCATCATGAGCCTGAGACAGGGGAGACTTTAGTTCCTGATACTGAGGCTCAGAGTGCACCTGCTCCTCAGCCCAGAGTGTTTAACTGGGGAGATCCACCATCATCTGAGCTTTTCTATTGTATGCTACACATGCTTCAGCAGAGACATACTATGGACACATACCTGGCTCAGGAGTTTGGGTTTCCTACACCAGCTCCACCGACTTGGGTATGCGGCCCACTACCACCCGACTTCACCTCATCACCACTCCATATATTCACCATGACTCCATTCACCACTACCATACCCACCATCACATCACCTTACCCCACTACTACTATCACACCTACTATCACACCAGGGACTATCCCCAGGGCTCGCCGATCTTCATGTATACATACACCTGAGCCTGTATTCTCTGTTCACACCACCACTATACGTGAGCCGCATGACCCACATGTTATCCGACAACCATCTTCACGGGTTGTCACCCGTCCTCGACCAGCTGGGTCTGCCACATCAGATACGAATACATCTTCAGAGACAGACTTACCACAGTCAGAGCAGGGTTTAGATACTCAGATGGAGACAGTTTAGGAGCATGAGCAGGATCAGACACATGAGCAGATACAGGAGCAGACACAGACAGACTATGTGCCAGATTTCACTACTGGACCTACAGCTTCTAGATTGACAGGGTTACTTGACACCACCCCTGTTCCTTCCTCAGATTTGCCACAGGTTCACTTGGCACAGGTTCTGCATGACTACCCTCTCGGATTAGTTGACATGAGTGATATGGGCCTAGATTCGAACTTCCATTTGTATCCACTACATCCAGAGCAGTAGCGTGCCACATCATCGGGATCAGTATCCCGCGGGTCATCGAGTGGATAGCACTCCATCACCCAGCAGGCAGCTCACTTCCCACTCTCCATGAGTCGCCAGCGGATCAGGACCCTCTGATATCGCGTAAAAAGTCATGTTTTTACTACCGATATCTCTCTCATTCTAGAATAATTCTTGGCATTTTAAACTCAAAAATAATACAAATCAATGATATTATGCCAAGATGGTCAAAACAAGGTTGCACGATAAAAATTAAGCGAAACGGATGAAAAACGAAGATTCCACGCACGTTTGAAGATTCAAGGCATCAAAATGAGGTTTCAAGACCAAAGAGCCCATCACCAACATCTATCTGACCCAAGATGTTTGTTTTAAATTACGAATCCAACAGAAGAAGAATCAACTAAAACGGACGAAGAACGAAGATTCTACGCACTCCGGAAGATCCAAACGATTCGTATGACACATCTAAAGTTCAGAGACATATTTTTGGGATTTATTTTCATCAAAAGCTTCGTTTTTGAATTACGAATCCAACGCAAAAAGAATCAACACAAACGGACACGTAACGAAGAAAACATGCACGAATCGAGAAACGTAGCAACCGGCAGCAGACTGGTGCCACTGGCAGCCAGCCGCCGCCGCCAGCCAGCCAGCCGCCGGCTGCTCACCGCCACCCGCACGGATTGCACTTTTTGGTACTTTTTCGTACCCGGTGCTAGACCTTTTCCTACTTTTCGTACTTTGTGCCACTACCTTTTTCGCCTTTTGTACCTGGTGCTACTACCTTTTCCACCTTTTGCTAATGTGTGCTTCCTTTGGCTAAAATGCACCAAAACTCCTCCATAAATAGGAGGCATTAGGTTCATTTGAAACACACACCTTCCTAGCTTATCTTTCTCACTCTAGAAATAAGCTCTCACTTTCTCACTCTATATTTCTTTCTTTAGATTAGTTTTAACTAGTATGTAAACTAGTTTAGGAGTTTTATTAGAAGTAGAAGGAACGTGCGGAACGCATTGTAATCTTCGGTGTATGCTCGGAATTGTGTCAATTAATCTTCGGTGTATGCTCGGAATTGTGTCAATTAATTCCTTTATACTTAATCTTTATGTGTGGGATTTCAAACTCCATAAATAAAATCGACTTAGAAACAAAGTTCCAAAATATGATCAAGCTTTAAGTGTGGGATTATTTTCCAAAGAAGAATTTTTATACTTAGTTTGTGAACATTAGGGACAATGTTCCTCTAAGTGTGGGATACAATGTATGATATACCGTATTTTGGCTTTCATTGCTTGTCTAAAGTAATTTATAAATAAAAATAGGCTTAACCTCCATTAGGCCTAAAATTTTTGGCTAAAATTTTTTCATCAAAACCTCATTTTGGCTAAAATTTTTAATTTTTTGACATAAAATATATTTTTTTTTTGCGAAAGGTCATTTTTTAAAAATTAAATAAATTGCTTTGGAAAGTAAAATAAGTTACGATACGAATTCCTTATAAATGAAATGTTAATCCGTGAGCATCGCACGACTAGGCACATACAACCCTTTTGCAGTGAGGTACTTGAGCCTAATAAGCATTAATCTTTAATACTTCACTTTCGATTGATGTGTGTGCCGTTGCTTTTGCTTTGAATTAGAACTTGCTCGGAGGACCTCAAAATTTCTAGGATTAAACCCATTTCGAGACCACACCGTTGAGCGCCGTACGCAGTGTAGGTGCAATCGGAGGACCTTGAAATTTCTAGGATTAAACCCATTTTTCACAAATCTCTTCTAGCCCAAAACCCTTCTGATCGCGTGGCAATGGTCGGTCAAGGAATTGCTTCACTGTCATTGCGGACCTTCCAGTCGGAGGCAGGTGATCAGTGGGTTTTAAATTTAAAATGCTAGGAAGCCTAAGTTTTATTACTACCTACTGCTCTTGTTAAGGGTAGTAAGTGCTAAGTCTGACTCAGGTGTCGTTCTTAAAATTGGAGCGAATCGAAATGAAGTGAATACCTTAAACAATAGAAGCTAATAGGATGGGTTTAAAAGAGCAGTTAGGGTTTGTTTTTTGTATTTTCTAACTTAGCTACGATACAGAAAAGTAAATACTAAACTACAGATAGGGTAAGCAGATAGATAGAGATTGTGATTGCTGAAGTTTCAATATTCAGGTTTCGGGATGATGTTCATTATAAAAGTTGATTGGAGACTTTCCTTTAATAAAATTAACAGAGATTTGGTGTCAACACTAGCATCCTACGATTTAAGTGGAAAACCTAAGTTGCATGTCACTGAATACTAGGTTATCATGAGTCTGATCAGATCAGGCTGCTCAGTCCCCCAATACTGTACGATGAGGACTAGTGACCTGTCTTGGAATTAACTCCCGGGCGCATGAATAAGCTAACAGATCGATATATAATTTCTGACCTTTCTTAACACCTAATGCTAATTGATTTTATTAAGGGTCATACTATTGCTTGCTAATGTATGTTAAACTTTTAGTTATGTTGGATCAAGGGGTTTAAGCATCCTACACTACAGCTGAATGTTTGCTTTCTTTTCAAGATCCCTTAGATTTAATCGAGGAGCACAAATACTTCTTTCAAGATCCCTAGGTTCATTTCACGGTGTATACTACGTTTTTCAGCAGTTCCACAACTTTTATATATACCTAGACCATGTTCAGGAAGGGTGACTTCCAGGTATCCACGGTGTCATATGCTTACCACCGGTCCGTAGGTTCCACGCATTTGTACTCCACCAGCGGTGTTTCCAGCGCTATACTAAGTACTAGGCCATTTTACAGCATGTCCACAGCTTCATACAAAAACAAAGATAACTATCTACCGATACTAGGGTTGATCAGGTCCTAATACTAAAGTAATAGTCACATGAAAGCTTGGAAAGGGTGGAATGAGTGGTTTAGATCTACCGCTTGAAAAATTTAACCCGGTACATAACATAACAATTTCCAATCACATACTTAATTAAAGATTAATTTAACATCATCCCTACTCCTAAATATCTACATTTCAACAATCACAATATTACACTACTCAATAAACATGGCAATAAGTAAAGAACATACCATAATATTACGCATGGATGAATCATACAAAATAACAGTATGAGGGAATAGATATCACCGGATAATAGAGCAGCGTAACAAGAGAATAGTACTTGCAATCCTTGAATAAAAGATTGAACACCAATACTTCTTGATTACAAAAGCTAATCTCTACTCTAATCTACTAGCTACCCACTAACTACTCTCTAACCCTCTAGAGAGAGAAGTTAGAGAGAGAAACTAACTAAGAAATGAAAATACAAGAGAAATGTGTGTGAAAGTGTAAGAATGAATTGTTTTGTGAATTGATTTTAATTAATGGATGATTGAAATGAGGAGGTGAGAGCCTCTATTTATAGGCTTACAAGTTACAATTTTATACTCAACACCCTCGCTCCCAATTTAACACTGAAATACACCCCCGAGCTATGAAATTCGACACCAAAGAGGGCGTATTCGACACTAAATAGGGCATATTCGGTAGCAAATAGGGCGTATTCGTTAGCAAATGGGGCGTATCCGGCATCGTAGAGGGGGTATACCACCCCTACAGGGGATGTACGGCCCCAAATAGGGGGTATACGGCCCCCTAGGGGGTGTATACGGCCCCTGTGGGGTTGTATCCCCTTGGTTCGTGGTTTTGTCTGCTCGATCGTAAGTCTTGTGCACTGGTCAAACTTCGTTTGGCCACAACTTTTTCATTCTTGATCCGTTTTCAGCGTTCTTTATATCCACGTGCTCATAATTACCTGAAGATCATAATGAACTAATCAAAGAATAATTTCAAAGTAATATGCTAAAAAGTGCTCGTAGAACGTGACCGTATCGTTTATGCTTTGTTTTGTACATTATTTACCCATTTTACTTGATTTTTGAAGCAATGCCTTATTTTAAGCCTTAATAATGAATTATTGTGAAAAAGTATTGATATTGAATGATTTCATCCATTTTGGGGTTAAAAAGGTGGGAATTATGTACGCAAAAACGTGACTTTTTACGTCAAATCAAATATCCCACACTTAGACATTGCTTGTCCTCAAGCAATACTTCAAATATCCTCACTTTAAAAAGATGTCTTAGGTCCGATTTTTGCAAATTAAAATATTTCTTAGAACAACCATTCCTCATATGGTAACCTATTTCAGAAAGTTGAGATAAATAAGATAATTGTTCCGGAAATAAGAAAGCAATATCTTTGGGCATGCTTCTTATTCTCGTGATCTTTGAAATACACATGACTTAGGCAATCTCACCGGTGTTACTCAATTCACTCAAAAAGTGTATCGGGTTTCCTGTCATTCTGTTGAGTCCTGAGCCACTGCCAGATTTGCTCAGAAGACAAGTACTGTGCCACTGCTAGAAGAAGTCTACCACTGTTAGTTAGTTTTGTATTGACAGTGCCACTGTCAGTTAGAATTAGTCTAACAGTGCAACTGTTGACATAATTTGTATTTTGTATTAAGTACTTAACCACTGTTGGTAATATAATAGTACTACCCTTGTTAGTGTATAGCTCAACCACTGTTAGTAGTCGGTTAGAGAGAATTATGGAATAGATAGAATTTCCATAATAGTTTGATTCTGTAAAGGACTCTATGTGATATAAATAGAGATCCTGTAAAACCCTAGGTGATAGACGAATTTCTAGTTATTAGCTTCAAGGTTGTAAACCCTAACACAATTGTGTGTTCGTATTGTTGATAATAATATTGAAGCTTTTGATTAATATTATGTGTTACAAGTTTGTTCTTCAAGTTATTAATAAACTATTCCGCAAGCTTATTAATAATTAATCAAAGTAATACATATTAAGATCCTCACTGGGATCAACAAGTGGTATCAGAGCTAGATATTGCTTTGATCTTGAAGAATTCTATTAAAGTTTGCAGCTTTCTCTTCAAATACTAAGATGTCTACTGAAACGATGGAAGGAATACAGGCCACAAAGATTCCTATGCTCAAACCTGATGAGTTTGAGTTATGGCAGACAAGAATCAGGCAGTACATGCTCCTCACAGATTATATGATGTGGGAGGTGGTTATAAATGGACCTAATTATCCAAAAGGTCCAGATGGTGAAAAATTGGAGAGACCACCACCCAAGACAGATGCTGAGAGAAAAGAAAGAGCCACTGAATGGAAGGCATTGAGTACATTACTCTTGTCAATTCCCAATGAGTATCAAAAGAAATTTGATAAATGTGTAGATGCTAAGGTACTCATGGAAGCAATAGTCACAAGGTTTGGAGGTAATGATAATACAAAGAACAAGAGGTCTCTTCTCAAACAACAGTTTGAGAACTTTGCTGGAGTAAAGTCAGAAACTTTAACTCAAACCTTTGATAGGTTTCAGAAACTGGTAGGAGATCTTGAAAATCACAATGTTAAGATAGACAAGGATGATCTTAATAGAAAATTTTTAAGATCACTTGGTACAGAATGGAACATGTACACTATGGGACTTAGACAAAGTGCAGACCTTGATCAGAAGGAAATTGAGGATCTGTACAATGATCTGAGAAACTTTGAGCCTGAGGTTTTGGCTATAAAACAGTCCACTGGTAGCTCTAATAATACTGCTTTTGTGTCTGTTGGTGAAACTGGAAGTAGTAGCACATCTGGTGCTAATGATAATGTACTAGAAGCATTCTTTGCTAGCCATGTGAATTCATCATTAACTACAGAAGATTTGGAGCAGGTCAGTGAAGAGGACCTTGAGGAGATGGATTTGAGATGGCAAATGGCTATGATCACCATAAGGGCAAAAAGGTTTATGCAGAGGTCTGGTAACAGAAACTTTACATTCAAGAGAGATGGTGTAGCTGGTTTTGACAAGAGCAAGGTGGGGTGTTTCAACTGCCACAAGTTGGGTCACTTTGTTAGAGAATGCAGGAACACACAGGATGGAGGATCACAGAATACAGTTAATGGAATTATGAGAAATAGTTCTGGTCCTCAAAGAAGATTGGTACCTGTACAGAACACCACTTCAGACTCACTAGTAGCACAAGATGGAATGAGAGGCTTTGACTGGAGTGATCAAGAAGAGGTTGTGGTAAAGAATCAAGCTTTGATGGCTGTCACAGAAGAACCAGAACCTTCAGACATTCCACATGAGGTACAAGTTAAATTATGTTCTCCTGAATGTAAGAAAATGGTTAAATTTTACAGGGATCATAATGTTGTTGTGTGCAATGAGTTGAAAGCTTTTGAGGTCAAAAGTCAACATGCAACTTTAGCTATTGAAAATCTTGAAAAACAAATTAAAGCTTTTGAAAAGAATGAATCACAATTTCACTTAGATATTAAATATCTGAATTGGGAAAAGAAAGCTTTACAAACAAAAGTTGATATGCTAAGTGCCAAGTTGGCTGAGGCAATTTCTGATAAAGAGTCAATAAAGTTGAAAGTTGATGAATTGGAAAATGCTTCAAAAGGTGTTCAAAACTTAATCAAGTCTCAAATTCATGATAAATTGAAAACTGGATTAGGTTACAATCTTAATGCTGTACCCCCACCTTATAATCATACTTACTTCCCATCTAAAATTGATTTTGACTTAGAAAAACTTAAGGTAGGTGTGTCAGAGGAGATTAAAAAGGTAGATCCAGTAGTTAATTGTGCTGATAATATAAATTTTGATAAAGTGGAAATATCTGATTGGACTGAGGAAGATGAGAGTGATAGTGATAGCTCATCTAGTGGTAATTCTATGGATGGTTGTGTTAAGTCTATTACTGGTCTAGTTTCAGAACTTAAGAGTGATAAACTAGAAGAAGGCAAGAAGTTGTTCATGGAAAAAGCTAAGGTTCAACTTGAACAAGTGAATATGACTAACAAATCTAGAACTGGTCTAGGTTATGTGAATAACAAGGTTAATCATGAGTCCAATATAAAGGCTGAATGTGTTAAGTGTGCTAGCAAACATGATGAAAATTCTGCAAATAAAATAATCAAACCTACACCTAGAGGGAATCAAAGGAATTGGAATCAATTGGTTTCACAAAGGCTGGGTAATGGGTTTGAATGTGTGAAAAGAAAATCATGTTTTATTTGTGGTAGGTATAATCATCTTCAACAGGACTGTTACCACAATCCTAAAAATAATAGGAACAGTGGTACATGACAAGTGTTGAGAAATCAGCCTAACAGACGCAAGGCTGCAGCCACTGTTAATACTGCAGCAGTGCCACTGTCAGAGGCTAACAGAGGCAAGACAAGAACAGGGGAGGGTTTGACCACTGTCAGGCATGGTACCTCTGCTGGTATTAAGCATTTGCAAAGATTGTTTATACCAAGTAAAGCTACCACTGCCAGGGTAATAAATACGAATTTGAAGGTGACCACTGTCAGACCATTAACCCCTGTCAGGTCTAAAACAGATTGTTTTTGGAGACATAAGAATGCATCTACATCAAAAGTGTCCAAAATCAATGAAGCATTGAGATCAATCACCTTTAAGAGGGTTGATGTCAAAAATGCTCAACGGAAACCCAAAGCCAGATTGGTTTGGGTTCCCAAGAGAAACTAATTATTTATCTTTTTATATGTGCAGGGCAAGCCAAGCTTATGGCATATTGATTCAGGATGCTCAAGGCACATGACTGGAGATAGGGAGAAACTGCAGGATTTTAAAGCTTTTAATGGAGGAGATGTGGCATTTGGCAGTAATCCTAAAGGAGGAAAAATCACAGGTAAAGGCAAGGTAAAAAGCAGTAAGCTCACTTTCAATGATGTTTATTATGTTGAACAATTGAGATATAATTTGCTAAGTGTGAGTCAAATCACAGATAAGCAAAATCCTGTTTATTTCACTGACACAGAATGCATTATACTTTCTGAAAAACTCAAAATACCTGAAGATAAAATTTTAATGAGAGTTCCAAGAAAGAATAATGTATACTGTAGTGATTTAAACAAGATGGAATCTCAAAATGTTAACTGTCTTATATCTAAAGCTAATGTTTCTGAATCTGACTTATGGCATAGGAGGATGTGTCACTTGAATTTCAAGACCATGAATAAACTTGTTAGGAATAGGCTAGTGAGAGGCTTACCTGAAAAAGTTATTTGAATGTAGTGACCACTGTGTAGCTTGTCTCAAAGGCAAGCAACACAAGACTTCTTATAAGACCAAGCTTGTGAATACAAATACCACTCACTTACACCTGTTACATATGGACTTGTTTGGCCCTACCAATGTAGCTAGTCAAGGGAAGAAATCTTACTGTTTGGTGATAACTGATGACTATTCTAGGATGAGTTGGGTATTCTTTCTTAGGACCAAGGATGAGACAGGTGAAACACTTAGATCCTTCATAACTAGGATTGAGAATTCAACTAATCAAAAGGTTAAGATCATCAGGTGTGATAATGGGACAAAATTTAAGAATCATGAGATGAATAAGTTCTGTGAGAAGAAAGGTATAGAAAGACAGTTTAGTGCACCTAGGACTCCACAACAAAATGGAGTAGCTGAAAGGAGGAATAGGACACTAATTGAGGCTGCTAGAAGCATGCTAGCAGATGCTAAACTTCCAATGTCTTTTTGGGCAGAGGCAGTCAGCACTGCTTGTTATGTTTTGAATAGGATTTTGATAGTCAAACCTCATAACAAGACACCCTATGAGTTATTCTTTAAGAGAAAACCTTTGGTTAGCTTTTTAAAACCATTTGGATGTCCTTGTACTGTCTTAAATACCAGGGATCACCTAGGTAAGTTTCAAAGTAAGGTAGATGAGGCTGTCTTTGTTGGATACTCTATTCAAAGCAAGGCTTATAGAGTGTTTAATAAAAGGACTAGGATCATAGAGGAGACCATGGATGTGACCTTTAATGAAAATACAACAAATGTAGAAGGAAAAGGTCCAGAAGTATTATTTGATATAGATGCACTAGCCCATGCTTTTAGATATCCAGATTTGTCTACTAGTGCAGGTACAAGTGCAGGTGATGATGCAAATGGAGATAGCAGCTCAAGTCAGCCTACAAAGAATGACTTGGAGTATGTATTATTTCCAATTTGGTCTCCAGATCCACCAGCAGTTTTTCAACAGGACCAAACAGAAACTGAAGGATCAACTCATGAAACAAATGGAACATCTGCAAAGGATAATTCAGATAAGGGTACACATGGTTTAAGGGGTTCACATGAAGATTCAGAAAGTGAGTTAGAGATACCTGGAATATCAGATGAAGAGCAGAGGATCATCAAAGAACTATAAACAAAGTCCACCATTTCAAGTTTTGGAAAGGACTTCTTTGTCAGATTCTGAAACAACTCCAAAGCCTTCAAAAGAAAGAAAGGAAAGAGATTCTTTTTCAGAATCAGAAATGGATAATCTTGTGGGTCCTAATTTGGAAAGAGAATTACTTGATACATCCACATCTAAGTATCTGGTTCATAAAGATCATTCCTTGGATTTGGTCATTGGTGATATTGGTTCACATGTTCTGACCAGACAGCAGTCAAAGATAAGAGAAGAAGATTTACATACTTCATTATATGTTTGTTTTCTTTCTCAGATGGAACCAAAGAAAGCAGTGAAAGCTCTCAAAGATCCCAGCTGGATTGAAGCCATGCAAGAAGAATTGCTACAATTCAAGCTGCAGGATGTATGGGATTTGGTTGATTTACCAAAAGGAAAGAGAGTTATAGGCACCAAGTGGATTTTTAAGAACAAGAGAGATGAGAGAGGGATTGTCATCAAGAATAAAGCCAGGTTGGTAGAACAGGGGTATACACAGGAAGAAGGAATTGATTATGATGATGTTTTTGCCCCTGTTGCTAGGATAGAAGCTATTAGATTGTTTTTAGCTTATGCATCTTATCAGGGTTTCAAGGTTTATCAAATGGATGTGAAGAGTGCTTTTCTTCATGGTCTAATTGATGATGAGGTGTATGTATGCCAACCACCAGGGTTTGAAGATCTAACATATCCAGATAGAGTGTGCATATTGAAGAAAGCTTTGTATGGTTTACATCAAGCACCAAGAGCTTGGTATGATACTCTATTTGAGTATCTTCTCAAGAATGGATTCAAGAGAGGTACTATTGACAAGACTTTGTTTATCAAGAGGATTCAGAAAGATATTTTGCTGGTACAGGTCTATGTAGATGATATTATATTTGGATCTACAAGTGATTCACTTTGTAAAGATTTTGAGGAACTAATGCATAAGAAGTTTAAGATGAGTTCAATGGGAGAACTCACTTTCTTTTTAGGATTGCAGGTTAAGCAGAAGACAGATGGAATATTTATTAACCAAGGGAAGTATGTGAAAGATATTTTGAATAAATTTGGTTATAAAGATGTAAAGATAGCTAGCACTCCCATGGAGGCACACAAACATCTTAATTCTGATCCTGAGGGGGAGGAAGTAGATGTGCACTTGTACAGGTCAATGATTGGTTCTTTGATGTATTTAACTTCTTCTAGACCTGATATTATGTTTGCAGTGTGTCTTTGTGCTAGGTACCAAACCAATCCAAAGCAGTCACACATGTATGCTGTGAAAAGGATCTTTAGATACTTGAAAGGTCAACCAGATTTGGGACTTTGGTATGCTAAAGGATCAGATTTTGAGCTAAAGGCTTTCACAGACAGTGACTATGGTGGTGAGAACATGGATAGAAAATCAACTAGTGGAGGATGTCAATTTCTTGGAAATAGGCTAGTGTCATGGCAATGCAAGAAGCAGACCACAGTTTCTACATCTACAGCAGAAGCAGAGTATGTTGCAGCATCAAGTTGTTGTGCACAGGTGATCTGGATTCAGAATCAAATGATGGACTATGGTTTGACTTTCATGAACACTCCTATTTACATTGATAATACATCTACTATTAGTATCATACAAAATCCTGTTAAGCATTCAAAAACCAAACACATTGAAATCAGATATCATTTTATAAGAGATTGTTATGATAAACGATTGATTCATATTTTCAAAATTCATACTGATAATCAACTTGCAGATCTTTTTACTAAAGCATTTGATGTAGGAAGGTTTACATTTTTGATATCTAATATTGGTATGATCAATCTCACTTAGTGTTTTGGTTAGGATTTGATACTAACAGAGGGGAAGTATATTGTGTGTGACAGGGTCAAGTGTTGCCACTGTTAGCTTCATCATGATAACAGTTGGTTCCACTGTTAGTTCACTTATGCCACTGTTAATGTAATTTCAACCTCTGCTGTATATTTATGTAGCTTAACCCCTGCTGGTTGTTTTCCTTAGTTTAATATTGCAGGATTCAGCCACTGTCAGGAGACATTACGACAGCTGGAGTCTAATGTTTTCTTTGTTGATTTTTCTTTTTGATTAAAAAAAAATCGTGTTATTTTATGAAGTCTACGCCCCTGCTAGTTCTAGTGTACCCCTGCTAGTACTAGTACCCCTGTTGGCTTTATTGAGGATTATTAATGGTTGAATTTGATTAAGTGAGGAACCCCTGTTGGGCTTAAGTGTTAGTTGTGCCCCTGTTGGTGCATATCTGACAGTGCCACTGTTAGTTCTATTTACTAGGGCTTGGCACTGTCATCACATAAGTACCCAAACACTTCACTTTTTCAATTACGTTTTCAAAATTCTCATAACTCTTCAATAACCGCTCTCGTTTGTGTTTGATCATTGTAAACCACTTTTCTTTCTTTCATCAATTTCCTTCATGGCATCGTCATCTTCATCTGATTCTGGTAATTCTACTCTGAGTGTTCATTCTGAACACAACATGAGGGCTTTCTTGGACAAAGAAATCGCAGATGAGTATTTTCACCCGATTATTGATTTCTTGAGTAACTGTCCAGTTACATATGCTCTTAATGTCGCTCCAAGATTGATCAGATCTCATATTCAAGAATTCTGGAAGAATGCAAAGGAAGGGAATGTTAATGGCATTACTCACATTCATTCCACTGTCAAGGGAAACAAAGTAATGGTGACTGAGATTGTTCTTAGAGAACTTCTGCAGTTTGATGATGAAGGAGGAGTTCTGGAATTGTCAAGAGAGGATCTATTTCAAGGAATAAAAGATACGGGTTATGAAGGTGCTGGAAAAGCAAGGTCTGAATACACTTTCTTGAAGTCATGGTTCTGTCCTCAATGGAAGTTCTACATTCATACTTTTCTGGTATGTTTATCTCAAAAGAGGACTAGTTTTAATGAATCTAGTTCTAGTATTGCATATCCTATAATCTGCTTGGCACAGGGTCTTAAATTTAATATGTCTAGGTTTATCTTAGATAATATGATCAAAAATGTAAAGGGTGATACATTTATTATGTACCCTAGATTTGTTCAACTTTTGTTGAATAAGCAATTGCCAAATTTGCCAGCAGATAAAAGTGTAATAGTTAGTTCTACTCTATCTTTGAAGACTATTAGAGCCATGTATCAGTATCAGAACACTTTTTCCAAGAAGGAAACTGCATTGTTTTCTACAATGTTGGTTGCTCCTTCTGCCACTGGTGGTGTATTACCAACACCACTTGGACCAAATGATGACAAGACAACAAAACAAGTTGGTTCTGATCACACATCAGGAGGTGGCACAAAAAGAAAACAAGGGAACCAACAGCCTACCCACAACAAAGCCAAGAAATCCAAGAAATCTAAACAGGCTATGGAGATTCCTGTTTCTCCACAGTCTCAGTCAAATGATCAATCACAACAGGTGAACATACTTGTTGAAAATGTTCATTCTGGAAGAGCTGCCGCTACTGTCTCTAGCCCACTGGCAGGGCAGGACAGTGGTAACATCAATAAGACCCAACCAGAGGCAACTTTGTTTGATGAACCTATGGGTAATTATTCAAATGAAGGTCCCAGTACCACGAATCAAGGGGCATCTGAAAATCTTGCAGGGCAAGTGCCAGATGTAGTCAATGATTCATCTAGGAGGTCACACTCCAATGTTGATGAGACTAGTCATATAACTAAGGAATTGACGATTGATGATCTGGTACATGATATCAGGTTGATTTGGACAAAATTTGAGAGGGAAAGAGAGTTGAGAAGGGAGCAACAACTCAAGTTGGCTGCCCAGGATGAATTGATTAAGAAGCAGCAGGAGGAAATCAATGATTTGAAAACCAGATTGGCTGTGGTGGAGGATGTTGTTTTACAGGTCTTACAGCCTGCTGCAGAGTTACAGAAATCTTCAGGCAAGGGGGAGAGAAAAGATAAAGATCAAGAGAAAGATAATGTGCCTGAAGATAAATGAGATGATAATGATGGTTCTGATGGGAATAATGATGATAATGATGGAGGTGCAGGTGGTATTAGCTTCATGGATACATCTGAGATTAATGAAAATGTTGAGGATGAATTGAATGTTTCAAATTATGTGGTTAATGAAGGCATGGATGATGAAATGGTGAATGCTGAGCTTGATAGAAGAATGGTGGTATATGTGGGTGAAAAAGTGCAAACAAGTGGTTCTGAAAGTGAGAATGTGAATGTTGCAGATGATAATGCACAAAGAGGTCCAGCTTTGAATGTTTTTCCATTAAACAAAGGATTATCTTTTGAGGCTGTGGCTAATTTGTATTTCTGGGATGTTATGGGAGAAAATATTGATATGGGCAAAAGAGTGAGCTTTAGTGATAGGATGGTGATTGATAAATCTGTTGAAACAGAGATGGAAGGTGGAAATGTAGAGGTTGAGGGGGAGTGTTTAGAGTCCAAACCTGAAGCTAAATAGGAGGTAAGAGTGAAGAATTATAATAGAAAGAAATCAATTCCATTCAGAAAGTCTACCTCTGTCAAGAAAAATACTCCTGTTACATCTCAACCTATGACCACTGTTAGCAGTTTGGTTTCTACCACTGTTGCGGTATCTACCCCTGTTGGTACTTCAGCAGCAACCACTGTTATATTACCTACCCTTGTTATCACAAAGTCAACCACTGTTACATCAACCCCTGTCAATACTTCAAGTATTCCCACAACTGTCATAACAACCACTGTCACCACAACTACACCAAGATCTATCCTACCCCCTGTCATTATTGAAGAACCTTCATCATCACCCAAACCTAAGTCTGATCTTCCAAAGATTGATTCAAAGGACAAAGGTAAGGGAAAATTGAAAGAAGAAAGAAAGATTAAGAAGGTTGTAGAGTCTCAAATTGATTTAGATGAGGCCAGGAGAGCTCAGGAGGAGCATGATGAGAGAATGTTAAGAATGGCAGTTGAGTCCAAGAGACTAGAAGGTCCTGATGTTGATGTTGTACTGGAAGATATGAGTGTGGTAACCTTATCTCAGAAGGCTGCAAAGATGCTCAATGATATGGCTGTAATTGGTAAAGGGTTGTCTGCACAAAAGATTCATGATATGATCAACAAAAAGGATGGTAATGATTGTTTGAATCCAGGGTTTGCCAAGCTAAAAGAAGCTAATGAAGAAAAGGCAAGAAGGAAAAGACAAGCTGAGCTTGAAAAGAAAAGAAACAAACCACCAACTGCTGCTCAAAGGAAAAAGGAATTACTCAGAATTCTTGGTGGAAGATATGCACCAAGAAGTATACTAGAAGGATGGGATGTAGAGAGGTTGGAGAAAGCCTATGAAAGACATCAGAATGAGGGAAAGGTAGATTTTGAGAAAAAGCTCATGCAAGACAAATTCATTGAGAAAAAGTTTTCTGAAGATAGAAAGAGGATTTCTGAGCAGGTGAAAAAAGAGGAACAAGATAAAATTGAAAAGAAAGAGCAAGAGAAAGCAGAAGCTGAAGAAAGAGAATTAAAAAGGCTTTCTGATAGAAATCTAAAGATCAGATGGGATGGAGTTCTTACTTGTGATAGTATAGTTCCTGATTTGGAGAAAGATGCAGCAGAATTGAGAAAATATATCAAAGAGGTGAAGGATAGCAAAGAAAATATTCATATCAATCATGATAGATCATCAAGAATAGTTGAATGGGAAGGACATAAATCAAAAGTTGCTGATGTTGTTAAAGAACATATCAAGATTGTCAGAGAGGATGGGAATGAGCAATACTTGACATCTGTAGCTGATGTGCTCAAGAATGTGAATAGGTTAGACATTCTAGATCTGTATGAGCTAAACAGTCAAAGAAACATGCAGGCTTCACTGGTGATAACGGAAAGAGATTTGGGAAGATGTTTGAATATGCTGTTTGAGCCTAAACCATTCACTAATTTGTTCTTAAACTGCATTGAGCATGTGAATACCTGGAGACACTTTGTTAGAGCTGGAGTTCACATGATTTTGTTTAGAGATGGAATCACAATCTACATGCTTGATGAAAGACAATATGTTCCGGGGACTCAGATTTTAAGAAATGTGCTTACATCTCAACTAAGAACTACAGTGATTTCAGAAGGTGCATTCAATGCTTTATACATGGTGTTCAATCAGTTTCATAAAAGAATGGAGTTGGAAAGATTAAGAGAGGAGGAGAAAAAGAGAAAACATAATCAAGCTCCTAAAGATGAAAAGAAAGATGAAGAAACTTGATTCATTGCTGAGAATGATCAAGTTTAGGGGGAGATTGATGAGTCCTGAGCCACTGCCAGATTTGCTCAGAAGACAAGTACTGTGCCACTGCTAGAAGAAGTCTACCACTGTTAGTTAGTTTTGTATTGACAGTGCCACTGTCAGTTAGAATTAGTCTAACAGTGCCACTGTTGACATAAGTTTGTATTTTGTATTAAGTACTTAACCACTGTTGGTAATATACGAGTACTACCCCTGTTAGTGTATAGCTCAACCACTGTTAGTAGTCGGTTAGAGAGAATTATGGAATAGATAGAATTTCCATAATAGTTTGATTCTGTAAAGGACTCTATGTGATATAAATAGAGATCCTGTAAAACCCTAGGTGATAGACGAATTTCTAGTTATTAGCTTCAAGGTTGTAAACCCTAACACAATTGTGTGTTCGTATTGTTGATAATAATATTGAAGCTTTTGATTAATATTATGTGTTACAAGTTTGTTCTTCAAGTTATTAATAAACTATTCCGCAAGCTTATTAATAATTAATCAAAGTAATACATATTAAGATCCTCACTGGGATCAACACATTCTAAACAAACGAAATCGCTCAAAATCCAGTCATGTAGCATTCGTCATCATAGGCTTGATCGAGAATCAAATCTCCACCACTTAGGTGAGGACGGTGCTAATTATCCCAAGACATTCATCGGGCTATAGTGTGAAGTGAGGGTTAAGGGGTATGGATAATGGGTATTTTTAGTTTTAAAGGGGTATGCTTATCTCAGGACTTTTAAACTTAAGAAAAACTTTATTTAGATATGCTTTTTAATGAAAATGGTGACGAATAATGGTAAGGAAGTAAAGATAGCTAACTTCTATCTTTTTTTTTTTTTTTGAAAACACACGGAATATATATATTTTTCAGAGATTGGAGTTTTCGAGAGATTTGAAACACTTAGATTTATTTCTATGACATATTTTTGGCTTAGAATTTCTTTGCCAAGGAGATTCTAAGAGATTTTTACTTTTCTTTCTGCCTTTTAAGATCGTTTCTTACTTTCATTTTTCAATCTTTTGACATTTCGAATTTTACTTGGTGTCAATTTTTCACACCTTTTGATTTTCTCGTTCTTTTTGAGATTTTGATCTTGGAAACGCACACGATTTTTTTTAAGTAAAACACGAAATTTGTGATCTTTGAGTGAAAGCAAAAAGAATACCTAAATAGCATTTTTCAAAAAATTTAAAATTCCAAGATAATATTTTGGTGGGTATGGAGGTGGATGGGATTTTAATAAAGGGTTTTCAAGAAACGAAAAGGTTAAGGCTCAACAGGGTTTACTAGGCGGGTCATCGATACTAAAAATGAGTATCGGCAGGGTTAGGCTAGAAGAGATATGATAAAATGAGTTTATTTCCTAGGGAATGTCAAGGTCGTCTAATTGCACCTATACCGCGTACGGTACTCACTAATATGGTCTCGAAATGCATACCAGGAGCGAGTTCTAACTCAAAAATGCATACATCAGCACACACAACAAATGAATAGTGAAGCATTTAAAATGAATGCTTATATAGGCTCAAGGTACCTCACTGCAATTATTATGGGTTGTTCGTGCTTAGTCATGCGCTGCCCCTAAGATTATCATTTCTTAATTTGACAAATTCCTACCTTATTTACACTACTTTCCGAAATAACTTACTCATATTAAAAATGGCTCCTCTTAGAAACATTAAAATTCAAAAATAGCAAGAGCCAACTGAATGAGTAGCAACCTACTGTCGAAGTTAAGCTCATGCTTTTCTTGGTTTAAAGCAAAAATTTAAAATTTTTTATCAATTTTTAAAGTGAGGAACATTTTCTGAGTTGCTACTTGGACACAAAAATCTATCTAAGGTATTCTATACCGCTATCCCATACTTAGAGGAACATTATCTCTAATGTTCTCTAAAATGGAGATTATACTAGAAGTATAATCCCACACTTAGAGTTTAAACATATAAGAAAATGTTTCTTAAGTGTTAATTTGTGATAAGCTTAGGATATGGTATAGATTACTTTTATTAGTTTACTGTGCTTAATAAAGCAAAAAGATAAAAACAGAGATAGGATAAAGAACTCCCCAGATAGCTAAAAGCTGAAGATCTGAATATGTGCCGATAAGTAGAAAAGTCTTTCTTTTGCAGCAGCTCCATGAGGATTATTCGGCTTTTAGTGGGATTGACTTTAAATGAGAACCTTGACTTCCATTTCAACCATCATTTGTGAATAAATCTTTTAAGTGTGAACACGTAGGATATACTTTTTAACTCCATATTTTTTCAATGAAAAGGAATCACTGTTTCATAATGAAAAGATATTTTCTATTACAAATCATTTTGTAGAACATATGTTTTTAAACGAGTTCGAGCATAATGCATAAAAGTAGTATGCAAGTACCTCAAATGCTCGAAACATATGAACTAATTTTTGAAAAGTGTTTCCTATTTATCTGAGATAAGTGATTTTGCAAAAGATGAGTTGTGACTTTGAAATTTTTAAAAAAATATATTTTTGAGGTATACCCAAGTGTGAAGGATATTCAGAGATTTTCTTCACTTATTAACACAATCAACACACGTTTTATTATACGGGTTGCCTCCCGAGAAGCGCTGCTTTTAGAGTCGAGAACTCAACTTTTCCAAATAATTAATTCGGGGCCCGAGGCTGAGGAAAAGTATAACGAGGAATTAATGAAATTCGTAGCACTTTAGTGATATGATAAATTAGGTCGGCAGAGTTTAAGAAAAATAATTCAAATTCATTTAGAAAACTTCTCTCCTCGTGTCCTAATTTTATAAGTGCATCAATGAAATTATTAAATTCCCGTTTAACTTTCTTGGGATTTGAAATTCCATCTCTTGGTCCGTCGTCTAAAAAGTTAAGATCATGAAGTAACTTTTCCAATATTTTCAAAAGTTCATTTTCTTCTTTTGAATCAGGATTTCCGGTAGTAGCGTGAACTGCTACCAATAATTCTTTAAAACGTAATTTTTGTTGAAGCGTGAAAGGAAATTTTGATTTTTGAAATAACTGAGTTAGCTTAATGTGAATTTCTTTCCGTTTTTCACAGAAAGATTTCTCAATAGCCTCCTCAGTTGTATTTGGAAAACTTTCTATCAGTTTGTTGATTAAATAGACGGCAGGATCGACAAAGAATGGTATTTTCCCATGGTGTAAGATTGGAATTATAGGGTCACACTTTATCAAAATTCAAGCTCACTAATCAGATCTGAAATATACCGATTAATCTGTGTTGATGAAACAGGATGGTAATCAGTATTAGCAAGTAATTTCATTAACAGGTCTAGGTCTGATATTAGTAGTAGCTCATCTTTTCTAGTGTAATTAGCGCGGAGTCCTAAAATTCTGTTATCGATAGTCACGAAGGTCTTTCTTTGGTCAACCGAAAAGGGGAAGTCAGATATTTTAAGGTATTTAATAAAATTGGCGTAGATATCTATTCTCCTATCTGGTTTAAATGAGTTTCCGACATGACGCTCGGTTTTAGTCTTAGGTGGAATATCTATGATTTCAATGATGTATGTGGGTGGTCCACTTAATACGGTTTTAGCTATGGTGTACCTAGGTTGGACTGGACATCTTTGAAATGGTTCATCTATGTAGGGGGTTCCTGATTTGAATGTATGATTTTCCGAACATGAGAGATGCTTATCTTGTGAATAAGTTCTCAAAATGTCAGGGAGATCATATTCAAAGTATTCATCCAAGCAGTGAAGGCGTTCGTTTCTATCTAATCCTAACATGGGTGGATAAAAGTAAATCTCAGTGCCAAATGTTACTTCTTTGGGAAGGTCAGGTGGCCTAACATAGTGTGGGTATTTGGCCAGAAGTGAAGAGATCTCGGGGTCAAGGGTAAATTGACTACTCTAAGTGTGAGTAACAGAAGTTGATAACTTCTGCTGAGATTCCTCTACTTCGAGGTAAAAGTGTTTTTGCCTGATATCAATTTCTTGGACGTTTAAGATTTTCTTGACTTTGGGGTATGAAGAACAAGAAGAGTTATCCTCTAATTCTTTTTCCATAAAATCAAAAAATTCATAATCATCCATTGCCATCATCTCATCTGCTGTCTTTTAAGAGAACATAGAGACGGGGCTAGAAACCGAATCAGATGGTTTTTGATTTTTCATATTTTTATGGTCTTTGTGTTTCAATAACTAAACTATTCTAAGAAAGTAGTAACTTTCGAACAAGTTAGGCTTGAACGAAAGGTTCTCCTAAGGGCTTCTAACTTAAAGGTATATTTTTCAAACCACAACGCTCGTTGATCCCCAGCAGCGTCGCTAAAAACCTGATCGCGCCCCAACGGTCGCTCAAGGAATTGCTTCCCTGTCGTTGCGGACCTTCCAGTCGGAAGCGGGTGATCAGTGGGTTTTAAATTTATAATGTTGGGAAGCAGCGTAATTTTTATTACTATCTACTGCTCTTGTTAAGGGTAGTAAGTGGTAAGTCTGACGAAGGTGTCATTCTTAAAATCAGAGCGAATCGAAATGAAGTGAATAGCTTAAACAACAGAAGCTAATAGGATGGGTTTAAAAGAGCAGGTAGGGTTTGTTTTTGGTATTTTCTAAATTAACTACGATACAGAAAAGTAAATACTAAACTACAGATAAGGTAAGTAGATAGATAGAGATTGTGATTGCTGAAGTTTCAATATTCAGGTTTTAGGATGATGTTCTATATAAACGATGATTGGAGACTTTCCTTTAATAAAATTAACAGAGGTTTGGTGTCAACACTAGCATCCTACGATTTAAGTGGAAAACCTAAGTCGCATGCCACTGAATACTAGGTTATCTTGAGTCTGATCGGATTTGGCTGCTCAGTCCCCCAACACTGTTCGATGAGGACTAGTGACCCGTCTTGGAATTAACTCCTGGGCGCATGAATAAGGTAAAATACCCGATATTTAATTCCTGACCTTTCTTAACACCTAATTCTAACTGATTTTATTAAGAGTCGTACTATTGCTTGCTAATGTATGTTAAACTGACAGTTATGTTGGATCAACGGGTTTAAGCATCCTACACTACAGCTGAATGTTTGCTTTCTTTTAAGGATCCCTTAGATTTAATCGAGGAGCACATATACTTCTGCCAAGGTGTAGACCCTCCTTTGTGATCAAACGTTCATCCCTAGGTTTGTTTCATGGTGTATACTACGTTTTTCAGCAGTTCCACATCTTATATATATACCTAGACCATGTTCAGGAAGGGTGACTTCCAGGTATCCACGGTGTCATATGCTTACCACTGGTCCGTAGCTTCCACGCATTTGTACTCCACTAGCGGTGTTTCCAGCGCTAAATTAAGTACTGGGCCGTTTTACAGCATGTCTACAGCTTCATACAAAAACACGGATAACTATCTACCG
This sequence comes from Pseudognaphalium luteoalbum, assembly GCA_963422505.1. Taxonomy (NCBI): domain Eukaryota; kingdom Viridiplantae; phylum Streptophyta; class Magnoliopsida; order Asterales; family Asteraceae; genus Pseudognaphalium; species Pseudognaphalium luteoalbum. The sequence goes on from OY730197.1 coordinate 48,796,218, forward strand.
ATACTAGGGTTGATCAGGTCTTAATACTAAAGTAATAGTCACGTTAAAGCTTGGAAAGGGTGGAATGGGTGGTTTAGATCTACCGCTTGAAAAGTTTAACCCGATACAGAACATAACAATTTCCAATCACATATTTAATTAAAGATTAATTTAACATCATCTCTACTCCTAAATATCTACAATTTTATTCAATAAACATGGCAATAAGTAAAGCACATACCATAATATTACGCATGGATAAATCATACATAATAACAGTATGAGGGAATAGATATCACCGGAAAATAGAGCAGCGTACCAAGAGAATAGAACTTGCAATCCTTGAATAAAAGCTTGAACACCAATACTCATTGATTACAAAAGCTAATCTCTACTCTAATCTACTAGCTACCCACTAACTACTCTCTAACCCTCTAGAGAGAGAAGTTAGAGAGAGAAACTAACTAAGAAAAGAAAATACAAGAGAAATGTATGTGAAACTGTAAGAATGAATTGTGTTGTGAATTGATTTTAATTGATGGATGATTTAAATGAGGAGGTGAGAGCCTCAATTTATAGGCTTAAAGTTACAATTTTACACTCAACACTCTCGCTCCCAATTTAACACTGAAATACACCCCCGAGCTATTAAATTCAACACCAAAGAGGGCGTATTCGACACTAAATAGGGCGTATTCGGTAGCAAATAGAGCGTATTCGGTAGCGAATGGGACGTATCCGGCACCGTAGAAGGGGTATACCACCCCTACAGGGGGGTATACGGCCCCATAAGGGGGGTATACGGCTCTCTAGGGGGTGGATACGCCCCCTGTGGGGTTGTATCCCCTTAGTCCGTGGTCTTGTGTGCTGGATCGTAAGTCTTGTGCACTGGTCGAACTTCGTTTGGCCATAACTTCTTCATTCTTGATCCGTTTTCAGCGTTCTTTATATCCACGTGCTCGTAATTACCTGAAAGTCATAATGAACTAATCAAAGAATAATTTCAAGGTAATATGCTAAAAAGTTCTCGTAGAACGTGACCATATCATTTATGCTTTGTTTTCTATGTTATTTAGCCATTTTACTTGATTTTTGAAGCAATGCCTTATTTTTAGCCTTAATAATGAATTATGGTGAAAAAGTATTGATATTGAACGATTTCATCCATTTTGGGGCTAAAAATGTGGGAATTATGTACGCAAAAACGTGACTTTTTACGTCAAATCTCCTTCCAACACTTATCTTTAGTGTTGATGATCCGCCTAGAAAACCCCTTTGCACCTTAATCTTTCATTTCTTTCAAACCCAACTAACCAAACCCACTCAAAATTCCCTCACCCCTCCAAAACTTTAGCTTAGAACTTTTGAGGTTATGAAAAGCGTCATTTGGACATCCTTGTCACTCTTGTTTCAAAACCTTCATCTACTCTGTGTGTTTCTCTCAGAAAAAATCTTATGTGTGTTCAAAAGTCAAATCTCTAGAAGCAATACTCGGTGTGTGTTCAAAAGTCAAATCTCTAGAAGCAATACTCGGTGTGAAAAATTGGCACCCTTGTGAAAAAATCAGAAGAAATGAAATGTCAAAATATAACGTGTCTAGGATATTTCGGAAAGACTAAAAAATATGTTTGTGAAGAAAATAAAAAAAGAAATACCCTCAAAAAAGTTCCACAAAAAATAGAATAAAGCTTGGTGCTCCAAATCTCGCAAAAGAATACCTGATCAGAAAATCATATAAATTTACGTGTGTTTGTCATCAAAGCTATCCTCCGAAAATAAACTCCTCCTTTGATGTTTTTCGTCTCGTTTCAAGAGTGTCTAACTAATTCTTTTCAGCTTTAGGATTTCTAAGCTTTAGGATAACTGAAAAATGATTGATCTCAAAAGTATTTTATGTCAGAAATCTAAAACTATCATTCTCAAAATCTCTTATTAAGTGAGAATTTTCAAGTTTGCTTAGATAAACTTAATTAAACGATTTTGGGGGTGTGACAGATTGGTATCAGAGCCATTAGTTATAGCGAACTAGATTTCTTAGGTGACTTAGAGACCTTAGAGACCTAGACTATAGCCTTGGCTAGAACGCACATGCATGCACACATTTGCATACGTCTAACTATCGTTACGACTCATCGATACGAGTAATTCATTATTTGAACCGTGCTACATCCAATACATTCAAACTCACTCTGATCTCATAGGAACCTGATCGTATTAAGAGGATGATCAAAAGAAGTATGTATTTAGCATCATATAATGACGCCGGCCAACGTGATTATATTATACTAAGTACATATGGGCATTTCATAGTCGTAAGATACGTGATGGGGATCTTGTCAATCCTTTTTAATGTTCTATAACTAAAAACATGTGAAACTTCATTCTTTACATCCTTTTCATTGGCATTGACTTCTACATTTCCTTCATCCCTGAACGTCATCATGCGCCTAAACAAAGAAAAACCCAAAACAGTCGCCAAACACCTACACCTCCTGTCTTCGAAACCACGGAGAAGATCATCGAACGACGTGTGGCAGAAGCAATTGCCCAGTATGAGGCAAGCCGCAATCGTGATAATGTGGTGCACAACAGTGGAACCACTCCTGTCAACAGTGAAACACCGGCGAATACCCAACGAGGGTGTTCATACAAAACCTTCCAAGCTTGCAAACCCAGCACATTCACTGGGACTGAAGGGGCCATCGGCCTAGTCCACTGGATCGAGAATATGGAATCGGTCCTCGACATCAGCGATTGCGCACCCGAGAACATGGTGAAATACGCCACGTGTACTCTCGCTGACAAATCGTTGACATGGTGGAACGCCCAAGTCCAAATCCTCAAACGCACAACTGCTTACTCCATCTCGTGGGAGACTTTGAAACAGATGATGATGGAAGAGTTTTGCTCTCCCAGTGAGCTTCAGAAACTCGAAACTGAGCTATGGAACATCCAGATGATCGGTGCTGACATTACCGGATACACGACAAGGTTCCAAGAGCTTGCACGCCTCGTACCTCACATGGTGACTCCCAAGAGCGAACACATTAAATGATACACCAGAGGTTTGGCACCACAGATTAGAGGAATGGTGATGTCCTCCAAACCGACTACCTTTAGGAGCGCAGTTGACCTGGCTCAAAGCTTGACCGATGACACAATCCTGATTGGAACTTTGAAAGCTGTCACTGGGAAAAGTGAACCCGCTTGTACTGAAGCTGGTGATTCCGAGCAAAACAAACAAAAATTAAAAAAAGTGAGGGTAATGACTATCAAGGTCAACAAAACAGAAATCCGGGAAACGCCAGAGCATATGCCGCAATCACCAACACTGAACCGAAACCTTATCTAGGCAAGAGGCCTAAATGTGGAAAGTGAGAGATGCATCATGAGGGCGAATGCACTATATATGTGGTAACTGCAGCCAATGGGGACACCGAGCCAATGCATGTAGAAACAACCCTTCCACCCAAGCAAACCTGGGCGACAAAACACTGGCTGTTTTGAATGTGGTGAACCAGGACATTACCGAAATCAGTGTCCACAACTCAACAACGCCAACAACAATCAGAACAACAACAACCGCATTGCCAACAACGAAACCGCTCGTGGACGCGCATACGTCATTCGTGCACGGGATGCACCAGAGGATCCCTACGCTAACATTGGTACATTTTAGCAACCTATTATTTCTCTCTAACGTTACGCTACTCGAATGTCAACTCGAACCTAAAACTTGGTAAACTTTACCCGCTTTCGAAACACACAACTTATCAAACTATACAATGAGTATGCAAAAAAAAAAAAAAAAAAAAAACTATTTCGAGTTACATGGTAACTCACGAGGTCACAAATAGTGACAACACATCTTTTCGGAAACAAATACGTCCGACGTGATGACTTGGATTAAATCTCGGGATGAGATTTCACTAACAAGGGGAGAATATAACACCCCGCAATTTCAACATAATTATAAACATTATTTGCATGCATTTTAGGCTAATTTCCTAACTTAGAGTGAATTCATAAAACATTTTAGAGATAAGTCTAGCAAAGCCCGACTAGTTAGTACGCGTAGTATTACATATTTTGAGACATGTATAAATACGTACAGAACAACTAGAACAAACGCGACAAAAATTTGCGACTGTTGGTGAACAAAAATTATTTAATAAAATGTAAATTATTAAATAACATTAACGTTTATTAAATATTATGTTGATAATATTTACAAAGTATTTTGTAACGTGTAACATTTATTTTGTAACGACTCGAAACATATACGTAAAACGAAAATAAAACAAAGTTATAATTTTATAACTCAACTAAATTGCTTAAAATAACATATTTCAACTAAAAGTATAATCGACAACATATTTAAAAACCTATTGTTTTAAAACATTTTTACATTTAACGATCGGGTAAACGAACACGGGTTATATACCACAAAATGGGGACAAAAACTAGCAACTTTCCCTCCCATTTTGGAAGACCAAAATCGGCCCCAAACCCACCCCCAACCCACTTCATTTCACTTTCTTTTTTATCAAAAACACACACACACCACCTACCTCTCTCTCTCATTCAAAACCCACCACCGCCATCCAAAACCACCAAAAACTACCATTAAAACACACTAAATCACTTAGATCCTTTGGAATAAAACGTTCATGAGATCAGGAGGAACATTTACATCTTTTCGGATTTCTCTCGTGACAACTTTGTAAGATCCCGACATTTACGAAAACTCTTAGATTTTGTTATTTCTTTTGATATTTCGTGTTTATATTACTTAATACATCATGTTTTAGTGTTTTTATCAACTGATTATGTCCAAAATCGAGCCAAAATTCGTTGTTTTCAAACTGATCAACGAACAGTCTTAAGTGACGCATCAGGCCCAAAAACAGTATAGCGACACTTAAGTGACGCATTAAGTGTCGCATAAAACCCTATTTTTGCCTTACTTGCTCGAGTGGCTCTAAAGACCCATTTTTTGCGTCACTTGCCTAAGTGACGCCACAAACCCTCTTTTGCGACACTTTGTTAAGTGTCGGTAACCAACATCACCCGATACTCCACGCGTCACTCACTCAAGTGTCACCCACTACTGAGCGTCACTCAATGCGACACTAACCTAAGTGTCGCTACCCCAAACCAAGTGACACCTCAAGTGTCTCTAAAAACAGAAGGTTTATAACATCTTTTTAACTAAGTGTTGGACTTAACCGAGAACGAATACTTGCATACGATACGATACACAAACTTTATAAACGTTACAAACACTCTTATATTATCGAAATGTTGATTTCAAACCAACACCAACGAGTCGTATACATTTTCACTACTATGAAATACAAACATACATATTTAACAAACACATTGGACATAACTTGGTTGTACGAACACTAGCATGGATGGTCGACTTAGACATCCACATACTTATTAAATCTCATACGTTAAAGATGTTAGGAGGTTTTGGACTAGACTTGGGTTTCAGGATTTTCTTGCACTCGCACTTAACTTAGCTCAACAGGTGAGTTCACAACCCCTACTTTTACTGCTTTACTAATTTTTAACAGGGGTGGAAAACATAGACAACTCTTTTGCTACGGGTGCAAACTTTTATATAACTGATTTGATGTATACTATACAAACTGTTTATGATCGCGGTCAACTGTTACAACTCTTGTTTATGAAATGGTATTTCATACGAAAACTAAATGGAACTCGCTGGAGAATGACCAGCTACACATTTTTGCTAACTATTTTTATGAAACCACATTTTCGTAAATACTTAGAAATTCCCTACATCTTGTGCCCACATACAGAAAGTCCCTATGTCTTGGGCACACATACAAAAAGTCCCTACTTCTAGGGTAAGGTTCCATCCTACGACATTGGGTGAAGGCTCTACTTCTTGAGTCGTGGGTCCTACGTCTTGGATGCCAATCCTACTTCTTGGACACAACTTGAAAAGTCCCTACGTCTTGGGCACATAGAAAGTCCCTACTTCTTGGGCAGATATTGTTAAGTCCTACTTCTTGCACAAATGTTTTAGTCTCTACTACTTGGGCAAACATTGAAAGGTCCTACTTCTTGGACAAGCTTTTCTAACTATACCATTGGGCGACATCCCCACGAAACTTCATGTTGATGAACTTTACTGGTTTTGGCAAAACATTACAAACATACTGGTTGATCAAGCTTTATACGCGAACATAAAACCTGTGAATTCACTCAACCTTGTTGTTAACTTTTACTATGTTTTTCAGGGAATTAGGTGCACGTAAGAACTGCCTGCACTATGGAACTCTAGGAGACCCTCAAAGCGTTTAGGATGCCATTTTTGAAACGGATGGATTTTTCTTATATAACTAATATGTTTTTGTCATATTTATGAAATCTACTTTTGTACAACTTAACTATTTTTACACTTGTGCGATTCGATGAATCGTAAAACCCTGTAACTATTACTCTTGGCATCTTTATATATATATGGTCTGTTATAATCATATGCTCTGATATGTATGCATATACTTTGTATACGTCGACACCCCCACTCGATCTAATGCTTCCGCAAACTTCTGATAAACTTAATTAAACGATTTTGTGGGTGTCACAGCTAAAATGTACCTAACCTATCGGGCGCCCATCAAAAGTCTATTTAGAAAGGTTAATTAAACTAGGTTTCTCATTTTATAATACTAGTACGTAATATAACTACCTTCGGTCATTACACAGCTTCCACATGTTTGTACTACACCTAAAGTGTTTCCAACGCTATACTGCATAACAGTCGAATGCGGTCCATCATATTAATTCGTCATATTGTACCGTTTTGTAATTTGACTACCTTCGGTCATTCTTTGGCTTCCATACATTTGTACTCCACCTTGAAGTGTCTCTGGTACTTTACCGAATAACAGTCGAATAGGGGCCGTCGTTTTTCTTTAATATTTAATTATAAATCATCCCATAATTAACTAACTACATTGCAAGCAAACACAACAGATATACTACTCTATAATCATGGCAATAACTAAATCTAGCATAATCAATATAAACGTAATTAATTAAGATAGATAAGGATAGAAAGAACCAGGATTAAATGTGAGAAGGAATAGACTTGAATTAATAAGCGTAACTCCAAGCGTATACCAAAGATTACAACATGTTCCTTTCTTTCGTTCTATTCTAAACAAGTTTCCTAAACTAGCCTACTACTAATTTGGAATAAGAAAATAGAACTAATAATTAGAGAGTATTATTAGTATAAAGAGAAGTATGGAAGATGTGTAAGGTGCGTCTTGAAATGAAGCCTTGATGCCTCTATTTATACTTGAAATCAGGTGCATGTTAGCCATCCAAGGTGCAAGTTAGCATATTTTTTGGGGGGTGGTCCTTTCCTTAAAAATGGTAGCACATGTACCTTAAAGGCTCACAAAGTGGTAGCACGTGTACCCTAAATTTGCAGAAAGTGGTAGCACATGTACCAGGAGAGTACGAGCAAGGACAAAAAAAGGGGGAGGGGACAGGCGGCTACTAGCCGGCGGTGCCTGGCTACTGGCTGACGGTGGATGGCTGCAAGCCGGCGGCGTCCTGGCGGCCATCCGTCCCGGGTCATTGCCCGTTCGCATGTTGCTCGTTTCACGCGTATCTTCTTCGTTCTACGTTCGTTTTCGTTGAATATTTTTTTCTTTAGATTCTTTTTTCATACACAAAGACTTTGATGAAAAGAAATCCCTGAGATGTGTCTTTGATCTTTAGATGTCTTGTACGAATCATTTGGATCTTTCGGCGTACGCAGAATATTCATTCTTCGTCTGTTTTTGTTGATTCATTGTAAGTCCCTAGTTATAGGATCGATAACTTCGTTATCTATAGTATTAAGGTGTGAAATCCCTCAATACACGTTATCTTACTATTATAACGAATAAGTTCACGTTTATATTAACTAATATGGTTTGCTTTAAACGGTCAATTGTCAAAGCCTAGCCGTTAGAAAACATAAAAGTTTTTCTCTAGATTATTGACTTCGCAGATGTCAAATTCGAATGGCAAAAGTTCTATTTTAGGTTATACCAAATCGAACATATATACTTTGGTCAACTCGCAGCCACTGGGCCTGCGAGTCCAGTTCGATTCGCAGCCCAAGCCCAGTTGACTTCGGTTCGCTGCTAACCTTTTGCTAATTCAGATCTTATCTCGCAAGACCAAGTCTTGCGACTAGAGATCTCGACTCGCACAACCTATTTATTTCGTTTTCGATATTCGTCTAACACTTTAACATAATTAACATATTTAATGAATATTAATAACAAAACTAATATCATTTATTTACAGATCTAAACCAATGTACAAATATGATAACAATTACACCAGTCCTATTTTTTAGCTTGATCTGTTGTCACAAACTATGTCTTAACAGACACCCCTTGACAATAGCTCTAGCGTCTTTATCTTCACGCTTGTCTTCAGTCTTCATTTGTAAATTTTGCTTCATGCATGTATCTTCATTTTGATGCAAGTCTTAACCATCATTTGATAATCTCATGCTAAATCACCCCATCCTTCAGTACAAAAGATTCTATTCTCATTCAACTTCAATAAATCTTTCTTTGACATATTCATTAGGTGACGATGGTCATAGACTTTGAAGATCTCACATTCACCACCTTCAACCTCATCATCAGCTTCAACCATGACAGCTTCTCCAGTCTCTAAATTCACGTGCCAACTTTTCATATTTTCCAAAATATTTTGTAGCATTGTCTTCAGTGGAATCTGTTGTACACATTTGACACCTGTATAAAATTTCTTTATCCTTCTTCTTCCACTCCTTTGAATTCTCTCCTTTAACTTGATAGTCTTTCCATTCCTTGGCTTAATCTTCTCAAACTTCCCTCATCGAACCTCAGTCTTAATTACATGTTCTACATATCCACCAACAAAATCATTACCCGGGATCTTCAAAGGTAATCGATCCAACTCTCGAATTTTAAATTTAGGTAGAGAACTAAACACTGAAAGTTTTCGCTCAAAATATTGAACTCCGTCAAACCTTTTAATCACGAAAAGCTTCAGGTCTGAATCAAAATACCAACCGATAATCCCACTACGCGCTTCGCGTTTCCTATAATATCAACCTCTGAAACTCCAACATTTTTCTTCTTCTTTTTTTCTATAGGTCTA